>CM034233.1:35209361-35854361 GCA_019916065.1 Vitellaria paradoxa | reverse complement strand
CTGGCTTACATGCGCCAAGGACAATAGTCCTTTGGCCATGTGGCTTACTCTGCAAGGTCTGGTACATTGTAGGTGAGAATACTCCAACCAAGTGGTGGTAGCACCCCTGCTTGGTCGCCTAGTACAAAGGTTGTGGCCGGATAGGTACAAAACGGTAATGAGGTGGAGGATAAGTTTTGTCATGTAGTGATTTTCTCACTCCTTGGGCTGGTCGACGATTTATCGATGGATCCTCCAACTCTAGCCACCAACCCGCTCATCCCCAATGGTCTCGCAGGTGAGGATGTGCTAGTAAACCCTTTACAGGTGACCCTTAGATCTCGCTCTTGTCCTTTGGGTTAAGTAAGTGTCTGAGATCTGGAATGTCCCCTCACCTCAAATGCCCCCGGTGAAGGTGGCTTGACCAGTGCGGGTAGCGCAACAGTAGGTAGCGCCGCCTTACCCGGTGAAGGGTGGCACGCCTCAATTCTGGACACCTACAAGATTCTGCATTACCACCAAGTTCTCAGTGCTTAGTGAAGGGAGTGCAAAAAGGTTTCATTGGACGCTCTAAGGGCTTAAGGCAATGTGAACTTCTTCATGCAAATCTCCATTTAGGAAGGCATTCTTCACATCCAATTGATACGGAGGCCAATCCAGATTTGCAGCTAAGGATAAGAGGACTCTCATAGTATTCAGCTTTGCAACAGGGGCAAATGTTTCTTGATAATCTATCCCCTGAGTTTGGGTAAATCCTTTGGCCACTAACCTGCTCTTATATCTGCCCACACTCCCATCTGCATTATATTTGATGGAGAACACCCACTTGCAGCCGACTGGTCTTTTCCCAGCAGGAAGAGCCACCAGCTCCCATGTATTGTTTTTCTTTATTGCATCTAATTCTTCTTGAACAGCAGCTCTCCACTTCGGGTCTGCCAGTGCTTCTTCTATGCTATTTGGAACTGCACTGGCTGACAAGGCAGTGGTGAAAGCCTGAAATGTAGGAGAGAGTCTTGCATAAGAGACAAACTTAGATATGGGATACTGAGTGCAGGTTCTTGTCCCTTTCCTAAAAGCAATGGGCCAGTCAAGGTCCTGTTCTAGTGCAACAGTCTGGTGCAGATTCTGATCAGCACTTCCCTCGCTGTCCTGAGAACTGGAGATCGAGTCAGATTGGCCATGTTGATGTGTATTCTTTCTCGAGTATACCAGTAATGGACCCCTTGTTTGAGAGTGCAATTTGTTAATTTCTCCCCCTGACTGGTAAGAACCTCCTCTTGATTCCTCAGATGGTGTAATGTTAGGTTCTACAGGTAGAGGCAGCTGGTATATGGGTAGTAGGTGGTCTATGGGTAGTAAAGGTAGGAATTGCTGTTGTTGTTCTGTGGGTTGAGTGTGCTGGTCTGGATATTGTTCTGTGAGAGGAGGCTGTTCTGTATTCTGTGTTCTAGTGGGCTGTTCTGTGTTCTGTGTTTCAGTGGGCAGAGAGACTGAGACTGTATCCCAGGACTTCTCTTCATTCACCAGCCCCCCCTGAAGAGAAGGATTGGGAAAGAAGGGTTTGGATTCAAGGAAGGAGACATCCATAGAAACAAAGAAACGACGAAGATGGGGAGAGTAGCATTTATAACCTCGTTGGGTAGGAGAGTAGCCAACAAAAACACATTTAATACTCTTGGGATCAAGTTTGGACAAATTAGGGGAAGGATTATGGACAAACACAGTACAGCCAAATATTTTGGGAGGTAGAGATACCAAAGACCGAAAGGCTGGGTAGAGGGTAAGAAGACTGGACACAAGAGCAGAAAAATTGAGGGGTTTGAAGGGCATTCTATTGATTATATATGCAGCTGTTAAGATCGCTTCACCCCATAGATATTTAGGAACATTCATAGTGAACATTAGAGCCTTGGCTACCTCAACTAAGTGTCTATTTTTCCTCTCAGCTATATCATTTGGCTGGGGTGTATCTAGGCAAGAGCTTTGATGGATTATTCCATTGTTAGAGAGATAGTCACTGAAAATGGAATTGAAGTATTCTCTCCCATTATCAGTTCTTAAGGTTTGAATAGGAGCATTAAACTGAGTTAAGATCATGGAGTGGAAGTTTTGAAATACCCTGGCAGCCTTCAAATTTGTCCTTGAGAAGATATACCCAACATACCCTAGTGTGGTCATCTATAAAGGTTATGAACCATCGAGTTCCTTAGATATTTTTAATCCGAAAGGGCTCCCATATATCACTGTGAATCAAAGAAAGGGGCTGAGAAGGTCTGTATGTTTTAATTGGAAATTGTGCACGACAATGTTTGGCAAGTAAACAAAATTCACAATTGAAAGAACTAGGCTTTTTATTAATAAATAGTTCTAGAAACAACTGCTGGAGATAATGAAAATTGAGGTGGCCTAGCCTATAGTGCCTTAACATTATTTCATCACTATTGAAACTAAGAGGAGATCCTACAGTCTGTGCCACAGCCATGACATTTGCTGAATCCTCCTCCTTTTCGAGATAATAGAGTCCATCTCTTAGTTTAACATTACCAATCATCATCCTCGATTCCAGTCCCTGAAATTCACAACCAGTAGCACAAAACTTAGCACAGCATTTTAGGTCTGAGGTGAGTTTATTGACAGAAATCAGATTACAAGTCATTTTTGGAACATATAGGACTGAGTGGAGGGTAACATTTTTTGAGAGAATGATGGATCCTTTTCCAGCCACAATAGAGTATGAGCCATCAGCCACCTTAACTCTAGATTTCCCAGAACAAGGAGTGTATGAGTAAAATAATGATAGGTTACCTGTCATATGGTCAGAAGTCCCAGAATCCAACAACCGAGAATTTGTATTCCTGGTGTGCAGGGCAGTACCTGATACCATTGCAGAGGTTACAGTCTGACTCAACAGTTTCTGCAACTGTTCTAGCTGGGATCTACTGAGGAAGATTCCATTCTGTTCTGGTTCCTTTTGGTGCTCAGCAGATTTTTCTTCCATCTGTGCTTGGTACCCTTTTCCTCTGCTAGTTCCCCTAAGCTTCTAGTTGACTGGTTTCCCGTGGAGATCTCAGCAGGTGTCTCGAGTATGGCCTGGTTTATTGCAGTGACTACACCAAGGTCTGCCTCCTTTATCACCCTTTTGATGATTTCTTTGATCGTTCTTAACAATGAGAGCTGTTGTTTCAATAGGTCTCTCATTTGTTGGACTGACAAGCTTTTCCCCAAGCATAACTTTTCTTCTACTATCTTCCCTTCTTACATCTGCGAATGCTCCATCGATAGATGGTAAGGGCTTGCAGCCTAAAATTCTTCCTCTCACCTCATCTAAGTCTCGGTTGAGACCTGTCAAGAACTCATATAATCTTTCCTTCTCCAGGTGTTTCTTGAACTTTAAATTGTCTTCCAGATCTCCCCAGTCAGCTTCATAGTGCAGGTCTAGTTCTTGCCATAAAATCTGCAGCTCATTATAATACTCAGTCACCTCTAGATTGCCTTGTCTTATCTCCTTGAATTTATTTTTGATCTCAAATACCTGAGAGGCAGTCTTGAGATCAAAAAAATTGGTTTTTATAGCTTCCCATATGGCCCTTGCTGTTCGAAGGAAGAGATAGGTTCGACTAATATGAGGCTCCATGGAGTTAATCAGCCAAGCCATAACCATTGAGTTGTTCAACTCCCAACTTGCATACGATGGATCTCCCTTGTTGGGTTGTTTAATATCTCCATTGAGATAACCCACTTTTCCTCTGCCTCTCACAACTAGTAGGACAGATCTAGACCACTGAAAGAAATTTACTCCATTCAATCTGTGGTTGGTGATCTGCAGATTTGTGACTTCTCCAACAGTTTGAGAACCTAATGGAGATTGAGGATAATCAGAGGAGGTTGCAGACTCTTTGCTGGAACTCATCTTAGGATAGATCCTTAATGCAAATTGAAGAAGTGAACCTACGGAAGAGAGATCCTTAATCTGGTAGCAGATTCAAGAAGTGGTTGAGGAGGACAAACTTCAGCCTGAGGAATAGAGGACTCAAGGACTGCCTAAGGAGGACAGACCTCAGCCAGAAGGGATAGAATTATTATGAAGAGCCTTGCTCTGATACCATGAAAGCAGAACTGGAACAGGAGAAAGTATATTATTGTACATACATAGAACTGTTACAGCCCTATTATTTGTACACAAAACTACTCCCAAATTTGTAGTTATCTGTTAGCCTAAAATCAGTAAAACAGATTCCTATAAATCAGCTCCTAAATCTCTATAAATCTGCAACTGTAAGCCTTATCTTCACATATATTGATTTGATCTTATTCCCTACAAAACTGCCACCGTAACTTATCTACACATACGATGAAATTATGGGAGAAAGTTATTGAGAGAAGACAAAGAAGGACAACAAAAGTCTCAGGGAATCAATTTAGTTTCATGCCTAGAAGATCAACCATGGAAACTATCTTTCTCTTGAGGAGGTTAATGGAACAGTATGGAGAAGATCAAAAAGATTTACATATAGTGTTCATCGATTTAGAGAAGGCATATGATCGGGTTCCTACAGAGATTCTGTGAAAAGTATTGGAAAAGAAAGGAACGCGTGTCGCATATATTGAGACGATAAAAGACATGTATGACAGAGCCATGACATCTATACGAACGACTAGTGGAGAGACTAACGAGTTCCCTATCACAATTGGTTTAGTTAAACCCTATCAGCGTTAAGCCCGTATTTGTTTGCTTTAGTTATGGATGAGATTACAAGACATATTTAGGATGAGGTGCCGTGATATATGCTATTTGCAGATGATATTATTTTAGTAGATGAGACGAGAGAAGAAGTGAATGCTAAGCTAGAATTATGGCAGGAAACGTTAGAGACAAAAGGATTTAGGCTAAGCCGATGCAAGACGGAATATATGGAATGTAAGTTTAGTCAAAGTAGGATAACAGGTAGTATAAAAGTAAGTTTAGGCACACAAAAGATTGTAGAGAAAGATAAATTTAGGTACCTTGCATCTATAGTGCAACAACATGGAGGGATTAATACTGATATAAGTCACAGGATTCAAGCCGAGTGGACCAAATGGAGGAGTGCTCCGGGGGTCTTGTACCACCAAAAAGTCTCCCTCAAGGTGAAAGAAAAGTATTATAAAATGGCAGTTAGACCAGTGCTGCTATATGAATCAGAATGTTGGGCAGTAAGGCATAATCATGGTTAGAAGATGGCAGTTGCGGAGATGAGGATGCTAAGGTGGATGCACAAGATTATAAGGAAAGATAAGATTAGGAACAAGGAGATTAGGGACAAAGTAGGAATAGCACCGATTGAAGATAAAATGAGAAAAAACCGATTAAGATGATTTGGCCATGTTAGAAGGTGTCCAGCAGAGGCAACTGTTAGAAAGTGTGAAAGTATGGAGATTGGCAAGAGTAGGAGAGGTAGAGGAAGACCCAAGAAAAGTTGGAAAGAAACTATTAAACATGACTTGACCTACCTAGATCTATCGGAGGACATGGCCCTCAACAGATCTAATTGACGTCGACAAATCCATATAACCAACCCCAGATAGTGGGAAAATGCTTAGTTTGGTTTGATTTATCAATTTAGTATTAGTGATGCAGGGGAACAGAAGCAGACGAAGACGAATGATTTAGCAGATGGACTCTGAATTTCTGTTTAGTCTAAAAATACCCAAAAAATAACACATATTTGTTATAGAAAAAACTTTCTCTAATAATAATTTATTAATCAAAAATCACTTCCTTTGCTATAAAGGCTTACAACCTATTAAATAGAAAAACTCAAACTAAAACTAAGAAACATAATAACACGAAATTTAGGAAATAAAATAACTACCAAAATTGAAAAATCTCTAACTTCAATACCAAGCTAAATATAATATTTAAAATCATATTTAAAAATATAGTAAATATTCTAAAACTAATTCTAAATAAATAAATAAAATATTTATTAAATAATATTAAGGCTTACAACCTATTAAATAGAAAAACTCAAACTAAAACCAAGAAACATAATTACACAAAATTTAGAAAACAAAATAACTACCAAAATTGAAAAATCTCTAACTTCAATACCAAGCTAAATATAATATTCTAAAATCATATTTAGAAATATAGTAAATATTTTAAAACTAATTCTAAATAAATAAATAAAATATTTATTAAATAATATTATTTGACAAATACCCTAAATCAAAATAGAAAATATTAATCTAAAATTCTTCACATATTCTGCCTACATCATTCTCCCCAAGTTGGAAAGAATTCATCCTTGAATTCAAACTTTCATACTCCATTGATTTTTTAGTATGGAGATATGATTTAATAATTGTGAAAAATAATTTTTCACTAAAATATCCCTTGTAGCCTTCACAAATTTCTCCAATTGCACACTCAAGGAATCTTCAAAAAAACCATTTAAGAATGGATCATTGTAGGAGAATGTTGTTGACAAAATTTGATTCGTGTCTTCTTCAACAATATTTGGTTCTTCATCAAATACATGTGGTTTACTCCAATCTATAATTTGATCTGGAGTAATTGTTAACATGAACGGAAACTCATCTTCAGAAAATTCTTGCTTTGAATATTCCTATTCTCCAGAAGAATAATCAAAATGATTGAACACATACTCCCCATCTGAACACTCTTCGTTCTCCGAAAATTGATTTAGTGACAAGTTGAGGTTGATTTCCTACGGCCAGAGCGGTCAGTTGTTGAGTCAACACCTCAACCATCTCTTCCAACCACTGGAAACGCTCCTCCCATCACATCTCCCATGCAACTTCATCGCGTTCAAGAACCTACTCAACAACAACAACTTCCTGATCATTACCACAAACCTTCTCGATATCTCGTGGTGCCATGAGTTCTGATACCAACTGATGTAGGGACGCAAAAGCAAATGAAGACAAAAGATTTAGCAGATAATCTGTGAATTTCTGTTTAGTCTAAAAATACCTAGAAAATAACACAGATTTGTAGTAGAGAAAACCTTCTCTAATAATAATTTTATTAATCGAAAATCACTTCCTTTGCTAAAAAGGCTTACTATGTATTACATAGAAAAATCAAACTAAAACTAAGAAACATAATAACATGAAATTTAGGAAATAAGATAACTACCAAAATCGAAAAATCTCAAACTTCACTACTAAGCTAAATATAATGTTCTAAAACCATATTTAGAAATAAAATATATATTCTAAAACTACTTCTAAATAAATAAAAAATATTTATTAAATAATATTATTTGACATATATCCTAAATCAAAATAGAAAATATTAACCTTAAATTTCTTCATATATTCTACCTGCATCAATCAGAGCAAACCTTGGTGGGGAAAAAAAATTCCAAGCACTATTTCAATTGTCGATTGAAACCCAAAACAATAACCCCTTCCGCCGTCTCCATCTTCGCAGACGAACAACCGCCACTGTTGCATCCATCAACCACTCCTTCGCCAACAAACAACCAATCGAACCTCCATAACACATCCATCGACTTCGTCTTCGAGCCAAACACTCCTCGCTACCGACTAAACCTCATTTTGATCAAAGAGTTTCCTTCTAGCCACTGAGAAGCAAAATAGACACCACCAATGGGCCTCACTATCACTAGTGACCAACATCGCGAAACTATCACCGATGCTAAAACCTGTTCTCAAGATGTCTTCAAACTCTTGGGGTCGTTGCTCCGAATGTTGTTCTCCCGCTGTGAAACCAGTTGATTCCGTAGTTTCAAAATTGAACTTCTTGCCACCAACTCCCGTGACCCCCACCACCGATCTCTACTTCCTCCAGCAAACTTGCCAATAACCCCAGCAACTTTCGACGAAACTCTGGCAACTGCCAGCGAAGCTTCAGGGCTACCATGGCGACTTCCAGGACACTCCAGAATGCTTTCTAGGACACGTCAAGATATTTTTTGGCCACTTTACATCAAATCAGGCGCACTTATTCCTCATCTCTCCTTTGGTATTACATTTTGTGAGCTTAAATAATAAAATTTTATCTTTGTGGTACCTTAACATCCCTTGTTTGCAACCCAAATTAACATATCACCTTGAAGGCTTGAACCCAATTTTATTAGCCTCCACTTTAATTAAACCAACTTCATATTTATTTGCCCTTTGCATCTATAGTATTTCAACATTATTTCTGCTATTTTTCCCAATTGATTAATTGACCATAATTGAAAAAAAAAAGTTTATTTGTCCTCAATTTTAATTGTGAGTCTGACGAATTTAATAACTAGCATTTAGACATCTCTTTTAAAATTTTGAAAGATAAATCAGTCTACTAGTTGCATTAAATTTAGATTTTAAAATCCAAAAAAAAAAAAAACACATTTTGCTTGAATTTTGTGATAATTCACTTGCATTAAGTGAGCTGTTTATTGATCTCAATCATTGTTAGTTGAGCTAATGTTGCATGCAATTGCGTAGTAGTCATATTCTTACCTATAGCTCACCTACTCGTAAGATGGGTACTCCTGAAGGTAATAATCAGATAGTCTAAGTCTTTAAGGGACTACAAACTCAAATAACGGTACTCCAGGCTAAAATGACTGCTAGTCATCACAATACCCAAGACTTAATCGAACAGTAACCCTAGAACGTCACCATCTGTCGAATAGTGACCTTTCGGATGTGCCTGACAATTTGAACTGTCGTGGCAGAAGGGACGATAGAGTATCTTATAGGCATAATCCTGTTCCGCGAAATCATGAGACAGATCGTGGCAATTTTGGCCCTCAAGACGACACCTATCTTAGTCAGAGGAATGTCTCTTTAAGATTATTAAGTTGAAGGTCCCTAATTTTGATGGTCGTCTAGCTCCTGTCATTTTTAGCTAATGGATTGGAGATATGGATTGATATTTTAACTGGTACAGGTTCACATAGAAAAGAAAAGTGGAGTTTGCGAGTATGAGATTGTCTAGTAATGCTCAACTGTTTTGGGAGAGTGTTGAAGATCTCTTGAGGAGGCGCATTTGAACTTAGGATGAAATGAAGCGTCGCCTTCAGGAGAAATACCTGGCCAGATCATATAAGATTAACTTATTAGATCAATGGAATAATCTTAGGCAGCGCAATAGGTCTATGACTAAGTATGTCACTCATTTTTATGAATTTAGAAAACGATGCAATATCATAAAGGATGAATCCATGACATTAAGTAGGTTTAGACAACGACTAGATGATGACCTTAAGAGAGAACTTGTTTTTAGAGATGTTACTAGTCTCGATCATGCTTACACCCTAGTCCGGGACTATGAATTGGTTACCAAAGGTCCCAATCAACCAAGTTTCAATAGTTGTTCTTCCTCACACCAAGTTTTCTCTTCGAACTCTAAGTCAATCCTAGGTCCCGCTCTACCTAATACCCAACCATTGAATGAAAATAAAGGAACGGGTACAATGACTAATGCGCCAAGGAACGCCTCCCATGTGTAGTGTTTCAATTGTAGGGAATTTGGTCATGTTTCCGCTAACTATCCGAAAAAAGCCTTAGTCATTGGAAAACAGTCGGGGCACATAGATGATGACCACTTAGAAGAACAAGTGTATGAACCAAATCTTGAGGACCTTGGTGACCTAGAGAATGACTGTGGTGATACTACCTTAGCTTGCATTAGAAGTCCCACCCTTCTTACCCACGTAGATCCTTTATATGACACCCTTGCTACCCCACGATTAGGTGTAGTGTTTCAATTGTAGGGAATTTGGTCATGTGTCCACCAACTATCCAAAGAAAGCCTTAGTCATTGGAAAATATTCGAGGCACATAGATGATGACCACTTAGAAGAACAAGTGTATGAACCAAATCTTGAGGACCTTGGTGATCTAGAGAATGATTGTGGTGATACTACCTTAGCTTGCATTAGAAGTTCCACCCTTCTTACCCATGTAGATCCTTTAGATGACACCCTTGATACCCCACGATTAAGTGTAGTACATTATACTCTAACACAACCTAAGGAGACTAATAAGTAGCATCATCATTCCACATTTCATATGTTTATCAAGATCAATGATAAGCCTTGTAAAGTCATCATCAATAATGAAAGTTACATTAACGTTGTTTCTACGAGAACCGTCTCCTGCCTGGGGTTGAAACCCATTCCTCACCCTAATGTGTACAATGTTTTTTGGGTTGACACCTCATCCATAGCAGTGAAGGAGTGTTGCTTAGTGCCCATTCAATTCTTTAAGTATAAGGACCATATCTGGTGTGACGTAATCCCCATGGATATTGGTCACATAATTCTAGGACAACCTTGGTTGTTTGATAAGAATGTAATCATTCACAGTTGTACAAACTCATATTCTCTTGTATTTAAGGAAAAAAAAATTCACTTCAACCCTCTACCCACGAAGCCTGTTGATCCCCATAAGGAGAAAAAAAATTATAGAGACAAAAGGGTTGCATATCATTAGCCCAAAAGAATATGAGCATGAGGTTGTTAGAGAGTTCGTCGTGTTTGCAATCGCCGTTACAGAAATTTCTTCAGACTCTCAGCCTTCGGTTCCTAAAGAGGGCCATCAAGTGTGTTAAATGTACATCCATCATGTATCTACCTTTATGGTGCATGTATCTTCATTTACATCTGCTTTTATGTATATTAGTCTAGGGGTAATGAATCTAGTCTAGGAACATCTGTACAGACTATCTTGATCAGTATAATTACACACATATTACAACCCAATTGGGGATGTCAAAGCTATTCAATATATCTATTTCTATGTTTGTTGATGATTTTTCCGAACTTAAATGAATTTATCTAATAAAAGATCGCTCTGAGTTATTTTCCATCTTTCAAGCTTTTTGTGCTGAAATTAAAACTCAATTTGATCTATCTATTAAAATTCTTCGCAGTAATAATGCCAATGAGTATTTTTCTAAAACCTTCACTGATTTTTATGACCTCTTCTAGCAAACTCCATCAATCTTCTTTCTCTCGCACTCCACAACAAAATGAAGTCGCAAAAAAGAAGAATTTACACCTCATTAAGACAGCTCATTGTCTAATGTTTCAAATGAAGGTTCCTAAAATTTTCCAGCATTATGCTATTCTTACTGCATGCTATTTAATTAATAAAATGCCATCTTCTGTCCTTAAAGGTCGTTCTCCTTATTCTACCTTGTTTCCCCACAAACTTTTATTTTCTCTTCCTCCACGCATTTTTGGGTATGTTGTTTTTATCTATCAACTTGACAGTGGAATTGACAAGTTAGGCACACATAACCTTAAGTGTGTATTTTTGGGTTACTCTAAGTTACAAAAAGGATATCGATGTTACAGTTCATCTCTTCGTCGATATTTTGTTTGTGTCTACGATGAGTACCAAGGAAGGCCAAGTGCCAAAGATCCATTGCATGTTCTGGATGGGCCAATAACCAGAGCTAGGGTAAAGAAGATCAAAGAAGAAATGCTTAGGCTTGTTCAAACTACTTTGGATGAGGTTTTAAATGTAACAAACAAAACAATATTTAAGATGGGATTGAAAAAGGAGGAACCAAGATTTGTGCACGTGATCCAAGCCAAGGAGGGCAACCTAAGCTTGAATTGAAGAGACGAATTGGGCTTTTAAAGAATATTTTAATTATGTTTTGGGTTTTATTTTATATTTAAGACATGTTGGGCTTTAAAACTTACTTTGGGCTTTAAGTTTGGGTTTTAAAGTTATGTTTTAAATAGGATTTGGGCTTGACTCAATGTTTTAATATTTTTGGGCCAAACTTTGTTAATTAAAATGGCCCATAGGTGAGACTTATTATTAGGACAGATTTGGGCTATTTAATAAAGGCTAGTTGTTTAATTAGGGCCAATTTTCTTTGTAAACACTTATAAATTCGGGATTGAGCCATCAATAAGAGATTAGAGTAATGTTTTACATTAACGTGAGGTGTGTTTTTCTTTTACTCTTCAAAGAACGTCTAAACTTATCAAGAATTCGTTCTTGTTGTGTTCTTCTACCTTCAACCCAAGGTCTTAATTCAAGAAATCAATGAGTCATGGTTCTACATTCTTTGATCTTGATATTAGCTTTCTTGGGTTTTGATTCAATTGATTGTGGGTTTAAGGCATTCGGCCAAGGGTTCACATCAGCTATTGTTTCATTCTTTGAATCTACTCCATTCTTTTCTGATACCCAGCCTCATCTAATCTTGATGAAAGTCCTCCTCTACATGTGATTTCCCTTTTTCGTCCCTATCATCCTGATTTGCAGATTTATCTTAAACAGCTAACAACTACTGAATCCTTACTTGACAGTTCAATCACTCCATCTTTTCCACTTCAGTCTTCAAATTCTCCTACTAATATAGAACATAATGATCTCGATCTTTCGATGGCTCTTGGAAAAAGTAAACGTACTTGTACTTCCCATTCTATTTATAATTTTGTCTCTTATACAACTTTGTCTCCCTCTTATCATACTTTTGTTGCCTCCCTATCTACGGTTCCTATTCCTAACTCTGTGACCAAAGCCTTGTCTCATTTTAGATAGCGTTCTGCAAAGAGAAAGAAGTGTCTACTCATTGGGCCACTGATACTTAAGATTTGGTAGTACTTCCTTATGGGAAGTCCGTAGTTGATTATCGGTAAGTGTATACTATCGAAGTTCACCCTAATGGTTCTGTTGATCATTTGAAAACTCGATTAGTTGCCAAGGGGTACACTCAGATTTATCGTCTTGATTTTTCAGAGACCTCCCCTCTGGCTAAGATTACATTTGTTCGTTTTCTAATATTCCTTGTTGCTATTTTTCATTGGCCCTTTCATCAGCTAGATATTAAAAATGCTTTCCTCCGTGGTAACCTTGCTAAGGAGGTATATATGAAGCAACCTCCTAGTTTTATTACTCAGGAGAAGTCTGGACTAGTTTCCAAGTTGAAGAAATCATTGTATTGTCTAAAACAATCCCCTCGAGCATAATTTATAGCAGATTTAGTGATGTGGCAATAGATTTTGGCCTGACACATTGTGGAGTTAATCACTTAGTATTCTATTGCTAGTCTTCTCAAGGTAAGATATGGCTATTGGTCTATGTAGATGACATTGTAATCACTAGAGATGATACACAAGGCATTCATGATTTGAAAATGTTCCTTTAGATTAAGTTCAACACCAACGACTTGGGTCCATTAAAGTACATTCTAGGCATTGAAGTTGCAAGATCACGAAAATGTATTGCTCTTTTCCAACAGAAATATGTGCTTGATTTGTTATCTGAAATAGGTATGTTAGGAGCTAAACCTATTGAAACTTCAATGGATCCAAATACTAAGCTCCTTACAAATAAGGGTGATCTCCATCAAACAGACGATCAACTACTGGATACTGTATCTTTATGGGAGACAGTCTAGTATCCTAAAAGAGTAAAAATCAAACACTGGTGATAAGGTCAAGTGTAGAGTCCAAGTATAGGACCATAGCACATACATCTTGCGAGATGGTTTGGATACATCATATGTTGAAAGAATTAGGAGTTCCTCTATTGCAGCCTATGAAACTATTATGTGATAATCAAGCTGCTGTTCATATAACTTCTAATCCAATATTTCATGAGCGAACATATTGAAGTTGATTATCACTTTACCAGAGAAAAAATTTTACAGAATGTCATCAAAACTAGTCATGTAAAATCTGGAGATCAATTAGCTGATATATTTACTAAAGCTTTGGGAGGAGCTAGACTGAGATTCATTTGTAACAAGTTTGAAATATATGATATATATACTTCAGCTTAAGGGGTAGTGTTAATGTACATCCATTATGTACCTGCATTTATGATCCATGTATCTTCATTTATGCTTTCATTTATGTATATTAGTCTAGGGGTAATGAATCTAGCCTAGGAACATCTATACAAACTATCTTGATTAATATAAATACACACATATGACAACCCAATTGGGGTGTCAAAGCTATATCGTATATCTGTTTCTATAACAAGGTGTTGAATTTTCAAGATATCTTCCCTGTGGATTTACCTGATCACTTGCCCCTTTTGCGTGACATCCAGCACGCCATAAATTTTGTTCCAAGATCATTCCTCCCAAACTTGCCCATTATAGGATGAATCCTTCTGAGCATGCCGAACTCCAGCAGCAAGCAGGTGAACTCCATAAGAGGTTCGTCCATTAAAGCTTAAGCCCTTGTGATGTCCCAACTTTCTTGACTCCAAAGAAAGATGGCTCTTCGAAGATGAGCATTAATAGTAGAACCATAAAGAAGATGAGCATTAATAGTAGAACCATAAATAAGATTACTACGACGTACTATTTCCCCATTCCTAGGTTAGATGACATGCTAGACATGATGATAGGTGCCACAATTTTCCCCATGATAAATCTTACGAGTTAGTGCCACCAAATTAGGATTAGGCCAGGAGATAAGTGAAAGACTGCCTTCAAGATGAAGGATGGCCTTTATGAGTGGTTGGTAATGCCTTTCAGACTTTCTAATGCCCCTAGTACTTTTATGCGAGTCATAACCAACGCACTTATGTCTTTTATGTCTTTTATAGGACATTTTTAGTGGTCTATTTTGATGTCATTCTCATGTACAGTAAGTCTAAAGAGCAATATGTGGATCACCTTTCTCAAGTTTGTTCTATTCTTGGGAAGGAAAAACTGTATGCTAATATGAAGAAGTGCTCATTCCTTGTTGATAAAGTTTCTTTCTTAGGTTTCATTGTCTCCTCTCGGGGTTTCTGCCAAACCCCCAGCAAATTCAAGCCATTGTAGACTGGGCTAAACGTTCATCTATTCATGATGTTTGAAGTTTTCATGAGATAGCCTCTTTCTATCACCATTTCATCAAGGGTTTTAGCACAATTATGGCTCCTTTAATAGAGTGTATGAAGGGAGGTGATTTTAAATGGACAAAGGAAACTGCTAAGACTTCCAGGGCAATAAAGAAGAAAATGACGGAGGCCCCTATGATACGCCTTCCGAGTTTTTCTAAGGTGCTTTGAGGTAAAGTGTGATGCTTTAAGCAAGGGTATAGGTGGCGTTCTTAGCCAAGAGTGTCACCATACTGCATTTTAGTGAGAAGTTAAGTGAGTCTAAATGAAGATACATTACCAATGACAGAGCTATATGCGGTAGTACAGGATTTACGACATTGGTGCCAGTACTTGCTCCATCAAGAGTTTGCGCTCTATTCTAATTATGAAACCCTATAGTATCTTAACTCTTAGAAACAGCTTAATTATAGGCATGGTCATTGAAGCAAGTATGTACAAGCTCATTCTTTTGTTTTAAAATATAGGAAAGGAGTTGAGAACCTAGCCGCTAATGCTCTAAGTAGACAAATTTCCTTGTTAACTGCCATGAGTGTCAAAGCATAAGATTTGATAGGCTTAAAGAAGATTACATGCCATGCCCTAACTTTAAAGACATTTATATGCCTATGCTTGAGGGCCGGTCTAACCCTTCTAGTGACTTTCGCTTTTAAGATGGTTTCCTTTTTAAAACTAATAAGTTATGCATCCCTAGGACATCCATTCGTGATTTCATAGTTTGGGAGACTCATGCAGTTGGTCTTGCTAGTCATTTTGGGCATAATATAACTATAGACGAAGTTGAAAATCAATTTTATTAGCCTAGTGTGAAATGGGATCTGGCTAGAATGATTAGTCAGTGTCTTACTTGTCAGTTAGCTAAACAGACTAAATAAAATACTGGCCTCTATATACCCCTTCTTGTCCCCAGTTGTCCGTGGCAAGATGTGAGCATGGACTTTGTACTTGGTCTTCCTCGCTCTCTTAAAGGGCATGACTCCATTTTTGTTGTTGTAGATAGTTTCTCCAAAATGACCCGCTTCATTCCTTTAGTAAGACCTCTGAAGCTTATAGGGTGGCACCGTTGTACTTTGAAGAGATTGTCAAATTGTATGGCCTTCCTAAGACTATTGTCTCTAATACAGATGTATATTTCACTAGCAATTTTTGGAGGACCCTGTAGCACTTGGTTGGTACTAAATTGAACTTTCCTGCTGTTTACCTTCCTGAGATAGATGGTCAAACCAAGGTAGTCAATTAGTTTAAGAAACCTTCTAGGATGCTTGGTCAAAGAAAACTTTAAGAACTGGGACCTAATCCTCCCTATAACCCAACTGGCCTATAATAGCTCTGTCAATTGATCCTCTAGTACGAGTCCATTTGAGGTTGTGCAGGCTTGCAAACCTTGAAAACCAGTAAACCTAATTCCCATGTCTCTGCAATCCCCTGTGTTTAGAACTACTAAGTCCTTTGCACAACATTTACATGATTTGCATATTGAGATCAACAAACTTGAAGCAAATAATGCATCTTACAAACTTTGAGCTGACACACATAAAAGACATATTCAATTTAATGTTAGAGATTATGTTATGCTTCGAATTTGCTCAGAACGACGTCCATCAGGGCTCGATTCCCAATTGCATCCCCGTAGTGTTGGTCCTTTCAAAAGTTTAAAACAGGTGGGTCTAAATGCTTATGTTATTGATATTCCACCAGAATTTGGTTTTAGCCCTACATTTAATGTTGAGGAGAGGCTAGTTGCTTTTGAAGGCTAAGCTGTTATTCCAGTTGATCATTTTGCTTCTTCTCCAGATAAGCCTAACCTTGAATCTGTACCTTCTCCATTGGAAACCAACCATGACTTTGTTGAATGAGAATCTAACCCTGAACTTAATTATGGACTTGATTCTGACCCTAAGCCTATTTTCTTACCAACATCAACACATGTTAATTCCACACGTACAAATAAAATTGATACTATTATAAGTGACAATGTTGTTTTTAACAAGGAAGAAGCAGTTCAACACTATTTGGTTCGTTAGGTGGGCCGACCTGATTCTGATTGCACTTGGAGTTCTAGTAACACTTTGTGGCGCATTGATCCTAATTCCTTAGAGTTCTATTATAGTCAGCAAGATCTTTCTTCTCCAGCAGCGAGCCATACCGATTTAGATTACCTCCCACACGCGTCTACAAGTGTCGAAGGAAGGTAGCACAGCCCCTTAGCTTGTGGCTCAGTGATTGACTGACAACACCCTTGATTTAGTTTTCACTCGACTGAGCCAAGTTCTTCTCAGCCCGGAAAAGTTGATGAAGACATCAGAGTTCAACGATATATTCTTTTATTTTTATTATTATCATTATTATTACTATCACTATTATTATTTTATTTATTATTATTTTTATTTTGTTTTAGGAAGCCTGTTTAGAATAGAATTTGTGATATTGTATCTTTTGTTGATATTATCTTCAATTATTTTAGGATTTCTTAACCAATTTAAACAATTGAATTGTTATGGTTTGAGAGATTATTGATTATTGAATGATATTGAATTGGCGGCCGATTGGCTTGAGTTTTCCTTCCCTTCTTTCTTCTATGTTTCTTCTTGTTCTCTTTACTTCTTCTTCTCTCTACTTCTTTCTCTGGCTTAACCTCTTCTTTCTCAATTGCTTTCAATTCCTGTTTCACATCTTGTTGACTAATGGTAGAGGCCAAGTTTGTTACACAATTTTAAAAATTAGAGAGGTGCAAATAATTTTTCATACCTCAAGGAAGGGTTGAATTATTAGCAAACCTCAAAGGGAGGTTTAAGTTATTTGCCCAATCATTTTTTCACTCAATTTGAACAAGATGGTGGAAATTATTACAGATTGATATCAAAGTTAACTAATGAGCCTTATATTGCCCAAGGTAATTACAAAACAATTCTGAAGGCCTAAGAAGAATTACTCGGCACAAAATTTTTTGGAATTACAAAAAAGGGCCCCAATTTTAAATGTTTGCCATAATTGCTACATTCACCGGCCTTTGGTTTGATGATATATGAAGATTATTGTGAAAGTCCATAAAGAGTTGTCAATTCGGCACTCAGAAAACATAAAGAGGCTTCCTCAAATGAATGGCAATCAATGCAACACTATGTTACGAGCATTTGATCCTGGAATAGATTAACGAAGTCCCAAACCGCAAGAAGGCAAAACAGATCTTAGACTTGGTATGTGATCTTCGTAATGCCAATACTTACCATTTAACATAGTTGAAACCTTTTAATTTGGGAAAGATCCCAGCATCTTCGTAAATTTGAACTTTGCCTAGTTGGATCTTTTCATTTCAGGGAAGTTTTGAGGCTTTAAGGGAGTAAATGGAAGTCCAAATTACTCAACATAATCAATAAGGGTAATTTTAATTAGTTACTGGTTACTTTTGAAATTAAAGAAAAATAAATGAACAAACATCAACACAATAAAATGTGATTAGCCTCCAATCAATAAATTCACGTGGAAAGAACCAAAAGTTTTTCACTTAGCATATGCTATTCACCACATTCAACAAAATTTCCATACGAAGCATTGACCCAAATTAGAGGGTGTATATTTCAAGCAGTTCTACAGGGAAAAAAAACTATATATATTCAACCACTAAAAATCCTTAACTTTGCAGAAGACTAAGAGTCCCATACCTCAAGATGCTGAGCCGCTTCATTAGTCAAACCAACAGTGGCTGCAGCCAGTCCAATCAATCCTCCCTACCACGGGAAAAAACTACTCAAAATCCAAAACATCAACACCAAAGCCACAGAAGACACAAACTGCCGTGCTCCTCCAATGGCACTGAGAATACAAATCAAAACTACACAACACAGCGAGACAAGTTAAACCCCACTCGTCGACTAACCTTCCGGTGATTCACCTGCGGCGAGTAAGTAAACTCATTAGTCAACAAATTGATCACGGCCGTAATCTTATCGTGATCTCCGGCCGCCGCTAGCTGCTTCACGACTCCTTCAACCTACAGAAAAATTGACCCAAAACCAAGATCCAAAATCAAGCCATCCAAAACTCTAGAACGATGATCAATCTACTAATGATTCAGAGAAGAGGGAGAAAATTCTAGTGAGAGAAAAGGGTACCTCGAGAGCAGCATTCTTCCGCTTCTCGTACAGCTTGTCGGAGAGATTCCGGAGGACAGCGGCAGGAATCACAGAGAGCGCGTCGGCCATATCGAGCCCTAGAATCGTCTAAATCGAAAGAGAGAATAAATCATCAAAGTAGTCGTCGCTTTCTGATCTTTTCTTGCTGGAATCGGAACATATCTATTGTACCGACAAGGAGGAGCTCGAGATTTTCCCAAAGAATCAACAGATCTAAACTGGAATCCACCAGTAAGAGTGAATCGAAGGCAAACCGAAATTTTCCCGGATAGTTTTCCTTTTTAATTTCTTTCGGGGAGGGTGTTTGGTTCCGTTTCGGATTCGCAATCGGTTTGGACTTCCCGTCGCTGTGTCTTGAACGGTTAATGGGGTCTCAGCCACCCTAGCCGGGGAGGTGACTATCAGTTATGAAATGGCACTAATACCCCCACCATGTAAAATTTTGTTTGATTATCCCAACTTTTTTTTTTTCAATTACGGTTACTTACACTAATAATTCCTGAACATTTCAACTAGTAACACTTGCACTCTGTAATCCCATAAATTTCAGAAATTACAAAATAATTCCTAGAAACCACACTAATAACTATAGAAAAATTTTATAAGTTTTTAGTAATTAAAAAATATGCATTCATGGAATAGTATGTTTACAACCACACTCTCAGAACTGTCTGGACTTTGATACCATTTGAAGAAATGCTCTGGAAAATTAATAACTCTTACTAATTATTATTAAAATAGTCAGAACATTACTCACAGATATTTAAACACACAAACTTTTGTAACTATACTTGATATTACAGCAAACTAGAGAGAGAGAGAGGAGAAAACACTCTGATTTTTTCGATACCTCCCTATTATAACAAGACTCTTTTATACAGTCCACAGCTCCAATTTTATAATCTTTGATTTCAAATATATCATAATAAAAGATAAGGAAAGAAAAATCTGAAAAACAAAAAGGCAGACAACATAATTAAAATAGTACAATTATTAGGGAATCTCTTTTGGTTAAAGCAGATTTCTTTACATGGTTTTCACATAGGCTCTATTGTGTGCTGAATAAAGGTACAGTCATCCATGACTCACTTCAGAAAAAGTTTATTCTTTTTCTTTTAATAGCATTCCTAGTTAGTCCACTGTGCTTCTGTGATGGTTTGACTTTTGTTAGTCTTCCATCATATTCTCTATGTTGTGCCAGTCTCTTCATCCATATTTTTCCAATAATCTTACTCTGCTTGGACTTCTTCAACTGAGACAATGGTTTCCAATTCAATTTCTTTTTCAAATTTTTCATATTGATCATCGAAATAAATTATTACCTTTGATGATGCATCAATTTTCATCCAACTAATTTTGTTTAAAAAGTCGAAGGCTTTTTTTTTTCTTTGATTTTCATTAGCTCAGAACATTAATAGAATAGGAGATACAAATAATTTCTTACCATCAATAGCCATATTTTTTCTGGCATATTTTGTAAAATTTTGACCTAGTACACCATTGCTACCCAAGACTATAACAGAATTTATTCTTTTAAAGTGACCTCTCCTTTTTTTTTTTTAGAGGAAAGATAAGTTTCAAAAAGGAAGTATTCCCTCAATTTTCAGATTTGGTATGGCTCAAAAATCTTTCATTGTATCGCCATCTTACGATACTATAAATTTCAAATACCATGACTTTTCTTTTAAAACCATAAGAAATTTTGTTGATCATGGTTTTGAGTAATGCTAGGAAATCTTGGTAGGTTATTGCCTCCAATAGATTGAAGATGTTTTTTTGACCAAACCTCAATCAATTGTTTTCGAACCTCTAATTGTCTACCTGAATGTTGAACTAAAATTTTCAGATATAGAAGACAGGATCATGTCTGGTTTTATCAAAAAATTCTTTAAAGATTGATTTAATCCTTTGATCATTAATATTTATCAATGATTAAAAATATTGCTATGTGAAGGACTTGTTTAACCTCTTCATAAAGCTTAATATTTTTAACTTTTTTGAAATTAGCATTACTAGTGAAAATTTCCATAATTTGCTGAATTTCAAAAATTCTTTGGTAATCAAATATTGAAGTTTCAAAGTTAAATTTTGAAATCATGTTTCTTAACAATTCTTTCAAGTTGTTAACTTTGTCTTGGAACTTTTTTTAGCTCATATGCCATTCCTGTCATTACTTTGCGGAATTCATAATTTTTTTCCTGAAATATGACTTTTTTCATAATTTATTAAGGGAGTTATGAAGTTTGCTCTTCAAATCGGGATTGAAGAAGTTTAGTATTGCTTCTTATGTTAAAGTAAGTGCCTTTCTTTAACACTGTTTGAGTGTAGCTTCCATGAGACATGCTTTTCTAGAATATTTTTCCAGTAAAAGTGCTTTTAGCTTTTTTGCTGGTACCTCTTCGCCCTTAGAGTTGGATGTCTTGGACATGTCAGTTTTGTTTGGTTGTTCTGAAGATTTTTGCAATATAAAGACTTTTGTTAGTTTTAATATCCATCTGGATGCCTGCTAAGATAACCTGCAAGTACATTTTTAATAGATATAATATGTTCAACTTCAAACGGATACTGAGAAATGTAATTAGACCATCTAATTTTTCTAAGGTTATCTTCAACTCTTTTTTTATAAGAAAATTTTTAACCATTTGGTTATCTGTTCTTATAAAAAAAAAAACTTAATAGTCGTTAAATAAATTTGAAATCTCTTTATACCATTTCTTATGGCTAACTATTTTTTTTCAAAAGTAATATAATTAAGTTCATTTGGTTTGAACTTTTTAGAATTATATTCACATATTAATTCTTTAGAATCTTTTTTTTTTCTTTAAGAATTTTGAGAACATATTCATTTTCAGACTTCTCTTTTATTTTTACTGCTTTTAATACTACTTCTCAGAACATTTTTGAGACATTTGTCTCTAGGATTAAGAGATCCGATTCAATAGGGAAAATAAACCTTTAGATTAGGTTGAAACAAGGTTTTGATTTCTTTTAATCTTCTTAAATCTTCTTCATTCCACGCAATTTTTATATTAAATTTTTTTCAAATTTTCGAGTAGTTTTTTTTCCATTTTGAAAGTCTCTTTATCTTTCATAATTTAATAATCCAAAAAGACTTTATAAGTCTTTTAAAGTTTGCAGTTTTCTGGGAAGTATTTGATTTTTATGATTATATGAGTTGTAGCACAGTTCTTATTGAACTAATTACAATGCCGAAATAATTCTTTCTCTATCTCAATCTTTTTTGAACTGAGAATATTCCATTACCCAAGAATTTTTTTACAAACTATTTCTAAATGATGCTTATGTTCTTCCTCGTTTTTAAAGAAAATTAATACATCATCTATATAGATAAGACAAAAATCTTTAAGATCTTTAAAGATATCTTCCATCCATTTTTGAAATATTTGTGACACATTACATATTCCAAATAGTAAAGTTGTCCATTAGTAATGGCCATATGGTGTAAAAAAGGCAATCAATGGTATTGACTCTTTTATAAGCTTGTTTTGCAAGAATCTTGATTTGTAATCAAACTTACTAAATATTTTAACACTTATTATTTGAGTTACTAAACATCTTTTTTAGGTATAGAATACCCATCAAATATCAAAATTTCATTCAATTTCTTATAATTGATGACCATCCTAGCTTTTTCTCTTTTTCTTTCACCATGATTCATTACAAGAAAAATAGGACTAGAATATTGACTTTTAGTTAGTTCTATAAGTTTTTTATGCAAAAGTTCTTTTATTTGAATTTAAAATTCATTTATATCCTGTTTGGTATAAACATAAGTTTTACCCTAATTATTTTTTGTTCATTCTTTAGTTTTAGATCTTTAAAGATATTAGATCTTCAAAAATTATTTTTCCCATAATATTAAAAGATCTTCAAAGAAGTTTGGGCTCAATTTGTTATAAATCCAATCAAATTCATCAATGTTTTTTAATGAATCTGTTAACGAATCTATTAAAATTGGACTATTATCCTTATGCTTGACTGGTGCAAATCCTTTACTACAAATTAAATCATGGGTTTTTAAACAAGGAATTTAATAAGATTTGTTTATGTCAACTAAGATTACACGATCATGAGATACACTCATAACATAATGCTGAGTTAAGAAATTATTCCCTAAAAGCATATCTTCATGCATTAAAGGAAGACACAATATTTTTGAAATTCTAAAGGTTCTTTTACCTTTAGTTGTTTTCACAAAAAATATAATGTCATTTGCCTTGAGGTCCATTATAAATGTTGTATTATTAGCATTTTTAGCTAAGATAGGGTTTTTCATTTGAATACAATATTCCTTAGGTATGGCATTTGACTAACATACCACAGCTATTACTCCAATATTTACAAGAGCATGTAGGCTATATAGTTTATAGCCTTCAAATTCAAATGTAACTTCAATATAATAATATTTTCTCTTATTTTAGTTATACGAAAATAATATTATTTCTAAATCCATATTTAATTGTTCAAATATAATGGATTTCTATTCTTCTTTATTAGAAGAACTTCTAGGAAGAACTGGAATTTGGATTCTTCTTAATCTAGTATCCTTGTCAAAACTATTTGAACTTGAGGAACTTTTTTCAATATTTTTGAAATTATCCATTTTGAATGATTTTCTACTTATAGATAGTTTGTTATTTCTCTAAGTAGAGTGCATTTTCCAGATGCTTGAAATTCAATTGATTTATGAGAGAGTTCTGGTTGATCTCTTGTAAAATTTTCAGATACCCATTTTTTAGGTATTCTTATATCTTTTATATCAATTAATCATAGTTTGCTTTCAGTATCAAATGGCTTAGGTTCATATAACTCAACCATATCAATTTCAATGTCTTTTATATTGACTTCAAAATCGCTAGTTAATTGATGATGTCCATCTTAATATTATGAGTTTAGATCCTCTATGTTAATGTGTCTTGGATTTTTTTTATCATTTATAGATGCAAAATATTTTGGTTTAGTTCTAAAAATGATTTCTCTGGCAACAAAATTTGATTCTATGTCTCCTATCAGTGATTGAACAAGATCATAGAATCTTTTATCTTGGACTATACATAGAATTGGTGAGTCTACTCCAAGTCTAAACAATGGTCTAATCTTTATTTGGACTATACCAATATGAATAGATCTCTTTAGGATACTTTTTTTTTAAGTCTCCTAATTTTCCCTTTGTCAAAAATTTTTATTTCTACTTGCCCATTAGAGGAGGATTTTGCTTCTATTATTCTTTTGCATCTTTCGAAGCGTTGGGCATGCCATGATTTAAATTTGAATTTTTTTATATAAGTCTTCTATTTCAAGACTTTTATATTTTATCAATTTATTATTTTGAATTGTCATGTCCTCTTTGACTATGTCTCCCAAACAAATTTGATTTAATTCATCTTTTGGGGACTAATTCAAATGTTTCTAAATTTTCATTAGGATTTGTTTCCTACATCATTAGGATTTGTTTCCTGTATCATATAATTCTTTGAAACAGATTCTAGTTCATATAGTACTTTCTTTTCTAAATCTATTTTTTTTTCTAAACAAATTTCTAGATTGTTTTCTTCTAGAAATTTGATTATCTTATTGGTCCTTTTTGGATAATTGGGTGCAATATGACCTTTTTCATTGCAAAAATAGCAAGTGCAATTTTTCATGGATTTCTTTCCAAAATTTTTCTTCTTGAATTTTCCAACATATTTCTTTTTTAGAAATATTCTTTATTTCCAGATTTTTGTTTTTTGATTTTAAAGTGTTTCTTCTTGCATCTATGATATAGTTTATTCACAAAGCATCCAAACTCCCAATTTTCTTTTAAAATTTTGTTACAATAGGCTTTTCCTTCGCTTGATTTTGATAATTGATTTTTTTTACCTATTTTTGGGCTTTTCTTTGAAGACAATGCTTGGTTATTATTTTATAATCAAATCTTATCCTTAATCCTAAGGAATCAGAACTACCTATTTTTTGTTGGTGTTTTGGAAATTATTTTTCACATATTTCATCCCAAGGGCCTGGGAGTTTTATGGAAAAACTGTTCTTTCCAATGTGTCATATTTTTTGGTTTCAACATTCAAAAATATTTTTAATAAAAAATCTATGTATTTATAGACATCACAAAGTTTTATTTTTGATAAAACATATTTCACTTTTTTTAGTGTTTATATAAAAATATTATTTTACAAAAATTTCTTTTGATAAATGTAGAAAATTTTGAGAGAATTTTTACGAAACCATTACTCTATCTTCACTTAGCAAAACGGAAGTTCTTTCCATTTTTCATTTTCTGATTCTTCCTAGAGTTTTAGCCAACTTAAAACATTTCCTTGTAATGTTCTTACTATATAGTCTATGAATCTTTTCTTATCCCATGTATTTTTGTAATGGGTTATGATTATAGACTTGTGCCTATTCTTTGATAGTACTTTCATAACCTTTGAGATATATATCATTAAGGTTGGGATATATCCCACTTGCAACTACATTAAATTTATTTAAGTCTTCTCTTTTAGAAGGACTAGGTTCGTGTTCTTCTTTAATATAAACCTCATCGGAGCTAGATTCACATTTTTCTTTTACATGAATATCTTCAAAAGAAGTTCTTTTTCTAGAAACTGGTTTAGTTTTTGGATCTTCTTTTATGTGATTTGACACTCCTACTTTTCTCTTTCCTCTGTTTTTATCTAGGTTTAGAGCTTTATCTAGTTTTTTTTTTGGCTAGTTATTCATCTAATTTTGAATCAATTGTTGTTTCAGTTTTAGAATTAGTTTCATCCCCATTCACCATTCTAATTGTGTAATATTCTTTATTTGAATTTTTAGAATCAGAATCTAAGATGAAAATATATTCATATTTTTTTGAATAGGTTCTCATATTGATTATAAAAGAGTTTGCATTTGATTTAGTAGTTTATATCTTTCTTTTACATCATTTTTTCCCTTATATCTAAATCTCCAACATTCTAATATTTCTTTACTAGCTTGGAAATCTTTACATACTTTCTCTTTAGTAGTTTTTTTTTTTTTTTTGGTAATTTCTTTAGTAGTTTTGTTACTACTAAAATTTCATCAAATCCTCTTTTTTCCTCCTTTACATAAGATAAGAATTTTATCTTCTTCATTTGTTTAAAGAATAGATGTTTCACCTCCACAGTCATTATTGACTACTTATTCTGGCAAATGTTTTGTATTTGCTGGTAGATTTACATTATTTATTTTATTTTCTATTTTATTTAAAGTACCAATAGTTTCAAACATATTATCTATTAGAAAATTTAAAGTTCTAGCAATATTCAAACTATTTGGTTCTTTTTAGAAACAAGAACTTGTTGTTCAAAAACTTCTTTTTAATTTTCTCCTATACATAAAAATTCCTTATTACTATTATTAGCCATTTTCGATTGTTTATCCTAAAAGGACCTCACTCACAAGTTCAGATTTGATCTTAAATAATCCTAACAAGTTCGGATTGGACCTTAAATAATCCTAACTGTAGCTTTAAGATAGATTAGAATTAGTCTAATTTTCTACACTTATGACCTCTTGTCTTAGAAATAACTTTTAATAGATTTAGGATTATATATGTAAGAGAAATAAAATTATAAGTTCAAATTTACAATTCTTACAAAGAATAAGGGTCAAAACAGAAATTTTTTTTTAAGCTTTCATAAACTATAAGGGGAGGTATATGTAGGCTTTTGAAATGTTGGAGGGTGGTATATGCCTTTTACCTTTTCAATTATTTTTATATTTATTTACCAACATCCTTTTTACAATCTAATAAAATAAAAATTTGTTAAGAACTAGTGATTATATCTGCGCAATGCATGAATTTTTATATTATATATTTTTAAAATATTAAAAAATAAAACATGTTTAAATTAAGAAAAATGACTGCTTATATATTTGAATAAAATAAATTGATAATTATATTAAAAAATCTAATAATAAAAAGCTCAATAATTTAAATTTTGGATATTTTTAACTGTTAGATTTGTTTGATAACTAAAATTGCTTCTTTTTCTCTTGACTTTAGTTGTCACAACATAGTCCCTAATTAACTGTCACGTGATGCATTTTTTAGGACCTTAGTTTATATATATAGGTAGTGATTAAACCCATGTGATGCATGAATTTATCATATTATACATTTATTTTAATTTTTAATTAAATTTTATGTTAATAATTACTTAAGAAAATAATTTTTATTAAATTATATGCAAAAATAATTACTCTGTTAAATATAGATTTAATTTATTAATAATGACATCTATAATTAATTTATTTTTACTAATTAAAATATCACATGAGAAATAAATTATTATTATCACTTACTTATGCTCATCTAAAATATGAATGATTTAAAATATTATGTTAAATTAGATATGTAAAATAATAAAAATTTAAAAATTAATTTATTACATTATTTATATTTTCATTTTATTAATAAAATTTATTAATTTTAACTTTATTTGATCTCAATAATAAGATGATGATAATATTTAAATTAAACAATAATTCCAAATTTATATAATAAAACAATTTAATTATTATTAAAATAAAAAATATAACAATCATAAAATTATTTATAATTTCAAAAGTGTATCATGTTAAATATTAATTTATCTTTTATTTTATTTGATAAAAATAGGTTTACATTACGATAAACATTTTGATAAATTATAATTAGAAAAAAGGATAAATTAGATAAAATTTGTAATAAATCTAAATAGATTTTGATTAAAAATACATATATAATGTTATAAAATTATGAATATAAATTTATATTTTTAAATTTACAAAATTATATTTAACAAAATATATTTTAAAATAATGTATTTTAGTTATCTAAAATGTATAACTAAAATTTCAAATAAATTTATGAAATTATATTTAGTGAAATTACATTTTTAATAAAAATCATAAAATTATTACTAAGTATTTAATTTTCATCTAAATTAAAATTTAATATTTAATGTTGACATAATTATTTAAAAATTAACATAATAATTAATATAGATAATAAAAGGAGTAAGGATAAAAATTTCAAATAAGTAAAAATTTTAATTTACATACAATACGGTATGTTTTTGTTAAATAGAATTAGATTAACTATAGTCCCTAATTAAATAGAATTCTATTAGATAGTTATAAATTAAGATAAAATTTAAATAGCGTTTCAATATTTAGTACACCAAAAGTAAAAATTTTAAGAATAATAAAAAATTTAATAAAATCTAAAATGTTACGTTGAAAATCTCATTAAATAAAAATAGAATAACTTTTAGAAATTATGTTTTGCATATTTGAATGAACAAATTGAAAAATTTGAATGAACAAGTTGAAAAATAAGTCGAATAAAAGGCTTTCCTTGTAATATGATACATAAAAAAATTAAAATTTTTCTAATAATAAAAAATATAATATAAATTTAATTAACAATTACAGTAAAATAAATAAAATCTAAAAAAATAGATCTTATACATTTGAATCGATGGATTAAAAAATAAGCAAAAAAATACATAAACAAAAAATAATTTTAATGTAAAGGAATATCATCTAATAAAAATAAATATAGTAATAAATTTAAGAAGAACTTCGAACAAATTGAAAAATTGCCATGAAAAGAGGTTTCTATTAAAATTTAATATACTAAAAGTTTAAATTTTAACAACAATAAAAAAAATAATAAATTCTAAAAACTTATGTCATAATCACATTAAAAAAATGCAATAAAAATTAAAATATCATACCTTGTAATTTTGAATGAACAAATTGTGGAAAAGAGTAGGCTTTCCCAGTAATACACAAAAAAATAAAATAAAATTTTATCAATAATAGATCATCAACTTCTCCCTACAAGGGATCCTAATCTTCTTAATGATTAAATCTATTAGGGATAAAACTTGTAAATTGGCAAATCCATGATAAAATAGGATTGTTTGTACTTTAGACTTAGTGTAGGCTAAGACACTAGAGTCTTAAGTTGATTAGAATCCTAAAAGGTCTTAGAAAATCCAATTTCCATAATGGCTAGGGGTCCTAAAGAGATTTGGAAGTCTTGAAGAGGTTCGGAACTGAATAATGCAGAAAGAACGCGGGAAGGCTGCGGTTGGCCGCGGGATAAAGCTGAGAGCCAAAATCAGGAGTTTGGCCGTGCGGGAAGACCACTCAGACTCGCGAGAAGATCGTGGGAGCACCCTTCCCGCGAGATGACTTTCCTCGGCTTATTTTGACTGCTTCGAGGCCCAACCGCCTTTGTTTGTTTATATATATATCTCCTGGAATCTTCAAGGGTCTGTGGTTCATAGATGAGACACACACACAGAGAGAATATACTTCATGTTTGTGAGTTTGAAAGTTTGATGATTCTCTCAACAGCTTAGCCTTCATTGTTCGTGTTCAATCCGAAGGAGTTCGGGTTTGGTTTTGTGAGCGCTGTGGATTCAGCACGCTGAGAATTTAGCAAAGCGACTGAGGAGTCAGTCTTGTGCCTTCAAGGAGTTGAAGGGCTTTCGCTAGATGAGTTGGTGCATCGAAAAGTCGAGCAAACATCAACAAGAGTAAAAAGTCGAGGAGTCGATCTATCACGAGGTTGAGTTTGTCACCAACGTTTGTTTATTCTAGTGAAAGTTTTAGAGATTTCCTTGTGTGGGTTTCCTCGTTTCTCATCTATAGCCTTCTACATTCTTGTGTGATTGATTGACTGTTTGGGATTGCTATCAGCATGGTACGTATTTTCAAAATCCCTTATTTGGAATATTAGAGGGATCGGCCAGGCTTTTTCTATTCAGAGACTTAGGCAGATTATTAATACTCACCATCTCTATCTTCTCTGTATTTTGGAACCTTTCATTGGTATGGATCGTCTGCACTCAACCAAAATTAAACTTGGCATGGATAATTCATTTGCATTTGCTTTTGGAATGATTTGGATCTTCTAGTCTCATCCTCTTAGTATTGATATTATTCAGGATTCAGGATAGGTTGTTCATTGTAAGGTTAGTCATTCTTCCCTTCTTGATCCTATTTATGTTTCTTATGTATATGCTAAATGTTCAACTCCTTTCTGTGTGGCTCTTTAGAATGCTCTACTTGATTTTTCCATGGGACTTGATGGTCTATGGATGGTGGATAGAGATTTTAATGTGGCTCAACAGCTCTCTGAGGTTGTTGGGGGTCACCCACGGCTTCAATCAGCTATTGATAATTTTAATACGACTCTTTTGGAATGTGGCTTAGAAGATGCTGGTTTTGAAGGTGGCCCATTTACTTAGACTAATGGTTATATTTGGCATAGACTGGATAGAGTTGTGATTAATTCCCAATGGGGAGTTTCCTTTCTAGTATTTAAGGTCTTTTATCTTAATCGTACTAGTTCAGATCATTCTCGTTTACTGCTCCTTAGTGATATGGGATTATCCTAGGGCTTGAGCAAGTTCAAATTTTTGCATACTTGGCTTAAGCATCCTGATATTCTTGACGTCATTAAGCAAAATTGGACTATACTTGTGTTTGCTTCTGGTATGGTAGCCTTCCAGCAAAAGCTTATTCACCTTAAGCATTTTCTTAAGTACTGGAACAAAACTTTGTTTGGCAATGTATTTATCAAAGTTGAGGAGGCAGAAAAAGAAGTTCTTCATAAGGAGTAGGTGGTTAATCTTTCAGGTTCTGCTAATGATAGGGCTGCACTTCATCTTGCTAGAGCTTATTTACAACAATCCCTTTGTAGAGAATAATCTTTTATGAGACAACACTCTCGTATTAGATGGCTTTAGGAGGGCAACTCCAATTCTTGCTTTTTCCATACAATGACACAGAAAAAGCGTTATATTCTCTCTACTCATAAGATTCAGAATGCTGATGTTCATGGTTATCTGATGCTGTTGGAATTGATGCCTCTGCTGTTGATTATTTTCAAGGCTTACTCTTTGGAGACGATTCTCAATTTGCTCTGTCAGATTTTGATGATATTCCTACTCTAGTTAATGAAGGGATGATGATACTTTTTGTTGTGCCCCCCCGTTAAGGAGGTTAGAGAGGCTATTTTTTCCATTGATCTTAATAATTCCCCTGGTCCAGATGGCTTATGTAGTAAATTCTACCAAGTTTGTTAGGATATAATTATAGCAGACTTACATGAAGTAGCTAAGATTATTTTAATGGTTATGCAATGCCCAGAGGTTTTCTTAGCACTCTCTTAGTTCTCCTTCCCAAGAAAACTTCTTAAAATTCTTGGACTGCTTTAGGCCTATTAGTTTGTGTAACATGAGTAATAAGGTTCTTACCAAGATTTTGGTTACCAGACTGTTTGCTCTTCTACCTCGAACCATATCCTCATCTCTGGAGTGGTTTTGTCCCAGGCAGAGTTATTCATGATAATATTTTGCTTGCCTAGGAGATGATTCATTATTTCAATAGAAAAACCCATAGTGGAAACTTGGTGCTTAAATTAGATACGGTTAAGGCCTATGATTGGATGTCCTAGCCTTTTATTCTCCATATGCTTTGTGCCTTTGGATTTTCTAACAGATGGATCTCGTTGATTCAAAGTGCTATTTCAAGTCCTTGATTCTTTGTTATGATTAATTGAATTGCAAAGGGGTTTTTTAGTCTTAGAGAGGCCTACACCAAGTTAATCCCATTTCTCCTAGTCTTTTTATTATTGCAGCTGAATTTCTTCCAAAGGTTTGGATAATCTTTAAGCTGACTATACTTCAGTTATTTATGCAAACATTGTTTTGATGACTATTTCTCATCTAACCTCTATGGATGATGTTATTATTTATGCTAATGGGAGTTGGGACATTATTCAGCGAATTATGAATATTCTTCACAAATTTGAAGCAGTTTCTAGATAGCTTGTCAATTAGGTTAAGAGCAGATTTTATGTGGGCTGCACGACTTCCTTTTGAGACAGTTGCATCATTCAGGAAGTGATAGGTTTTCAAAAAGTAAGTCTCCCTCTTACTTATCTTGGGTGCCCTATCTATGTAGGACACCTTAAGGTAACTTATTTTGATGACTTGGTGAGAAAAATAAGAGAGAAAATCTCTAGTTGGGCCAATCATTTACTTTCCTTTGGTGGAAAGCTCATTTTGATCAAGCATGTTTTATCTACTATACCTGCTTACATGTTTCATGTTCTTTGGCCACCTTCAGATGTTCTTCATCAAATTGAGAGACTTTTTACTAAATTCTTATGGGGAGATTCTATAACTACCAGTAAAATTCATTGGTGTAAATGTGTCACTTTTTGTTTCTCGGTGAAGGAAGGTGGTTTAGGAATTCACTCTCTATTTGATTTGGCTTTTGCTTGTGAGATTAAACTTTGGTGGAGGTTTCGAGCTCAGCAGTCTCTATGGGTCTCATTTATGAAAGCTAAATACTACTTGAACTCTCACCTGAGCATGGTTTCTTTTGCTTACCCTGCATCACCCCTATGGATATGTCTTTGCTCCATGTGGATGGTTGCTAAGCCTATGGTGAGATGGTATATTAGATCGGGTAATTCTAATTTTTGGTATGATTGCTGGATAGGCTTTTCTCCTTTAATTATTTATAATCCTTAGCAACTACATTTGATGCTGTCTCTGCTTATTGGATTGACACTGATTAGAATAGACATATGATTTTGTCTATACTTCCCACTTCTATTTCAAAGTAGATTTTCATGATTCTGATTAGACAACCTAGTGTGGAATAGATTAGGTGGAGTTTAACTATTGATGGAGAATCATGTATTTTCATTTATCTAGCAACTTCACATCCCCCTTCAGGATTCATTTTTCATATGGCGGCTTATTCATAACTACTTGACTTTGGATGATTCCCTTAACACCAGAGGTTTCTGCACAGTCTCTTGTTGCATTTGTCATAATGCTATGGAGACCCATTGACATCTCTTTTTGGATTGTCCTCTTTTCAAGCAGGTATGGCATCATTTTTTCAAATTATTTGGATTTCGCATATATGATTTCCTGTCCACCTCTGCTATGCTTCTTCATTAGCATCAGCGTTCTCCTTCTGTCAGTCATATTAGAGTGGTGTTGCTTGTAATATTTTCTGGCATATATGGAAAGGCCTCAATGTGTGCAAATTTAATGGAGCTGCCTTCAACATACAAGTGATCATTTATCGCATTCTTACGGATCTTCATCTACTTGAGTTGGCAGTTAGATTTAAAGTTTCGTAACTTCATGGAGATTCCTTTGTGCAGTTTATGAGTACTTCACAGACTTTCCCAATTGAAGTTAGGCAAGTAAGACTTATTTTATGGATCCGCCCTCCTAGGGGATGCCTAAAACTTAATGTGGATGATTGTTCTCCGGTAATCTAAGTCCTTCTGCAGTAGGAGGTATTCTTCGAGATCATTTTGGTAGAGCTATATATGCCTTTGTTCATTTTCTTGATCATAGGTCTATTCATTTTGTTGAATTGATGGCTTTACAGAAGGGTTTGGAGATTACTTTAATGATCAAAATTTCATCTCTGATAGTGGAGTTGAACTCCGTTATCATCATTTCTTGGGTATCTTCTAACAGCTCTGTTTGTTGGGAGTATGCTTATATTTTAGCAAAGGTTCGTAATCTTTATTCTTTTGCAGCCATCCAAATTCATCATGTTTATCGTGAAAACCAATTAGGTCGCTAACTTCATTGCTAATTGGGCTTGTACTCACCATCAAGACCAGAATTTCTTTGAGCAGGACGATCTTCCTCAGGCTATTATAGGCATTTTTAGACTTGATGCTACTCAGACACCCAATGTTAGATCTTAGTTTATTTTTCCCATTTCTTTGGAGGTTATATTCATATACCCCTCCATTTTTTTTTTTGTATTGTGGAGAGTCACCACCTTTTTCACTCACTTTTTATTAGTAGTATCCTTTATTGTTGTTATGTGGTGAGTCACCACATCATTGGGTTTTTTATTTATTGTTTTTGTTTTCCTTTGCTTTTGCTGGAGGTCAGGTTTAGGTCCCCTTCTTCGTGTACTACTTTTTTAAGTTAATAAACAAGTTACGGTTGATGACAAACCTCTCTCTCAATAAGGAGGCTTTTATTTAAAAAAAAAAGTTAAACCTTATATATTTTAACGAACCAATTAAAAAATAAGTGAAAAAATAAATACATCAACAAAAAAATAATTTCAATATAAAGAAATATTATCTAATAAAAACAAATATAATAAACTCTTCCTCATTCTTAATGACCCAAAAGAAACTAACAAACAATCGCACTCAATCATGTTAATAATTATTTATTAAAATATGGAAAAAATAGAAAATAAGAAACTAAATGATAAATAGAAGTATAGATTAAATAAAACTATTAAGTGATATCAATGAAAATTCTAGTTTGAATAGAATTGTAAATAAGTGGTAACTATGTACAATACTAATTTCTTGCAGATTAAATAATTATAAATTAAGATAATTATAATTACAATACTAATTCCTTTTAGATTACATAATTATAAATTAAGGTAATTATAATTATAAATTAATGTTAACGAATTAAATTATTTATTTAAGGGGACAATTATTTTTTGCATTATTTTGTTTAATAATAATTGATAGGAGGTATTTCCCGATCGACCTAAGCAGAAAGCAGACCTCCTGGTAACCTGGATAATACCGAGTGACACAAACCAGGATGTGCCGATCGACCTAGAAAGGCTAAGCAATATCTGTGTTGAGCTCCTAGCTCGGAATAAGGCATGATCACATTAGTTCCATGATTCCCACCTCAAATATGGCAACTGCAAAAACTAGATTACCATAATCCAAGAGGATATATTCTGATCCACTATTTTCCTTATCCAAATAAGGAAACCACAAAAAATTAGGGAAACTCGTAATTGAAGTCAAATTGATAAATATTCAACAGTTGGTGGTAAATTCTCATTAGGATTTTGAGACTCCCCAGCTAGAACATGATCTTCTCAATGAGAGGAGTATCTATAGACATATTTTCTGACTTAAATTTAAAAAAGGTGTTAGAAAATTCTCCTTTCATGTAGTCAATACACTTCACCATTATCTGCAGTTCAGATGCATAAAGGTATCTTTTTTCTAGACTTTTCTTAAGCTGGTTAGTAATCACCTTCTTGACTTTACTAATTAACTCAGGAACATCAATTAATTCCCACCATAAAAAATGAAATGTTCTCATTAACATTAGGATACTCATATCATCTTGATCTATACGCAATCCCTATTTTCATATCTAAGGAATATTATTATATTGGTTGTCTAGTATACAAGTTAATATTTTAGTTGTTTTAGAGTGGGATTGTTCTCAATCCAAGGTTCATAAAGATTTTAGATATTCTTTGGCATTAATGATAATGATAGTCCAAAAATTTTCCACCATTGATAAAGCAAAAGGGTAATAGCTTTGGTTTCAGAAAAGAATTTTGCTTGAATTCGAAAAAACCAATAATGTTTTCTTTTTTGGTTTACATAATACAAAGTAAATTTCCAGGCATTGATATAATCCCATAAATTAAATGAGTATTCTTGCTCATCATGTGGGAATTTTAATTTCGTACTTTTGGTAGGATCATTTTCCCACTTAATGAGTGAGAGTACATTCTTGATACAACATTTACTATAATTAATTTGTTTAGAAGGTTTTCTATTATTATAAAAATGGCGTATTTCTACCGAATTAGTAGATATTCAAATATTTTCATATATAGTACGATATTTGTACTGAGGTACTTGGTAGCCATACCTGTCTTGTCACACCTCGAATTTTCCATGAAGCCAGGAGCGTGAACAAATAACCGTAAATCACCAAAAGTAACAATCCAAACTAATTAGAGCCAATTATATTTAACAATAATGAACTAGCAACCTCCAAACTTAGAAAAAAATCCATCTCTAGTCTCCCAACTCGAGACTTATGCAATAATCAAAATCCAATCAAAAGAAAAAATAAATTAAAAAATTGTGTAGTTCTTTCCCTAAAGTATAATTAACGAGCTACTCAAAATATCTACTTAGCTTAAGCGGTCCCATCACGGCCATCATTTGGTGCAACACTCGCACCGACATCTAAAACCATAGAGGCATGAGCACAATATATTGGTGCTTGGAAAAAAAATTAAATAAATCATGCACGGGTATTCTAGCATGAAACTCTGACGTGTCATGCTAACATACATCACAAATAAAAAAATTTAAATTTAAATATATTGAATCTGAAATAAAATAAAATAAATGATTTTAATAAAACCATATTTTTAATTATTGTGTTAGGTACCACTACTGGTCAACCTATGCCTTAGGCATAGGATAGCAAAAATATCAACTCATCAATGCTTTGTAGGTTACTAGCTTACTGGACACGATACCCAATTTTGCATGGGTTCCTAATCTTTCACTAGGGGAGCTTTCATCACCAATTATTAATCCCAGTACATCGCTCAACCCAAAACCAAAATCGTAAAATCAACGAATAAAAAATTATTTATTTATTCAAATCCAAAACATATTTTAAAAATATTTCTCTTCATTATTCAAGGTTCCATAATAAAACACAAATTTTAAAATTTAAAATTTTTGTACCAACTAAATTTTAATTCCTCAAAATCAAAATCAATTTATACATATTTTTCTAATCTGCAAGAAAGCCATAATCGCATAATTTATCATGCAACAATAAACCAAATAATTAAAAAAATTCACAAAATTAAATCACACATAATAAATTTAACTTTTTATTTAACTTTGTCCCTACCTCAAATTAAATCTAGAGAAGAAAGACCTAAAAACACCATTCAAAATTGATTAAAACAAAGCTTTGGACAGGGAATAAAAGCTCTCTAGATTGACTTGTTGTCGCTGCCAAGTTGTAAAGAAAACCAAAAAAAATATGCTCTGTTGTCGTTATTTCACGTTTTCTTCTTCTTCTTTTTTTTTCCACTCTGCCAGCCTACACGTACTAACCTATATACATCTATATATACACATATGTACTTAGGGATGGCTATCAGGTGAAAGAAACCTAATGGAATTTGGATTCTAACGTGATGCACACTCACCCACCTTTAAGATATATACGATTAACATTATCTCTTATTTATTATTTGATAATTACTTAGTATCCTACCTATATATATACACATATATATATATTAGCATAGTGCACAGATTTTTTTTGTTAGTTTTGAAAAATTTTATGTTTTATTTAACTAAAATTAAATCATATTTTATAATAAACTATAAAAATATTTAAATACTTAAATAAAATTCTTATATACACCATGCATCCATAATAAAATAAATATTTAATTACTATCCCAAAAAAATTTAAATTGACTAAATTCTTTATTATGAAATTAAATATTAAATAAAAAATAATCAAAGCAAGATTTAAAATTCCTGCATCATTAAATCCCACTCTCCTTTAAAAAAAAAATTTCATCCTTGAAATTTAGAAAATACTTGAATCATTAAATAATTTTGGATACTTATTCTTTATCTCTAACTCTCGTTCCTAAGTTGACTTCTCAACACCATGATGCTTTCACAACACTCTAACTAAGGGAATGATTTTCCCTCTTAGAACCTGTTCTTGTGAATCTAAAATTTTCACTGGTCTCGCTTCGTATGTCATGTTTGAGTTAATCTCGAGCTCGTTCCAATCAAGAACATGTGATGGATCAGTATTATACTTACTCAACATAGATACATGAAAAACATCATGTACACCAGATAATTGTGTTGACAAGGCAAGACGATACACCACGTCTCCAACTCTAGTTAAAATCTCAAATGGTCCGATAAATCTAGGTGATAGCTTCCCTCTGCGACCAAAACAAAACACACCCTTTTGTGGTGAGACCGTTAAGAATAAATGATTTCCCATCTCAAACTCCAATGGTCTTCGCATGTGTCAGCATAACTCTTCTGGCAACTCTATGTCGTCTCAAGTCTTTGGCAGATAATCTTGATTTTCTTAGTGGTCTCTCAACAAGCTTTGGCTCAATAATTGTAGCTTCTCCAATTTTGATCTAATAAACCAGTGATCTGCACGACCTTCCATATAACACCTTAAAAGGTGCCATCCCAATACTTGACTAGTAACTATTATTATAAGCGAATTCTACTAATGGCGAGTGATCCTCCCAACTACTTCAAAAATCAAGTACACAAACTCTGAGCATATCTTCTAGAATTTGAATAGCCTGTTCTGATTACCCATTAGTCTGCGAGTGGAAAGCTATACTAAGTGACAATTGAGTGCCTATAGTTGCTTAAAGACCCTACTAAAATTGAGGGATGAAACGAGAATCCCTATTTGAGGCAATCGAAATAGGAACTCCATGAAGTCTCACAATCTCCTTGATATAAAGTCGAGTAAGAGTATCTATAGAATCAGTTAAACAAATAGGTAAGAAATGAGCTGGCTTTGTGAATCTATCTACCACTACCCAAATTGTGTCATGACTCTTCTGTGATCTCAGTAACCTAGAAATGAAATCCATTCTTACATTCTTCCATTTCCACATTGATACTGGTGGTGGCTGTAACATAGCTGCCAATTTCTGGTGTTCGGTCTTCACTTGTTGAAAAGCAAAGCACCTACTAACAAATTTCACCACCTCTTTTTTCATTCCTACCCAAAAGAACTGCTGGCACAAGTTATGATACATCTTCGTACCTCTTGGATGCATTGCATGTTTGGAATGATGAAACTGTCTTAAGACCTTGTCTTGAATAGATGTTGGCACGAATAATTTACCTTGATATCTCAAATCACTGTATGTATCAAAGGTCCAACCTGGTAATCCTTCTGCACTTAACACCTTTGCCTGACTCACTTCGGGTTTAACATTAAATTTTTGAGCCTTTATCATATGAGTCACCAATGTCAGTTGTGCCATCATAGAAAAAAAAAGTGGTATGCCATTCTTCTTCTATTAGGTGAAGATCAAACTCCCTGATTTCCCTAATCATATCTTATTCCCTCATTGCAAGACTAGCAACATTACAAGTCTTTCGATGAAGAGCATTTGCAACCACATTTGCTTTCCTTAGATGATATTGCATCTCAAAGTTATAATCTTTCATGTATTCCATCCATCTCCTCTGTCTCAAATTCAAATCCTTCTGGGTAAAGATATACTTTAAACTCTTGTGATCAGAGAATAGCTCAAACTTCTCTCCATATAGATAATGTCTCCAATTCTTCAAAGCATAAATTACTGTTGCTAGCTCTAAATCATGTACTGGATAACTTTGCTCATGAATCTTTGGCTATCTTAACCTGTAGGCCACAACACTACCTCTTTGCATAAGCATGCGTCCAAATCCCTCCCTAGATGCATCAAAATGCACTGTATAACCCAATCCTCTTTCTCGAATCACTAGCACTAGTGTAGAAGTTAATCTCATTTTCAACTCTTGAAATGAATTTTCATAAGCCTTATCCCATACAAATTTCACCCCTTTTTCAGGTCAACCTAGTCATTTGTGTGACTAACCTCGAAAAATCCTAAACAAACCTTCTGTAATATCTAGCTAATCCCAAGAAACTTTGAATCTTAAATAGTGTCTTTGGATGTGACCAATCTACAACTGCTTTTTTCTTAGATGGGTCTATTGATACACCTTCACTAGACACGACATGCTTGAGAAATTTCACTTTTTCAAGCCAAAACTCACACTTACTTAACTTGGCATAAAGCTTGTGCTCCCTTAGAGTTTTGAGTACTAGCCTCAAATGCTCTTTATGATTTTCCTTGCATCGAGAATACACCAACACGTCATCAATGAATATTACCACAAATTTATCCAAGTAGGCACTGAATACCCTGTTCATCAAATCCATAATAGCTGCGGGGGCATTTGTCAACTCGAAAGGCATCACTAAAAGATCGTAATGCCCGTATCAAGTCCTAAAAGTCATCTTTGGTAGGTCTTTCTTCTTCACTCTTAACAAATGGTGCCCTGATCTCAAATCAATCTTCGAAAAGCACTGTGAACCCTTGAGTTGGTCAAACAAGTTATCGATCATTGGCAGTGGCTATTTATTCTTTATTGTCATCCTATTCAATTTCCTGTAGTCAATGTACATTCATAATGAGCCAACTTCCTTTGCTACGAACAATGCTGGTGCTCCCCACGGTGAGGTACTAGGATGAGTGAAACCTTTAACAATTAAATCCCCAAGCTGAGCCTCTAGCTCAAAAAGTTTTGCTGGAGTAAGTCCATAAGACACCACGGATATTGGCTCCGTGCCTAGAACTAGATCTATACTGAATCCACTCCCCATTCTGGTGGCAACTCTAATAAGTCATTCAAGAATACATTTGGAAACTTACACACAACAGGTGGCAATTCTGCTTCACTACTCACCTCCTCCTCCAAACTTAAGTTGGCGAATAAGCTATGCAATCAACCATTTTCTGTCCATCTAGAAAATGTGTGACTGAAGAATCACTACGGTTAATTACCAAAAAAAAAAAAAAAAAAGAATCACTACGGTCACTCGTGGATCGTATCTAATCACCCTCAGGTGTATGTAAGGTTACTCTCCCTTTGGCACAATCTATGATTGCCTAATAAACTGATAGTCAATCCATGTCGAGAATAATATCAAAGTTGTTCGTCTCTAGCACAATCAAATCGAATAACAAATGATGATCGGATGCAGAGATTTCATCAATTATAGTGATTTCGCATCCTCTACAAATCTGAGTTAAAATAGTATGACCCCCAATTGGCGTCTCAACACGCACAGGTGGGGCTAATTTTTTCACAATTAATTCTAATGCAAATGCAAAATTATAGAAATGAACGAATGTGATGCTCTAGTATCTGTAAGTATTGTGGGTCTAGAAGAAAAAACAAGAAAAGTACCTCTAGCTACAATTGGTTTAACTAGCCCATCATCTCATGTCAAAGCAAAAACTCTTCCTTGTGTTAGCGTGGTTAGTGGCTTGCCACCTCTCTGGCGTTGTTGAGATCCACCCTACTTGCCCTTGAAAGTTGTGGTTGCACAGCCTGTGACCCTGATGGTTTAGAACTCTGCTGATAAGAAACTGATTAATTAGGTTGCTACGGTCGAACAACATTTGAAGTCCCTTGCCATTGTAGGCAATCTCTTTGAACATGGCCCTGCTGGCCACACTAGTAACATGATCTCAAATTAATCCTCCACTTAACTCTACCTGATCCACCTCTTTGAGGGCATTCTAACTTTCGATGTATCGGTTATTTACATTAGAAGTAAATAATTGAACTTTGTGAAGCCGTCCTTGCTTAGAATGAGTAGGATGTGCACTGCTCTACTGATACTATAAATCTTCTCTTTTTATTTTTCTTACCTAGTAGAGGAGTTGAACTTTTACCCTGTTTGTTATTTGTTTGCTGCCTCATGTCATTTAGGTCTTTCTCTACTATCATAGCTTGAGATGTCAACATTTTATAGTCCTCTAAATGTAGAAGTACTACCTTGCCCCTGATGGCTAGTCTTAAATCCCTCTCAAATCTTCGGCATTTGTTATACTCCGTCGAAAGCATCTCTAGTTTCACACTTAGAAAGGGCAAAGAATTTATGTTCATACTCTAAGACTATTATCGTTCCTTGGATTAATTCATGAACTCATCCCTTTTACATTTGTCATTGGCAATGGAAAGAACTGTTCCCTAAACATCTCCTTGAATTTCTCCCAAGTTATTTTACTCACATCTTGAGAATCTTCTATAGATGTCCACTAATCACATACTTTTCTAGTCAATGAAATGCTAAGTAGGACACCGTCGCCTCGTTTCAAATAATCCTATTGTTTTAAATATCCTCCCGCACTGTGATAGGAAACTCTCAACCATATCTGGATTAGCCTATCCATCAAACATTGGTGGATTCATTGTCATGAATGTAGTCAACACTGAAATGGATTCGTCTTTCTGCACTCCTCCTACCATCTTCATTATGGCTATGGCTATATTCTGCATGAATTCTTTGGGGTTAACTGAACCTCCTTGAGAAACATTAGCCTCTCCAGCCTAATCATTAACAACTTGTGGTGCATTAACCACCCTCGTCTGCTCACCTTCTGCCTGGGGCACGTCATCAGCCTCTGTTAGAACTCCAGCACCAGGTGGAACCTCTACTCCCCGTGGTACATCAGCCACTCTTGGTGGTACCTTTGCTCTAATTCCTGCATGTGACTCCTGATCATGAGTTATGTTAGGCTATATACGTAGACCTCAATTGCTGGGACTCCTCGTCCTTAACCTCAATCGCGACCACGACTGCGACCACGACCTTGGCCACAACCTCGACTACAGCCCCTATCGCTAGCATTAGCAAAATATTTAAATTTAAATATTTTGAACACAAAATAAAATAAAATAAATTATTTTAACAAAACCATATTCTTGGTTATTAGGTTAGGTACCGCTACTCGATCAACTTATACCTTAGCCATAAGATACCAAAAATATCAACTTATCAATGCTTCATACATTACTAGTCTACCTGACACATACACAACCTCGCGCGGGTTCCTAGTCATTCATCACCGAGGCTTTCAACACCAACTATTTATCTCGATACCTTTTCAACCCAAAACTAAAATTCTAAAATCAATGAATAAATAATTATTTATTTATTCAAATCCAAAATATACTTTAAAAATGTTTCCTTTCCTTATTCAAGGTCCCATAATAAAACACAAATTTTAAATTTAAAAATTTTTGTACCAACTAAATTTTAATTCCTCAAAATCAAAATTAATTTATACATGCTTTTCTAATCCACAAGACAGTAACAATCACATAATTTATCATGTAACGATAAATCAAATAATCATAGAAATTCACAAAATTAAATCGCACATAATAAATTTAATTTTTATTTAATTCTGCCCCTATCTCAAATTAAATCTGGAGAAGAAAAACTCAAAAACAACATTTGGAATTGACTAAAATAAAGCTTTGGACGGGAATAAAAACTCTTTGGATTGACTTGTTGCCACTGCCAAGTCATAAAGGAAACCAAAAAAAGTATGCTCTGCCGCTACTTCATGTTCTATCTTCCTCTCTCTCTCTCTCTCTTACTCCGCCAGCCTACATGTACCAACCTATATATATATATATATATATACATATGTACTTAGGGATAGCTATCAGGTGAAAGAAACCTAATGGAATTTGGATTCCAACGTGATGCACACTCATCCACCTTTAATATATATATGATTAACATTATCTCTTATTTATTGTTTAATAATTACTTAGTATCCTACCCATATATATATACATATATATATTAGCATAGTGCATGGATTTTTTTGTTAGTTTATGTTAATGTATATTAATAGTAGTAAATATTCTATCAACGTATCTAGCATAGGAAATGTGAATGGTCACCCGTGTATATGAACAGAGACCTTGTACATATGAACAATCACCTTGTACATCTATAAATAAAAGACACACAAACCCAGTTAGGTGTATGGCATTGAGCTAAGTTAATCTCAATTTTTGACATGGTATGATAGCGTTCATCCTTCTTGTCCTATCTGTGTCTTTAAAAGTCAGTGTCTCATTTTTGTTAAGTCAGTGTCTTATTTCTGTCAAAGTTTGGAACTGCCAATGTCTCGTGTTCCATCTTCAACGAGCACAAGTTCATCTGCTGTTCATCACCCGGTCTGTGTTTCAGTAAAGAAATCATACCTGTGCAATAATCGGAGCCAAGCAGTGCCCGTCAGAGGAACACTGTTGTCTGAAAGTTTGTCATGCACCATCACGCGTCATCGGAGCCTCTGCGCGTGGGCCTCATGTGCCACCATCTGAGCCATGCGTGCAGGAGCATGGACTTCCGGTGCACTTTTGGCCAGTTTTACTGTTTCCTCTCATTCTTCAAGCGACCCCTCTGGTAACTTTTTCATCTAGTTTGGATGAACTTTGTTCATTTTTCTCCACTTTTAGCCTTCTGTTCACTGTTCTTAGAGCTACTGTGTACTGTTTTAATGGCTTCTGATATATCTGTTGAGCAAAAGATGATTGGTGGTCCAATTTCTGTGCCCCAATAGTTGGTCACAAGAAAACTAAATGGGACTAATTATGTCCAATGGTCTAAAGCTGTAAAAATTGCGTTAACTGGGTATGGAAAGCAGAGACACTTGATTGAATCTGGTCCACCTGAAACTAATTCTAAGCACGATGCTTGGGTTCAAGAAGATGCGCACTTGGTTAGCTTATTGTGGAATTCCATGGAACCCAACATCACTGACATATGTACCCACCTTGACACATGTAAGGAAATATGGGAATATACTTGTTCACTATTCTCTAGTAATCTCACTCGTTTGTATGATTTATCACAAGAGTTCTTTCAGTTTCAACAATCTGGCAGACCAATTACAGAATATTTTACCTCCTTGAAACGTGTTCATAAAGAATTGAATTCTCTTCAACCATTGTCAACCGATGTTACTGAGATGCAGAAGCAAAGGGAATAGATGGTTGTACTCTGTTTCTTTACCAGATTAGATCCCGAGTTTGAACCTATGAAGCCCAAATACTTAGTGGAGCTTCTTTTCTCTCGTTCGTTGAAACTTACTCTCGAGTCATGAGAGCTGCTTCTAGGGATCAATCCACCGCTGTTGAAGCTACACAGACTGCTTTTGCCAGTTAGATGACTTTAGAAAGTAAGAATTCAAGCCATCTGGTTCCATCTCAAAATGGGGATCGAGGGACTCGTGGTCGTGGAGGTTGTGGTGCCAGCACTAAATGTTCTAATTGTGGCCGTGTGGGCCATGTTAGGGAAACTTGCTAGGATCTTCATGGAAAGCCAGCTCATATGATTCATGCTGCCTCCACTGATGCATCTGTTTCGATAGATAAGCCTAATACAAGTGAACCACCAATGGTGACACTCTCAGGAGAGGAGTATGCCAAATTTCTTCAGTATCAAACAGCTCACCAGGCCTTTCTTCCCACAGTTTCATTGGCTGATCAAGGTAATCCTATTACTTATGTGTCAACCTTTTCACATACGTCTTGGGTCATTGACTCTTGTGCTTCTAATCATATGTCTAGTACGCCTTCATTGTTCTCTGATATTCAGTGCTTTTTCATTCCTAGTGTTACTACAGCTAATGGTTCATCTAACCCATTTAAGGGTATCGGTAAAATTCGTACATCTTTACCTTTATCCTCTATTTTGTATATTCCATCCCTGTCTTTCAATCTTTTATTTGTTAGTAAACTCACCAAACAACTAAATTGCTCAATGACCTTCTTTTCTGATTTTGTGATTATCCAAGATTTGATGACATGGAGGAAGATTGGAAAAGGACGTGAAGCTCAGGGACTTTATTATTTGGTTGATTCATCTGCATCACCATCTACTAGTTGTTTTGCTGTTGCTGCTCCCATTGATGTTCACCATCATCTTGGTCATCCGTCTTTTGATAAGTTAAAGTCTATGGTTCCCAATTTGAGTCAACTTCAGTCGTTAAGTTGTGAGTCTTATCAGTTAGGAAAGCACCACTGTGTTTCCTTTAGTCTTAGAGTCAATAATCGGACTTCAAGTCATTTTCATTTGGTTCATTCTTATGTATGGGGACCAAGTCGTGTCATTTCAAAATTGGGGTTTAAGTATTTTGTCACTTTTATTGATGACTTTTTTAGACTCACTTGGGTTTATCTAATGAAAGATTGTTCTGAATTGTTATTTATTTTTCAATCTTTTTGTGCTGAAATTAAAACTCAATTTGATGTTGCTATCAAAGTTCTTCGTAGTGATAATGCCAAAGAATATTTTTCAAAGCCTTTCATTGACTTTATGTTCTCATTTGGCGTGGTTCATCAGTCTTCAAGTTCTTGTACTCCACAACAAAATAGAGTCACAGAACGAAAGAACTTACATCTTGTTAAAATAACTCGTTGTCTTATGTTTCACATGAAAGTTCCAAAGGTTTTTTGGGGGGATGCCATTCTCACTGCATGCTATTTAATTAATAGAATGCCATCTTTTGTCTACAAGGTCGCTCCTCTTATTCTGTGATTTTTCCTACAACACCATTATTTTCTCTTCCCCCACGTATTTTCGGATGTGTTGCTTTCGTCCATCAGCTTGACAATAGCACTGATAAGCTTGATCCTTGTGCTATTAAGTGTGTCTTTTTGGGATACTCTCAGTTACAAAAGGGATATCGATGTTATAGTTCATCTCTTCATCGGTATTTTGTATGTGTTGATGTATCTTTCTTTGAAAATACTCCATTCATTTCTGATAGTTCATCTCTATCTGATTTGAATGAGAGTCTTCTTTTGCCTATTATTTCTCCTTTTTGTCTTTAACGTCCTGTTTTGCAGGTTTACACTCGACGGCAGGCAACTATAGAATCTTTCCCTGATGCTTCAGGTTGTCCATTTTCTCTAGCTTCGTCTTCAGATCTTGCTCTTGAGCCACCTTTTAGTGACCTTGACCTTCCTATTGCCCTTCGGAAAGGTAGATGTACTTGCACTAATCACCCTATTTTTAATTTTGTTTCTTATATAGCCTTGTCTCCCTTTTATTATGCTTTTATTACTTCACTTTCCTCTGTATTTGTCCCTAGATCTGTGTTTGAAGCACTATCCCATTCTGGGTGGCGTAATGCTATGGAAGAAGAAATATTAGCCTTTCGAGCCAATGATACATGGGATCTGGTTCCTTTTCCTCCTGGCAAGTCAATAGTTAGTTGTCGATTGGTGTATAATGTCAAAGTCCATCCTGATGGTTTTGTGGATCAGTTGAAAGCAAGACTTGTTGCCAAGGGATACACTCAAGTTTATGGACTTTGACTTTTCAGAAACTTTCTCTCTGGTGGCCAAGATCACATCTGTGCATCTTCTGATTTCCCTTGCAGCCATTTTTCACTGGCCTCTTCATCAACTTGATGTTAAAAATGCTTTCCTACATGGTGATCTTACAGAAGAGGTGTATATGGAGCAACCTCCTAGATTTGTTACTCAGGGGTAGTCTGGACTAGTATATAAATTAAAAGAGTCATTATATGGTCTGAAGCAATCCCCTCACGCATGGTTTGGCAAGTTTAGTGATGTTGTGATAGAATTTGGGTTGATACGGTGTGGTGTTGATCATTCAATTTTTTATCGTCATTCCTCTCAGGGAAAGATATGGCTATTGGTTTATGTGGACGATATTGTGATTACAGGAGATGACACACAAGGAATTCATGATCTGAAAATATTCCTTCAAACTAAATTCAACACCAAGGATTTAGGTCCCTTAAAATATTTCCTGGGCATTGAGATTGCAAGATCACATAAGGGTATTGCTCTTTCTCAGAGAAAATATGTTCTTGATTTGTTGTCTGAAACTGGTATGTTAGGAACCAAACCAGTGGATACTCCAATGGATCCCAATATAAAGCTTCTTGCAGGAAAAGGAAAATTGTTAGATGATCCTGGTCAATATCACAGATTAGTAGGAAAGCTTAATTATTTGATAGTTACACGACTAGATATCTCATTTGCCACAAGTGTAGTCAGTCAATTCCTGGATGCACCTTGTTGTAGTCACTGGGATGCAGTCATCCGTATTTTGAGGTATCTAAAAGGTGCACCAGGACATGGTCTACTGTATCAAGATAATGGTCATACTCTTGTACAAGGATATACAGATGCCGATTGGGTTGGTTTCCTATTAGATAGGCGGTCCACTAATGGATATGGTACATTTGTGGGAGGAAATCTAGTATCTTGGAAGAGTAAAAAGCAAATAGTGGTTGCAAGATCAAGTGCAGAGTCAGAATATAGAGCCATGGCCCATACGCCCTATGAATTGATTTGGATGTCTCATATGTTAGAGGAGCTGGGAGTCTTTGGATCACAGCCTATAGAACTGTTTTGTGATAATCAAGCTGCAGTCCATATAGCATCTAATCCAGTGTTTCATGAGAGAGCCAAATACATTGAAGTTGATTGTCACTTTATTAGAGAAAAGATTCTACAAAATGTTATCAAGACTAGTCATGTATAGTCTGAAGATCAATTGGCTAATTTGTTTACTAAAGCTTTGGGATTAGCTAGGGTGAAATACATTTGTGACAAACTTGGAACATATGATATATATGCTCCAACTTGAGGGGGAGTGTTAATGTATATTAATAGTAGTAAATATTCTTTCAATGTATCTAGTCATAGGAAATGTGAATGGTCACTCATGTATATGAACAGACACCTTGTACATATGAACAGTCACCTTGTACATCTATTAATAAAACACACACACACCTAGTTGGGTGTATGGCATTGAGCTAAGTTAATCTCAATTTTTGACAGTTTAGAAAAATTTTATGTTTTGTTTAATTAAAATTAAATCATATTTTATAATACACAAAAAATATTTAAATACTCAAATAAAATTCTCATACCTACCATGCATCCATAAAATAATATATATTTAATTAATGTCTCAACAAAATTTAAATTGACTTAATTCATTCTTTATTATGAAATTAAATATTAAATAAAAAATGATAAAAGCAAGATTTAAAATTTCTGGGTCATTACATGTCTAAATATTTTTGTTTAATGCACCAATGATCATTAATCCAATTGTTGTCTTCCATTTCAAGGGTCAGTATTAGTTCAGTAAATGAACTCTCCACATAAATTGGATTATTTTGCAATACTTGTGCTGCAGTGAGAGCTGTCTTTGAGACGGATGATTTAGTAGGCTTATTTCTTGAAGAAGAAGAAGTAATTTTTTAACTTTCTTTTGCTGCAGATATGTTGCAACTTCGTCCTTCTTTTGTAGAAGATACTTATGTAGATCAGCCATATTTTGTTAATCACTCTCATTAGAGAAAGTCTAGAAAGAATTATTTTCTGAATCAATAAATAAAGGACCTCTTTGAGAGCTTTACCCTTGTTGTTGTGTACGAGGCATATTTCCTCGTCCACCACCTTTGGATAGAGGCTTATTGCCTCTTCCTCTCTCTCCTCGAGAGCTCATGAATCCTATAAAAATTCATGGGTTAAGAAATTAGGAAAAGAATTATTTTCTCCTTTAATATATTCAATTGTAAAATTAAGAAAACTTAATTGAGCTTGCCAACCAGCAAATATCTGTTTGGACTCTACATTCTTAACATCTTTTTCAATAATTGGTTTTATTACATTGCAATCAATGCGCAAAACAAATTTCTGATTTAATAAATCATCTTGAAATTACTAATGCTTTTAACAATAACAAGCATTTCTTTTTCAATAGTTGCATATTTTGATTGAGTTGAATTTCATTTTTCAAAGGTATATTTAACCAGATATTACTAATTAGTGGCTAGACGCCATTGTTTAAGGTTCCCACTATAACCAATATCACTAGCATTGGAATTAACTATTTTGAACAAATTTGGGTTAGGTAAATTTAAAACCAGGCAAAATTTTAACTTTTGTCCTTATTTTTTGAACAACTTTTGTTTGTTCAGTAGTCCATAGATTATTTCTAGCACTCTTCTGGAGTCTGGCATATATAATAGTTGTATCTGTAGTTAAGTTTTGTATTAAGAAGATATGTAATTTAAACTTCCCAAAAACCTTTGTAACTACTTATTGTTAGTTATTTCATTAGGAAATTTAGAAGGAAATTCTATACTCCTATTAATATGAACTATTTGTCCTTAATTTATGTTATGTCCCAAAAATCTTACTTTGGTTTGAAAAAGTTTCATTTTTTGATAAGATATAACTAATCCATTAGATTTGATAACTTTTTTAAAAATACAAAGATGTTTATAATACTCATCAAGAGACTTTGAAAATATTAATATATAATCAATATGTACTAAAATAAATTTAGTACAGGGGTTGAATACATCTTTCATAATATTCTAGAATTTGGAGGGGTGCATTCTTTAATCCAAAAGTCATAACATTCCATCCATAATGTCCAAATGGAACTGTAAAAGTAGTTTTATATCTGTCTTCCTCTTTAATTTGAATTTGCCAATATTCAGATTTTAAGTCAAATTTAGGGAACATGAAGTTGAATATTGAATCTATGTTTAGATTTTATTTAATGTTTTATAATTTATCACTAATCAAGGAACTCCTATTTCCTTTTCTGTAGCATTATTAACATAAAATGATATGCAACTCCATGGGGAGTAAGATTTTCTAAATAACCCTTTTTCTAATGAAGCAGATATCTCTTTCTTACATAAATCAAGATATTCTTGATTCATTTGACAAGGTCTAACTTTTGTATAAATATTTTTTCCAGAGAAATCATCTTCATATGGAAGAGATACTATATTTTGTTTTCTATTCCAAAATTTCCATTCCAAAATGCATTTGGAATATCACCAAAAATTTCCTTTTGAAATTATTGTTCAATTCTAGAAATTTTTTCTTTATGAAAAGTTTCATTCAATTTCTTTTCAATATCAAGGAAATAAATTTCTTTTTGCGAATAATTTATTTGCTTTTCTTTAGTAAGACTTGTTTTACTTTGTTAAGAAGTATGGTACGTGGATTAGTTATAAACTAAAAGGATATTGATTTTCCTTGTAAAGAGAATATATTCCAGAAGTATCAATATTCGGTATGGGCATAATCTCAGTAAGAAATGGAGTTCCTAATATGACATGTTGTGAAAGATTTTTAACCATTAAAAATGATGTAGGTATGCATATATCATTATTACAAATTTGAACATTAGATAGTTTATATCTAATATAAAGTTTATTACCAATTATAGAGGTAAGAGTTTACATAGTCTTCTCAAAATACTGTGTTGGTATTAACCCCTCATTAACGTAATGTGCTGACTGAGGCAATTAAATTATCAATAACATATTCGTTGTTAATAATTAATGACAATTAAATGTACCATTTTTGAATGCTTGTTGAAGAATATTTATCAAATAATCTTCTCTTTTGTCTTCTTCATCATTCTCTTTTGGAGAAGCCATTTTATGAGGCAAGTTTGAACTAGCAATCATATATTTAAGATTTATTAATCTTTCTTTTATCTGATTATTTTCAAATTTTAAAGTAGTTATTTCTACTTTAAGTTCATTAACCTCTTTCTTAAGATCTTGTATTGTGGTAGGTCTTAAAATTTGTCTTTCCTCCATCCTTCGGTAAACTTCTTTCACATTATATATGTTTGGGCTAGGGAGCTTTGTTTCTTCAATAGATATACATTTATCAGCTATTTCACTAGCCAATTTAAGCAAATCTTCTTGTTGCTTAGTTAAAATATTTAAGTTTAAAATTTGCATTTTAGATAATGCTTTCATATATGAACGTTTATTTTTCTTCATTACAATTACATGAATGCATTTTACAATTCATGCAAGTAGGAGAGGGACACTCATCACAGTATAATTCATCAAGAGATGAATCAGTTTCTATTGGATACATTATCTGAAATATTTCATTTTCTTCATCTTCAGATTTAGATGAAGGAGGATTTGAGTTTAATACAGTCTTATAGATTGTAGTTTTAGAATCTTCATCTATTTGAAGTTCTTTAATTTTCTATTTAGTTAAACGTTTATCTGCAAAATGTCCAATTTTTCCACATTTCCAACATATTTTCTCTCTCTTAGGTTCCGTGACTTATATGTTGGTTTAGATGAAATGTATTTTATTTTCAGAAAATTTTTTTTGGAACGTAACTTTTCCGTTTGTAAGTTTTTCCTAAATTCTTTTTGGGTTTATAGACTTTATTATTTGATGTTTTAGGAATATCAAATGCGAATTGATCACATAAGTCTCCTAATTCTTTAGTCTCAGTATTTTGCTGGCACTTTATTTGACCTTTAAGTTTCATATCATTGCATAAGGCTGATCCTTTTTATTGACAAACATAAATCAATTGTTTATACAATTGATTTAAATCTTTTAATTGGATATCTATTTTATCCATTGCAAAAGGCTTTACAAAAATAGTTGCCTCAAGTGTTTGATTTAAAACCAAAGATTCAAGAGGAGGATGAACTAATTTTCTAATCTGTCATTCCTTTAAAGTCCATTCCTTTTCCAAAAGGCTTATCTGCTTCTTTTGTTCTTGAATATAATGATTAAAAAACCAAGGTATGAAATTTACAATTTCACCTTCTTCTTTTCGATCACAAAAATAAGTGTCCTTATAAAATTCCTGTCCAGCAGGAGAGAATTTTGACAAATATGAATCTCTAAATAATTTATTTTGAGGTTTCATAAAATTATTAGTTAATTTCCTTCTTACTTCACTTCCTGGTTGTAAGTTAAGAAGTAAGTCAGTGCTATTGGCATGATGATGAGTTTGTGTATGGGATGCTAATTCCATATTAAGCATGAAAACTCATTTCTGAAGCTGTAGGAGAAGTTTTTATTCTTTCAGCCTGTGAATCATTCTCCTGGTATATTCCCTGAAATATATTAGAATTAGAAATTCTAATTCCCTCTACTTCACTTTGTTCTTCTAAATCTCCATTAGATTCAAAATGTGGTAACACTTTATAAGGTATTTTGATCGATCTACATCTTGTAGAATATCTAAAAGGTTCAATTCTTGTCTAATTTGTAGGAATGAAATTGATTTCTCTCTCTCTATTTGTATGTTGAACTATTTGTTCAATATGCTTATTTATAGCAAGTCTAGTAGGTACTATATTTGGCTATGACCAATTTTTTGGAAAATTTATGTCTTCCTATTTTAGCATCTTATTAGTTGCTATGTTTGATGACAACAAATTGGTTTCTATTAAGACTGTTTGTCCAGTTGGATCTATTGTTCGTACATTTGGAGATCAAGTTTGAGGTACTTTAAAGTGAATCCTATAGATTATTACTATAGTTTCAGATCCTTCTATGAAGTTACCATGAGTCTGAACACTTAAGCTTATGGTTTGTGGTAGATTTCTATTTGTCATGCTTAAACTTAGATTAGGATAAGCATTAAAATATATCGGACCATGACATAAACTAGTCTGCATAATTCTCATTAGAGAATCTTTCCAATCGAGACATTTGGCATCTCTAAGTGTGGCCAAAATTGATGAATTTAAACCAGGTAATGAAAGAGGTTTAAATAAAAGATGAATTAAAACTATATGGATGTAATCATATTGTTCAATGTATGGGTGAAGATCATCCCAAGTTAATAGATTATTGTCTGTCCATCTGTGTTCATTGTCATAGTTTGTTCCATATTTTTAACTGAAAATTTTGATTTATTAATGTTTTCTAGAAATCCTAGTTTATAGATTTCTTTTAGATTTATATTAGGTATAGTCTATTTATTTAATTCCTGAGCTCTTTTAGGTTGTTCTACTTTATTAGTATTTTTTTTTTATAGCAGAACTATTTCTACTACTTGAGCTAGATGCCCTTGTGTTTGATCTCCTTGACATGGAGGATTAATTTTCTGCTAAAATACATGTGGAGAAAATTCCTATAAGCAAATTATATGCATAATATTTTATCATCGTAACAATTTTAACTGATTTTAATCTATATTTTATTTACCCATTTGTCAATGTTTAATGCTTTTCAAGCTAACCGACTCTATCTAAACGCCCTAAGCTACGCAACTTAGGTGATGACCCATAATCAAAATAAAGTAAAATTAGCAATATGCAAAAATGATATAATAAATTGGATATAATAATTATTTTTATTGACTTTATCTACATATACTTCAATAGAAGAGAAATCAAAACCTTGTTAGCTCTGATGCCATCATGGAAGTAATAGATAATAAAATCAGAAAAGAATAATAAGAGTAAATAACTTACAGAAAGCTAAAATGTATTTTCACTTACTTCATATTTAACCTTTGAAAGATTAGTGGAACTAGAAATAGGTTCCATTTTAACATGAGTTAAAATTTCAGTCTTCTGCTGATCAATGAGCATATGATCTCTCCAACTTCTTAAAACTCCATCAAATCCTAAAACTATCATTCTAGCCATTTTGGTATCAGATATATTATTATTTGCCTTTTGTATTGTAGAGTATATAAGCATTCTATGACATATTTCATGAATCATTTTTTTTTTTGATTATCCATCTATATTCCATATATAAGCAATACAGGGATGATATGACCTAGGATCATACGAATATCTTGAGGGGTAGGCCTTGGATAGTAATATTTTCCAACATCTCTAGGATGTGAATTTTTTAAAAATCCATGAAACTTATTAATAAACTTCATATTTTGTTTTTCATCAGACGAAAACTAATTGTAAAGATGATTTATATCACCTTTATAGTTTTTTTTTTTTTTTTTTTGGTAATTCACCTTTATAGTTACCTTCTTCATCCCAACAGTCTAAGAGTGTATTAAGCTTTAAAGATTCTAATTTTTCTTTTAGACCTTTGATTATATTTTCTACAGTTAAATTTGGTTTTTCAAAACCATCTACATTTATTGGTGGTTTGATAACTGGTTCTTTTAGATCAATTTTTTCTTTTCTGATCTCATTATGGGGTTTGGTCCACCTATTAATAAGTTGAGTAAGGCTTTTTCAATTCTATTCAATTGAAGTCCTATTGTTTGTATAAACACATTATAATTAAAATGATTATCATTAATTTTTAATTTATCCTGTCATTTGATAAAGTAAGAATTTTGATTTTTAATTAAAAAGAACTTATTAGGATTTATCTAATTGATGAAATTTAATTAGTATTAAAATTAATCAATAAAGATTCTAGTTTGAATAAAATTGTAAGCAAGTGATAGTTATGTACAATACTACTTCCTTTTAGATTATATAATTATGAATTAAGATAGTTATAGTTATAAATTGAAATTAATAAATTAAAATCTTTATTTAACAGTTTAATTATATTTTTGAATTATTTTATTTAATAATAATATTTATTATGTTTTCATTTTAGTTTTGCATTATTTTATTTAATATTAATATTGATTATTAAATATAGTTATTTTTTGTATTATTTTTAATAATAATATTTATTATGTTTTAAACAATAATTTATTAAAATATAGAAAAAATAAAAAATAAGATGTTTTATGATAAATAGAAGTGCAAATTAAATAAAATGAATAAGTGATAATTATGTATAATATTATTTCCTTTTAGATTATATAATTATAAATTAAGATAATTATGTTTAAAATTGTTATATAAATAAAATTCTTTAAAATAATTATAAGTAGGCGCCACGTGTCATAACCTTAGTATAAATTAAGCCTTACGTGGTGCAAGATAATTATAAGTGGGTGCCACATGTCACAATCATGGCATAAGTTAGGTCCTACTTGGTGTAACAGCATTGCCAAACTCGACGAAGTAGGTGTCAAGTGTCACAATCATAGTACAAGTTAGGTCTTACGTAGGACAACAGCATTATCAGACTCTACTTTATATTTAATATGATATGATATCATATTTTTGAAGTGTGGATTTGATTAGGGAAAAAAAACAAAAAGCAAAGAAATGGAAAAGAAAAGAAAACGATAGAAAAAACAAGAAAAAATACAAAATATTAACTACATGTTATATTTAAATAGATTAAAATTATTATAAAATAAAAAATTTTGATTTATAATTTAATTAATTTTAATTTTCTAAATTTCATACTTTGTTTTTTATATTTTCTATCACAACTCAAACAAGAGATGAAATGTTAAATCTTTATTTCTTTTATTTTCTTTTGACAATCTTTAATCTAAATATAACATAAGTGAATATAAGTTTAAATTTTGGAGATATTAGAAATGTTGTCTCTAGAGAGAAAAAAAATCATAAAATAAAATAATAGAGAGAGAGTTAAGAAAAAGTAGTTAATTTTTTTTTTTTTGTAACTCAAGGTGTGCAGACTAGTTTGAGCGTACCTCGACCAATGAAGTGGCTAATTTTGAAGAAAAACTATTCAAGATAAGTTAAGAATTTATTTACTTTTGGTAAGTTTAAGGCATTAAAAAGTATATTATTTTTCAATTTATCAAAAAAAATGAAAATAAATACTTCTAAATAGGAGAATCCATGTATGAGCCAAAAAAAAAAAAAAAAGGTTAGATTTTTTTAAATGCACTTTTTAGACATGTATATGAAATTTTATTTTTTATTTTTATATAAAAAGTGAGTAATCTATTTAAAAATTACCAAATAAAAAAATTAAATTAATTTTTGATAAAAAAATGATAAAGAGTAAATGTATAATAAGTAAAACGATTATTTATTATCATAACGAAGGCTAGTTATCCAAATTAATTAAGTATTTATAAAGAGAGAGAGAGAGAGAGAGAGAGAGAGAGAGAGAGAGAGAGTATCTCCATACGATTTTTATATATTTATGAAGCTGAAGGTCCTTGTAAGTACATTTTATTTTTTTAATTTTTTTGAAGAAATGAGTATACATTAAAAGAGAAAAAATAATATACAATCTTTTAATAGGGCACGAACAAGAAGTAACTAAGAGAGAACCAAAAAAAAAAAAAAAAACATAGCACAAAAAGTATGAAATTTAGAAAGGTTTGATGGATAGCAAAGCAAACCATCTTCCTCCACTTGATGCAGTGATCAGAGTGAAAGACTTCAAGGACCAATCTCTAATAGAGCAATCAAGACCTCAAGTTTTAGCAAAAAGGGCTTATAGGAGCTCAACCTTTTTGTTTTTTGTTTTTTTCAATTTCTTGTATATATTTAAATTTTGAATACTCATGTTTATGTTATTTTAAAAGTTCTTTTTGTTGATTTCATTAATTTTTCAGGAAATTTAGATTTCGAATGCAACAACATGATAAGAAACACATTTAAGCAACATCACATTTAGAACATTGACATCCTCTATAGTCACAATTAACTAACTGAAATTTTTGAACATAATACAAAACTAAACCCCAATTTTCAAATCATTGTGAAAATCAGGCACCCCTATTCTTGAGACATTTCAATTATTAGACTTTCACACTAAACAATTGGTATGTCGCCAGTTACAAAAACTTCACACATAAAACCAACACAGTTACTTTGCGTGCACTACACGTACATTCTGAAAATGCCTCTAGCTAGGGGCATTCCCCTTCAAATTCATCTAGTACTTGAGGGTACCCCAAAGTCTCTCCCACCACTTACACAATGACATCTTGCAGTCACATTATTTTACTAGTCGGAGTAGCGTTGCATCACTTAGTTAATTCATTGACATGCTAAGCTGACACCCATCTCTTTCAACTGTGTAAAGTTGGCATTTTGACTTCAAAAATAAGTACTGCACCTTTATGTAATTTTGAACCCGTAATCACTCAATTTTTTGTAGAATTTTTAAATTGGAATTTTGTCTTTCAAAAATAAACACTGCACCTTTGTGCAATTTTGAACCCACAGTTACTCAATTTTGTATAGAATTTTTAAACCTTTTAAAACATTCAATCATTTTTCACTGAAACGTTCTTTGATAAACTAGATTGTTAGAATCACTGGTAAGCATTAACATATTTTTACAATTAAATGACCCATACTCAAAGTGTTCAATTAGGTAGTGTCGATGTTCACCAGAACTACAAATGACTTGATTCTCAGTTCACTGAGATACATAGGCAACCAAAGAGGTTTGGTTACCACCTTCAAGAGATCAAACCACTGGGGATATTTTCTAATACTCGAAAGTGGTTGTCAATGCAACCTAAGGCTTAACAAATTGAAACCTAGAGCTTAACAAATTAATAGACCAAATTCAAAATGACAAGTGGTACTTAATTTTCCCAAAAAAAAAAAAAAAAATTAATAATAAAAACAAAAAAGAAAAAGTCAAACTATTGCCCTTAGTAATTTTTGGGAGCTCAAAAGATTGTCTCCAGAATCAAAATGACTAGAGGCCATCATTTTAGCTATCTTTAGTAGGTTAGAATAATCCATTGTCAAGCCCTTTGAGCCTTAGAAAAAAAATCAATCAAATCATGCATTCTTTCATTAAACCCTACCAGGATCATCCCCCACATTGGGATAAGTAAGAGAGGTAGTTTAGACACTAGGGGCATTTCTCGTTGGAATGATCGTTGACTCATCTCGAGAAGAAGTGTCAGAGTAACCTAGAAGTTGCTTATTTGAACAAAGCAGTCAAATTCAAAATGAAGAGAGGCATTCATTTATGCTATCTTTAGATTAGGCCTATTAAATCTCTTACAGGCCCTTTGAGCTAGTTCATATTCTTCCGCTATAAAACCCTTAAGGTTATCCCCCACACTGGGGTAATGGAAGAGAATAGAATAGAGCCAAATGCAAGAAAAGGAGCTAGAAAGAAGCCCAGAGTCCAGAGTACGGAATTGGGTAAAGAGCTAGAGTCAAATTAAAAAAAAAAAAAGATTCAGAGTCCAAAGGATGAAATCAAGCAGAAATCAGAGTGATAGCAGAAATAAGGCAGAAGCACTAACATCATTCAAGAACCTCAAACGGAAGAAAGTAAGCAATGACCAAGTCCTAGCTATCAAACATCAATAACAATGGAGAATGCCGATTCATTAAATGAAGAATTAGATGAACTTGGGGATTGTTATAACCCTAGAAGTATAATTTAAGCCTAAAATATCATTCATTTCTTTAAATCATTACCCAAGCCTACGTTACGATTCAAATGAAGACCTTTCATATTGAAGTTGATAGCTTTGTTCAAGTACAACCATCAAAGGCACTCGAAGCGTTCCCTAAGACATAAGGACGAATTCTTAAGGTGAAGGATGCACGCTCAAGTAGAAGACCTTGCAGATGATCCTCGGTGTATTTTACCTAATTAAAAATAGGATTTTGAGCTTGTACATTCCTCCACTTTTCTTCAAATCTTGAAACCAAGCCTACATTACAACCAAAATTGAAGTCCTCTTCGATTGATAATGGTCATTTAGTCGGGGAACTCTCATAAGCTAGGGGCAATTATTTTTTTCAAACCCATAAAATCTTGTCAATTGATAATGGTTTATTAATCCAAAAGCTCCTGAAGCAAAGAAACCCTTGAGGGATTAGAAAACACATTCAATGACTAGGTCTTTTGATAAAACTACAAACATGGTTAATACCTTATTGAACATTTCAAAAGTAAGGTCATTCACAAAATTAATTTAAAAAAAAAAAAAGCATAAGCAGTCATTCTACCATGCTAGTGAGTCACACACAAATAATTAATCAGTTATTTTAAAATCAAGCAACAAGAGCAAATTTTTGACCAGTACATACTAGATTTTTTTGTTCAAATTCATTCATCATGCATTATCCAATTTTGAAAAAACAATGTACATTGTTAATTACATGTGACTTTGCTTGCAAAACAAGACTGCACACGGTTACATTCCCAAAATTTTAAAACTCAAGCATTTTCAAAATCAAACACCTTAGGATCATGCACATGATAATGTACATCTCAGGCACCCAATAGTGACCTAGGCAATCATCATAATGAAATTGCACAACATAAATCAATAAACACAATAACCTATGAGGTTGGTTCTTTTGTCATCAACATTTGGTGTGAGGTGCAAGATCATCAACAACAAAGGAGCGATGCTTCCTCCATAAAATCAACTACAAAGCATGGACTCAATCATCAATAAAAGAATAAAGATCATACAACAACTAAGGAATGAAGCTTCTATTTAGAAGGTAAATTTAGAATCATAAGATAGAGCTAAGCTAGGGAGTGAAGCTCCTTACCATACTAGACCGAACCAGATATAGCGAAGCTCGAGAGTAAAGCTCGTTATCCGATTAGAGTAGATAGAGCGAAGCTCGGGGAACGAGGCTCCTTACCAGACTAGTTTGAGTGAGGCTCACACCAGGATAAAGTGCGAGCCACTAAATCCTCCTTCGCATGAAAGTGCATCTTAAGAGTGAGACTCCTTGATTGGAGCAAGACTTTTTCCTCTGAGTCCAAGTGCTAAGCACTAACAAGACCCTAGAAGCGAGGCTCCTAATTAAGACCAGACAGAACGAAGCTTGGGAGCGAGGCTCCTTGTCAAAATCAAACTTGATAAAGCTAGGCTTAAGAGCGAGGCTCCTTACCAGGACAAACCAGAATAAGTAAAGCGCATTTTAGGATTAAATGCCAAGCATTATATCTACTTTGGGAGTGAAGTTCTTTCTCATTTCAAATAAAGCGAAGCTTGGGAGCAAAGCTCCTTTCCATTCCAAACCATAGAGTGAAGCTTGGGAGTAAACCTTTTTTCCATCTAGACTATATAGTGAAGCTTGGAAGTGAAACTCCTTTCCTTTCCAGACCATAGAGTGAAGCTCAGGAGCGAAGCTCTTTACTAATCAAACCTCAAAGTTTATAATCCCCTTCTGAAGTCTTGTGTCCACAATTGGATTCAGAGTCAATCTTAGAGTTAATACCCCCCTTCTGAAGTCTTGTGTCCACCATAGGATTTGGAGTTAATCTCAGAGTTAGTACTCATATTCAGTAGTCTTAAGTCTACCATGGGATTCAGAGCTAACCCCAAAGTTAGTACTTTCCTTCTGAAATCTTGTTCTCACCATCACAAGAGTTAGAGCCAAATCTTGGAGTTAGTACTCCCCTTTTATAGTCTTTTGTCCGCCATAGGACTCGAAGTCAAACCTCAGAGTTAGTACTCCCCTTCTGTAATCTTGTGTCTGCCTTAGGGCTTAGAGTCAGCCTAGTAGTTTGTACTCCCTGTCCAAAACCTTGTCAAGAGCGAGGCTATCTTCTTAAAATCCAATGGTAGGCATCGAATTAGATATCAACTTAGGAGTTAGGCTTCCTCCCCAAATCTAATGCAAAGCATAGGATTAGATATTAATCTAGGAGCTAGGCTCATCTTCTCATAATCTAATGTGAGGCATAAGATTAGATACCATTCCAAGAGCAAAGATCCTTACCTTAGTAAACCAAATGGAGCGAGACTCCTCATCTGACCAAACCTGATAGAGCGAGGCTTAGGAGCAAAGCTCTGAACCTTACCCAAATGGATAGAGCGAGGCTTCATCCAATGATTAGGTAGAAGACCAATCACTTATCTTGGATCAAAGCTCTCTTCCTCAAAATTAGTGTGAAGCATAGACCCATGAACGAGGCTTAATCGTTTGAGACAAATGCAAGATAAATAATAATTTACTAATTTAATTTTTAAGATTGCCTTTCAGAGTTAAAGGTAGAGCACAACTCATTTAACAATCCAGGAGCGAAGCTCGTTTTTCAAAAAATAAGTGTGAGGCACAAATGCATCCCTAAAGTTAAAAAGGCAACTCTTGTAGCTGTTTAAGTGCGAGACGTTAACCTAAGTTGCAAGGTTATTTCTTTCTTTGATTCAGCACATAAGGGGGCAAAATAGGTTATCTCATTTTCATTTTCTACCTTAGAGAAACTAAGGTAGAAAAAGAAGGGTAGCTGTTGACACCCTAATTTTGCTCCCTCATTTAAACTTTGCAATATTTAATGCTTTTAGTTGAATGATGCTCTACTAATTAAGTTTTCTTAATCGTAAGATATGTCAAGTGCCATAATTTGACAAAAAAGGAATAATCAGCAAAATGCTAGTTATACCCCTAGAGCTAGGGAAAAGCCAACCTGAGGACCTAGATCAAGGTAGAAGGCCACTAGACTGCACAAACGTGCCTAAGACATCAAATAGATAACTTTAGCATCCACAGAAGAGTCGAAGTCTAGAGCTAAAGGTCAATTTGGTTTAGAAGCCTTGAGTTTGGTCACCTTAGCGTGAAATGCTGACTTAGAGCTAAGCTCTAGACGTGCACAATAGTTTAGAATAATAGAGCTACGCAAAGTTAATCCATTAACAGGGTACGTAAGTAGCTTGAGCAGAAGGTTTGAGTTTGGTCACCATAGCGAGGTGCTATGTTAGAACTAGGATCATTTCTTTGGTTAAACGCAAGGTGTTAATTGTCTCTTCTCTAGAGTAAGGTTGTTCCATTTTCTAGTTACGCACTAGGGACTAACTATCTTTCTTGCTTGGATCAATGCTCCTTTATCTATTAATTATTTCCTAGTTTTGTGCTAAGTGCTAACTGTCCTTTCCTTAGTGGAGCAAGGCTCATTTCCTCTAGTTATGTGCTAGCCATTAACTGTTCTCTCTCATCTATAGCTAGGCTCCATTTCCCAGTTAAGCACAAAGTGCTAACTATCTTTTATCATTCAAAAGCGAAGCTCTCTTCCCAAGTTATGCATGAGGTGCCAACTTTCATTTCAGTCTTAGAGCTATGCTCTCATAATATAAAGATAATTACTCCTAACACATACTTAGAGCAAGGACTCTTTCTTTCTCTCATCCTATATCTGGAGCGGGGCTCTTTCACATTGATCCTGTATATAGCACTGGCCCTATTGGTTGCTTTTTCATACATATTTGCTAATCAAACTCACACTAGGCACTGTCCTAGAGTTACGTTGACCTGATCCCTTAGAAGGGTATATAGGTAGCTCGAGCAGATAGCTTGAGCGTGGTCTCCATAGTCTTTATAAACCATCTGCGCGAGACGTAACCCACATTTGGAGCAAGGCTCCCACGCGCATCTAACACATAGTTTAGGCCACTTTAGGTCTAAACTACGATTGACCTAATCCTTTCATAGGGTACGTGGGTAGCTTGAACACATAATTTAAGTTCGGTCATTTCTGTCTTTATAGACCATATTTCAATTCACATTTGATTCTCAGCGCACATACACATGGATAGTTAGACATCTCACTACACTTGCACACATGCATAGTAAATGTGCTTGCTCATCTAATGTATCTTAGTATTGGCTCCATCCCGAGTGCAGGGTGTCTATTAAAGCATAATAACCAGTAAGTGTTAGATCGTGTCCACAAAGAGCCTTAAGCAAAAGTCAATGAACAAACTAATTTGAAAAATTATCAAGCAAAAATCAATTTCACAAAGAATGGTAGAAGTTCAGTTGGTTTTGAAAATGATGGTTCTATTCAAGTTGTGATCCAAACAAATTAATGAAAGTATTGGATCCAAAACAAGTGTTATATGAAATTATATAAATTCTAAAGGATTGCAATACCTCAATCTATGCCTAAAAAGGGTAGATCGGAGGATATTTATATGTGAAAACCAAGTTGGAACAATTTATATGTGACTTGAATAGAAACTGAAGTACAAATTCTTGGTTGAGAATTTAATCAAACATCTAATGTAAATATGAGTGAGCTCTTCAAAACGACCTCCCTCTTACATATTTGTAGTAAAGATTAAAAGTACTAATTTATCCTTCTACATCATAGTAGAATTATAAAAGTTTCTGAAGTGCAGGTTGGTTCGAACATGTGTTTGAACAAGGCTTTAGTTTGAACAAGTTCCTGGGACTTAGTCAATTTTCTTCATCTAGAGCTTGGCACACCTACTGTTGTTAGAACACTTGTTCAAACAAAGCATGGTTCGAACCTGAGTTCAAACATTTTTTCCTTAGACTTTTTTTCTTCACTTGAACTTTATTCCCTTTACTGTTGATTGAACACATGTTAGAATAGGTACTTATTCGAACCAATGTTCGAACAAAATCTTCACACTTCTATTGTTAGAACACTTGTTCGAACCATATGTGGTTCAAACACGTGTTTGGATAGAATTTCCTTAATTAGAATTTATTTCTTCTTCATTCCTTGCACTGCCTTCTATTGTTTTAACACAGGTTTAAACGAGGTATGGTTTGAACATGTGTTTGAACCCAATTTTGACACTTAGCGAATTTTCTCTTCTGCACCTTCTGTGGTTAGAGTCAGTGTTAGAACAAATATCTGTTCGAACAAAGGTTTAAACAACCTTGCTGAATCAATTTTTTCTGGTCCAAATTCTGTCATTTTGTACTCATAAACTTGCAATCACATAAAACTTCCATTACTACAAAAATATTCATATTTCCATTCATTTAATATATTAATTCACATAATAAATCTCCAATTAAGGCTTATGATTATACTTTTTATAGTACAATCACACCCCCCAACTAGAATTTTGCTAGGCACAAGCAAATTACCTCAACAAGAAGTTTCTTTTCAATAAGCAACCTAATTTGAAGTTGTACATGACTTTTTTAAAGTAAACTCTTTTGAAATTCAAGCTTAATTCCTCAAAGCAAATAGAAATTAACATGAATACTCCATAAGTGTAACAGTCTTTTCATTATAAGATTTTGAAATATAAAATCAATTTCTCATGCTCATAATCCTTCATTAAAATATAAATTCAACTCAATCATGCATATACTTTCACTCTCACAAGATATACTCTCTTCAGAAAAATGAGAATTGGGTACACATGCTCGGAAGATCCTTTAATAAAGAGTAAAGCAAATTCTAGTAAGAATCTTCCTTGAACCAAGAATGAAGTAATTCAATGAATATTCAAATTGGCATAGCTCTATGAAAGGAGTAACTCATAGCAAAAGGATCTTGAACTATTTCACATTAAAAACTTTAATTTCAACTCATTTGATACCTTAGATCTATTAGGTCTTTATTTAGGCTGTAATGGGGCTAGGAGGTCAGATGTGGGGCCAAAGAAAGGAAGGGATAGTCAAAGAAGTGTCTTAGTTGCGTAAGCTTTACCATCATTTTTTTTCAATCTCACTTAATCACTTCTTTCTCTTCATTTTCCTTCTTTACTTTTCTAACTTCACTTCTATATTGAGTTAACCACTTGAACAAATGCATTCAAATTCTTATACTCATGAATCAATACCTAGATGAATTTCCCTTATTAACAAACCATATACATAATTTCTTTTTTTGATGCAGTGACATAGCATTGTTTACTACAATTCTTTGTATCACTCACACTTTCCTCTTTTACTTCTTATCACTCTCTACTTCTTTGAAATTCCCATTTTCCATCTTAATTCCTCAAATCCCCCTCTCCTTAGCTTATGCAATTCCAAGACACTTAGGTTGGCATTTAATATCCCTTCAAGGTTGGGGTATTTTTCAAAGCTCCAAAAGAAATATGCATTTTTGCTTTCAAGGCTTTACATGGTTCTTAGGGACAATTAATAAGAAAGGAAAATCAATAAAGCGCAAAAGATCCCAAGATGGCCGACTTCATTTCCAAGGTCTCGTTTGAGTTTCCACACTCATTCCAATGTTAATAGTTTAAGCTGATATGTTTCTCTTGTCATGAATTCATAACAAATGTTTAGAGCTACTAAAAGGACATTGATATGAAAAACATGTAGAATTTATTTCATCCACTTAACAAAAGAAGCTAGTGGGCTCAAATCTCATAATGGTAGTCTCCACTATTAGAGATTAAGTGCATGCATTTCTTGAATTGAATTTATATTTCATGAATCATATTCAAACAATTCCTTAATTCATAATTCCATTCCGAACAACTTCAAAAGTGTCACAGTTATGTAACCCATGTTAATAACCAATGTCCAAAAGAAAATCATAGAATATTCTGAAAAATAGACATTAATTAATCATGTATATAATTGAATCAAATTGTGACCTGAAAAGATGCTTCATTTCATTCCTTAATCCATTTCAATTTCAATAAAAGCTCCAATTCAGCATTCGACAAAATGACATTCTATCTTTTAAATTTAGCTAAAATAGTCATCACAAGTTAAAATTTCCCACGAGCAAAACAAAAGACTGACTAAAACCAAAAACTACAACTTCCTAAGTTGGTGACAAAAATAAAACAACTCTTAAACTCTATGCATTTGGAGGAGGGTCATCGATTGAAGTGAAGAAGTTCCAGCAGTAGCTGATGGTACTAACATCTCCAATTTGGCTTCCATAGCTACAATCCTCTTTCCTTGGCTCTGCAGCTCTTGCTTGATAAAATATTGAGCCTCCATCACCTCTCTAGTCTTAACATTTACTTCATCCCACTTTGCATACATCTTCTCCATGAATTCCTCAGTGTTAGTTCCTTCATTCCTCTTATTGTGACTTGTATTTCTTTCTCTGGAAGAACTAGTGGTAGATCCTAATGGTTTTGCAACTTGTTCTCCAAGCTCTAAGATTACCTTCTTCTTGCATACATACTTAGTGATAAACCTAGCAAATGGCAATCCACTAACCCTTTCATTGTCTTAAAAAGTGCTGTAATATTCTCCCAAATCAGGCGTCCCAACTCCACTCTCAACCCCCCATCAATAGCATATAAAAGTAATCCTCTTTCATAACTTAAACTCAGAAGTGTTCAAGATTGGATTGAGTTGTGAACAAGTCAAGAAATAAAGTGAATTGAATTTGGGAGTTAGTCTATTCTTCGCTAACTTCTTCTTGTGCCCTCACTTAGCATTTGATTTTCTAGCTAGAATCTTGGCCAAGGAATCCTTATCTAGCAATTCCTCCTCTGAAAATGGAAATTGGGGGTGCTTCTCTTCCCTTAACCCTAAGAACTTCCTAACGTCTTTAGGATATATCTTGAAGTATACCCCCTAACTTTAGTCGTTATGCAATCCTTTCCCCATGCTGAATATCCACCATATTAGCATAAACTCTTGAATAATTGGGACCACAGCTACACCACTGGACTGAGCCTACTTAATCCAACCCATTTTCTGAAAATTTTGTTTTGACTTAAACTCTTCAGTTTAGAAATGACTTAGGTTCATCCCCCTCTCAACAATCACAGACCTTTTGCTCCATTGTTTACCAAAATTCTTTTCAAATCTTCCATTTGAAAACCAAAAATCAACATAGGATTCTTCTCCATCTTCTTCTTTAGTCCTTTGCTTATCTCTAGTCACCTCTTCTTCTCTTTCATCGTTTCCCTTATTCAACTGTTCAATAGTTTGCATAATATTTTCAGTAACAATGTCTTGTTGAAGTTCAGGTTGATTAGCTAGCTGAGCAGTAGTGGTTGTAGGATTGGCTTCGATTTGGATTGTAGGTGTCACTGATAGCTTGAGGTGTAACGGATTTGGCAGTAGTAGACTGGTTTCCAGATTGTGGTTGAATAGGAAATTAATCATCAGTGGGTTTAGTGGTGGCTTAGTTTGAACTCTAAATTTTGGCTTTCTTCTTGGTGGGTTCTGTAGCTTCATTGGGGTTAAAACTACTTCCCTTATCCTTCTTCTTCTTCTCATAAACTTTCTAGGCCGGAGTCATTCTCAATCAGGCCCAATTCAACTTATGAATGCTCAAAATTCACAAATTCCCTACCTATCAACCCAAAACCCTATCACCTTCTTCACACATAATTAAACTCTCAATTTACAATCAATCCCCAACAACCAACAGTGCTTTAATTCAATTTTAGTAGAAATTTAGCACAGAATTAAAGCCCTACCATAATCTATTGTTCGATGTTGAGCTTGAGCTTCCACGAATTCAAAATTCCAATTGCTACCTAAGCTAGATTGAGATTTAGAAATGTGAATTGATGGTGAACAAGGTTAATTGAGATCTTTGAAATGACGAATGAAAATGGGAGCTTTTAGTACTCAATCAGAACTACTAGGTTCGAACCAATGTTCAAACCAAATGAGAAGTGAGCCTAAAATTTTGAAGTGTTTTATTTATAGGCTATCTATTTTTTTTTCACTTAGATCCCTGATGGTTTGAACCTTGGTTCACATAGCCTGGTGGTTTGAACAAGGGTTCAAAGAAACTATCTATTGTGAGTTGGTTCGAACAAAGTGTTGGATTTACATTGGTTCGAACAAACAGGGTTTTGAATGTTTGTTAGAATAAGTGTTCGAACCAAAAAAATCACAAATTTCTATTTAATTTAGCTCTAGTTCTGTAACCTATCTCCAACTTAACAAAGTTCAAAAGGATTGTTTTGAATTGTCACCAATTACAAAGGCCCTCTAAGACCTCTATTGACTCAAAAATTAACTAAAAAGTTTCAATTCTCCTAAAATAAACCAAAACATTTTAAAAATTTTCTGATTTTTTTGAGTTTTTTTAGGTTTTTTTTCCCCTCAGGTTTGCATATTTCCTAATGTTCACCATTAAACATCAAACATTTCCTAAATAAAAAACCACAAGTTTCTTCCCCCCAACTTGAATTGGACATTATCCTTAATGTGTAAAATATAATTAAGCCCAATAAGAAGTATGGTTGGAAGTTACCTTGGTTGTTGTCATCCATTAAATTCAATCTGAAATTATGAACATCGAGACTAAACAACAAGGATTAGCATAATTCATCTTCCCTTCCCCCCTAACTTGAATATCATCAAATCATGTACAATTATGAAAAGTTCAATGAATGATGAAAAGGAATGAGAGCAAGAATATGCAAATCACGTGCTTAATGTGCAAAAAGAAATAAAAAAAAGAAGAAAACTAATCTACATTATTATACAATTAAATCATGCAATTTTGGTTCAATCAAAGGGAGGTGGGTCCTTAAGGTCCCACACTTCAACTTTACCTACAAAATTCTCAACACACATCCATCTTTTGGGTCTTCAATCTCACAGGCTCCACTCTTAGAGACAAATTTGACTATGAAGGGACCTACCCACCTAAACTTTAATTTCCTAAGGAATAAATGAAGTTTGAGGTTATAGAAAAGCACTTTTTGATCAACCCATAAGAATTTCTTCCAGATATAATTATCATGAATCTTTTTTATTTTGACCTTTGAGACTATAGAGTTTTCAAATGCCTCTTCTCTAATTTCCTCCAATTCACTGAGTTAGAGTTTCCTATGGAGCCCAGCCTCATCCATGTTTTTATTCATTTGGTGTATAGCCCAATAGGCTTGGTGTTCCATCTCAACCGGGAGATGGCATGCCTTACCATAAACTAGCCGATATGGGGACATCCCTAGAGTAGTCTTGTAAGCAGTGTGGTAAGCACATAATGCGTCTACCAATCTTAAGGACTAATCCCTTCTAGTGGGATTCATAGCTTTTTCTATAATTCTGTGTATCTCTTAGTTGGCCAACTCAGCTTGTCCACTTGTTTGTGGATGGTTAGCAGTTCCAACCTTATCTAAAACCCCCTATTTTCGCATTAGAATGCCCACAATTTTATTACAAAAATAGGTACCCCTCTCACTAAACATTGCATGGGCATTCTAAAACGGGAAAATACGTTTTTTTTTTTTTAAAATTTGGTGACCAACTTGTGGTCATTTATTCAGGTTGGAATTACCTCTATCCACTTGGACACAATCAATTGCTAAGAGTATGTATTCGTTGCCAAAAGAATTAGAAAAAGGTCCAATGAAATCTATCCCCCAATAATTAAAAATCTCAATTACGTATATGGGGTGTAGAGGCATTATGTTCCTCCTAGTCAAAGCTCCTAACCTTATGCAATGATCACAAGCCGTGCAAAAGGTAAAAACATCCTTAAACATGCTTGGCCAATAAAGGCCACATTGGAGGATCTTTGTGATGGTGTTCTTTACTGAGAAGTGACTGCCATAAACCTAGGTATGACAAAAAGTGATCACACTTTGAGTCTCATGGTCAGGGATGCACCGTCTAACGACTTGATCTGAGTAGTACTTAAAAAGATACTATTCATCCTAAAAGAAAATTTTAATATTGGAAGAATTTCTTGTGGTCAAGTGAGGTCCATTAAGTGGGAGTTCATCCGGTGGCCAAATAATTTGCAATGTCTGTGTACCAGGGTGTGTAGCTAGGTTACACAGTGCTTACCTCAAACAATTGTTCATCAGGAAAGTATTCATTTATGGGTAGGTCAAAGTGTGTCAACTCTTGCCTAGGTAATCCTGATAAATGGTTAGCTACTACATTCTTAACTCTTTTCTTATCTCTAATTTCAATCTTTGAAGGAGGAGAATCCAGTGGATAAGTCTAGGCTTAGCATCTTGCATAGTGAACAAATACCTAAGAGCTACATGGTCTGTGTAAAATATCACCTTAGACCTAACTAGGTATGATCTGAACTTATCAAGAGCGAATACCACTACCATAGCTCTTTCTCGATTGTGGAATAATTTAATTAGGCATCACTCAGGGTCTTACATGCATAATAAATGTGCTTGTTCTTGTTTAATTACCTCACTCCAAGATAAAAGCTCAAATGAAAATTCAGATTATAAATTCAAATTTAAAGAAAATGTTAAGTGAGGTAAATCAAGACAAGTTTTCCCCCAAGTGCAAGGTGTGGTTGAAGCACAAAATAACTGGTAAGTCCCAGGTCATTTCCACAGGGATCTAGGGAGTAATGAAGTGAATGACTCTAATGGAGATTAATTTGGCAAAACACAACTCACAGAAAAATGTAAAATAGAAAATTAAAATCTGATTTGGTTGGTTGATGATTTTGAACTAACTTTCCAAAAGCAAAGTGAATTTAAACTAAAAGATTAAGTGATAAAAAAGTTGAGCAAGGCAAGTTTAATACCAATCCGAATGAATTTCAAGTGCCAAGAGTTTATAAATTACCAAATCAATTTGTACTGATTTTTTGAGAAAATTAATTTCAATTGAAACAAACCATGGATTAAACACTCAATGTGCATAACCTATTTTAAGGACAATAGGAGTTCTAATTCTAGCAACCCACATACAACAATGTCATGAGAGTTCTAAGTTAAGCAACACCTATGAACTCATCAATAGGATATACAAAGTTGGATTAATCGGGTCTTGAATCAATGAGTTCTAAGACACCCAGCTGCAAATTGACTTGATAACCATAAGAACTCAAAGTAAATCCATGAAGTTCGGCCACTTGAGATTCATTGGAAGGGCATTACCCTTGCCTTGGCCCAAGATGACTTAGCCGAGCATGTCAAAAAGAAGAAAAACAGAAGTGGAAATCTGATTCGAAGACATTACAATCTGAAATTGAAAGTTTAATGGATTTAGACTTGAAAATCTGATTACAGAAATTGGAATGAATTCAAAGTGTAAATCTCAAAAACTCTAATGCTGAATTGAAAATCCAATGTAAAACTATGAACTCTCAATGAAAAACTCTCTAAAACTCTCTCCCCGAAATCTGAATTTCTTCCCCAAAAATGTTCTCTGTTTTTCGTCGCGTGTGTCTCACTCCACTTCTCTCTCCTCCCTTTTTCTCTCCTCTAACCGAATGTTCCATTCATGATGGCTCCTTCTCTCTCCTATATCTTTCTTTTACTGATTTGCCCTCCCTGGATTGCAGGTTACATCACATGGGGAAGTTGGGGTCACATGGAATTCGTTGCTGTGAAGAAGCTTGTATTCGAATACAGTAAAACCATATTCGAATATGATCCTCTGCTGCAGAAATTTTCCAGAATAGTGATTCTGATCTCTTTGCATTGATTTCAACTGAATTTTCTTCTTCTTCTGAAATAGCTTCAATCCTTTGATGTGTTGTGCAGCATGCTTTCTTCTCAACATCCTCAATGTAGCTTAATTTCTTGTTTTTGTGATGGAAATCAACACATATTCCACTTTGGAGATATGGAGATGAAATCTGCACAAAACATAGATTTTATATCTTTTTATGATGTGTACAAGTGTAATTTGAATGTATAAATATGTAACAATTGATGTCCAATCACACACCCCCAACTACAACATTACTAGTCCCTAGTAATGCTTCTAATAGAAGAAATAGGAGAGAAATCCAAAAACATTAATTTCATTTCAATTCGAATGATATTTCAGCTATTCATATGGAATTAGTCAACACCATGAGCAAAAATTATCATAAGCAAAGTTTAAAGTTTAAAATTTTATAAGAAATGTGAAACTTGCCAAATGTGTGAAATGAATGTGAATGAATAACAGCTTTTAGCTCTATCAATCTTAACATACATCTTTAGAATTTCATTTAATTCTGAACTTTGCATTCCATTTCATTCCCAAGTTTTGACTTCAAATCTCACCTTGGAATTCACTCCAAAGAAAATAGAGCACACAAGGTTTCACTCAAGATGCCCCTTATTAAGAGTAAATGTTCATCAAATTCTAGAAGGTGGCATCAACAAGTCAAAAACGATGTATTCAAGAAAAAATTAGACTTGGCATAACTCCATGAAGGAATGATGTAGCAAAGTAATTTCAGAATTTTCACCATGATTCCCTAATTCCTAAATTTCACAATTGAATGAAAATTCTTTCAAAGATCAATTAGGACTTGCAATGGGTTGTAATGGGGCCATGAGGTTTAATAAGGTAATAGAAGGAAGGATAAGGAATTCAAAACTGATTTGGAATACTGAAATAAACTTTCTTCCACCCTTTCTCTAATTAATTTTTTTTTTTTTTTTTTGAAATTGGAATTGACCTCAAGTGAATGTACTTCAAAATTAGAACAGTTTCCACCTTTTTGATTTTCTTTTTATCAACAATTTCCCTTAACAATTCCTTTTTCCTCATTCCATTCATTTTTCTTTCTTCTCACCTCCAAATCCCAAATATTGTTCATTTCTCTTCCTTAATATTTTCAGTGTATTCCAATCTGTTAGGGAAGGCTAAAGAGCATTCATAATGGTTAAGGGTATGATGTGGTAAGAATAAAGAAGTATGAATGCTCTAATAAAGCTCAAACTTGGCTCCAAGGATGATGTCCATCAAAGAAAGGCATTCCAAGCTCAAATGTTAAGAAAAATGGCCTAATATCATTTCTATGATTTCATTCCATTCAACCATAAAAGTTAAGAATCAGAAGTCTAGTTCCATTCATCCATCACTTCACACACACCCAAAGCAAAATAGTATAAGTGGAGTTATTGAAGAAATTTGAAGTGCAAAAAGCTTGAGCTTTTGGAAAGCCCTTAGAGTAAATGAAGTCTCTCATGAACAAAGTTTAAGGCTCAAATATCTCACTTCAGGTTTTAAGTCTCCACTATATCTGGAAATCCATAAAACACATTATTCATTCATAAATTCATTCCTCAAGACAAATGTTAGATCAACAATCCTCAAACTAAATCCATTCACACACTTTTCAACTTAAAAACACATGGCAACCACAACAACTCTTAAAATTTCATACTTCAACTCAGCTCAATCCAATTTATGCAAATGACATCACTAATTCCAAGAGAACAGAAATTTCATTCATTCCAAGTTGTAAGTTCAAAGTCATAGGTAGCAAAAGTAAAACAAAACAACTTAAACCTAATCAAAAGAAACAAACAGCAGGAACATTAATTCAAATCCTATTGTTGACAAAACATATTTGAAATATTCTGAAGATTTGCTGTCAAAAATCTGGTTTCAAGGACAAAAGAGTCTGGATCATGGCTGAAGTACTGAAATTAAGCATTTCTCCCTTCTTGACTCCATTCGAATATGCTTTCCACCATTCGAATAAGCTTCTGCTGCCCCTGTCTCAGCTCACTCACTTCCCTCATCAGTACTTCTTGATTTTTCTGGATTAATGTCAACTTCTCCTCTGTGCTCATGGGGGCTGCTTCAGTTGCCTCCTCCTCTGCTGGCTGCTGCTGGTTGTTCTCAACTGCAGGTGGAGCAGCCTTCTTCAATTGTCCTCGACTTCGATTCATAGATATCTTGTCTATCAAAGGAGCAGCTTTCACAATGGCCATTCCTACCTCTTCCTCTATTCCCAAAAAGTGCTGAATTATCTCTGTAATTAAACCTCCAAAAGGCAGCCCAGCAGTGGATTCTGGTTTCTCTACCACATGAGAAATAACCAACCAAATGTGGTAAGGTAAATCCATGGGAATGCCTAACAACATCTTTCCCATAATCATGGCTTGTTCAAGAGTGATGGTTGACTTGTAAGCATGGGGCAGAAATAAAGAACAGACCAGCATGTGAAGGATATTACTTTTGGGAGTAATTCCTGACTTGGACATCCTAGAAGTGGTCCATTGAGCTTGAGGGTTGGCTGTGAAGAGCCTAGCCAAATTGTCCTTATGCAATTGCTTCTCCCATTTTGCTTTTTGTTTAGGTGTGGATTCGGGTATTCTTTCAACAGGCAAGTGACCTATGAAAGAAATCTTCTCAAGATTCAAACTAATTCTCTTCCCTCTAACCTTAGAGTTTATCTCAGGTCTCCCATGAATCATACCCATTTCAGCATTTGAGTAAAACTCTCTCACATATGGTACCACAGCCCTCCTACTGGTTGTAACCCAATGTACCCAGCCCCTTTTCTCAAATAATTCTAACAATTCATAGGGTGGTTCATTGTAATCCTCCAATTTAATTCCTCTTTCAGTCAACACAGCTCTCTTGCTGTAATTCTCATCATATTTCAGCTTTGAAGCTTTGTTGGAAAACCTCAAATTATCAAAAGAACCCTCATCAAAAAGATCATGGTCAGATTGTGCTTCAGGTTCATCCTCAGGAACCTTTTCAGAGGTATGGACCTCATCCTCAGGAGCAGAGGTGTGTTCCTTAGTCGGCACATTCTCAGGAACTCCAACAGAGTTTTCCTTTTCAACATTAGAGACATGATCATCATGTCTCTCACTCAAACTCTCATTGCCTACAGAATGGAATGATTCTGTTCTAGAGGAAGACCTACGGTCTGATTTAGAAGATGACAGTTCATATGTTATGGGTTCCTGAACAACAAGTGAAGAACCCTTACCATGTTGGCTCAAAATCCTCATGCTCCTTCTTTTAGCCTTACCTTTGTAAGCCATCTTCTTCATCCTCTTTGGTGGCATTTTGCTTCACTTGATTCTCCACCCTTTATCAGAAATTCTCCAAAAGCTGTAAACCCTAGCTTCTTCAATCGCAGCTCTGTATCTGAATCTTCCTTTCAATGTCAACTCAAAATCTCACTCAGATAATCTGAAAGTAAAAGACTGGAAGAAGATGTGGAATGGTGAAGGTTTCAGGGTTGTGGGCACCAGGGCTCGTATTCGAATAGAACAGGACCTTAAATGGGGCCACTCACGGGTATATACAGGATTTAAAACCTGACATCATATTCGAATACCCAGACCCATATTCGAATACAGGTTATCAGCAATTTGCAATTCCAGTGTCCAGAAAACCAGAAATTCTTCCCCATTTCTTAAGAATACTCAAATTAAGTTTTGCCAACAGCTAGGATTCGAAAATTATTTCAAAAGAAATAACTAATTCAAGAAGAAGTTTTGCAATTTTTCCAAATTTTCAAAAAAAAAAAAAAAATTTTTTTCAAATTTTCAACATATGCAAACTCAAACTGACATAAGCATGATCTTAATTCAATTCAAGCAATTCCAAATCATATTCAAAACATTCTGATCATATCCAATCACTCAATTCAGCAAATTTCAGTAAAAATACTATTCACATCCACAAACTCAGATTGTGTCCCCCCCAACTAAAAACAAGCATTGTCCTCAATGCACAAACAAGTCAATCAATTTGGAATAAAGTGCAAAAGGAAAAGAGGTACCTGCTGAGTTTAAGGTTAACATGTTTGAGTGATGTAGACCAGCTGAAACTCCAAGGTATTACCAAAACAGTTGCTCCCCCCAACTTGTTCAATGCAATATTCTCAAAGAAAATGCAAATCAGTAGAACCAAAACAATACAAAATGGGTTGAGTGTAATTAAGGATCAGTGAGGTTTTGCCAAGCATCAAAGTATGCAAGATGGGTTGCTGTTCACAGATGAGATTTTGTGCTCAGATGGCCTATTCAAATGACTATTCAGCTATTCGAATGAGATGAATTTCTCATCTGATTTGGACTTATAGCAGTACCAGATTTGATCAGTTTTTGTTGCACCTGCTGATGTGACTTGATCCTTAATGAAGCATGCTCAATTGAAATTCTTTGGCTGCATTCTGAAACACTTTGAAAGCATGTGCTACCCACTTTGGTTAATGCATTATACTCCCAAAACAAATCAAGCAAATGCATTTATTCCATTTGACTCTCAAGTAGGTCCACCACAAGTGATGTTGCTACCTCAAATAGCACATGTCAGTTCCAACCTTTGAAAATTCAAATATCAGTAAAACATAAAGCAGAAATTCTCAATTCTTCATGAAACTTGCTGAAACCAATGTGTTAAAACTTGCAAACTGAAAATTTTTTTTTTTTTTTAGATGAAAGAAAGAGAATTACAAAAACCAAAGAAAACAGAAAATCAAAAACATAACAGAACCTACACTATTATGATACAAAGTCAGAATTCTTCTTCATTCAAACAGAATTTGGGGGATCTTCAAGATCCCAACTCTCTACTTCAGCAACAAAATTCTCATGATACTCTTTCAATCTCTGTCCATTCACTCTAAAAACATTCTTGGAGGTTGGATTTTGAATGTCAACAGCCCCAAACTCAGTGATGTTCTGAATCACATATGGACCACTCCATCTGGACTTCAATTTCCCGGGAAACAAGTGTAACCTTGAGTCATACAACAAGACCTTTTGACCCACAAACAACTCTCTTTTGAGGATATGTGTATCATGCCATTTCTTCACTCTATCCTTGGTGATCTTAGCATTCTCATATGCATCATTCTAATCTCCTCAAGCTCATTTAGTTGCAATTTTCTTTGAAAACCAGATTCAGTGATGCTCTCATTAAAATGTCTCACTGCCCAAAAGGCCTTGTGTTCAAGTTCCACAGGAAGATGACAAGCTTTTCCATACACTAACCTATAAGGAGACATGCCTAGGATAGTCTTGTAGGCAGTCCTATAAGCCCAAAGTGCATCAACCAATTTCAAAGACCAATCTTTCCTTGTGGGATTCACTGTTTTTTCAATGATTCTTTTGATCTCTCTATTGGCTAATTCAGCTTGTCCACTTGTTTGGGGGTGGTAAGATGTTCCAACCTTGTGTAACACCCCATACTTCTTCATCAAAAGACCAACATGTCTATTGCAAAAATGTGTTCCCCTATCACTTATCATGGCCTTTGGCATTCCAAATCTTGAAAACACATTTTCCTTCAAAAATTTTATCACTACCTTGTGGTCATTGGTCTTAGTTGGTATGGCTTCTATCCACTTTGAAACATAATCCACTGCCACTAAGATATACTCATTGCCAAATGAATTCACAAATGGTCCCATAAAATCCATACCCCAACAATCAAAGATATCAAGCACATAAATGGGGTGAAGTGGCATCATGTTTCTCCTAGTGATCTTACCAAGCCTTTGACACCTATCACAAGCAACACAAAAGGCATGCACATCCCTAAACATGGTAGGCCAAAACAATCCACTCTGTAAAATCTTTGCCACTGTCTTCCTAGCTGAAAAATGACCTCCACATGCAAGAGTATGACAAAAACTAATGACACTCTGTACTTCACTCTCGGGTATGCATCTCCTTATGACTTGATCTGAGCAATACTTAAACAAATAAGGGTCATCCCAGAAAAAGTGTCTCACATTCCTAAAGAACTTCCTTCTATCCAACATGGTCCAGTGAGAAGGCACAATACCTGAAGCTAGGTAGTTGGCTATATCTGCAAACCAAGGTACCTCAGAAGAGTCTATGTGGAACAACTGCTCATCAGGGAATGTCTCATTGATGGGAGAATCAAAAGATGCTAAATCTTGATGTGGGAGTCTAGAAAGGTGATCAGCAACTACATTTTCAACTCCCTTTTTGTCCTTGATTTCTAAATCAAATTCTTGAAGCAGAAGAATCCATCTAATAAGTCTAGGCTTAGCATCAGGTTTGGTCAAGAGATACTTCAAAGCAGCATGGTCAGTGTATACTATGACATGAGAACCTACCAGGTATGATCTGAACTTGTCCAAGGCATATACTACTGCTAGCAACTCCTTCTCAGTAGTAGTGTAATTCCTTTGTGCTTCACTAAGGGTTTTGCTAGCATAGTACAACACATGTGGTCTCCTATCCCTCCTCTGTCCTAGCACTGCACCAATGGCACAATCACTAGCATCACACATGATCTCAAATGGTAAAGTCCAGTCTGGTGGCTGCATAATGGGAGCTGAGGTGAGCAAACTCTTAAGTCTATCAAATGAGGCCTGACACTCTGGTGTCCAATCAAAGGGAACATCCTGGGATAGAAGGTTGCACAAAGGTCTAGCAATGGCACTGAATGATGCAATAAACCTTCTATAAAACCCAGCATGGCCAAGAAATGATCTGATATCCTTAACACATCTAGGGGTAGGAAGTTTTTGAATAATTTCCACTTTAGCTTTGTCTACTTCTATCCCCCTAGAAGACACTATGTGGCCAAGGACAATTCCATGAGTTACCATAAAGTGGCATTTTTCCCAATTCAAAACCAAGTTTTTCTCCTCACATCTAATCAAAACCTTCTCTAAGTTTCCCAAACATGTATCAAAGTCACTGCCATATACTGAAAAGTCATCCATAAAAACTTCAAGGAATCTCTCTACAAAATCACTAAACAGACTCATCATACATCTCTGAAATGTTGCAGGAGCATTGCAAAGACCAAAAGGCATACGCCTATATGCAAATGTGCCAAATGGGCAAGTGAATGTGGTCTTTTCTTGATCCTCCAATGCAATCTCAATCTGATTATACCCAGAGTAACCATCCAAGAAACAGTAAAATGCATGCCCTGCCACTCTTTCCAATACCTGATCTAGGAATGGAAGAGGGAAGTGATCTTTCCTTGTGACTGCATTCAACTTTCTATAATCTATGCACATGCGCCATCCTGTTTGGATGCGCATTGGAACTAATTCCTCTTTTTCATTCTTAATCACAGTCACTCCAGATTTCTTAGGCACTACCTGAGTTGGACTCACCCACTTAGAATCTGAGATGGGGTAGATAATTCCAGCATCCAAAAGCTTGATTACCTCCCCTCTAACAACCTCTTTCATGTTGGGGTTGAGTCTCCTTTGCATTTGCCTAATAGGCTTGGCCTCATCCTCCAAAAATATCCTATGAGTGCAAATCAATGGACTTATTCCCTGCAGAGTCTGCTATGGTCCAGCCCAAAGCTCCTCTATGCTTCCTCAAGACTTCCACAAGTCTATTTTCTTGGTCCAAACTCAGCTGAGATGAAATGACAGCTGGATAGGACTCTCCCTCACCTAAAAATACATATTTCAAGTCACTTGGCAAAGGTTTTCTCTCAGGTTTTGGTGGCTGGTCCAAAAATGACAAAGGCTTGGCTATGGGCAGCTCTAAAGACTCAACAGATGGTCTCCACTGATTCATCATCAGCACTGAATTTTTCATTTCCTCAAATTCTCCTCCCTCACAATTCTCCAAGTCACAATCAGCTAGGAAATCTACTTGCTCATTATTCACTAAGGCTTTCTCCAAAGGGTCATCAAAATACTCTCTATCAAAGTGATCTTGAGTGGTTGTTTGAATCCAATCAACTTCCTCTACTTCCTCATAATCACTCGGCTGTTTGGTCACCTTGAAGATGTTTTTCTCAATTGTCATGTTTCCAAAGGAGAACTTGATAACTCCAGTTCTACAATTGATCAAGGCATTTGAGGTGGCCAAAAATGGTCTTCCTAGGATAACAGGTACAGCTGGTTGGTTTCCTTGAATGGGCTGAGTGTCTAGCACTATAAGTCCACTGGAAAGTAAAAATGATCCACTTGAATCAAGACATCCTCAACCACACCCCTAGGGACTTTAACTGACCTATCAGCAAGTTGTAGTGTCACCCTTAGTAGGTCTAAGTTCTCCCAACCCCAGCTGTTTGTAAACAGTGAATGGTAAGAGGTTGACACTTGCACCTAAATCTAGCAAAGCTTGATCTACCCTTTGATTCCCAATTAAGCAGGCTATGGTGGGGCAACCTGGATCTTTATATTTGGGAGGAGTTTTAAATTGCAAAATGGAGCTCACTTGTTCAGTCAAAAATGCTCTTTCTTTCACATTCATTTTCCTCTTAACAGTACACAAATCTTTCAAAAATTTTCCATAGGATGGATTTTGTTTAATTGCATCAAGTAAGGGAATATTGATTCTGACTTGTTTGAACAATTCATAGATGTCAGAATTCAAATTCTCTTTCTTGGCTTTGTTCAATCTTTGTGGAAATGGAAGTTTTGGAACAAATTCAGATTTGTCCAAATTGGTTTTATTCAAAATTTCTTTATTTTCAAAATCTTTCTCACTCTTTTCAAACTGATTTTCTTCAGAAATTTTTTTCTTATTGTCAGAAATTTCCTCTTTATTTTCAGAATTTACCTGCTCTGTTCTCTGGATTCTGATTTGCTGCTTACTGCTATTCGAATGTTGCTTGCTGGTATTCGAATATCCCTTTGGCTGCATCAGAATTTCCTGATTTTCTTGGCTCAGATTCTGCTTTTCCTCAAGTTTTCTGCTGTCCAACTTGTTGTCCCCAATTAGTCTTTCATTTTGCTTCAATTCTTGCTCTTCATTCTGAAACATGATTTCTTTCTCAGAAGTGCTAAATTGCTGTTTCTGTTCACTTTCTGTTCTGCTGTCCAATTTCTGTTTCAGCTGCACTTTCCTCTTCATTTTTCATTATTTCTTGCTCATTTTCTTCCTCAATTTCTTCAGCAGGTGGTTTGTAATCTGGCTTGACAATTTGCTTACCACTTCTCAATGTTGAAACAGCTTGTACATGCTCCAGATTTTCATTTGCAGCAGATGAAGATGATTCACTGAAATGAACTTGGCTTGTAGGATTTGGTCTTGGCTGAGATGGAAGCTTTCCTGATTCTCTGATGGTTAAAGCTTGAGTTAGCTTTGACAATTGACTTCGGATGTCTTCCATGGCCCTGTTTGTCTGCTCTTGAAACTTGGAATTCTGATTGTTGGTTCCAATCTGCCCTTGCATAAATTGTTGCAAGGTGTCTTCCAAAGATCTTTTGTGAGGTGGCTGATAAAAATTTGTATTCTGCTGAGGTTGAAAAGGCTGAGGAGGAAATGGTTGGGGTTGCACATTTTGTTGAGGTTGGTATTGTTGGTTCTGTGCTTCTGCTTTCCAAGAAAGGTTTGGATGATTTCTGTAGCCAGGGTTGTAGCTATTCGAATATGGACTATGGCCTTGCGAATATGTGTTCATCCCCTGATTTTGATTGAAGGGTCTTGCAGCTTGTGTGGGATTTGCTTGACCATAGAGAACTTCCTTAAAGGCTGGAAGTGTTGGGCAATCATCAGTCCTGTGGTCTGCGGTTTCACACATCACACACTTCACTTCACTCTCCTTCAATGTTTGCTTCTTTTGCTCCATCAATTCAATCTTTCTTGACAATGCAGCCAGCCTAGCTCCAACATCATCTGCCTCATTGAGATGGAACTTTCCTCTATCATTTGATCTGTCAGAAAATTCAGAACAAAATGGGGAGACTACCTCCCACTGTTTAGTGTTTTCAGCTAAAGCATCAAAGAAATGTAAAGCCTCTTCAGCAGTTTTGTCATAGAATTCACCATTACACATGGTGGCAACCAACATTTTCAGATTTGGAGTTAATGCATTATGGAAAAAATTAACAATTCTCCAAGATTCAAAACCATGATGTGGACATGCTTGCAATAATTCCTTGAATCTTTCCCATGCTTGAGCAAATGTTTCATTGGATTTACACACAAAATTCATTATTTGCTGTTGAAGAATCACAGTTCTATTTGCAGGAAAATACTTCTTCAAAAATTTTGTTTGCATGTCTCTCCAAGTACCTATTGATCTAGGCTCAAGTGAATTCAACCACATTTTTGCCTTGTCTTTCAATGAAAATGGAAATAATTTAAGCCTAACCATGTCCTCATTAACATTCCTATCCATGCAAGTTCCACAAACATCTTCAAATTCTTTCATATGCATATAAGGATTTTCTGAGTCCATGCCATGAAAAGTTGGTAAAAGCTGAATTGTTCCAGGTTTAAGATAAAAATTCTGATGTCCATTTGGAAGAACAATGCAAGATGGAGTGGTTTGTCTAGCTGGATAAAGATATTCCCGGAGAGGTCTAAGGATGTTTTGATCCATTTGATCATTCTCTCCTTGAACACTTCCTTCCGGCAGAACAGGTGGTGGATCCATATGTGCAACAGAAAATTCAGATTGTGAATGTAGTGCAGCAAATTCAATCAATTCAGCAAGAGAAGATGGAGAATGCAATTCAGATCTGTTTCCAACAAGTTTACCAGACCTTAAAAGCATAAACAGAAATTCAGACTGAAACAAAACTCCAATCTAAACTCCTAACTTCACAATTTCATCTACTGATTCACAGAGAATTGCAACTACAGCTCTCAGCAGAGAAATGCAGCCGTATTCGAATATCAGATGAAATAGATTCAAATCAGAAATTCAGGATTCAGATGCAAGCAGTTCTAAAACTAAACTAACAACTAAAACTATAAAAGAAATAGAAATAGAGATGAAACAAAGTTACTCAACAAGTTAAGCAGCTCTGTTGTTGAAAATGGTGGTGAGATATACTGCCAGTTAATGCTCCAAAGGCTCAAAACACCATTGCTTCTCAAAGATCCCCGGCAACGGCGCCATAAATTGTGCTTGTTCTTGTTTAATTACCTCACTCCAAGATAAAAGCTCAAATGAAAATTCAGATTATAAATTCAAATTTAAAGAAAATGTTAAGTGAGGTAAATCAAGACAAGTTTTCCCCCAAGTGCAAGGTGTGGTTGAAGCACAAAATAACTGGTAAGTCCCAGGTCATTTCCACAGGGATCTAGGGAGTAATGAAGTGAATGACTCTAATGGAGATTAATTTGGCAAAACACAACTCACAGAAAAATGTAAAATAGAAAATTAAAATCTGATTTGGTTGGTTGATGATTTTGAACTAACTTTCTAAAAGCAAAGTGAATTTAAACTAAAAGATTAAGTGATAAAAAAAGTTGAGCAAGGCAAGTTTAATACCAATCCGAATGAATTTCAAGTGCCAAGAGTTTATAAATTACCAAATCAATTTGTACTGATTTTTTGAGAAAATTAATTTCAATTGAAACAAACCATGGATTAAACACTCAATGTGCATAACCTATTTTAAGGACAATAGGAGTTCTAATTCTAGCAACCCACATACAACAATGTCATGAGAGTTCTAAGTTAAGCAACATCTATGAACTCATCAATAGGATATACAAAGTTGGATTAATCGGGTCTTGAATCAATGAGTTCTAAGACACCCAGCTGCAAATTGACTTGATAACCATAAGAACTCAAAGTAAATCCATGAAGTTCGGCCACTTGAGATTCATTGGAAGGGCATTACCCTTGCCTTGGCCCAAGATGACTTAGCCGAGCATGTCAAAAAGAAGAAAAACAGAAGTGGAAATCTGATTCGAAGACATTACAATCTGAAATTGAAAGTTTAATGGATTTAGACTTGAAAATCTGATTACAGAAATTGGAATGAATTCAAAGTGTAAATCTCAAAAACTCTAATGCTGAATTGAAAATCCAATGTAAAACTATGAACTCTCAATGAAAAACTCTCTAAAACTCTCTCCCTGAAATCTGAATTTCTTCCCCAAAAATGTTCTCTGTTTTTCGTCGCGTGTGTCTCACTCCACTTCTCTCTCCTCCCTTTTTCTCTCCTCTAACCGAATGTTCCCTTCATGATGGCTCCTTCTCTCTCCTATATCTTTCTTTTACTGATTTGCCCTCCCTGGATTGCAGGTTACATCACATGGGGAAGTTGGGGTCACATGGAATTCGTTGCTGTGAAGAAGCTTGTATTCGAATACAGTAAAACCATATTCGAATATGATCCTCTGCTGCAGAATTTTCCAGAATAGTGATTCTGATCTCTTTGCATTGATTTCAACTGAATTTTCTTCTTCTTCTGAAATAGCTTCAATCCTTTGATGTGTTGTGCAGCATGCTTTCTTCTCAACATCCTCAATGTAGCTTAATTTCTTGTTTTTGTGATGGAAATCAACACATATTCCACTTTGGAGATATGGAGATGAAATCTGCACAAAACATAGATTTTATATCTTTTTATGATGTGTACAAGTGTAATTTGAATGTATAAATATGTAACAATTGGTGTCCAATCAAAATGACATAGGGTTTTCTATCTACCTTTTAACCTAAAATTGCTTCTATAGAAAAGTCACTTACATCGCATATTAACTCAAAGGGTAAAGACCAATCGAGTGCCTGTATAATGGGTACGGATGTGAGACTTTCCTTAAGTTCTTTAAAACTCTCTTAACATTGAGACGTCCATTCAAATGGCACGTCTTGTGACAAAAGTGTGGTCAAGGGTTTTGAAATGGTGCTAACGAAAACTATTAATCTATGGTAAAACCCTACATGTCCCAGAAAAGATCTAATGTCCTTAACATTTCTAGGGGTGGGTAAACTTAATCTACGGTAAAACCCTGCATGTCCTAGAAAAGATCTAATGTCCTTAGCATTTCTAGGGGTAGGTAAACTTTGGATTGTCTCTATCTTAGCTTTATCAACTTCTATTCCCCTAGATGATACTGTGTCCTAGGACAATGCTCTCAGTGACCACAAACTGACACTTTTCCCAATTAAGCACTAAATGCTTCTCTTCACACCCAGTCACCACTCTCCTTAAGTTCTCAAGACACAAGTCAAAAGTATAGCCATACATAGAAAAATCATCTATTATCACCTCCAGGTACTCTTTAACCATATCATAGAAAATACTCATCATGCACCTTTAGAATGTAGGTGGGGCATTACATAACCTAAAGGGTATACACTTATATGCAAATGTTCCAAAGGGATAAGTGAAAGTGGGATTGTCTACTAAGGTAATCTTAATTTGGTTATATCTAGAATATCAAGAAAGCAATAGTATGGTCATCCTGCTACCCTTTCTAAGGCTTGGTCAAGGAATGGGAAAGGGAAATGGTCTTTCCTAGTTACGGCATTAAGCTTCCTATAATCAACACATATGCGCCACCCTGTCTGAATTCTAGTGGGCACAAGCTCATACTTCTCATTCTTAACTATCATAACTCTAGACTTTTGGGAATAATTTGGGTGGGACTCACCCTCTGAGAGTTAGAGATGGGATATATGATCTCAGCACCTAAAAGCTTCAATACCTCTCCTCTAATAACCTTCTTCATATTTGGATTGAGCCTATGTTGAAGTTGTCTTACCGATTTGGCACCCTTTTCTAAGTAAATGGAATGTGTGCATTCCAAGGGGCTAACCCCGTGTAAGTTGGCAGTGGTCCATCCAATTACTCTCTTATGGTCTTTCAACACTTCTACTAACCTCTTTTCTTGATCTAAACTCAATTTTGAAGATATAACAATCGGATATGTCTCCTTATCTTCTAAGAACACATACCTTCAGTCACTCGGGAGGGACTTCTTATCAGGTTTAGGAGGTTTCTCTATTAATGGTATTGGCTTACCAGGAGAAGCTTCTAGAACTTCTATAGCAGCACTTAACTAGCCTATAGACATGATAGGTGAGCTGTTTAACCAACTAAGTACCTCTGGTACTTCCACATCTTTAACCTCTTCTATATACAAATCACTCCCCTCTCCTATAGTCAAAACTTTCTCAAGTGGATCCTCTATGAACTCCTTCTCAAAGTATTCCTCTGAAATAATTTGGATTTAGCCTATTTCCTATATGTCACTCTCCTCCTCCACTGGCTACCTAGAAACTTTAAAAATATTCATCTCAGCAGTGAGGTTCCCAAACGAAATCTTCATTAGCCCATTCCTACAATTAATTAAAGCATTAGAAGTTGCTAGGAAGGGCCAGCCTAAAATCAAGAGAACAAGAGGTGTAGTCCTTTGTGGAGTAGGCTGAGTATTTAAAACTATAAAATCCATTGAGAAACAAAACTTATCAACCTGAATAAGTACATCTTTTAAAATCCCCTTAGGCATCTTGACTGTCTTATTGGCTAACTGTAAAGTCACCCGAGTTGGTTTAAGCTCGCCTAACCTTAGTTGCTGATAAACTATGTAGGGAAGAAGGTTAACACTAGCTCCTAAATCCAAAAGGACTTGTTTCACCTTATGATCACCTATCACACAAGAAATAGTAGGCAACCTGGGTCATGGTACTTAGGTGGGGTCCTAGATTGCAAAATAGCACTCACTTGTTCAGTCATGAAAGCCTTTTCTTTAACTCCTAATCTTCTCTTTACTATACACAAATCCTTCAAAAACTTAGACTACAATGGTATTTGCTTGGTTGCATCCAAAAGAGGGATATTTATTTTCACCTGCTTAAAGACATTAAAAATCTCTGAGTTTAATGCCTCCTTCTTTGACTTGTTCAACCTACTTGGAAATGGCATTCTAGGTTGATATTCCTTCATTATCTCTCTCTCGTCTCTAGTTGTCTTTCTTGATGGGTATCTCTTCTCTAATTATCTTATGTTTGTTCTCTTCAATTTTCTTTTTATTTTTCTCTTTATTCATCTCTATTTCATCTTCACTAACTTTTTCATCTTTTTTCTTCCATTTTTTCCACTCATGTCCAGACTCTTCACTTCTTAATTCTGTCTCTCTTTCACTAGTTTCTCCTCTCTCTCTCTCTTTCTCTCTCTTATCACAATTCCTTTCTCACTTCTCAACCTTAATAGTCTAGAGTCCTCTGGCTTCTCCACTATATTACTACTCTTAAGTATGGCAATTGGTTATACTTGCTCTAGATTAGACTTATCACTATAAGACTTACTCATATGTACTTGGACCTTAGGATTTGTAGTGGTTTGTGCTAGGAATTTGCCTTTCTCTTGGTAACTAAGGGCTTGGATCAAGGTGGTGAGCTAATTTCTAATATCCTCAATTGCCTTATTGGTCTTTTTTGGTTTTTGGCAGTTTGATTATTGATTCCTATTTGCCCTTGCATGAACTGGTGCAAAGTGTCCTGTAATGGAGAGTTCTTATATTTGTAATACCCGAGCTTTTGAATTAATGTAAGTATATGGTTTTGATGTATTTTGGAAGTTAAGATATGTTAATTTAATGGTGTGGGTCATTAATGGTGTTTAGAGTTGAAAACTTTGAAGGAGATGGGTTATGCAGTCAAAAGTGACATTTTGGCCAAGTGCTAGAAAATTGGGGGGGGGGGGAACCTTGGGTGCCCACCTGAAAAGAGCTTGTGCGCCCATCTGAGAAGGGCTTGGGCACCCAAGGCACAATGGATTTGACAGACAAGTGTTGCTCTGCAATTTTCAGCCGAGCCTCACCCTATTAACACCTATACCTAGCTAAGGGTGATGGGAAACCTGAAGATTATTGTTGAGGGACTTTAAAATATTGTTATATATATATATATATGGTTGATTTGATGCAAGAGAGAGAGAGAGAGAAGTTTCTTGGGAGAGGGAGAATCGGGTGAGAGGCAAAGAGGAAGAACAAGGAGAAGAACAAGACCACCGGGTAGAGATTTCAAGGTAGGTTCTTCCAACCTTCATGAAATCCAAATTCCTTTTGCAAGATTGTAATTAGAACCCTAAAAAACCTTCCTATATAATTTATTTGTAGTTTGGATCAAGGAGGGAGGAGATTGAGTCCATCAAAGTTTGAGGGTTTGGAAGCTCAAGACACCTTCTTGTTGATCCATCTTCTTACCACTTGAGGTACGGATTTGATGCCTCATTCTCACATATGTGTTGTGTAACAAGGAGTAGATTATCATTAGAAAACCCTCTTTTAAGTGTTGATTTCATGTATGGAAGAAAATGGGAGTTATACACATGTATATATACATATATAGGTTGAGAGAGTGAATAGGGTGTTTTGATCCATAACTTGACTTCTAGCTAATGAAAACTCAAATTTTTTATTTTGTTTGGAGCCTAAGAACCTTGTGTTGATGTTAAAAACTTAAGATTTTAAGTATTTTTACATTAACTTGGTCAATTGGAGGTCCCAAGGGTGAAAAGCCATGAAACCAGAAAACAGAGCCTGGAACCCAGAACTTGGTCCAAGCTGTGGGCGCACGAGGGGGACATAGTCGGGCGCCCAAGACATAAGTGCCATGGGCGCCCAAGCCCCTTGGGCGCACGGTTGAGTGTCAGCTTGGGCGTCCACCAAGCCCGGGTCACTTTTCCTGACTTTGTTTAGTTTAACCTCCTACCTTAGGCTTATGAAAGTTTTGGTAACATGTTTTTATGTGAAACTTTTACTTGATTAATTGCATGGATTTTAAAAGGGAAAATGAGCTTTAAAGAGTGATTAAAGATTGGTTATCTTAAGCTAATGGGACTCAGCTTGCAAGGGTGATTGAATGTTACTTGAATTGCATGAATTGGAAGATTACTTTGAGATTAAAGTCTTAACCAATTGGAATTGTTATTATGCCTTGATGTAAACTAAACATTGAAGTTTATGAACTTGTGATTGATTAAATAAAATGTGACTTGATAAAAGGGAACTCATGTTCATAATATTAAAAAATGTTGAATGTTTAATGATACTTGATCAATGTTGTTATATGATGAATCGTGGGATGAACCGAAATGTGGATATGTGTTGTGGAAAAGTATATGAGGTTGAATGTGAATCTATGAATGATGAAATGTTATGTGATGAATGATTGTTTGTGTACGGGGGCCATGGTGGGGTGCGGAAATAGGAAGGGCTTAGAGAGTACCCTCGGGTTGAGAGTCCCGGAACCTGCGCAGGGTTTAGTGTCAATGCCAGTGGGTTAGTAGCCCATAACATTGTGTGTGTTTTGGCTCCTCGTGGCCCTGGACGGCGATCCTAAATGACAACGTCGGTTTATCATTTCTGTTGGGTATTGGCCCATAAAAGACGATAACATGTATGTACCCATCCCCCGATAACTTGTGTGATTATGGTTGTGCAATGTGATGATGAATGGTCGATGATGTGAATACGATTACTTGATTGAGTATTGTTCAAATGATAAAATAGTGTTGAAATGTGAATGGAATTGAAGTTTGAATCGCAAAACATAAACATTAACCAAAATTTAAAATCTTAAACTTTGGCATTGTTGAATGAACATATGTTTCCACTTATTTTACATGGCTATGTTAATGAAATGTTATGAATCTAGAAAGTGTTAAAATGGCTAACCTTACTTGAGATGCATTGCAAGGTTAGATTGCATACCATATATGTTTGCTTGAGACATCGTGGGCACAAGTGGGCCCGATCTCACGTCCCTACAGATTTTGATGCAGGTACAGGCGATAACAATCAGGTGGGCTAATGGGGTTGGACTAGGAGGTTATGCATGAGCCCAACCAAGCTTAGCAAAGCTCTTGGTCATCTAGTTTAAATATCTTTTGAGATTGTAATATTGTACACTTCTAAACTTTTTCGATTTGGTTGTAATGGCCTTAAGGCCTAAGTTATGTAATTTGGGAATGGTGTATAGAGTATGTGACCTGGTAATAGTCAAGGTTAAACTTATGTTATCCTATTTTATGTCTCGGGCTCACTAGCTTACGTTGCGTTGCTCTGATCATGGGATTGGTTATGTTAGTGCATATGGTGTGTGTTTCTCACTCACCCCTTGGGTCACGAGATCCGGGGCGTGACAATATTGAGGTTAGAAGTTAGTAGATGATGAACGTTGAAATTGACTTGGTGGTGGGTTTCAAGTGAACTGCTAAGGATATGGTGTAGAAGTGGGATCATTTTTCCATGAAAAATTGGGATGATTTCTTAACTCTAGATGATATTGATTTGGGATGGATGATGGTCCAATTTGTGCCTATCTTTATCTTTGGTATGGTTTGGAGTAGGTTTGTGTGGTGTTGGTGTTGAAAGTCTGACCATACAAAACTTCCTTAAAAGCAGGTAAAGTTGGAAACTTATCTGTGCTATTGTTTGACACCTATAAATCACACATCTCACTTCTTTCTCACTAAACATATTGACTCTTTTGAACTCTAAGGACTTCACTTTCTTGGTCAAAGATGCTAGTCTAGCACTTAAATCATCACTCTCATTCAGCCTTAATTTCCCACTAGACTGCGGTTGTGACCCTCTAAGTCCTAACTTGAGTATATGGACTCACCTCCCAAGCCTTGGTTTTTTCCATTAACTTCTCTAAAAACTCATATGCCTCATTAGTTAGCTTGTCTAAGAACTACCCATTACTTATTATGCCTACCAATTGTTTTAAGTTCACATGCAAAGAATTATAGAAAAAACTACATAATCTCCAAATAGGAAAACCATGGTGTGGACATGCATTACATAAATCTTTAAGTCTCTCCTATGCTTGATTAAAAATCTCATTAGGTTGACAGGTAAAATTCAAGATCTGTTTATACATGGTCAATGTGCTATGACCTAGAAAGTACCTTTTCAAACACTTGGCTTGCATCTTCCTCCATATAACAATGGAGCAAGGTCTCAACGAGTTTAGATATATTTTGGTCTTGTCCTTTAAGGAGAATGGGAACAACCGCAACCAAACAATGTCCTCATTGGCATTTTGGTCCGTGCATGTTGCACAAACTTCCTCAAATTATTTCATATACGTGTAGGGCTTTTCAGAATCCATTCCATGAAAAGTAGGCAACAATTGAATGGTTTCAGGTTTGAAAGTGAAATTCCTTTGGTTCAATGGAAAAATAATGCATGAAGGTGTTGTTTGCCTAACCTAATGCAATAATTCTCTTAATGGCCTTTATCCATTTGTATAATAGCCTTAGGGTCTTCAAGACCATTTGCTCCCACATTTTCCATGATGTATGCAAGATTAGTGGAAATAGATGATGATTCAGATGATGATGTTAGTGAAAACTCAATGAATTCCTTTGATGAATGTGGCTCAAGGTGCAAAATAGATTGAACAATCCTACCTAACCTAAGATGCATGCACAAGATGTAAGAAATGCACAAGTATTACAATTATGATTACTAATGCTAACTTATTCCAATTACGACTTATCAACCAAGCAAAAGTTAAAAGAAAATGGAACTAGATTACCTAAAGCAGCATATCACGTTGTTGGAAATGGTGATGAGGATCAATCCACCAAGCTTCCCAAAAGTTCATTCACTATTACTTAAAACTCCCCGGTAACGGCACCAAAAATGCTTGTTTGTCCAGTGTATCTCAATATTAGCTCGACCCCAAGTGCAGGGTGTCTACTGAAGCAAAATATCAGGTAAGTACCGAATCGTGTCCACAAAGAACCTTAAGAAAAAAATCAATTAATAAACTAATTTGGAAAATTCTTAAGAAAAAATCAATCTCATAAAGAATGGTAAAAGTTCAGTTGGTTTTGAAAATGGTGGTTCAATTCAAGTTGTGATTCAAACAAATTAATAAAAATCTTGGATCCAAAACAAGTGTTATAGTGAATTGTATAAATTCTAAAGGATTGCAATACTCAATCTACACCTAAAAAGGGTAGATCGGGGGATATTTATATGTGAAAACCAAGTTGAAACAACTTATGTGTGACTTGAATGGAAATTGAAGTACAAATTCTTGGTTGAGAATTTAATCAAACATCTAACGTGCGTAATCGATAATTCTTGCTTATGAAATCTAACTTAGTAATTGACATACAAATCTTCAAAGAATGCATGACAATTCTAAGTAGAAATTCATATAAAAGATTCATAAACTAAACAAATGAAATTTTAACCAAATTCCAACTTCAAAATCAATAGAAAAAATTCAAATCTATATAAATCAAACCTTGAATGATCAAGAGATATAACATTGAAGCTCATTACCTTAGGATCCATACAGTTCAACTATATTCTTGCTTTGAATCCAAGAAGAAACAACTACTCAACTTGGAATGCAAATCAACAAGCCAATGCAAATTCTAGCCATGAATCTAGAATTCTAAAGTAAAATTCAATAGAAACAATTCCTAGATCTACTTTCTCTCTCTACAACTCTCTCTTAGCAATGGGAATCTATATGAACTGAAATGTACGTATGAATGAGCTCTTGAAAATGACATCCCTCTTACATATTTATAGTGGAGATCAAAAGTACCAATTTATCCTTCTACATTATAACATAATTTCAAAAGTTTTTGAATCATAGGTTGGTTTGAACATGTTTCGAACAAGGTGATTACACTTGAAAAGTGTAATTACAAACTCCACATTTTGACATTCATTAATACATTTAAGTAATTAACTTTGGAGTTTTATCATTATTTTATTACTTATAGCTTCTATCTTCTTAATTGCAAGGAAAAGGGTGAAATAATTGAGATTAGCAGCGATAAAGTGGCTACCGAGGAGGAAAAAATGGTCCGAAGTTCAAGATGGTTGAAGCGGTGTGCAGCTGAAGTTCTAGCTTGACACCCTATCAGTATTTTGATCATATCTTTTCACTCACAATTCAAATTTACCTGATTCTTTTTGGGTTGGAAAGAAGACTCAAAGGGCTACAACTTTCGTGTTTTAGCCGAAGCCTGAATCAATCATCTTCGAGGTCAAAATCGCGTTGGAAGTTGAGAACAGAAAGTTGTCAGAAGAAAGAGACGACTTCAAAAGGAAGTAGAATTTGGGGAATCAAGGTTCTGTGGTCCAAACCCCCACCCAAATGGTCTGGACCATAGCATGCTAGGTGCATGAGTTTAATTCTCATCTTTTAGGATTTCCTTGTAACCCCTTCATAAACCTTATTGCACGGTCGAACCAAAAGAGAGCCCTACTTTAGTTTTTCACTTTTTTTTAGAGTTTTAGATATTTTTAGAGATTTTTAGAGATTTTTAATGTTCGTAGAATGGTTTGAAGACTTTTTGGAGTTTGCATAGGCTTCGCATAATAGTGATTGTTCGTTCTTACGTATCAGATTCGATTTCAGAGTACGTTTACTTTCGTTTTTGCTTTTAATAATATTGTTTCACTATTTTATTCATTAGATCTATTAAATATGAGTTTGTTGATTGCTTTCATTTCGTTTAAAGTTATGCTAGCATAAAAAACCCTAATTCTTGATTCAACGAATTAAGGAAAGGTAGTTCATGACACACTATGGGATGCGCGTAGACCTTTCGCATGGTTTGCGAAAACTCATGCGTAAAGATCTACTATTTTTTAAACCTATTTTAATTTGTTTCGAAAGCATTCGAAAACGAAGGCTTTAACCACATTCACTGAAATCACTCGTATAGGTTTTCGATAACAATTGGTTAACCAATTTTTGACAAATTAGAAATAGGATTCGAATTCAAATCTGATTTTGTTTGTTTGAAAAACTTTCGAAAACAAAAGTCTTTAACCAAATTCATTGAAATCACTAGTACTGATTTTTGATTAAAACGTTCTCAATATTTTTTGAACAAACCCCTAATTCAGATTTGAACTAAACATCCCATAGTAAAGTAGTAAATTACTTGGAATTGAAAGTTGGATCAAGAACCTCTTTAATATCGTGTTTGTTATTTAATTTAAATTCTAAGTTGATTTATTTGCTTTAAAATTTAGAATAGATTGTTTGTTTGCACTTTAAAATTAAATTGAATTCCTTTAATTAATATTCAATTCATTTAGAACCTAAAAAAAAAAACTGAGTTTTATTAATAAATTTTGTGAACAAGTTTGGAGCTTTTAACAAAGCCCTCCCTGTAGAGATGACCTCGGTTGTCACCGGGTAAAACTACGACTGCCCTCTTGCACTTGAGAGGTAGAACCTGAACACATTTTAGGGTCGGTCACAAGGTTCTGATTCGAACGAAGTTTTGAACAAGTTCTTGGGACATAGTCAATTTTCTTCATCTGGAGCTTGGCACATCTACTATTGTTGGAACACTTATTCGAACAAAGCTTGACTTGAAATCGAGTTCGAACATCTTTTCCTTAGACTTTTTTTTTCTTCACTCTAACTTTATTTCCTCTACTATTGATTGAACACATGTTAGAATAGGTGCTTGTTCGAACGAATGTTTGAACAAAATCTTCACACTTAGAATTTTTTCTACTTCAAAGATGTTTCTGCCTTTCTGTTGTTAGAGCACTTGTTTGAACCATTTGTGGTTCGAACATGTGTTTGAATAGAATTTCATTGGAATTTATTTCTTCTTCTTTCCTTGTACTGCCTTCTATTGTTCTAACACAGGTTTGAACAAGGCATGGTTCGAACATGTGTTTGAACTCGATTTTGACACTTTAGCGAATTTTCTCTTCTTCCCTCCTCTGCACCTTTTGTAGTTAGAACTAGTGTTAGAACAAACATCTATTCGAACAAAGGTTCGAACAACCTTGCTGAATTAATTTTTTCTAGTTCAAAATTTGTCATTTTCTACTAGTAAACCTGCAATCACGTGAAACTTCCATTACTACAAAAATATTCATGTTTCCATTAATTTAATTTATTAATTCACATAACAAATCTCCAATTAAGGTTTATAATTGTACTTTCTATAGTACAATCAACATGCATAGTTAGACATCTCACTACACTTGCACACACGAGTTAGGCTCGACCACTTCACATTTCATACATCATTTGCATTTATATGTCATATGCATTGATCATCATAAACTGGAGTATTATATTGTGAGATCACAATTGCAAAGAATGGAAAGGGACTCTGGATATCCCTTGGTATTAGGCGTAACAGTTTTCGTGCATAGACAAACCCTCAAGTCCACTATCTCTGATTGTATAGACTGGTCGAGTGTCACTAAAAATGGGCCTTTTATCACAATTTCAAAATTGTAAATCAAAAAATTTTTTAAACTTAAACCAAAACTTAGGTTTCTCAATGCACCCATTTTGAAAGTGTCGGATGGTGACTCCTAGTCTTTGTAATCATGGCCCTATTTCAAAATGTAAACATATTTTTATCATTTGGGCAATCTTGGACTTACCATGTTATAATAAAGACTTATGATTTGTGTTCGTCGACTTAATGCGCAAATCCGATATTGATACACTTGGGACATCATATTAGCATAGTTTGGAACAAAATTATTAAAATTTCTTCGGATATTACCAGAAAGCTTATAGGCATCAAATGGCACAAATGATTTGGGTTTTCATTAGTCATGGATCCAAGTATAGATCAAATTACATTTTTTTCATTATAGGTATACACAAACATATATACACGTATATAACTCCCATTATCTCCTACAGATTTCATCCAAAACTTAAAATAGTCATGCTAATATTTTTTTAATCTTTACTATATATATCATATATGTAAGTAAGAGGCATAGAATCCCTACCTCAAGTGAAGAAATGAAGAAGCAGTAAACTGAAGAAGAACTATGACTTCACCGACAAACCTAGAAAACTTCATACACATCATATGCTCAAACCATTAATCTTAACATCAAGATTTTCATACCGTTGTGTTCACTTTGTGTTCAATTTCATTTTTTTAAGTTTAATTTGAAATCGATAGAGGTTTGGTATCCTTACTATTGACTGTTACTCATCAGTTCCTTGGTTTCTCTTCTTCTTCTACTTCGACCAACTGAACAAACATACATGTATCATATACATATATATAACTAATATAACTTGGAGCCTAAGGTTGCTACAGTAACCTACTCTCTTCTCTGCTCCCCCTTCTTTTTAGCTTGTAATGGAGGTGACAACTGATAGAAAAGCTGAGTAACTGACCAGCATACATCAGCAGACTAGGAACACCTATGAAATTCTTATCTTTGGTGCCCACCTCGCGTCCGCCCACAACGACTTTCTCACGTGTGCTCGCACCATGTGTGCCTATGAAAACTTCCTCTCATGTGCTTGAGACCCCCTCTTTTAGCCATTGTGTAACCCTTACATTCTTAAACCTAACATATTTTATAAGCACAACAAAGCTCAAAAATTTCAAACTTACCACAAATAATTTTATTTATATTCCATTCTACCATAGCTATTTCAAAAACTACTTAATTATAAAAATACAAATTCTCAGGTTATCACAATCTTCTTTCCTTATAAAAATATCATCCTCGAAATTTATTACATAACATAATCTATAAAAATAACTGTGGAAATCATTCCCGCATCTCAGTCTCATATTCCTAAGTAGATTCTTCAACCTCATGATGGTTCAATAGTATTCGAACCAAGGGAATCGTCTTACCTCAAAGTACTTGTTCTCGTGAAACCAAAATCTAAATTGGCCTTGCTTCATATGTCACCTCTAAATCAACATCCAATTTAGTCCAATCTAGCACATGATTAGGATCTAGTGTATACTTACGTAGCATTGAAACATGAAAAAGCTCATAAACTCCAGACAACTGTGGTGGTAATGCCAATCAGTAAGTGACCTTTTCAACTCTTACCAAAACCTCGAACGGATTGATATACATGGGAGATAGCTTTCTTTGTCTACCAAATCTAAACTATACCTTCTACAGTGATACTTTCAGAAACATATGATCTCCTACTTGAAACTCTAAAGGTCTATGCCTTTGATCTGCATAACTTTTGTGGTGATGATGTGTTGTCTCCAACCTCTATCTAATAATCCTGACTTCACATTAGTCTTCAAAACCAACTTTGGTCTAAGTATAGTTGCTTCTCCAAATTGGGTCTAGCAAACCAGTAATCTGTGCGACCTGTCATATAATACTTCAAATGGTGTCATTTTGATGCTAGCTTGATAGCTGTTGTTATAGGCAAACCCTACTAGTGACAAATGATCCTCCCAGCTACCTTTGAAATCTAGCACACAAGCTCGAGGCATATCTCTTAGAATTTGAATCATCTGCTTGAACTGTCCATCAGTCTGAGGATGATAGGTTGTGCTGAAACATAACTATGCTCCTATTGCTGCCTAAAAACTCTACCAAAATTAGGAAACGAATCGTGAATCTTAGTTTGAAACAATAGATACTGGCGTCCCATGTAACCTCACAATCTCCCGAATATATAATTGGGCTAATGAATCCATTGAATCTATCATCCGTATTGGTAAGAAATGAGCCGACTTGGTCAAACAATCCACAATTACCTATATGGTATCACAACCTCTTCTAGTTCTTGGAAACCTTGACACAAACTCTATGGTTATATTTTCCCATTTCCATTCAGATATTGGCAATGATTGCAGTAATCTTGTTGGTCTATGATGTTTTGCCTTTGCTTGTTGACAAGTTAGGCACTCACTGATGAATTCTGATTACGCTTGAAAAGAGTAATCACAAACAATTATTTCCATACTAATACAAGTAATTTGTGTTTTAATATGCCTATTTTAGTTTGATTTTGTTTCTTTATGTTAGCTTGTTCATTTATGCAGGTTTTAGTAGAAAAGACACCATAATAGCTTGTTGGAATGGGAGAGATGCACAATTTTGACATGGAAGGAGTTCCAAAAATTAAAAGTGGTCTTCAGCAAAGTTGTAGTTGACACCTCAAGCTTTTAAAAAAGCTATTATGGGTCAAAATTCTAGTTTGTTTGGGCCTTGAAACATTGCTTAAAAGTCAAGTCTGAAAAGTTAGACAAATCTTAACTACAGTAGAATTTGGAGCATATCTTAAGTTTTCAGGGTCTAATTGGGGTGATTCAAAAGCCCAAAATCAAGTACACATTCTAACCTATAATTTTCATGTAGGACCAAGTCCAAAAGAGGTCTACATTTGCCTTGAAATCAGCTTGCAAAGCTGCATAATTTGGAATTCTTTAGATGGTTTAGCACGACACCCTGTCAGTATTATAACTTTTTATTCACAACTCCTATTGATATGATTCTTTTTGGGTTGAAAAGGAGACTCAAAAGGCTACAACTTCTATGTTGAAGCCAAAATCTGACTACATTGTCTTCTACCATCTGAATGCCATTTTTCTATCTGTACACTGTACATCTGAGCCTTCAGATTCTAGGGTTTTTCTTAGCTTTCTATAAATATCAATGATGTATCAGACTTTGGGACAGTCATTCGTATGTTTTAGATTTAGTTTTTCTTCAATTTTCCTTTAGTTTAGAGAGTATTTTATTTAGTTTTTGATTCAAGTTTGGATTGAAGCTTTGATTATATAGCAGTTTTTGATATAAGTTGCAGCGTTTTCATCCATGGAGTTTGCTTTCTTTACCTTCTCTTTTATTTTCTATTTTGCTTACTTCTTTAATATGACAGCGTAGATCCATAATTGATTCAACCCATCAGTGTTGGGTGGATCCTTGTTTGATAGTTACGTGTGAATGAATTAGAGTATGCAGCGTAAAACTTCTATATTAGGGTTCTTGTTTTCCTAGGTCTATTTTCTAATATGTTCAAAGCCTTTGAAAACGTATATAGTTGATTATATTTCCATGAAATCACTGGTAACTATATATTGTTAGAACTTTCTTGATACTTTGAAAGTATGAAAGACAAATCTAGATTTGTTTTCTAGTTTTCTTCTTATTTTGGTTTTTAAAATATTTGAAACCTTGTAACCTTGATCATATTTCATTGAAATCCCCGATGACATTACTTGATTAAAACGTTCTTAATTTTTTGGAATCAAATAAAAGAGTTCTAGACCAAAGAATATTTTCAAGATGAAATCTTTCCAGTTTTATTTATCCTAAATGTGATTTTAGTACTGTACTTTGGATTATTTGTTTTCATGTTGAAATCTTTCCAGTTCACTTTTCCTAAGCGTGAGCTGTAAACTGAGACAAAAATTCACATCTAAAATGAGATAAGGTATCTGTTTGGATATGTCAGTTGGATCAAGTCCTTTTTATTTTAATTAGTTGCAATTTTATTTTATTTGTTTATTAGTTAGATAATCAACCTTTTCGAAACTATTTTACTCTATTGATTTAAAAAAAAAAAAGAACAGTAGGTTAGAAGAACTTAGAACCCTAGGCTTTAATCAAGCTTCCTGTGGATATTATCCTCGACTCACCAGGTAAAACTACACTACACCCTTTTGCACTTGGGAGGTATTTCTATAGTAATTATTTAGAACGGTCAAGTTTTTGGTGCTGTTGCCGAGGAACTTAGTTTTGATTTACTAGGGTAACTTTAGGTTACTCTTCTACTATTTTCCAAAAAAGAAAAAAAAAGAAAAAGAAAAAATTCATGAGCATGGTATTTTCCTTATAATTCTAGTTCACCAGATACTATCTGCCCACTCATTGATTACTTAAGCAGCATTTATGGAACTGATTTTTGCCTAGAAATTTTTTTCATGCTACCTAAATTTCATGGATTTGAATACGAGGATCCTAGGGCCCATTTAGAAAATTTTGAGTCAATTTGTTTCTACTGCATAAATGGTTACATGGATGACACCTTTAAGTATAATTTTCTATCGTTATCATTATGTGGGTGGCCGATAATTGGTGTTATACTGCTATATGCTCCGTTAATACTTCGGAAAAATTACAAAATGATTTTATTGTAACTTTCCTCCCTAGTTTTCAAAACTTTACCCTCCAGTTTCAAATTGAAAAATTTTCTCAAAATTATGGTGATCAAATTTATCAATGTTGGGAGAGGTTTAAAAATTTATTAAACTCTTATCTAGATTTTAATCTTGAGTTAGGGCACATCTTTATATTTTTCTATAATGGTTTATTTTTAAAAATGCACCACACTTTTGAGGAGTTATCCGGTGGTAAGTTTCTTGACTTTACTTTGGAGGAGGCATGGAACTTTCTTGAGTTACTCTACGAGCAAACTCAATATAAGAAGAAATTAACTTAAAAGTTGACTCTAGTACACATGAGACTATCACACATATTGACTCTATGTTAGATGATAAACATTGTTTGAGCCCACTACCTGTCCTTATATTCGTCCAGTCACTAAAACTAAAATTACTGAATTTAAGGCCATTTTGTTACTTGCACGAGAAGATCCCAATTCAAAAACCTTAAACCTTGAGTGAAGGGACTGTTTTGATAATGGTTGGGATAGTGAAGGGAATGAGCCCTTTGACTCATTCCCACCAGACTCTAACATACACGAGACTTCATCTATTGAGAGTCTAGAGGACATGCAAACCAACACCACCGTAGAGCTTGAAGCTCATCCCACCCTTACAACTTAGGTGACCTTGGAAAGTCCTAATACTCATTCTAAGAACTTTAATGCTATAGGTTCAGAGGGGCACATTGTTGAGCCAGTTATTTTAGTTTCATCATGTTTTACCACGCCACTTATTGAGACCACTTCTGATATATCTTTTTCTATTGAGGCTAGTACACTTGATGTTGGCTATCAAGGAAATGAATTTTCATTATCATCCTTTGGGAGGTTGACAAACAAGCTTGAGAGTGAGAATGGTGCACACCTCTTCTTTTTTGCCCTAACCTTAACTGAGAATCATACTGAGGGAACTGAACATGTTTTGACCAAGACTGATAACACATGTAGGAAAGTGGTGGCGATCAAAAAGCCAATTTGCGATGAATTTTTAGATGTCGAGGGGATACTAAAGAACATGCAACCACAATTCATGTTCACATATGCAAATAACTTTGGGCCATATTTGTGGTTTAAGGATCCCTACAAAGCTATGCATTCTCTAATGTTCTTTATACTAGGACATACTCATTCTCCATACCTCCTGGATCCAAGGAGAATATTTCATTCCTAAAACCTTTCGGTGAGGCTTGGGAGAGATTAGGAGTTGGATAGTATATTTTTGCATTAACTCTTGTATAGTAGTAGATTATATTTTATTTATTTATTTTTGTTATCTTTCTACCTAGATTAAGTTTTATTTTTCTTTTATTTTATTTTTATTTGTTTATTTTAACATTTTCTCTTGTAGAAGTTTTATTTTTCTTTTAGTATAGTTTAATTCAAAGGAATAAAGTTCTTGAGGTAATATCTCAACTATCCTTCTTTATTTAGTTTTGTACTTCATAGATTTACTATCCATTGTTAAGAAGTGCTAGAGACTAAGTTGGGGGATGATTTTGGTATAACTCAAGTAAAAAAACAAAAAATAAAAAAAATAAAAATATATAATTAAATAAATAAAGAGAGTGTTGGATAACTTTTTCGTTATTGCTTGTGTCATGGTAGATTAGAATTTTCTTTATTTATTTTTTTAATCTTTTGTTAATTTAGCTTTTCTTTTCTTATTTTCTTCTCTTTATTGTTATCTTCTTTTAATTCTAATATTTTTTCTTGTATAGTTCTTTCATTTTGTTCAAATAACGAAGCTCTTGAGGTAATATCCTTCTTTTTCATTTTATTTAGTCTAGCACTTCCAATTAGTACTTCATATATATAATTGTTGCTATTGGGAGTGCTGTAGAATTTAAATTGGGGGGTGTATTTGGTGTTGCCTTAAGTGGTTTGAATAATGGGTGCATGCTTGATTTATTTTATGCTTTGTTCTTATTTATGCCTTTGGTGATTATTGTTTCATGCTCATCATCATGCTCACTATTGCACACTACAGACCCACATATGCTTTATGGTTCTCACATTGAGGACAATGTGAATTTTAAGTTAGGGGTAGGGTTCATATGATGAATTGATTTGACATGCATTAAATGGACAAATTTTTTTTTTCAAATCTTGGGCAAATTAGGGTTATCTTGACTTAGCATAATTGGACCTTGCATGTGTCTCTGAATTGGTTTAATGTTGGTATTAGTCATGAAAATAATAATTGATTCAGTTTCAATCTTGAATAAGGCACTTGATTCAAATTGAGTATAAAAGTTTCTAATGCATTGAAAACTTATCACTTGAGACCATTGAATGAAAATGTGTTAAGGATTTGAGTTCATGAGATTTAGTCATTCAAGTATGTCAAGACATAGGTGGAGACTTAAAACTCTATATTTTGTGAGCTTTTGAGCCTGATCTTTTGTTCTTGAGAGTTTTATACTTAATGTTCTATATGATTTCTTTCATCTCACTTTTCTTGAATAGCTTCAGCGCATTAGTTTGCTCTGGTATTAAATGCACAAGATACTATTTTTGATTTACATGCATAGATCAATGCCTCTAACAAAGTGTTATTAACCTAGAGAGTGACGTTAGGCCATCTTTCTTACATTTGGAAACTTGTGACTTTTCTTTGATTACATTACCCTTAGAGCCACTTTGAAGCCTTGAAAAAAAATAATATATGAAATTTTTTATTTTAACCACACTTATAACCCTTTAGCCTCAGATATATAAGTGAGTCAACCCTTACATGTCATGGAATATTTTTGCAAAAATTATAACAAGGTGTATAAGGGAGGAGCTTGTATTTGGAAAATGTGGTGGAATAAAAAGAAAAATTTAAGAAAAAAAAAAGAAAAAAATAAGACAGCATTTCATGAGTTCATTATTATCTGTCCCATGAAAGAGAAGTAAAAAATGAAGAATGAGAAAAAAAAAAAAGAAGAAAAGAAAAGAAGGAAAAAAAATAATTAAAGTTTCAATGTTTGGTATTTAAGGAGTTGAAAGGAGAAAAGTTGGGTGTACTTCATTGCACTATCATTATAATCCTTGGACATGCACTTTAATTTTTCCTATCCTTTGTTTGTCTAACCAATACTCCATGGCCAAGTTACAACCTAGTAAAGACCTAATGGACTTTAGGTGAAAGACACTTATAAGAGCATTGCTCTATTTCATGTGATTGATAGTAGTTTTCTTGTTTATACATTAACACATTCCATTCATGAAACTATGCAACACTACGTATCTTAATTCTTTCAGTCACCTCTTGATTTAGGTTCATTGCACTTATTTGATATTGCATTCCTGCATGAACCATGAAAGTAATGCTTCTCGAGTGATTTTATTTATGAGTGCACAATTGTGTGAGATTTGAAGTTGAGGCCACAGTCTTTTGGGTATACTTGGTGTTGAGTTGAATGAATGAAATTAATTAGCACACTTGAAATAAAATGATTGAGAGTTGGGTAAGTTTAATATGCATTGGGAGGTTTTATGCAATTTTTGGATTTTGTAGCTTGTTCTTTATTAAGATTGAACTGGGAATTGTTTGATTGGCTTATATTACACATCGAACTAATTTAAGGATTTTGTGGATAAATTTACTACAAACCCTCACGAGACTTCACTCGTCCACTAGGGGGAACGTAGGGGTTTAAAGGCTTGTTGTACATAACTAGGTGTAGCCGTATTTCCAACGAAAATAGAATATAGGATTTTAGGTTTTTTTTTTAGTTTGATTTTGTTTATTTACATTAGTTTGTTCATTTATGCAGGTTTTAGTAGAAAAGACACAAGAATAGCTTGTTGGAATGTAAGAGAAGCACAATTTTGACGTGGAAGAAGTTCCAAAAATTAAAAGTGGTCTTCAGCAATGTTGTAGTTGACATCTTAAGCTTTTCAGAAAGCTATTATGGGTCAAAATTCCAGTTTGTTTGGGCCTTGAAACATTACTTAAAAGTCGAGTCTAGAAAGTTGGACAAATCCTAATTGTGGTAGAATTTGGAGCGTATCTTAAGTTTTCGGGGTTCAATTGAGGTGATTCAAAAGCCTAAAATCAAATACACATTCTAAGTATAATTTTCATGTAGAAACCAAGTCCAAAAAAAGTCTACATCTGCCCCAAAATCAGCTTGAAATGTTGTATAATTTGGAATTCTTCGGACAGTTTAGCATGACACCCTATCAGTATTTTGGCTATAACATTTCATTCACCACTCCAATTGACATGATTCTTTTTGAGTTGGAAAGAAGACTCAAAGGGCTACAACTTTCATATATTTTAGGTTCAGTTTTTCTTCAGTTTATAGAGTGTTTTATTTAGTTTTTCATTCAAGTTTGGAACAAAGCTTTGATTATATGGCAGTTTTCAATACAAGCTGCAGTGTTTTCATCTATGGAGTTTGCTTTCTTTACCTTCTCTTTTATTCTCCTTTTTGCTTACTTCTTTAGTATGTTAGTGTAGATTCATAATTGATTCAACCCATTAATGATGGGTGGATCCTTGTTTGATTGTTAGATGTGAATGGATCTAAGCATACGGCATAAAACTTGCATGTTAGGGTTCTTATTTTCCTAGGTCTGTTTTCTAATATGTTAAAAACCTTCGAAAATGTATGTAGTTGATTATATTTCCTTGAATCACTGGTAACTACATATGATTAGAACTTTCTTGATACTTTGAAAATATAATAGACAAATCTAAACTTGTTTTCTAGTTTGCTTCTTCTTTTGGTTTTTAAAACGTTCGAAACTTGTAACCTCAATCATATTTCATTGAAATCCTTGATGTCATTACTTGATTAAAATGTTCTCTATATTTTGAAATCAAAGAAAAGAGTTCTAGACCAAAGAATGTTTTCAAGATGAAATCTTTTTGGTTTTATTTATCCTAAACGTGATTTTGGAAGTGTGCCTTGGATCATTTATTTTCACGATGAAATCTTTTTGGTTTACTTTTCCTAAACGTGAGCTGTGAATTGAGACAAAAATTCACATCTAAAATGAGATAAGGTATCCGCTTGGATTTGTCAGTTGGATCAAGTCATTTTTTTATTTTAATTAGTTGCAATTTTATTTATTTGTTTATGAGTTAGGTAATCAACCTTTTCAAAACCATTTTACTTTATTGTTTTTTTTTCTTTTTTTTTAAAGAGAACAGTAGGTTAAAAGAACTCAAAAGCCCTAGGCTTTAATCAAGCTTCCTGTGGATATTATTCTGGACTCACCAGGTAAAACTACGCTACACTCTTTTGCACTTGAGAGGTATTTAATAGTAATTATTTGGAGCGGTCAAATTACACACATATTTCTTCATTCTAGCCTAGTAAAATTATTGTTTCAAGTCATGATACATCTTTGTGTCTCTTGGATTAAAGAAAGGATGGTTATAGCATGACTGGGATTACTGGGACAAACTCAAGACCTCCATTTTGACAAGAATCTCCAACGTGAATGGTGAAACTTCTTCATATCACTTCGAAGTGGCAATGGCATATAATCCTCCCTTGATACTTGGCCACGTTATCATCATTTACTATCCATCCTGGTACATCAATAAATCCTTATATTTTCACTCATATATCTTCAGTCCCTTCACTTGTACTTTGCCCTTCAATTACTCTGATTACTAACACTGGTTGAATAACAAAAGTATATAGTATCATCTGTTCATTTTCTTCCCTACGCTTTAGATTGAATTCATTCAAAGTTCCATCATTTCCCACTCCTTGATCGCAACACTAGCTATGGTACCTCGAGTCTTCCAATGCAAGGCATCAACAACTACGTTAGCTTTCTCCGGATGATTGTGTAATTTAAAATCATAATCTTCCATATACTTCATTCACCTTCATTACCTCAAGTTTAAGTTTTTCTGGGTAAAAATATACTTCAAACTCTTATGGTCTGAATATACCTCAAACCTTTCACTATATAGATAGTGTCTCCAACTCTTCAAGGCGAAAACTACAACTGCCAATTCCAAGTCATGCAATAGATAATTTCACTCATGATTCTTCAATTGTCTCGACCCATATGGCACTCTTCCATTTTGTATGAGGATGTAACTAAGTCCTTCTCGGGATGCATAATAATACACTGAATAACCAACTCCTCTCTCTGGAATGACTAACACTACTACAGTGGTTAGCCTTCACTTGATCCCTAGGAATAACTTTTCATAAACATCCTTCCATTTGAACTTTACTCCTTTCCAGGTCAACCTAGTCATTAGAGTAGCCAATCCAAAAAAGTCTAGTGCAAACCTTTTACAGTATCTTGCTAATTTAAAGAAACTACAAATCTAAATACTATCTTTGACCTTGTCCATTCCAAAATAGCCTTAATCTTGGTTGGATCTACTGCCACCCCTTCTTCTGATACTACGTGCCCAAGAAACTTCATTTTTCTAAGCCAGAATTCACACTTACTTAATTTGGCATACAACTGATGATCTTTTAACCTTTGTAACACCATTCTCAAATGTTGTTCATTATCCTCCTCTGACTTGGAGTAAACTAAAACATCATCGATAAATACTACCATAAATTTATCCAAATAGTCTTGAAAGACTATTCGATAGGTCCATGAATACTGCAGGTGCATTAGTCAATCCAAATGGCATAACTAAAAACTCGTAGTGACCGTACCAAGTCTTGAGTGCTGTCTTTGGAGTATCTTCTTCCGTTACTCTTAACTGGTGATACCCTAACCTCAAATCAATCCTTGAAAACACAGTGACCCCTTCAATTAGTCAAACAAGTCATCAATCCTTGGTAATAGGTATTTGTTCTTGATAGTCACCTTGTTTAATTTCCTGTAATCAATGCACATCAATAATGCTCCATCTTTTTTAGCTGTAAATAATGCCAGTGCACCCTAAGGTAAGGTACTTAACTTAATAAACCCCTTTGCTAATAATTCTTCAACTTGCTTCTTTAGTTCTGCCAATCTTGCTAGTGCTAACCTGTATGGAGGAATGGAGATAAGTTCTATGTTAGGAACCAAGTTAATACAAAACACCACCTCCTGCTCAGGTGGCAACAAGATATCTCATCCAAAAATACTTCGAGAATTTCACACACAACATTTGGTGACTCAGTTTTTTGTTCTTTATCTTCTTCTTCTATGATCATACAAATGAACAAGATACATAAGTCAACTTTCCTACGGCCATCCACAGTGGCAAGTCTTGCAAGTCACACTGATCTGTAAAGAAACGAATCTAATCTTGTAATACCCCGAACCTTGTATTAGTATAAGTATATGGTCTTTGACGTGTTTTGGAAGTTAAGATATGTTAATTTAATGGTATGGATCATTATTGGTGTTTAGAGTTGAGAACTTTGAAGGAAATGGGTTAAGTAGTCAAAAGGACACATTCTAGCCAAGTGCTGGAAAATGGGGGAACCTTGGGTGCCCACTTGAAAGAAGCTTGTGCGCCCAAGCTCTTGGGCGCCCACCTGAGAACCCCTTGGGCACCCAAGGCACAGTGGTTTTGACAGATAAGTGTTGCTCTGCATTTTTCAGTCGGCCCCTCTCCCCTATGAACCTATATTTAGGCTAGGGTGTGGAAAATTCTGGAAGGCACTATTGAGGGGTTTAAAATATTGTTATATATATATATATATTGTTGATTTGATGCAAGAGAGAGAGGGAAGTTGCTTGGAAGAAGAAAGAATCAGGTGGAGAAGCAAAGAAGAGCAAAGAAGACAACCGGGTAGGGTTTTCAAGGTAGGTTTTTCTACCCTTCATGAAAACCAAATTCCTTTTGCAAGATGGTGAGTAGAACCCTAAGAAACCTTCCTATGTAATTTATTTGTAGTTTTGATCAAGGAGGGAACAGATTGAGTCCATCAAAGTTTGAGGGTTTGGAAGCTCAAGACACCTTCATGTTGATCTATCTTCTTACCACTTGAGGTAGGGGTTTAATGCCTCATTCTTACATATGTGTTGTGTAATAAGGAGTAGAATACTATTAGAAAACCCTTTTCAAATGTTGGTTACATTTATGGAAGAAAAATGGGAGTTGTACACATGTATATATATATGTATAGGTTGAGAGAGTGAAAGTAGTGTTTTGTTCCATAACTTGGCTTGTAGTAAATGAAAACTCAAATTTTTGATTTTGTTGGGTGCCTAAGATCTTTGTGTTGATGTTAGAAACTTGAAACTTTAAGTATTTTTACATTAACATGGTCAATTTGAGGTCCCAAGGGTGAAAAACCATAAAACCAGAAAACAGAGCATGAAACCCGAAACTTGGCCCAGGCTGTGGGTGCACGAGGGGGACACAGTCGGGCACCCAAGCCCTTGGGTGCCCAAGAAATTAAGGTATGGGCGCCCAAGCCCCTTGGGCGCACGGCTGAGTCAGCTTGGGTGCCCACCGAGCCTAGGCCACTTTTCTGACATTGTTTAGTTTATCCTTCTACTTTGGGCATATGGAAGAGTTGGTAACTTGTTTTCTCATGAAACTTTTACTTGATTAATTTCATTGATTTAAAAAGGGAAATGAGCTTTAAAAAGTGATTAAGGGTTGATTATATTAAACCTATGGGATTTAACTTGTAAGGGTGAATGAATGCTATCTTGAATGAAATGAATTGGAAGCTTATTTTGAGATAAGGGTCCTAATCGAGTTGAATTGTAAATATGTCTTGATGTAAACTAAATGTTGAGGTATATGAACTTTTGATTGATTAAGTGAAAGGTAACTTGACAAAGAGACATATGTTTATAATTTTTGGTAAATGTGGAGTGCTTAATATGGTTTGATCAATGCTATATGTAATGAGCTATGGAATGAACCGTAACATTGACATGTGTGTTGAATGGTACATGTTGATAAATGTTAGATGTTTAATAAGGTTGATCAATGTTGATATGTGATGAATCTTGGGATGAACCAAAAAGTGAACTTTTGTTAACAAATGACGGAAATTAAATGAGGCTTGGATTAAATAAAATGAAGAGATGAAATGAGTTGTGCTACATGATGAAATGGAATGTGGTTGTGCATATTGGAAAGTAATGGTGATGATTGTGAATTATGATTGATGAGTATTGAATGTGATGAATGATTGGTTGTGTGTCGGGGGCCGTGGTGGGGTGTGAAAATAGGAAGGGTCGTGAGATTACCTTTGGGTTGAAAGACCCGGAACCTGCGCAAGGTTTGGTGTCAATTCCAGTGGGTTAGTAGCCCACAACATTGTGTGCGTTTTGGCTCCTCATGGCCCTGGACGGCGATCCTAAACGACGACGTCCGTTTATCATTTTCGTTGGATATTGGCCCATAAAAGACGATAATATGTATGCACCCAACCCCCAAGGATTTTATGGTTATGGCTATGTGATTGATTAATGAAATGATGGTACCGTGGATGTGATTTCATGATTGAATGATGAACAAATGTAATATGGATGTGGATATGTGATTGAATGTTGAATATGTGATAATGTGATATGGAATATGATTGGATACAAAGTTGGGAAATTTAATAATGGAGAATAATTGGACTTGAATGTTACACTATGATGTTATTGAATAAAGATAAATATTGTAAATATGGTTATGTGGTCGGCTATGTTTAAACATCAAAGAGATAATTGAAATGTGATATGAACACATGTATGGATTTTCAAAGATTAAATATAAATTGAAAACTTAATCCTTCTTATGATATTGTTGTGTAAATAAATATATATATATATATATATTCCATGTCGGTTAAGTAGTTATGTTGATAAATCGTTGTGACACTAGAACATATTGAGATAACTAGATGCACCATGAATAGTATGCACATTTGGAATACATACCATATATGTTTGTTTCCAGCATCGTGGGCACAAGTGGATCTGTGCTCACGTCCCTACAGATTTTTGACACAGGTACAGGCTATAACATTCAGATGAACTAATGAGGTTGGACTAGAAGGGTGTGCATGAGCCCTACCAAGCTTAGCTAAGCTCTTGGTTATTTAGTTTAAATTTATTTGGAATTGTAATATTGTACATTGAGGATTTGTTCGATTTGGTTGTATGGGCCCTAAGGCCTGAGTTATGTATTAATGAGAGGATTGTTGGAAGTTTGTGACTTGATTATAGCCAAGGTTAAATTTATGTTATCTTAACTAGGTCTCGGGTTCACTGGTTTACGTTGCATTGCTCTGATGATGGGTTGGTTATGTTAATGCATGTTGTGTGTGTTTATCACTCACCCATCGGGTCACGAGATTCGGGGCGTGACAGATCTCCTTTTGGAGTGAATAAAGTCACTTTACACATATAGTAGTCAATCATAGCTTGGTAGGATATAAGCCAATCCATCCCAAGTATGACATCAAAACTTCTCATCTTTAGTATAATAAAATCAAACACCGAGAGAAACTTCTGGCCATTCATAACATCTTTTACCTTAATTTACACCCCTTACACACTTGTGTTCAAGAAGAAAATCTAGCTATGGGTGTCTCAAATTGCAAAAGTATATCCAATGGGCATCTATTCCCAAGGCAGATGCAAATAATGCAGCAATAAATGAATGAAAGGCTCTAGTGTCTAGAAGTATGATAGCACTAGATGAATATACACGAAAAATACCTTTAGTCATCGTAGGCTCTGTGGGCATCTCCTACTGTGCTCATGTGAATGCTCTGCCTTGCGCTAGTGTACTCTGTGGCTTGCCCAATCTCTGTCCTTGTGGGGCCACCCTCTATTGCTATGAAGTCCCACTCAATATGGTTCACTGTAGAACACCCTTGGGCTGATGCTATTACTATATTGATTGGGAAGTTAATGGACGACTACCCAGAAAAGATTATCCTATTTGTACAAATCTACCTTCTGCACCATTCTACATTTGTGGGCAAAACCTCTGAATATGCCTATTTGTCCACATCAGTAGCATACCCTATTATCCTCAGTTTGTCCATTTCTCATCTTCCAGCTGTTCCAGTCTATCTCCTAACTTTGGGACACTTAATTTTTTTTATGACCTGGCTATCTACAATTAAAGCATGTAACCTATCTCTGAGAAGTCCCCTCTGATCTCTTAGGTTGGGTGGGTGCTGTACTTCTCTGGTATGATGACTGAACTTGTGGGGTCGACGAACTGTCTTTTAATCTTTTTATTCTCTCACCTTCCTATTGAGCTCCTATACTCTTACCATGATGACTTTCTTGTATACTCTTTGTCTCATTTAGGTCTCTTTCTACTGTCATTGTTCTATTAATCAGGGCCCTATAATCATCTAAACCTAGTAAGACCATCCTATTTCTTAGAGCTAGTCTTAATCCTCACTCAAACCTCTTACACTTTAGATGGTGGTGGAGATAAGCTGGGGTGCATACTTCGATACGTCTAAAAATTTCTTCTCATATTCTAATACTGTCATGGTCCCCTACATTAAGCTAGCAAACTCTTCGCTCTTAGCATCTCTCAAACCTAAGTGAGGCCTTCTCATATACCCTCAAATCCCTCAGACTGACCCGCCAAGCAGACGCCCACCCTACTAACTGAAAAGTGGCCAAAGTAATGTGGGTCAAATGGTTGCTAACCTCTATAGCCATCAAGATCATTTTACACTCATCTAAAAATTATTCAGTTATACCTATGTCAGCTACTCCATCATAAATTAGGGGCTTCATCCTCATAAACCTCTTAGACATGGTTGAATCAGTGTCCTACTATTGTGGTTATGGTTGCTACCAACTGTTGTAACACTACCCCAGCATCCATGGCTGCGGGTTGTGGAACTTTGGGTGCTCGGGATTGCACCTCCTCCTCTTCTGGGGCCTTCTGTTGTATGTTAGGCTGTGCCTTGGCAACTGCACTTAAGTGTGTTTTTTGTCCCTACGAAATAGGTACATTAATCTCATCTTCATCCATTGGGGCATCTCCCCGTCCTTTATCTCTACCTCTACCTTGGCCTCTACTATGGTATCTACCTTAGCCTCTAGTTCTTATTCCTCGTAGTGGTATTTTTATCTAAAAATATAATAAAGTATAAAAATAATGAGGTTTAGTTGAATCTTCTGAGATTAAAACATAGCACAACTTCACTTAATATTAAAGTAACACCTTTATAAATTCATAGGATTATAACACAACAGCATCAAACTTCTACTGTTTACGATTACATTAATAGTTTAAACATTCCATCAATTTTAAAACCACGTTTCTAACTAAAATTTTGAAGGAAAACACAACATGACATTGGTTGTTGAACCTTGTGACCAATTCGATTGCCATTAGGGGAATTGCCTTTCCAAAATTTTCTTTTTTTTACATCCCAGCCTCAACGATAAGGACAGTATCTTCGGGTGTGCCTTCTCCTGCAACAATAAATACAAGTTATATAACAATGCCTAGGGCAATTTGTTGGTATATACCCTATTCTGTAGTAATTGCCACAGGCTCCCGTAGGTCTTCCCCCATGTTAGAACTCTCACCTGTTTCACGGGTGTTGGATTCCTGTGTGCCAATCCTTTATGCTGTTGTTACACATTGGGTCACTATTGGGTTAGTTTGTGGGACGACTAGGATCATGGACACGTTATATATTATTATCACTAGGTATGTAGGTTAGGACTATTGAGTGACTTGATAGGGCATTGTGTACTAGTATGGGCAAGGTTCATGATATGGAACTTGATAAGGCATTCCATAATAAGGTACCTCTAGCTAACTAATAGTTGATGACACAGGGGTTGTTTCTGTCACACTCACTAGCTCATACCATGGGGGAAATTCATTCAAACACTCAGTCGCCACTTTAATAAAGATGTCATCATTAGGAAACATAATGTCCTTATCAACTGGCTAAGGTTTGGTGTTACTGCACTCTCCATTTTTCATCCCCATCTAAAAATTTTAACAAGGTCCTTAAATTTCAAAATCAAGTCCAATTAAATGCCATTTAAACATACAATATGAAATGTAAGACTTCCCACGTCCCTAGGTATTTTGACCTAGGCTTTGATACTAAACTATCACACCTTAGATCTTGTGACCCTAGGGGTGAATGAATAAACATGTAAACCATGCATATATTATCATTTCCCTGTTTAGAGCATTATAACTACCTTGGAGCAACATGCATAATAACGAACAATAATAACAAAATAAATCAAGTCTTGGCTCAGCCGGGCTACCAGGCTCCAACATATGTCACAAAAAAAAAGAAAAAAAAAATAACATAGGCCTTATGGCCTTTACAACCCAATCGAATAATCTTTCTAATTAAAATAATATTACAGTCCTGCAAATAATATTAAACTTTAGAAATTAAAAAGCAAGTATCTACAACTGTTATGCAACTCTTAGCTTAACTCAATGCCTGCCTAGGTCTCTAGGTCTTAGACCTATAGGAAACTTTATAGGGATGTGAGCACTAACCGCTTGTGCCCACGATGCATAATACCAACATATATAATATGTAAAGCAAAACATGTGATAATATTATCACAAATAAATTAACATCTTTAACTTAGTCATAACGAATCATCAATAACAAGTAACAACCAAATCAAATAGGTGAATAACATCTCACAACGTCATTATAGTACAACACTTAAATTCAAGTACTAGTCATCATTAAAAATCTCAACATGTAGTTCAATTATTGTCTTTCATAACATCATCATCATTATTTTTCAATCACATTTCCATTTCTATTTAAATCTACGGGGTGGGTACAAACAACGTCGTTGTTCAAGGCCACGATTAGTCATAATATGCATTGTCGTTTGCGGCCACGATTAGCCATTGTGCATCATCGTTAAAGGCCATGATTAACTATAATACACGTTATGTTGTAGGCTACTAACCCACTGGCATGAATATCAATCCCAGCATAAGTTTTGGGTCTTTCAACTATCTTTGTACCCTTTCTATTTTCTCATATCCCGCATCCCCATGTCACAATATCAATCTTAATGTCATTTTATTTCATTTATAGTGCTCTTAACCATTATCATACTTTCACCATCTGAAACTTTCAAACAACACATAACTACATTTCAATCAACAACCATAGTTATCGTTTTCTTCTTTTTCCACTTCTCTTATTCAAAGTTTTATTCATTTACCATCACTTGTCAACAAGAGTTCTAATATCATATTATTCATACATCCACTAATCACAAATTGAATAACACTTAATTTCATTTTAAAACATTCAACACATTCTCAAGATCACAAAATTAAACATGCTAGATAAATAAAATATCATGCAAAAGTATAAGTATTAAAACCTTTGTGTATTTATGATAGAAAAACCAAATAAAACCAAGTTAGAAATTTGAACAAGGGTAGTGGGCGCCCAACTGTGCTTTCTCATGTGTGCCCACAACGTGAGCACCCAACAGAGTAGTTTCACATGTGCCTAAGGTGCGGGTGCCCAATAGGGTAGTTTCACATGTCCCATGGCATAGGTGCCTAACAAAGTAGTTTCAAGTGCACCCATAGCACGGGCGCCCAACAAGATAGTTTCACGTGCACCCAAGGATCTAGACAGATTACATAGTTGATGCTCTGTTTTCTGCTCTCTCATGATTATCCAATTAGGACCTCAAATTGGCTTAGTCTAGAACAAAATTCTTAAAATTTCTTATTTCAAATATTACCATAAAACTTATAGGCATTAAATGGAACAAACAATTTGGGTTTTCACTAGTCATAAATCTAAGTATAGATCAAATTTCATTCTCTTCATTTCAGGCATAAACATACACATATACACATATGTAGCTTTGATTATCTCCTGTAGATTTCATCTAAAACTTAAAATAGTCATGCTAATATTATTCTAATCTTTACTACATATCATATATGTGAATAAGAGGCATAAAATCCCTACCTCAAGTGAAGAAATGAAGAAGCAGTAAACTGAAGAAGATTCGTGACTTTATTGGCAAATCTAGAAAACATTGTACACACTGTACTCTCAAACCATTAATCCTAACGTCAAGTTTTTCATACCCTTGTGTTCACATCAAGTTTAATTTCATTTTTGTAAGTTTAATTTGAAATCGATGGAGGTTTGGTATCCTTACTATTGACTGTTACTCATCAGTTCCTCCGTTTCTCTTCTTTTCCTTCTTCGATCAACTGAACAAACATATTTATATCATATACATATATATAACCAATATAACTTGAAGCCTAAGGTTGCTTAGTAACCTACTATCTTCTCTGCTCCCCCTCCCTCCTAGCTTGTAATGGAGGTGACAACTAAAGCAACCCATGACAAAAAAGCTAAACAACTAACTAGCATACATTAGCAGACCACGAACAGCCATGAAATTCTCCTCTTGGGCACCCACCTCACGTACGCCCATGAAGACTTCCTCACGTGTGCCTATAAAGACTTCCTCACGTGCGCCTGCATCATATGCAACCACAAAAACTTCCTCACGTGTGATTGCACCGCATGCGCCTACAAAAACTTCCTATCGTGCGCCCGAGACCCCCTCTCTTGGCCAATTATGCACCCTCACATTCTTAAGCCTAACACATTTTATAAGTACAATAAAGCTCAAAATTTTCAAACTCACTGCAAATAATTTTATTTATATTCCATTCGATCATAACTATTTCCAAAATTACTTAATTATAAAAATAGAAAATCTTGAGCTATCACATACCCCACTTGAGATCCATTGCATCCTAATACTCAAGAATGTGACCTATGAGCTTAAATGTGGCCAAGACTCATGTCCAAAAGGTTTATGTTTTTTTGGGCCTTTTGTTTAAAATATAGAGTCGACACTTAACCTTTTCAACAAGGGCAACTTACTAGAAGAAATGATTTTCTTTGAGAAAAGCATTTTCAAAATATATTTGTGAGGCTCATGTTTGATGACTCCAATTCATCTTTATAATATGAGTTCTGTCCAACTGCAAATAGGGAAGCTATTAAGCATCCTATATACCTATATGCTTAGATATCTAGATTCCTATTTAATTCTATTTACAATCATATCTCAACTTAAAACTTTGGCTTTAATGCATTTTATATGTGTGCACATGTTGGAATTATCACTCCTAGACCAATGTGCACCTACAAGAGCAGCAGGAAAAGGACCATGTAATGCGGTGTGGGCATTCAAATGCCCTAATATTGTGTTTCAGATTGTTTTGAAAATTTTACTTTTTAATGGACCATGATATAGAGAACTTGGAGTCTCTACCCAATACTTCCAAAAGGGGTAAACTTGAAATTATTTTCTTATTCAAAGTTATAGTTTGGATGTTTTTCCTTAAAAATATGATAAAGGGCCCTTTTTGGCAGCTACATATGTAATGAAAGATCATTTGATCTAGGAGTTAAGTTATGAATAGGGAAGATATTAGGCCCTTTGCTTGTGTGATCACCAAGGGATGTCCAGAGTCTCTTCCCACTCTTCATAATTCAATCTTATAACATAGTATACAATAATCATAACAAGCAGCCCAAAATAAACAACAAATATTGATTGGCATGCAATATTGTACAATTTTATATTGTTTTAGTAGGTCAATTACTTATTTATTCTTACTTTTAGTTCTATTTTATCATGATTATTTTATAGCCTTGCATTTATCGGTGTTATGTAATTTCAGATACCAAAATATAGCAATTAAGGCCTTAAAGACATTTGGAATGCAAAAGGATATGAGTCAAGATAAGTAGAAGTAATGAAAGTTCTAGAGGAAAGCATGAGAGCCATTAGGGTATTTTGTCAAGCATGCGGAGTGCACATCAAAACTTAGCTTTTAAGCCATTTCTAACCATTCTAAGGAAGCTTAAGACAACCCACTATAGTGACTAGGCATGCCCAAGCAATGCTAAGGCCATCTAAGGCTAAGGGCATGCCATAAAGCCAATGCCAAGACTAGGAGTTCTTGAGACCATGCCATGTGAATCCAAGATCTCTCAAGTCTCAAAGAAGCCTCCCAAGTGCTCAACTATTATCTATGGCATAGACAAGGTAACCATGGTGCTATAGCAAGCTTATCAAATTAAAAAAGGGAGGTTGACATAGGTTTTTGTATGTCAGTTCGATGACATTGAGGTCGGGAATTGTTGGATTAAAATCCAATGGTTCAGATGCATTCACACTTTTTTGAATTTTTGATGACATTGAGGTTGGGAATTGTTGGATTAAAATCGAATGGTCCAGATGCATTCGCACTTTTTTGAATTAAAAAAGTGTGAATGCATCTAAACAGGTAGATTTTAATCCAAATGCTCCCGACCATAAGTCACCGAACTGACATAGATTGCCATATCAGCCCCCCAATCCCATCAAGTTCATATCAAAGTCAAAATCTCTCTTGGATAATTCTACGAACACATGGAGTCACTACAAGAAAAGTGGGGTATAGTGACGAGTTTTCTACAATAATGGAAAATATTATCATAATATATGTTATTTAGTGACAAGATTTTTTTTATTGTTGCTGAAAATATATTTTATCATTTTTTTGGTGACGAGTTATATAAATTGTCACTAAACCATTAATATTCAGTGATAAATGTATTTTATTGCCACTGAATCTCGCCACTGAACAGTAGAAGAAAAATTGGCGCAAAAAAATTTATTATTTTAGTGGGATTAAAATTTTTTATTGTGGGACAAACTTCATTTTTTGTCACTGACACATATACGATGACAAGTTTTATTATCATAGAAATAAACTTTTATAGATAATTATTAAAAAATAATTAATCTTAGTAATTAAATTTTAAAACCTAATTAAAATTTTCTTAGGTTGTCTTAGCGTTCTAAAATCCCAAATTCATAAACTTTAGCACCTAAGTGCCCCTTGGTGCTTTAGTACATCAACACACATTTATTGTACCTCGATGCCCCTCCACCCCTGTTCTTGTCGATGCCCTGCCAGTGCTCCAATAAATGCATGTCTGTCACTTCAGCACCTCAACGTGCTTTTGCCTTTCTTTGGTTTTCACTTCTCATTATCGAGCCATTGCGATCGGTTTCCCTCCCATCCTCTCTCTAGGACCCATCTTCCTCTATTCTCTCTCTCATCCTTGTATGTTTGTTTATATATATGAAACCCTAAGATTTATTTGTGTGTATATATGTTTATTTTTATTTTAATTTTTGGCGGTTTCCTACCCAACTCTTTAATTTCCTGATATTTAGTGTTGATGAGAACAATGGTGCATTAAACTTGATGACGCTTTGTTTTCTTTCACAATCTGTATGAATTGTTTGTTTTTTCTTCAAATCTGTATTAAATAATGCAATTTTTTGGGATAATTTAGATTTAAGTTATTGAATTTAGAATAAAAATAAAAATACAGTAACAAATTTAGTGTTAAAAAATTTTTCTTATGAAATTTTATGGTAGTGTCTGTGTTCAGTATTAAAAACTACTACTAAAACTGCTCGCCATGTCAGCCAAAAAGGCCCAGCTCAAGCTTGCAGAGCACAAGAAATTAGAGGTTATGGGTGAAGAGGGTCCTTGACTAGAAAACCCTCCGATGAGAAAGTCAAAAATAGCTTGAGTGAATTATAAAGGAAAAAATAATGTAATTGGTTGACAATAGTGAGTGTACCTGGATTTTAGGAAGTAATGTAAGTAGTTGACAATAGTGAGCATACTTGGATTTTGGGGCTAAGTCTTATATTTATAGTAAGATAGTATAAGTTAATTAATATATAAATAATGAAATCATAATGATTTCGTATCTTTTATGTATATACTACGGTACATGGTGTCTATTTTCCCTTAAATGCGTTTCATTCCACATTTAATGCTCCCCACTTTGCATTAAATGCACATAGGAAGAATGGGCATTAGAATTGATTGGATATAACCTTGAGCAATGTTTGAACGTCATAGCTATCTGCCACTTGTAAAGAGATAAACTAACTAAGTTAATTGAATAGTAGTAAATTCTGTTCATTTATTACCATTTTGTATTTATGGTTAGAATTACACCACTAAGTGATGGGACCTAATTGTAGTGATTTTATGATTATTAGACCAATGCTGAGCACATTTCCATTATGCTGGGAATAGTGCCATGTGTCTCATCCTATTGTGCTCAGAAAGACTCCATGTGCCCCTGATTTATTTTGTACCAACCTTATGCCCCTACTCTAGTCAGGATAATTTATTACCCGAGTATAGTATAAGGCGTCTGAAATCATACCTAACTTAGTTATACGAAATCTCTTCATATCCTCGAGTTAAGATATACTTTTGATGTGCCTTTTTCTGATTGGTGAATTTTTGGGCCTATTTATAATGCATGAAAGTCCTTCACATTCTAGCATGTAAAATATCAAACACCATCATCAAAATCCAAAGGAAAGCCTATTAATCGTCACTTTGATATCAATTCAGACGGCACATTTAATAAAAATTTTGCCACTAGGTCCCCCTTCCCTTCTTTTTTTCAATTTTTGAAATACATATGAACATATGTATGTATATACTCTGAGTGTTTGACTTAGTTACTTTTTTTTACACTTCTCGAGTTATCTTAAGCATCCTTGTAATCCTAAGGTTCTTTTTCTTGTAATTTCACTCCCATTTTAGAGTTTAGCTTCCATTTGGAAGAAATCGGACCGCCGTAACATGCCTCACACGCCTCCACGCACCACGCCGCGCGTGGGCGTGACACCATTACCAATGTTCATCTTCTTCCTCGCGGCAGCTGCGCGACCCTACTATTTTTAACTCATATCTCCCTCATTTTCCACCAATTTAAGCAAAATTTGTGCCTGAAATGAAACTCTCAAAGAGCCCGACATAATGGCATAAGTTTTATTCAATTTTATGGTCATTAGATGGGTCAAATCTGGCCTAAAAGATGCGGGTCTTACTTATCTCTTGGCCCAGCTATCCACCATGGTTGCTGAACCATTTTGTTTTCAACCTACCAACTAAGTCTCACATGCAACTCTCTCAGGAACCTTGGAAACCTTTCTATTATAGCCTTAAGGTTGGTTTCACAAAATTTGAAAGAAGAAAAACAAAACTATGGCACCTAGAGCTTTCTTTCTCCATTATCATGCCTAGCCTTGAACCAAAAAAATAAAAAAAAAAAAAACCAAGCTTAGAATTTACCTGCGAACTCCACGAGCTTCCTTTCTCTTTCTCTCTTTCCTTTGCTCTCTCTCACTCCCTCATTTCTTTGATGTTTCTGGTGACATGGAAGAAAGAAAATAAACCCTCACGTGGCTTCTTTCCCTCAACTACCGAACAAGGTCATTACCTACATGTGGGACACCTGTGAGACAGGTGTCTCATGTAGCCACATCTAGGTGTGTTCTGTTTTTCTATAAAATTCCCCCCTTTTTTTTAGGTATTGATAATATTTTTTATATGTATTCATATATATATGTAAAATAATTATATTTTTTTCGAGTCTTCACAGTCTACCCTCCTAGAGAAAGTTTCGTCCTCGAAACTTAAATTGTATCTTGTTCTAACAACAATAGGTAGGATGTTCTTATTTGCATATGTTAAGAGGTTTTTAGTTAGGGTATATCAGTTAGTACACTAGGAACTAAATTTCTTACTAATAGGCAAATAACTTTGGATACTTCAGTCGCATCTTCGTCTTTGCTTGCCAGGTTGCTTCTTTAATTCCATGACGTCCCCATAAAATTTTCACCAATGGTATTGTTTTACTTCTCAAACTCTTTTCTTTAGTATCCGGCACTCATATAGGTTTTTTTTCATATGTCACATCCGATTGTATTTCCACATCTTTCCAATCAATCACATGGGTCGGATCAGGTATATACTTACGTAACATAGATACATGAAAGACATTATGGACTTGAGCCAACTCGTGAGGTAATTCCAACTGATATGCTACTTCTCCAACTCTTCATAAAATCTAAAATGGCCCGATATATCTAGGTGATAGTTTGCCTTTCTTTCCAAATCGAACTATTCCCTTCCAAGGTATAACCTTTAATAGTACCCAATCTCCCTCTACAAATTCCAATGGCCTTCTTCGTTGATCAGCATAACTCTTCTATCGAGTCTGAGCCATTTTAAGCCTTTCCCTGATCAACTTAATTTTCTTTGTCATTTCTTGAATTATGTCTGGCTCGTACAAATATGATTCTCCTATTTCTAGCCAGTAATTTGGTGATCTACAAGGTCGGCCATATAAGGCTTCATATGGTGCCATGCCTATGCTTGCTTGGTAGCTGTTGTTATAAGCGAAATCCACCAGTGGTAAATGTTCATTCCAACTACCTTGGAAATCAAATACGCAAGCTCATAACATATCTTCTAAAATTTGTATCACACTTTCCGATTGTCCATCTGTCTGGGGATGATAGGCAATACTAATATTGAGTGTAGTACCCAAGGTGCGTTGTAAACTTTGCCAAAATTGTGAAACAAATTGGGAGTCTCTATCTGACACTAATGACTTGGGAACCCCATGCAATCTGACTATCTCTTTTGTGTAGTATTTACTGAGAGTATTAAGAGAGTTAGTTGTCCTCATTGGTATAAAGTGGGCTGATTTTGTGAGCCTATCTACGATTACCCATATAGTATCGTATCTCTGTTGCATTCAAGCTAATCCTACAACAAAATCTATAGTTATGAAGTCACACTTCCACTCAGCTACAGGTAAGGGTTGTAGTAATCACCCTGGTTTCTGATGTTCTGCCTTTACATGTTGACAAGTTAAACATTTTGCTACATATCGCACAACGTCCCCTTTCATGCCTCTCTAATAATACTGTCGTTTCAAGTCATGATACATCTTCGTATTGCTTGGATGTATAGCATATCTGGACTTATGCACATCTGCTAGAATTTCTGCTTTCAAAACGGAATCTTCGGTCACATACAACTGATTCTTATATCTCAAACTTCTGTCAGGGAATATTTTCCACCCTGGCTCTTCTTTTCCTTCATTCACTTTGTTTTTCATATCTTCAACCTCTTCGCTGTATTGCTGAGCCTCTATCACCTTTTGTACCAGAGTTGGTTGGGTCACCAAATTATATATGAATCCTTGGGTTTCTTGAGGTTTTACATATAACTCATATGTTCTGAGAGTCTCCACTATATTTTGTTTCTCAGTAATTAGGCAGTGTAGAACTTCTCGACTTTTCCTACTTAATGCATCAGCTACCATATTAGCTTTGCCCGTATGATACTGCAACACAAAGTCATAATCTTCTAAATACTTCATCCACCTTCTTTGCCTTAGGTTCAAGTCCTTCTGGGTCATGATATACTTTAAGCTCTTATGGTCCGTAAATATTTCAAATCTTTCGCTATAGAGATAGCATCTCCAAATTTTTAGAGCAAAAATCACTGCTGCTAATTCTAGGTCATGGGTGGGGTAATTTTCTTCATGTTTCTTTAGTTGTCTAGACCCACAAGCCACAACTCTTCCATCTTGCATCAACACACACCCTAACCCTTTACAAGATGCATCTGTATATACCACATAGGACTTTCCAAGAATGGGTAGTGTCAAAACTAGTGTAGTGGTTAATCTCCTTTTTAACTCTTGGAAAGCTTTCTTACATTGGTCTCCGCATTCAAACTTTATACCCTTCCTAGTTAATTGGGTTAATAGGGCAGCTATCTGATTACACTTGAAAAGTGTAATTACAAGACCTCTATTTTAACATAAAATCATGCATTCTCTTAATTTATTTATGCATTTTGCTACTTTTTACACTAATTCGGTTTATTTTTCTTAATTGTAGTGAAAATGATTCAATAAGCGCAATTGGGAGTGCCAAAGACGAAGAATATGATGAGGGATAGCTCGTGGTACACTTGCATGAAATGGGTGTCCGAACACCTTCAGGGCCGTAGAATACAAAGCTGGAGAAAAGAAGTTTGGGAGCACATTGCCATTCGGACACCCCATTTTGGTGTCCGGACACCTAGGACACGTGAGATGATTATTTTATTTCATTTTTAGGGTTTTTGAGCACTGTATATAAACACCTCATTAGCAGCCGTCCAGGGGAGTCTTTCACATATGTTTTTCAGTTTTCTTTAGAACTTTAGAATGTAGTTTAGGGTAGTTTTAGGATTGATTTCTTTGGTTTTGTTCGTAGATTTCATTTTGACATTGCTTCAAAGTACGGTACGTAAGTTTTATTTAATGAGTCTCGTTTTCTTTTCATTTTCGCTTATTATTTACTGCTTTATTACTTTATTTATGTTAGGCTAGGTTTTAATCTTGATCTAACCCATCAATGATGGATGAAACCTTATTTGATGACTAGATGTGATTGAATCCTCATATACAATGTAAAACTTGTATGTTAGGGTTCTTGTTTGTCTAGATCTATTTTCTAATATTTTCAAAACCTTCAAAAACATATGTAGTTGATCATATTTCCTTGAAATCACTGATAACTACATATGATTAGAATTTTTCTTAATACTTTGAAAATATAGAAAACGAATCTAGATTTATTTTCTCGTTTTCTTTTCCTTTTGGTTTTCAAAACATTTGAAAACTTGTAACCTCGATCATATTTCCTTGAAATCCCTGATGACGTTACTTGATTATAACTTTCTTCATATTTTGAAATCAAAGAAAAGAATTCTGGACCAAAGAATGTTTTCAAGATGAAATCTTTTTGGTTTTATTTATCCTAAAAAAATGTGATTTTAAAACCGTGCTTTGGAATTAATGTTTTCACGATGAAATTTTTTTGGTTTATGTTTCCTAAACGTGAGCTGTAAACCGAGGTAATAGTCACATCTAATATGAGAATAAAGTGTTCACCCAGATTTGTAGGTTAGATATCGTCTTTTTCTTTTTGAATAGTTGCAATTTTATTTTATTTGTTAATTAGTTAAAAACCAATCAATCCAAATCCAAAACTTATTTTCTTTTCCTGAATTTAAAACGAAACAGTAGGTAGAAGAACTTAGAAAATTCTAGTGTTCAATCTCATAGTTCCCTGTGGATTCGACCTTGGATTCACCGAGTTAAAACTACACCGCACACCCTTGCACTTGGGGGTTAGTTTAGATGCACATTCTATACGCGGTTAAGTTTTTGGCGCTGTTGCCGGGGAACTTAGTTTTGATTCACTAGGGTAACTCTAGGTTATTCTTCTATTGTTTTAAAAAAAAAAAAATTCATGCACATGGATTATGTTTTTTATAATTCTAGTTCACTAGATACCTCCCACCCACTCTTTGGTTATTTAGGCAGCATTTATGGAATTGATTTTTGCCTAAAAACTTTTTTTATGCCAGCTAAGTTTTATGGACTTCAACATGAGGACCCTAGAGTTCATTTAGAACATTTTGAGTCAGTTTGTTTCCATTGCATGAATGGTTACATGGATGACACATTTAAGTATAATTTTTTCCCGTTATCATTATGCACAGTGGCCAATGATTGGTATCAAGCTGTTACTTGGTCCATTAATATTTGGGAAGAGTTACAAAATGATTTTATTGCAACTTTTCTCCCCGGTTTTCAAGACTTCACCTTCCACTTTCAAATTAGAAATTTTTGTTTCAAGAAGGGTGAAGTGTTTTATAAATGCTGAGAGAGATTTAAAAACCTTTTAGTAACTTTCCCAAATCGTGGAATAGAATTAGGTTACATTCTAGGCATATCCTATAATGCTCTACCTTGTGAGTTGCACCAAGCATTTGATAAAAGTTTGGGTAGGGAATTTCTTGACCTTACCCCTGAAGAGCCATGGTCATTTTTTGAATTTCTCTATGAACACACCAAGCCATGGGAAAAACTTGAACCTAGTTTTGAACCTTATTCACTTGAAAGCCACATTGACCCTTTCCCCGCATGCTCTTACTTCACTTGATCCTCATAGTCTATCCTTAGAAAGTAGAGTAGGTGTAGAGCCCAATTACTTGGATATTACATGTCCTAACCCCACTCTACTCACCAAGGGCCAGTCTGAGGATCCCTTAGATCATTGGCCTATTGATCTAACAATACACAAGTTGAGTCACTCTGTAAGCGAACTCAACATAGGGAAGAAATTAGCTTAAAAGTAGATTCTAGTGCACGTGGGACTTCCACACATATTGACTCTACATTAGATGACACATTGTTTGAGTCCACAGCATGTCCCTATGTTCGTCCACTCACTGAAGTCAAAATTGCTAAATCTAAGGCCTTTTTATTTCTTGCATGAGAAAATCTTAATTCAAAAACCTTAGACTTTGAGTGGAGCGACTGTTCAAATAATGGTTGGGATAATGAGGGAATGAGCCCTTTGACTCATTCCCACCAGACTCTAACATGCATGAGACATTATCTGTTGAGAGTCTAGAGGACATGCCAACCAACACCACCACGGAGCTTGAAGCTCATCCCACCCTGACAATTCAAATGACCTTGGAAAATCCTAAGACTTATTCTGAGAGCTTTGACGCCCTAGGTTCAGGGGAACACACTGTTGAGCCAGTCACTTTATTTTCATCATGTTCTACCACACCACTCACTGAGACCATTTATGATATATCTTTTTCTACTGGAGATAGTAAACTTGAGGATTTACTTGTTGAGACCCCTACATTCGAGTGGAAGTATGATTCTAATTATGGTCGTGTTCCTACTTCAATTCCACAAGACTCTCATGAGAATGAATTTTCTTTATCAACCTTTGAGAGTTCGATAGACAAGCTTGAGAGTGAGAGTGGTGCACACCTCTTCTCTTTTGCGCTCACCCCAACTGAGAATCTTACTGAGGGAAATGAACATGTTTTGACCAAAACTGACCACACATGTAAGGAAGTGGTGGAGACCAAAGAGGTAGTTTGCATTGACTTCTTGGGTCTCGTGGGGATACTAGAGAACACATAACCACATTTCATGTTCACATATGCGTATGACTTTGGGCCATATTTGGGATTTATGGATCCCCACATGGCCATGCATTCTCCAATGATCTCTGCACTAGAAGCACACTCATTTTTGGTACCTCCTAGACTCAAGGAGAATATTTCATTCCTAAAACCATTTGGTGAGGCTTGGGAGAGATTAGGAGTTGGATAGTATATTTTTGCATTAACCCTTGTATATTAGTAGATTAGATTTTTCTTTCTTTATTTTTGATTTATTGTTAGTTTAGCTTTTCTTTCATTTTATTTTTGTTTTGTCTTTCTACTAACTCTTTTCTTCTTGTTTTATTTTTCTTTTATTTTTATCTTCTTTTAATTCTAACATATTACTTGTATAGTTCTTTTGTTTTTCTTCAAAATAAGGAAGCTCTTGAGGTAATATCATTCCTCTCCCTTTTATTTAGTTTTGCACTTCTAATTGGTACTTCACATATGTAATTACTGTTGTTGGGAGTGCCGTAGAATCTAAGTTGGGGGGATGTATTGGGTGATGCCTTAAATGGCTTGAATAATGGGTGCACGCTCGGTTTAATTTGTGCTATGTTCTTATTTGTGCCCTTTGTGGCTATTATTTTATGCTCATTATCATGCTCACTATTGCACACTACAGACCCGCATATGCATCATGGTTCTCACATTGAGGACAATGTGAATTTTAAGTTGGGGGGTAGGGTTCGCATGATGATCTTTTGTGCCAAAATAGCAAAATTTAAAATTTTTTGAGCATCTTTAAGCCTAAATACATGGATTTAGCACATTTGAACCTACATGTCAGCCCTTTTTGGTTTGGTTGATTGTGGAATTGAGTGAGAGAGTGATGAATAAGTTTTGTTCAAGCTTTAATAGGAAACTTAGTTCAAGTTGATTGTATAATGACCTTGTGCATTTTTTTTACTATCATAGAGAAGAGTTTATGTGCTTAGGGGTGGATTTTGTTCAACATTGGTTAATTGAGCATTCTTGGACTAGATGGAGACTTATAGCCCTAATGGTGAGCTTTTTGAGCCTATTATTCTTTTCTCGAGTGGTTGCACATAATCACAGCTCTTTTATTCTTCACTTTGGTTTTCAATGCACCAATTGCATCACACACACTTGCATGAGTTTTACTTGGCACATTATGAGTTGTTGCAAGCTTTGAACATGATGCTAGGCCCTCTTTGCTATTTTTGGGCCTTCTTATCCTTTCCTTGATATGAAATTACCCTAGGAACCAAATTGAAGCCTTTTAATAAAGTGTGTGATATATTTATATATTTTTCTTGGTTCCCACATCATATATTATCCCTTAGCCTCATTCACACACTTTAAACCTTACCCTCACATGTCTTGGGCTGTAAGAGTGCCTCAATGTCAATGATGTGAATGGGGGTTAGGAATGGAAAATTTTGAGAGCATAATGAAAGGAAATATAGGGTGGAGAATTTAGCTGATGTATATTTCATTATTTCAAAGAAAAAGAAAAAAAGAAAAAAAAAGAAAAAAAAAGAAAAAAAGAAAAAGAAAAAAAAAGAGAAAACGAAAAAAAAAAGAAAAAAAAAGTTTGTCATTCCTTTTTCCTTGTGTAATTTTGAGACTTGTGCATTGTATTATAATTATTGAGAATGTCCCATGAGTAGTTTGTAAGTTTGTGCATAAGCTTCTTTTTGTAGTTCTTTTTAGGGTTTGGGAAGGAAATGGGTAGTTCAGGACTTGTGCGCACTTGAGCATCTTTATCCCAAGACTTGTGCTTTGATTTCCATATCCTCCATTGTTAACCATTACCCTTGGCCAAGTTACAACCAAAACAAAGACCTAGTGGATTCTAAGTAAGCAACTCTTGTATTGTGCATGTAGTGGTCTTATGTAGGTTATGTGGTGTGATCTCTTACACTTGCATTGGAACATGGTTATGAGCTATCTACTCTAAATCTCATTTCAGTTCACTCACTTATTTTTGAGGTTATGTGCAACTAGGATAACATCATATGCTAATAGGTATGTGTGAACCCTTGATGAGTGAATTCCTTTCTATGAGTGGTACCCTATGAGCATTTGAAGTCAAAACCTAGTTCTGTTTATGCTTGATTAGCTTGCAATATTATACAATTCTATATTCTTTGTGTAAGCTAATTATGCACTTATGCTTGTTAATGGCTAGGTATTAGCTTAATTATTTCATTTCCATGCATTATCACTGTTTGTGTTTTTAGGTAATATAACTTGGAACTTTTGGCTGAAACAACACCAAGGGCATGTGAGGAGGAGCCAAGGCAAGCTAGAATAAAGAAAGTGCAAGAAAAGTCCAAAGACTCCCAAGACTTCTTCAACTTCCCAAGAGCCCTCCCAAGGTATAAGATCGACTACCATGGCTACTAAGGAGAAGGAAATGGTTTGAAGTTCAAAATGGTTGAAGTGGTGTGCAGTTGAAGTTCCAGCTCAACACCCTCTCAGTTTTCCAACCATAACTTTTTCCTCACAACTCGAAGTGGTGCAATTCTTTTTGGGTTAAAACAAGACTTGAAGGGCTAAAACTTTTGTATTTTAGCCAAAGCCCAAATCAATTATCTTAAGGGTCAAAATCGCATCGGAAGTCAGGGACAGAAAGCTGTCAAAGAAGCACTATTCACTGTGGTTGCAGATGAGCACCCCACCTTGACCATGGGCACCCCACAGGTTTCATGGGCGCCCCACTATTCATCAGATGGGCACCCACCAAGAGCCAATTTGTGTGGGAAAGTTGACTCTCAGGGGTAATTCATCAAATAGTTGGGAACACACCAACCATGGGTGCCCCACATCCATCATGGGCGCCCCTCTGTGCGGCGAGTTGGACTTTTCAGCTAACTTTATATTTGAATTGACTCTTTTGCCCTTAAAATTTTGTTATCTATAAATTTGGGCATGTCAAATCTTATCAAAAAAGTTTTTTTTCCCTCTTTTCTCCATTCTCTCTCTTTTCTTAGTTTAGTTTAGATTAGGGTTAGGGTTTAAGCTTTCAAGTCTTCATTTTTGGATTGGTTGTACTTCAATACTCGTAAGTTTAATTTCAACGCACTTTCTTTGTTCGTTTTATTTCGTCATTGTGTTGATTTACTTTTCCTCGCACTTGGTCTTCTTTAATAGATTATTGTGTGTTGTTAGTTTAGATTTTCATTATGCTCGTAGGTTAGTTTTATTCTTGGCTTCAAGCCATTAAAAGTATTGGGGTTAGTTATCGTTTAATCAGATGTAAATGGTTTTCACGAAAATATTTTTCATGGCTTTCAATTGAAATCTCTTAGTAAAGCTAGGGTTCTTTCGAAACCTACTCACCCATGTTACAATCGTAGCTTGGTTACAAGTTTTCACTTGTGCACACCAAGTGTTCGGTTCAATGTCCCGATTAGTTAGAGTCTTATTTTCCAAAACCCAAATTAGGTCTTCTTTTGAAATCAAGTCACCCGTGTTACAATCTTCACTTGGTAACGAGTTCCTACTCATGCATATCAAATGCTTGATTCAATAGCTTGGTGACTTAGAACTTATTTTCTAAAACCAAAATATAGGCTTTCCTACGAAATCGGCTCACCTGTGTTATAATCAAAGCCTGGTTGTACTTATGCACACTAGGTGTTTGATTCAATGTCCCGGTGAACTTGAAACTATTTTCAAAAGCCTCTACTTACTTTGAGATTTTCACAAATCATATTTTAAAGAACATCTTCCGACCCAACAATGCATGTGTGATTGTTGAGTTGAGTTATTAATGTATTTGAGAGAACCATTGTCACCCCAATACTAGATTTGGCTTGTAGTCAAGATTGTTTTAGTTAATATTATTTCTAATATTGTTATTTTAGTTTAATTCCTTCGTTTCACCATCTTCAACCAAACCCATATCTAAGCATTCCCATAATCCAAATTTAGTTTAGGTTAAGTTAGGTTCACCTGCTAACTAAGAGAATAAGTCTAGAGCTTTTAATAAAGCCCTCCTTGTGGAGATGATCTCTGTTCTCACCGAGTAAGATTACGACCACCGTCTTGCACTTGAGAGGTAGAACCCGAACACATTTCAGGGTCGGTCAATGCTCTTGCAACCTTGTTGAATGAATGAGACAATTCTACACACATGTTCTTTCTACTTTGATAGTCCATGCATTTATGCTTAGCACTTGGGAATTATACATGATATTTGGGTTTTGTGACTTGTTGGGCTTAAGCTTGATTTATTTTTGATCTTGGTCACTTTTTAACACTTTGAGACCATGCTATAGATGTTTGTGGGTAGCATCACTACAAACTCTCACGAGACCTTACTCGTGCACTAGAGGGAACCTAAGGGTTTAAAGGGCTTGCTGCACGTAGCTAAGTGTAGTTGTGTTTTCAACAAAAAGAGAAATAGGATAATAGTTTAGTTAGTTTGAATAAAGCCATTGCTAAGGACTAGCAATGCTCTAGTTGGGGGGTGTGATTACACCTGAAAAGTGTAATTACAAGACCTCTATTTTAACATAAAATCATGCATTCTCTTAATTTATTTATGCGTTTTGCTACATTTTACACTAATTCGGTTTATTTTTCTTAATTGTTGTGAAAATGATTCAATAAGCGCAATTGGGAGTGCCAAAGACGAAGAATATGATGAGGGATAGCTCGTGGTACACTTGCATGAAATGGGTGTCCGAACACCTTCAGGACCGCAGAATACAAAGCTGGAGAAAAGGAGTTTGGGAGCACATTGCCATTTGGACACCCCATTTTGGTGTCCGGACACCTAGGACACGTGAGATGATTATTTTATTTCATTTTTAGGGTTTTTGAGCACTGTATATAAACACCTCATTAGCAGCCGTCCAGGGGAGTCTTTCACATACGTTTTTCAGTTTTCTTCAGAACTTTAGAATCTAGTTTAGGGTAGTTTTAGGATTGATTTCTTTGGTTTTGTTCGTAGATTTCATTTTAACATTGCTTCAAAGTACGGTACGTAAGTTTTATTTAATGAGTCTCGTTTTCGCTTGTTATTTACTGCTTTATTACTTTATCTATGTTAGGCTAGGTTTTAATCTTGATCTAACCCATCAATGATGGGTGAAACCTTATTTGATGACTGGATGTGATTGAATCCTCATATACAATGTAAAACTTGTATGTTCGGGTTCTTGTTTGTCTAGATCTATTTTCTAATGTTTTCAAAACCTTCAAAAACATATATAGTTGTTCATATTTCCTTGAAATCACTGATAACTACATATGATTAGAATTTTTCTTATTACTTTGAAAATATAGAAAACGAATCTAGATTTATTTTCTCGTTTTCTTTTCCTTTTGGTTTTCAAAACATTTGAAAACTTGTAACCTCGATCATATTTCCTTGAAATCCCTGATGACGTTACTTGATTATAACTTTCTTTATAATTTGAAATCAAAGAAAAGAATTCTGGACCAAAGAATGTTTTCAAGATGAAATCTTTCCGATTTCATTTATCCTAAAAAAACCGTGCTTTGGAATTAATGTTTTCACGATGAAATTTTTTTGGTTTATTTTTCCTAAACGTGAGCTGTAAATCGAGATAATAGTAACATCTAATATGAGAATAAAGTGTTCACCTAAATTTGTAGGTTAGATCAAGTCTTTTTCATTTTGAATATTTGCAATTTTATTTTATTTGTTAATTAGTTAAAAACCAATCAATCCAAATCCAAAACTTATTTTCTTTTCCTGAATTTAAAATGAAACAGTAGGTAGAAGAACTTAGAAAATTCTAGTGTTCAATCTCATAGTTCCCTATGGATTCGACCTTGGATTCACCGAGTTAAAACTACACCGCACACTCTTGCACTTGGGGGTTAGTTTAGACGCACATTCTATACGCGGTCACTATCTTTGAAAACCCTTCTATAAATCATCTATAATACCCTGCTAACCCTAAGAAACTTCTAATTTCAGTTACGGACTTTGGTCCCTCCCAATCTGCCACCGCCTTGACTTACTTGGGTCCACTGATATTCCAACTTTAGACACAACAAGACCCAAAAATTTTACTTCTTTCATCCAAAAAACACACTTACTACGTTTGGCATATAGTTGATGGTCTCTTAACAATTGCAACACCAATCGTAGATGATCTTTATGTTCTTCTGTGTGTGAATAAACTAGGATATCGTCTATAAATACTATCACTAATTAATCTAGATAATCCCAAAATACTTTATTCATCAGATCCATAAATGTAGTAGGTGCACTTGTCAATCCAAATGGCATTACCAAAAATTCATAATGTCCATATCGAGTCTGAAAAGCTGTCTTCGAAATATCTGTTTCCTTTACCTTTAATTGATGGTACCCCGATCTAAGATCAAATTTGGAGAAATACACCGCACCTCGTAGTTGGTCGAAAAGATCATCTATCTTAGGTAGTGGATATTTGTTCATAGTAGTTACTTTGTTCAACTGCCTATAATCAATACATAATCTCAACGATCCATCTTTCTTCTTCACAAATAGCACTGGTACTCCCAATGGTGAGGTACTAGGACGAATGAATTTCTTCCCTAATAAGTCATCTATTTGACTTTTTAGTTCCTTAAGTTTAGCAGGTGCCATGCGGTATGGAGGTATTGAAATTGGTGTTGTGCCCGGATACAGGTCGATAGCAAACTCTATTTCTCTATCAAAGGGTAATCCTGGTAATTTTTCTGGAAACACCTTCGGAAATTCATCAACTACTGGGGTAGACTTTTCAAATTCTTGCTATTTTTTTCTACCAACACTTGTCCGAGAAACCACAAATGGCTATTTACTGTAGCTTGCCATTCCTTGAAGCCCATAAGTGTAAATGGTAATAAGGTACCCCTATCTCCAACAAACTTTACTCGATTCCTGTCCTCCATCCATAACACCATCGTCTTGCAAAAGCAATCTATCACCGCATGGTGTCGTGCTAACTAGTCCATCCCTAGAATAATATCAAATCCTTGCATGTCTAATACCAATAAATCAGTATCAAATTCATGACTCCCAATTTTGATCATACTGACTCAACATATGTTTCATAATTCTATTCTTTCACTAACCAAGGTATTAACGTGCAATCTTGGATCCAAGGATTCCACAGGTAATTGTAAGCTATCTACGCAAGCTTGTGCTATGAAGGCATGTGTAGCCCCAGAATCGAATAGGACCTTGATCAATGAATTAAATAAAAATAAAGTACCTTCCACCACTGCATTTGACGCTTCTTCCTTTATCTCCAAAGTGGGTAGAGCATACATTTGAGTTGGTCCTTTAGTCTCGATTGCTGGTCCTTTCCCACGATTGGCAAAAGCAGTTGGTGTCTGCTTAGGTGAAACAGCGAAATTTCTAGGTCTTGCCTAATATGGTTGTACTTGTGGTGGCGGCTCATTTTGATATCGTGGCCTTGGGGTAACATTTGCATACCCACGCGAAGGTGAAGACTGAGGAGGTCGTAGAGTATCAACAAAACCCACTTTTTGAGTGTTGCTCCGCCAAGGGCATTGCAATCATAGATGCCCAAAACGGCCGCAGTTATAGCATCTTTTCGTCTCATTCCCCATTATTACTTGACTTCCCTGCTATGCTAGGGTTTTGGGGTATGGTCGATAACTATTGGGTGCCCGATTTTGGCTAATACCTCATTTCCTATCATTCCTCCAGGGTCTTCCTCTCCCCTGTTCATTTCTTACACTTCTTTATATCTCGTCTTGTTCTATCAACATTGCACGGTCAATCAATTGTGAAAAACTTTGCCCCTAAATGCTACCACTTTAGAGCGAATTGCAGGCTTCAACCCATTTTGAAATCTTCGAGTCTTCTTTTCCTCTGTATTTATGAAGTCAAGAGCATATCTAGATAATTCTAAAAATTTGGCAACATATTGAGCCACTGTCATGTTTCCTTGCTCCAATCGTATGAATTCCTCCATTTTCATCTCTCGGGTGATCTCCCGAAAGTAATGTTAATAAAAGATGTTTGTGAACTCAATCCACCTTATCCCTATCACTTTTTTTCTAGCTTTGATAGAATCCCACCAAAAGTTCTGCTTCTCCTTGCAGTTGATAGGCAGCAAACTCCGCCTGATATTCCACTAGGGTTCCCACGATGTCTAACACTTTTCGAATTTCCTTTAACCATTTTTCTACTATAGTAGGATCAGCATCCCCCAAAATTTTAGGAGGTTTTTGTTTTTGAAACTCTTGGAAATACTTAGCCTTCCAATCCTCAATGTTATCCCTTAGGAGTAGGTTCACACCTGGTGGAGGTTCATCTACTGGGGGTGGAGGTGGTATTACTTCTAGCATGAAATTAGGAGGTTGTCTGGCTTGCACTTGTATCTGTCCTACTAAATTTTGCATAAATTGCCACATTTGTTCCAGAGTAGGAACATTTCCCATGTTCAGTTGCACCGAGTCATCCATCTTTGGATGTATATGCTCTTTTCCTTGTTGCCTTGGGTTTCATTACTTCTTTCTTTGTTATGTTGAGACATTCTGAACATAAGGTAATTAATTTAGTATAAAGTTCATCTTTTTTTATCAAAATAGAAAACGAAGATAATAATATCATAACTTCCATTAATGTCGTCAGGTCGGTTTACAAAATGTCCATACATATACATATATATATATATATATCATCCTGACTGCATGCAAAATGTCAGGATATTCCTTTTTCCTAGGGCATCTATCTACCGGATCAGTGTTCACCAAAACTTACTCCACCCATGATCATATGGTGTCATTTACAAAACTATATACGACCTACTATCAAACCTTTACGCATTATCAGGACTCCCTACATCATCCCCATTTGAATCACCAGTCAAGTCAACAATGCCTGGTTCCTTTGGATCCTCCTCCGGAATCTTCTTCCCCGCCATCATCTCCCTCTATGACGGCCCCTTCCCAGGACCATGCTTAGGTGCTGGATTAGGTCGCAGTACCCCTCCAGGTGCTAGACCACCAACTGGCTCAGGGGCAGGTGGGGGAGCCAGAGCAAATGGCAGCCGAGCAAGATCAAGGTGTACAGGCCCCTGGCCAGTAGCTGGTAAGTCAGAATACCCTCTTGTACCATTGTGTCAACCAAACCGGAGAAAGCATAGGGGGTGTCTAACAGTTGTAACTGTTGTTGAGCTGCTAATAGCTCAAATATAGCTTTTTTCCAGGTAATTTCATTCTGATTGTGCCTTGACTCAGGCACCTAAGACATGGCAGTATCATGAATATTTTGGCGGGCCATTTCTCGGGCCCGCACCCGAACAAGGTGCTGCTCCTGTAGGTCAAGATCAACTATAACTCCCCATTGCTGAAGTATCCACTCAGACCACATCATCCATGGATCCGTCATGTTGCCCACTCTGTGATGTGGACATTCATGGGAGATCTAATTAATGCAAATAACCATTTATAGTCTTAGGAAATACAATCATAAAATCTCATATTAAAACAAATACTTATTTCCTATGCAAATCATTAAGTAAAGGCCCACCGCCTAATCGTTTTATTGACTTATTCGTCTCATAACAAAGGTCCCCAAACTTGATCTAGAACCTGGCTCTAATACCAAATCTGTCACTCCCCAAAATTCCAACAAGAGTACCAGAGTATAATTACATGTATTTAAAAGTTCTATCGGAAGCTAACTATTTGACTAGTTATATACAATCTAAGCTCTAAGTGTGCAATCTACTCATCCACCTACAAACTTGCTGACAATTTGACCAACTGTTAACCTTCATCAACATTCGTCCCTACTACCCGAGGGTCTTTTTGAAAAAAAAATTCATGGAATGGAATGAGCTACTAGGCTCAGTAGAAAAATCATTCCAATTGCACAATAAGTATTTTATATAAAAGCAGAGGTACAATGTCTATAGAAAAAAAATATTATCATCAGTATCACATAGAACAGATAATAATAATAATACGTATCTTATGAGGTAAGAAATGAAATGCTCAACGAAACTTCTCTTCCTTGCCACCCTTGTTACTCCTTAATATGGACTCATAGATAGTGTAAAGATTCCATTAATGTCTCCATCGACCCCTTCTCCACATGTATCACCCCAAGCCACCCTTGTAACTCCTTTTCCCAAGCCTATACGCAAAGATTCACAAGAAAAAAAATATTCATTATTAAAGCTTACACATTAGCCATAAAGATATAGCTCCTTCAATAACAATTCACAATTTCTCAAGTAACGCCACCCCAGTCATCCCATACAATCATATATTGTATTCTTACCTTTACACAAAATACCCAATTGCAACTATATGAATAAATTTTCTACTTGAAGGATTCAATGTCTCTCTTGCTGGCTATTCTCTCGATCCACACTAGATTCTGCGTGAGCAAATTATGTCTTGTCAACATATATTTTCATATTATTATGCAATTATTTCTTAATTGTTGTATTGAGCTTAGGGATCTAGAGTGATAATTTTCCCTCTACCAAACAAATCTGTCTAATCTAAATATACGTTCATCCCTTATATATATTTATATATTATATATTTATATTTATATATCACTTAAACAAAGTAATTCATATTAGTTATAACTTACATTTAATATTCCTTATTTTTTTTCCTTAGAATACCAAAAACTCAAAATTATAAAAATTTTCCAGAAAGGTCATTTTCAATCCACTTTCCCCATATTTAGGTTTTCAAACCTAAATAAAATCTCTGTGAAATTTTCAAAATTTTCTGAGGTCATTTACTATTTTTCCCTATTTTTCAATCATTTTCACAAGAAAATTCATTAAAAATAACACGTAAATTGAAAATTCATGAAACACATTTTAAAATTCTCCAAATAACTTAAGCTTCCATTTGGAAGAAATTGGACTACCGTAACAGGCCTCACGTGCATCCATGCACCATGCCGCGCGTGGGCGTGACACAATTACCACTGTTCATCTTCTTCCTCGTGGCAGCTGCAAGACCCTACTATTTTTCACTCATTTCTCCCTCATTTTTCCACCAATTTAAGCAAAATTTGTGCCTAAAATGAAGCTCTCGAAGAGCCCAACACAATGACACAAGTTTTATTCAATTCTGTGGTCATTAGATGGCTCAAATCTAGCCTGAAAGATGCGGGTCTCACTTATCTCTTGGCCCGGCTATCCACCATGGTTGCTGTACCATTTTGTTTTCAACTTACCAACTAAGTCTCACATGCAACTCTCTCAGGAACCTTGGAAACCTTTCTATTGTAGCCTTAAGGTTGGTTTCACAAAATTTGAAAGAAGAAAAACAAAACTATGGCACCTGAAGCTTTCTTTCTCCATTATCATGCCTAGCCTTGAACCAAAAAAAGAAAAACCAAGCTTAGAATTTACCTGCGAACTCCACGAGCTTCTCTTCTCTTCCTCTTCTTCCTTTGCTCTCTCTCACTCTATCATTTCTTTGCTGTTTCTGATGATATGGGAGAAAGAAAATAAACCCTCATGTGGCTTCTTTCCTTCAACTACTGAACAAGGTCACGTGGCTCTCTCTCACACCTATGAGTCAGGTGTCTCACGTAGCCACATCCAGGTGTGTTCTGTTTTTCTATGAAATCCCCTTTTTTTTAGGTATTAATAATATCTTTTTATATGTATTCATATATATATGTAAAATAATTATATTTTTTTTAGGTCTTCACAGTTCAAACGAACTATGGTTCGAACAAGTGTTCAAATCACTTTTCTGATTTCTTCCATTTTGGTCCAACTTTTGTTATTTTCATTCCCAACACTTGTAATTCACAAGAAATTCTCATTAATGCATTTAAACTCATTTTCTCTTCTTCTTAAGATATAAATCTACCCAACAACCCACAATTTAAGGTTTATGATTTATACTTCTCATAGTACACTCACACCCCCCAACTTGAGATTTGCTAGGCCCTAGTAAATTAGCTCAACAATAAGTCACTCTTCAGTACTTAACCTAATTCAAAGTTGCACATGATATTTTAATGTAAATTCTTTTGAATTTCCAATTTCAACTCCTCAAGACAATCAAAAGTTAACATGGAACTTCCATAAATGTAATACTCTATTCATTGTATGGCCTTAAAATATGAATTAATTCCTCATGCTCATAATCCTTCATTAGAACATAAATCCAACTCAATCATGCACATAAGTTCTCTTGAGTTTTGACTTTAATCCTCAAAGGGCATACTCTCTTCAATAAAATGAGAATTAGGTAATACACTCTTAGAAGATTCTTTCATAAAGAGTAAATGTAAAGCAAATTCTAGTAAGAATCTTCCTTAAGTCAAAAACGAAAAAATTCAATGAATATTCGACTTGGCATAGCTCTATGAAAGAAATAATCCATAGCAATGAGAATCTTGAACTATTTCACACTAAAAACTTCAATTTCAACTCATTTGACACCTTAGATCTGTTAGGTCTTTATTAGGTTGTAACGGGGCTAAGGGGCTAAATGTGGGACCATAGAAGGAAAGAGATATTCAAAGAAGTGCCTTAGTTGCATAGACTCTATCCCTCTCTTCTTAGTCTTACTCCATTTTTTTCTTTCTTTTTCCCCATTTTTTTTCTAAATTCCCCCAATGTGATCTCTCCACAAAAATCAACATTTAAAATTTTTCATATTCTTGGATCAATATTTAGGAACATTGCCTAATTGTTCAACCAATATGCAAAATATAATTTTTTCTTTTCTTCTTTTTTTTTATTTTTTTATTTTTTTTAACTTGAAATACTTGAAAATGAAACACATATCCTTGTCTCACTCTCCTTTTCCTTTTCTTACTTCTCAGCAACCTCCATTTCCTCAAAAACCCCTACTACCATTGGCTCACTCTACCTCTTTTAAGCTTATACACTACTAAGGCACTTAGGTAGGTTATTAATATTTTGTCAGGGTTAGGGTATTGTTCAAGGCTCCAAAAGAATCATGCATTCATGGCTTAACTTGGTACCTAAGGGAAATTTAATGAGAAGAAAAGGTCAATAAGGCTCAACAGATACAAAGATGGCCTACTTCACTTCCAAGGGTTCATTTGAGTTTACACATCCATTCCAATGTTCATAATCCAAGTTGATGTGTTTCTCATGCTATGGATTCAAACCAAGTATTTAGAGCTACTGAAAGAATATAGATGTGAAGAACATATAAGAATTAACTCACACACTCCACAAAGAAAGCTAAAGGCTCAAATCTCATCACAAGGTTAGTCTCCACTCATTAGAGAATAAGTGCATGCATTTCTTGAGTCAAACTTATGTTCCATAAGTTCATACTCATACAAATCCTTAATTTACAATTTAATTCCACACAACTTCAAAAGTGTTACGCCTATGCATTCCATGTTAACATTCAATGCTCAAAGGATAAATCACAAGAAATTCTCAAAAATTGGTGAAAAAGGTCTTCATAACTTGCGATTCCGAAAATGTTCTAATTGAAGATCAATCTTCAAGCTCTTATGGCTGATAAAGATGCTATATCATCTTCCTTTGCCCCCCTTAATCGCAGAGATGCTGTTATAGGTTTGGATGAAGCATCTGAGGATTCCTCATCCACTTCTATTCCACCCAAAGTTCTTCTAAAGCTTCGGGGTAAAGATGTCTCGCAGATCTTGGTGCATTCTCTTCCACAATCTCCAAGTAGAGGTCTCAACATGAGATGTAGCATTGAAAGTTTAAGGGCTGAAATTTCCAAACTAAAGGAAGTTGATACTCATGGCATTGCTATTCTACCAGTGAGAAGCTACTCCCATCATGAATTGGAAGTGAAGTCACTAGCTCCTTGCTGAACTAATGCTAGCATATCCATGGGGGGTGAAAGGAAACTCCAAAACTATAAGGGAGGTCAGTCTACTTCTCTGAGTTCTCATACCTCTCATGAAGTTCAAATGGAGACTCCCTACCTCCAAACCTGCCTGACCAAGAAGATGGACCACCATAAGCCACCTAATCCCTCAAAACATTCCCATACTTCCCACCAACCAGTCCAAGCCTTTTACCATAATAAAATACCTAATGTATATAACAACACCATGCCTTTAGTACAAAAAAGGCTGCAGCCAACTTTGACTTATACACCAACAATGTGTCACCGTAACTACCTTTGTGTAATAACCTATCTAAACCGCCCACCAACTTTCAAATTGCTTCTGATTTGGCACTTGACACCTTAGACAAATTGGACACCGAGCTTCCTCCTTTGAATGGAACTAATTCACCAAACCATCCCTTACCTGATAACCATGACTCAGGTGAACCAAATCAGCCCCCCAACCCACTAAAGACTCCATGGTCACAACTTTTTAACTCCAACTGAGTCAAGGCCAATGGAACCACACTAGAATTCATTCCAAGTAGCTAAGAGAAATCAGGAACCACTTCTTCTGTCTCTATTACACCTAAGGAAATTTCAGAGGAACTATCCAGATGGAGGAATGCTATAGTTGGTTACGTTATTGGAGCTAAAGCCCCCTATAAGCTTATGAAGCAATATGTTGAAAAAAGATGGAAAGCCTTTGGAAGCATTGACCTTTGTGTTCTGAAATCTGGTATCTTCATTTTGAATTTCCAAGATGAAAAAGCTAAATAGCAGATTCTAGAAATGGGACATTGGTGTTATTATGATAAGCCATTAATTTTGAAGCCTTGGTCATCTACTCACTCTTATGATTGAACCAGCCCTGAAAAATTCCCATTTGGGTTAGACTACCTCATCTAAAACTTCATCTATGGTTTGCAAAAACATTGGGTAAGATTGCAAGCCAAATTGACAACCCTCTGTTTACAGACCGTATGACAGCCATGAGACAAAGGCTAGCCTATGCAAGGATGTGTGTAGAAGTAGATAAGAACTCCTCCTTTCCTCAGGTAATTGAAATACTTGATCATGATGGATCTTCTTTCCAACAAGAAGTTGAATATGAATGGCTTCCTGCCATCTGTGATACTTGCAAGTTAGTTGGGCATAAGACTAGCCAATGTCCAAAGATAATTAAGCAAGAAGGGAGGCAAATTCCTAAACCTAAAGAGGGTGGATCAAAGTAACCTGCCAAGGAAGTAACAGTGCAAACTAATGAATCAGTTTCATAGGAAACTTTAGTAAATGAAGCTACTGAGAATGCCACTAAAGCAAACTGTGATCCTAATGGAGTAACTGAATGCTCAAAGGCCCCAAAAGAAATCACAATTAGCAATAAATTTGTCTCCTTTACCTTGCCAATTGAAGAGGACCCTCCATCCATCTCTCCTATGGCTATCCAAACTCCTAATTCTAATTATCCTAATCCTCCACTAATGCTCCAAGCTGATGACAACTCTCAACATGCTCGGCCCATAGGGAAGGATGAATAGTTGCTAGAAGACAATGTTCAAATTCAGCAAGGAGAAGTTTGCCCCTTATCTCTCAATGATGCACTAATAAAGGATCATGATGGCAATTATGCTAATTCCCTGTGTCAAGAGGAATTGGATTCTCATCTATCAAAAGACAAAAGAAGAAAAGAGGAAAGTCTTCTATGCTCTAGCTCATAAGAACAAGGTTGGCCATGCCAAGTCCTCCCCTTCCCCCAAGTCTTCCAAATGAATTTTGCAACATGGAATATAAAGGGCTTAAATCAGCCCATAAAGCAAGCCAAGGTCAAGAAGTATATTAGAGAATCTTCTCTTAGTTTAATTGCTCTTTTGGAGACTAAAGTGTAAGGGCCCATAATATTGTGAACACATATAAAGCTATTAGCCCCTCATTTTGCTATTTTGGAAATCACATACATGACACAGTTGCTAGAATTATTCTAATGTGGGATTCTACTGCTGTAAGCATTAAAGTTCTAGCTAGCTCCACCCAAGCTATAATTTGCCATGTTACTCACCAAATCTTATCATTGGAATTTTTTGCTACATTTATCTATGCTTCCAATGACAGGGGAACTAGAGAATCTCTATGGAAAGAATTACAAACTAATCAAGCACTTATTGGTGGCCACAAACCATGGATTGTCTCGGGTGACTTCAATGTAGTCCGACATGATAAAGAAAGAGTAGGAGGCCAAGGCATTGACAAACAAGCTGTGCTCCAATTTAATGAATGCATTGAAGCCATTGAGATAAATGATTTGAGATATTCGGGTTGCCTTTACACTTAGAGCAACAAGCAAGCTGCAAGCCAAAGAATTTATAGCAAATTGGACCGAGCTGTGGTGAATGAAGGCTGGTTAGGTTCCTTTCCCTATTCCAAAGCTTACTTCCCCACAGCAAGAATCTCTGATCATAGCCTAATTACTATAAGCATTCGGCCTAGCATTAAAAATGGGATGAAGCTATTTAAATTCTTCAACTTTTGGACAAAGCACAAGGATTTCATAAACGTAGTTGCTGATGAATGGTCCAAGCCTACCTCAGGCTCCCCTATGTCCAAACTTTTCTTCGAACTAAGTCCCTCAAGCAAGCCCTTAAAGCTTTTAATACAAAGTCTTATGGAGATATTTCTAAAAGAGTGGTGGCCTCTAAACTCAAATTAGAAGAGATCCAAAGTGAACTTTAGACTAAGCTTTCTCCAAGTCTAGTTGAGGAAGAGAGCAAAGCAATTGAAGAGTACATTCAACTTGCTCTAGCTAAGGAAGCTTTTTCAAACAAAAGGTAAGGGATAACACAATTAAAGTAGAGGATCAAAATACTTCCTACTTTCATAGAGAAGTTAAGGCTCATTGTTCAAGGAATAAAATTCTTACAATCTTGAATGGCAATGGGGAAAGGCAAGAGGACTATGAGAAAGTCAAGGCTATGTTTATTGATCACTACAAGCGGCTCCTAGGATCTCCCTTCACCTACCCTAATGGTGCAAAGCAATATGTATGTGAAGTAATGCAAACCACAACTCCCTTGGATTTGATAAGTTCTCTAGATGCTAAGGTTACAGATGAGGAGATCAAAGCTACCCCTTTTTCCCTGCCTAATCACAAAGCTCCCAGGCCTGATGGTTACACCTCATATTTCTTTAAGAAAGCTTAGAGTATAGTAGGAGAAGACTTCACTGAAGTAATCAAAGCTTTCTTTTGCTTTGGTAAGCTCTTAAAAGCTGCAAATGCCACTATTATTGCACTGGTGCCTAAGGTTCCAAATTCAAGCATGGTTGCTGATTACAGGCCAATTTCTTACTGCTTAACTATATACAAGTGCATCTCAAAGATCATTGCAAACAGACTCAAAAGGATCATGCCTTATGTTATTAGCCCCTCACAGGCAACTTTTGTAAAGGGAAGGTCCATCTCAGACCAAATTCTTCTCATACACGAATTGGTTAGGAATCATCACAAGAGTAACCAATCTCCAAGAAGTGTACTGAAAATTGATTTAATGAAAGCATTTGATTTTGTTTCTTATAAACTTCTACTTGACATATTAAGTGCTCTTCAGCTCCCAACTAAATTCCAGAAGTGGATTAAAGCGCGCATCACAACTCCTCAATTCTCAATTCCATAAATGGTGCACTTGAAGGCTACTTCCTAGGAGCCAAAGGACTCAGGCAAGGTGACCCTTTATCCCCTTATCTATTTTTGCTTGCAATGGAGTTCTTTACAGACTTTTCAATAAACATGTGAAGGATGCTGGATTCTCTTATCATCCAAAATGCTTTGATCCTACCATCATCCATATATGCTTTGCAAATGACTTGTTCATTTTATGTGCTCCAAAGGCTTCAACTTTTATCCGAGGGGTTCTTCAGGAATTCCATAAGTACTCGGGGCTCAAACCAAATGAGAAGAAAAGTAAAGCCTACATGTCAGGAATTGCCTTATAAGAAAAGCAAAGTCTCTGCTCCATTCTTGGTTTCCAACTTGGAGACCTACCAATCAGATACCTAGGAGTTCCGCTTATTTCCACCAAGCTTAAGTATGAGGATTACAAGGGGCTAATTGAGAAAATTACCAAATGAGTGAACAAAGTGGACTTCCAAATGCCTTTCCTATGCTGGTCGATTGGTGCTCATCAAATCTATCCTATTCAATATCCAAATTTTCTGGAGTCATCACTTCATCCTCCCAAAGAAGGTTTGCAATTCCATTGAGCAAGTTTTGAGAAGATGCTTATGGTCAAGAGCCAATATAAAGAAATGGGGGTGCAAAGTTGCATGGAATGAAGTATGCTTGCCAAAAAATGAAGTAGGTTTGGGAATACAAAAAATTCATGAATGGAATAAAGCTTCTATGCTAAGGCATCTACGAACTTTGTATTCCAATAGCCAATCCCTCTGGGCAACTTGGTGTAAGTCTAACCTCTTTAAAGGTAGATGCTTTTGGGAAATAAAGCCCCCATCAAATTGTTCTTGGAATTGGAAGAAACTCCTCCAATTAAGCAGGGAAACTACTTCCATATCTAAGTACAAATTGGGCAATGGAGCAACTATATCACTTTGGTATTCTAATTGGCACCCTAAAGGCCCTCTTACTCCCAAATATGGCCAAAGGGTTGCATATGATGCTGGGTTGACAAAGGACGCTAAGGTTTCTAGTGTGATTCCAAATGGGCAATGGAGGTGGCCTTTTATTCCAAACACTTGGGAGCTTAGAGAAATTATACTTGAAAGTCCTATGGACTTGCAACTGAATCTAGCAAAAGAAGATGAGTTCATTTGGTTGGCTTCAAGGACAGGTAGCTTCAATGCCACATCTACATGGGAAGCCATTCGGAAAAGGGCTCCAAAGGTACACTAGCACTCTCTTCTATGGTTCCCTAACCACATTCCTCGGCATAGCTTTATATTGTGGTTTGCTATAAGAGAAAGGCTTAGTACAAAGGATAAACTTGCAGCATGGGGCATAAACATGGACTTGCATTGTTCATTATGCGGCCAAAGTAATGAAACCATGGACCACCTTTTCTCCCTTTGTCCATTTTCAGCCGAAGTAAGGCATCTCATCTTGTACAAGTGCTTTGTCTCAAAATTGGTCCAGCCATGGAAGCAGGAAGTTGAATAGGCCATGGGGAAGTTTAGTGGAAATAGCCCGCATAAAATAGCATGCAAGCTTGCTTAGGTGGCAATGGTGTATCACATTTGGAGGAATGCTAGAACATTACAAGGCCTTTCTTCAACAGTTCTTAGTCTCACCAAGGCAATTATGCATGATGTAAAAATTAAGTGCTTTCAATTCCCTGTATCTAATGTAAATATAGACTTTTGAAAATAGAGAGACTCTTAAGGCTGGAATGTGTATTGTAATACAGGGGTATGCCCCCAAGACATTGTAAATATTAATTTGTCCCATTAATCCAAACTATACTTAATTACCAAAAAAAAAAAAAAAGAAATTCTCAAAAATGAACATTAATTAATCATGTACATGCTTTGGATCAAGTTATGAACTAAAAAGATGTTTCATTCCATTCCATTTTGATTCAATTTCCACATAAGTTTCATATTCAGTGTTTGGCAAAACAACATATCAGTAATTGCAGATCAAAAGTTCAACAAAAGTCAAGAATTCCCAAAACAAAACAAAAAGCTGACTAGAAATAAAAAGGACTACAAATTCCTAAATTGGTGACAAGACAAAATAGATCCTATATTCTAAGAATCAAGAGGAGGGTCATCGGATGGCATTGATGAAGTCCCAATATCCGTAGAATGTAATAGCAATTCCAACTTAGCCTCTATAACTGCAATTCTCTTCCCTTGGCTTTGTAGTTCGTACTTGATGAAGTATTGATCATCTTTAATTTCCCCAAGCTTAATCTTCACTTCATCCCATTTTTTAAGCATCTTTTCCGTGAACTCTTCAGTTGTGGTTCCTTCCTTTCCCTTTTCATAACTTGCACTTCTTTCACGAGAAGAGGCAGTGATGAATCCCACTGGTTTTGCCACTTGTTCTCCTAGTTTAGAGATCACTTTCCACTTACAGACATACTTCATGGTGAACCCAGCAGATGGTAGCCCACTAACTCATTTCCTTATCTTTGAAGCCTCAACGGTGTTCTCCTAGATTAATTGCCCCAACTCCACCTTCAATCCCTCATCAATGGCATATAAAAGCAGCCCCCTCTCATAGTTTAATTCAGAAGTGTTTAAAACTAGGTTGAGTTGTGAACATGCCAGGAAGTACAAGGAATTGAATTTAGAAGTTAACCTATTTTTAGCTAGTTTATTCTTGTGGCCCCACTTTGCATTTGGTTTTCTAGTCAAGATCTTGGCCAAAGAATCCTTGTCTAATGCTTCTTCTTTTAAAAATGGGAAATGAGGATGCTTCTCCTCCTTCAACCTAAAAAACTTCCTAATATCCTTAGGATATATCTTGAAGTGTACTCCTCGAACTTTGGTTACAAGACATTCTTTCCCTTCATGTTTGGAATCCACAACATTGGCATAAGATTCTTGAACAATGGGAACCACAGCTACTCCACTAAATTGAGCCCATTTCTCCTAACCTCTTATTTTAAAGTTTTGCTTCAGCTTGAATTCTTTTGTTTGGAAGTGGCTTAAGTTCATTCCCCTCTCCACTATCACTGATCTTCTACTCCAATACTTGCCAAAATCTTTTTGTGCTCTGCCACTTGAGAACTAGAAATCATCATAAGATTCATCTCCACCCTCTCCCTCATTTTCCTTTTCATTTCTCTTTTTCTCTTCATTTCTCTTTTTCAATTGCTCAACAACTTGCATGATTTTTTTAGTGGTTATCTTGTTGAGGTTCAGGTTGGCTAGTTGGTGCAAGTTCAGAAGTGGTTTGGGAATTAGCTTGGGTCTAGTGTATAAGTGGGGTATTGGTAGTTTGAAGTATAGCTAATAAAGTGGTTTCAGGTTCGGTCTCAGGTTGGTTACTAGTAGATTGGGTTTTGGCACTCTTTTTGGTGGACTTATTTGATTCCCTTAGTTTGGAACTGCTCTCCTTATCTCTTTTCTTTTTCTCATAAACTTTCTGAGCTGGACTCATTCTCAATTTGCCCAAAAGTTAGCTTAAAGTCCTTTAGTATTGACTTACAGATAACCACAGACGCTCAGGTTTCACCAAAAAGCAAAATTTTCAATTCAACAACCCACACTTCCTTACGCAAAATCAAATTCATAAAACTCAATCAACCAATCCCCAATAATCAACAATCAATAGTCTTCAATTCAATATTTAGCAAAATTTGAACAAATGTTCGAAACCCTACCCCAATTCGTCATTCAATGCTGAGTTGAGCTGCCACAAAATCAAAATCCCTAATGCCTCCTAAGCTTAATCAAAACTTGTAATTGTGATTTGATGAAGCCTTTCAACTGGAATGACAAATGGACACAAGAGCTTCAAATCGAATCAGCCAATTTGTACTAACGTTAGAACCCTAGAAAAAATGAACCCCCAAAATTTCTAAAGTGTCCTATTTATAGGCTGGCAAAATATACCCGATGGTTTGAACAAAGGTTCAAACAACCTTACGGTTCAAACATGGGTTTGAACAAACTCTCTTCTCAAGGTTGGTTCGAACAAAGGTTCAAACAAGATTCTGGTTTGAACATGGGTTCAAACAGACAGGATTTTTTAACCTTGTTCAAACATGTGTTCGAACCAAAGTATATTAGTAATTCTGTATCAATTCAGCTTTGTATCCTATCTCCTCTTGACAAAGCTCACAAAAACTAAATTGAATTGTCAACAAAACTAAAACTTCCTAAATTCACTATTTACTCAAAAATTTAACTAAAAAGACTTATATTTCCTAAAATTAACTAAAAAATTTCCAAAATTTCCAAAACTTTTCAAAAATTTTGAAATTTTTTGATTTTCTTTTTCAAACATTCACAATAGGGCAAATCATGCTATGCATCATCAATCCATTACACAAATCACAATCATGAATATGGTTGCCTTCCCCCAACTTAAATTCAACATTGTCCCCAATGTAAAAATATGCAATCAAATCATAACAGATGTTGGAAAGAAATTACCTTAATCAACTAAATGTTTGTAAAAATACCTAAATTGATGCACACAAATGATATCACCTGAATTGAATCTCTTTCCTTCCTCACCCCAACTTGGATGGCACTGTCAATCTAAAATCATCAAAACTCACGGAGATTGTTAGGAAAGCAATAAAGTAAATCAAATCATGAATGATAAATTCAATAAAAATTAGAAAAAGAAATGCAAACCTAAACACTACTCCTAATCTACCTTTATTCAATAGTTCAAAAATTTCACTTATTCAAATGGAGGCGGATCCACCAACTCCCAAGATTCCACCTCGGCCACAAAGTTTTCAAGATATGGTTTCAAACAATGGCCATTCACTTGCAAAACTTGTCTATCCACAAGGTTTTCAATCTCAAATGCCCCAAATTCATTCATAGACTTAATAATGTAAGGTCCAACCCATCTTGACTTCAACTTCCCAGGAAAAAGGTGTAACCTAGAATCATACAAGAGAACTTTCTGACCTACATGCAACTCTTTTTGCAAAATTTTCAAATCATGCAACCTTTTCATAGTGATCTTGGAGGCCTTTGAGTTCTCATAAGCATCGTGCCTAATTTCCTCCAATTCATTTAATTGCAATTTCCTTTGAATGCCCGACTCATTTATATTCTCATTGAATTATCTTATGGCCCAGTATGCCTTGTGTTCCATCTCCATAGGCAAGTGACAAGCCTTTCTATGAACTAACCTATAGGGAGACATACCCAAAATGGTCTTATATGCTGTTTTGTATGACCATAGTGCATCTATTAACCTCAAAGACCAGTCTTTCCTATTTGGGTTCACAGTTTTTTATTACACACAATTATTGTTATTTCTTAGCTTCATTTCACACTCTTCTTATGAACATTTTATCAAGTAGAACTCATTTTTATCTTGTTTTGATTACTTCTATGGTTTTTGTATGTTTTGTAGGGAAATGGAGGAACACAGCTCAAGGAAGCCAAGTTAGGAGCTGAAAGTTGCAATCTGGCCTGAATCAAGTTACCATGGGCGCACAAGACCTTGGGCGCTCGATTGTGTCACCATTTTGCACCCGTCGAGGCTCAACTTTGCTAGACTCTCTCAGGACCTTCATCAAACACTTAGCTGAGAAGACCCTGGGTGCTCGACTGAGCACCCCTTGGGCGCATGAGAGCTTGGGTGCCCACCTATGCAACACCTTGGGCGCCCACCGAGAGCAAGTTTACAACCTCTGTCTTAAGACTTGTATCAAACACATGAGGTGTGCAGGGGCTTAGGCGCACGCAAAGTGAAGCTTGGGTGCCCGGGACATTCCTCCAATAGACTTTGAATAGTAATTTTGAATTGTAAATTTACATTTATACCCTTGATTTGTGTATGCCTATAAATAGGCTAAATACTAATGTAAAAGGGCTTGTTAACCTAGTTAGCCATTTTTCTTCTAGTTTTAGATTGTGGGAAGAGTTTACATCATCTTTGCCCTAGGGTTTTCTCTGTAAGCATTACTTTTCGTCACGTTTAATCGAAGGTTAATTGTTTTCTTACTTTTCACTTTTTGTTTTCGCTCTGCAATACTTCATCTTTATTCATTTGTTATTGGTTTATGCTTCAAACTTGCTATAGAGTATTTTGAAGTACTTCACTTTGACTTTTGCTTACTTAATGAATATCATTTCATTTTCGCATAGCCCTAGTTACACTTCTACAATGCTAGGCTAGACATTTTCTTGGTTTTAACCAAGAAATGTAATGAAATAAAAAAAGATGAATTCAGAAATTATGAACTAAACATAGATTATCATCTGTTGATTAAGAACGTAAGAATCGTAGTTCTAGGCTAATTTTTGAAATTGAATCACCTGTGATAAAATTGAACTTTGGTTACGATCTTGCGAACTAAGGTCAATTCAATGTCCTGGTGACTTTGAAATTGATTTCAAAACCCTAGAATAGTGGTTTACTTACAAAAAGTTCTCTAATGTGAAATCTTCTGGCCTAATACTACAGGTGTAGATATTAGGTTGAGTTAACAACATATTTGAATTCATCCCTTCGATAATATTACGGGAATAGGTTGAAACCAAGTGTTTCTCTTAATAGTAGTTCGTCTTATTTTAAAATAGGTTGATTTCTTTAGTATATAGGTGTTCGCTTTGTTTACACTTCAAATTCAATTTCATAATTCTAAGTTTGAAAACCCCCAAAATATTTTCTCCTTTTCTTTTTTACAATTTTTACAAGCACCTTCAAAAATAAGTTTTTTCATCCCTAGTCACACCCTTGCTCGAGATGACCTAAGACTCACCTAGACTAAACTACAACCGACCTCTTGCACTTGAGAGTGAACCTCTTACATTTTTGGAGAGCAATCAAGTTTTTGGCACCATTGTCGAGGAGCGACGGTGTGTGTGTGACGAACTCGGAGAGTCGGGGAGCGACGGTGTGTGTGTGACGAACTCGGAGAACTTGTTGCTAAAAGTACTTGCTAACGCGGTTGCATTTAGACTTCCAGGTGACATCGTTCTATACTTCTTTTTGTCTTTTTATTTTACTTTCATTCTAGTTTTATTTTCTTTATTGTTTCTAGGATAGTTAGAGAACTTTGTCCTTAAAAAAAAAAAAAAAAAAAAAACTTTAAGACTCACAATTTTTGGAAGTTTATGCAACTAAGATTGGGTAGGGTAATTATAGTTGACTTTGAACTAGAAGACCCTTCCTATTATCCTGAATCACTTTCCACAGTCTCATTTACCACGTTATCTTTTCACTCAATGGCTAACTTAAGAGGGGAAGGTAGTGTGCATGGGGATAATGATCCCCCAGAGGTTCCAGGTTTTATCCCATTGAGAGATCACCTTAACCCTATTAGGCAAACTACACCATCGTGCATAATCTTGCCTTTGAATAGGGGAAACTTCACACTTAGACCAGGAATCATCCAACTTCTTCCTACCTTCCATGGTCTTGACTCTGAAAACCCCTGTAACCACCTTAGGGAGTTTGGGGAAGTGAGTAACACTTGTGTTGATCACAATGCCAATGAGGATATAGTACGGCATCAACTCTTTCCATTTTCCCTTAAGGACAAAGCCAAGTTCTGGCCTAATTCCCTTCGCCCGCATTCTATTAGAACGTGGCGTGAAATGCAAACTGAGTTTCTTAAGAAATATTTCCCAACCAAGAAAACTCAGTACTATAGGCGGCAGATTACCACCTTTTCTTGCAAACCCACTGAAAATTTATGTCGAGCTTGGGAAAGGTTCAAGGACCTTTTAATGGCTTGTCCTCATCATGGTTTTAAGCCATGGAGATTAGTGAGCATATTCCATGAGTCTTTGACTCCTAGTCTTAAACAACTAGTGTCTACCATGTGCAATGGTACTTCATTTGATAAGACTGCGAAGAATGCCATGGACTTTTTTGACATGGTAGCCGAAGATTCTAATGATTGGGAAATTTGACCTCCTTCTTCTTCTAAGCATAAGAACCCTATACCTAGTGGCCATTTGGAGTTAAGTGAGAGTGATGATTTGTGGACTAGGCTAGTTGCGTTGCAACATAAGTTAGACTCTCTTAAGTTTAAGAGTAATGAGAAATTGGTTGAAGCAAAGGTGATATGTGCTGTATGTGACCAAGTGGGGTATAATGCCAATTCATGCCCTGAGCTCCATTTACTTAGAGAGATTGCTTTTGGTTAGGCCTACATTAATAACTCTCAAAATTGACTATTCTAGAATAGGGGTCAAGGAAACACCTCCTACCCACAAAGTGGGAATTTCACGTACCAAGGGGGAAACCAACCTTCCAATGCTTATCCCTCAGGGTGGAGGAGACCTCCTAGATTTGGGTGGAGGAATGACAATCAAGGTCAATCATTTTAACCTCCTCCCTTTACCACCACCCCAATACCAACAACCCAATCCTATTGCATTCCAACTTGCACAGAAGAGGCCACTTGAGGACCCTCCTTATCAATTCATGCAACAGCAATTGAGCATCAATAACAATGTGACTTGAGCCCTAGATGACATTAAAGGGCAAGTTTCTAAGCTGACACAAGCCATGAGTACCACCCAAAGTGGCAAACTTCCTTCACAAACTTTCCTAAACCCCAAAGGCTAGGTAAACCTTGCTGAGTCATCTAATTCGGGTACTATATCACATGAATAGGTGCAATCTATTACCACTTTGAGAAGTGGGAAGGTTATTCATAGACCTGATGATCCTAGAGCTAATGCACCAAATGTTAAAATAGGAATGAGAGGTAATGGGGAGGTTAAAGAGCTGAGTGAAGTAGAAAATGAGGAAGAGAAAGAGGGAGAAACCAAAGAGAGTAAGAAGCTAGCATTTAAGAAAAAGAAAGGTGAAAAAGATGTAAAAGAGAAAGAAAGTGAAATCATTATGGGAACGTCGGGTAGGCATGAGGAGCAAATAGCTACGTACATAACTAGGCCACCCTTTTCTCAAAGGCTAGCAAAAGGTAAGAATGAGATGTTGAATTCTAAAATTTACGAGGACTTTAAACAAGTAAGAATCAACATCCCATTACTTAAGGCTATTAAGCACAATCCATCTTATGCTAAGTTCCTTAGAGATATGTGCACTGTTAAAATGAGCTTAATGTCAAGGAATAAGCTTTCTTGACTGAACAAGTTAGTGCCGTCATCCAGTGTGACACACCTCCTAAGTATAAAGATCCTGGGTGTCTAACAATTTCATGCAATAATTGGGGATCACATCATTGACAAAGCTTATAAGGATGTGGTTCGACTTAAGTTGTTTCCTTTCTCGCTCAAAGAAAATGTCAAGTCTTGGCTTCAATCTCTATGCCCTCGTTCTATTGGAACGTAGGGTGAAATGCAAGTTGCCTTTCTTAGAAATACTTTCTAGCTTAAAAGATTGCAGCTTTACAAAACAAGCTTATGAATTTTTCTTACATTCCCCACATGAGACCTTTAGTCAAGTATGGGAGAGGTTTAAGGACCTTATAACTGTATACCCTCACCATGGATTCCCTCAATGGAGACTTGGTAGTCTCATTTACAATTCCTTGACCCCTAAATTCAAATAGCTTGTATTTACTATGAGCAATGGGGATTTTTATGATAAGTCCGCAAAGGAAACCATGGTTTTCTATAATCAATTAGCTGAGAATCCAACACAATGGTCCATTGGACCTCTTTTTCCCCAAGAATTTAGGAACCTACCACAATCAAGTGGCAAACTGCTATTGAGTGAAAGTGATGATCTAAGAGCTAGGTTAGCTACCTTTCACAATAACCTAGATGCTCTCAAACTAAAGAATAAACAAAAATTAATAGAGACCAATGTGGTGCGTGCGATGTGTGATGTTCTAGGGCACAAGATTGAGGAGTGTCCTGATATTCTAGTGTTTAAGGAGGTTATGTATGGACAGACTTATAATCAATCCTCTCACAATAGGCCCTTTCCCAATAAGAACCAAGAAGGCATCTCTTACCCACAAGGTGGGAATGTCAATGTCACTTACCAAGGGTGAAACCAAATTTCCAATGCTTATCCCCCAGGGTGGAGGAACCATCCTAGTTTCTCTTGGAGGAATGACAATCAAGGTCAATCATTTCAACCCCCTCCTCCACCTTCACCCCAAAACCAACAGCCCAACCCAGTTGCATTTCAACCCATAAAAAAGAGACCTTTAGAGGACACTCTTAATTAATTTATGCAACAGTAGGTAGGTATCAATAACCAAGTTGCCTGGGCTTTAGATGACATTAGAGGGCAAGTCTTTAAATTGACACATGCCATAAGCACCACACAAAGTGACAAAATTCCTGCACAAACTTTTCCAAATCCAGATGGCTAGGCAAACATGATAGAGTTGTCAACCTTGGGTACTACCCTACATAAGCAACTTCAAGTTGTCACCAATTTGAGAAGTGGCAAAATCATCCAAAAGCCTGTAGATCCCAGAGCCAATGCATATACTGATAACTTAGAACTTAAGGGTAGTAAGGAGATTGAAAAAGAGAATGAGCAAAAAGTGAAAGAGAAGGAAAAGGAAAAGGGAGAAAAAAAAAGTAATAAGGATAAGCATAGTCTTAAGATTGAGAAAAAGAATGGGGGAGAAATGCAAGAAAATGAGGAGGAAATAAATGTGAGGAATTTGGGTAAGCAAATTAACTGAACCATTGATAACATGCCTAGACCACCCTTCCTTCATAGATTAGCAAAGGGCAAGAATGAGATATTGAACTCTAAAATTTATGAGATTTTTAAACAAGTGAGAATCAACATCCCATTGCTTGAAGCCATTAAGCAAAACCCCCCTTTGCTAAATTCCTCAAGGATATGTGCATTGTGAAAAGAAAACTCAATGTCAATGAGAAAGCCTTGTTGATTGAACAAGCAAGTGCCATACTCCTGTGTAATACCCCTCCCAAGTATGAAGATCCAGCGTCTCCAACCATCTCATGCATAATTGGGGACCACATCATTGACAAAGCTTTACTTGACCTAGGTGCTAGTGTCAATTTGTTGTCATATACAGTGTATCAGCAACTAGGTTTAGGTGAGCTAAAACCCACTCGAGTCACATTGCAATTGGCCGATCGCTTAGTCAAAATGCCAAGGGGTATAGTGGAAGATTTGTTAGTCCAAGTAGACAACTTCTATTTTCCCATTGATTTCATTGTGTTAGATACCCAGCCCATCCAAAACCCTAATCAGTCCATTCCAGTCATTCTAGGTAGACCCTTCCTCATAACATCCAATGCTGTGATCAATTGTAGGAGTGGGGTCATGAAATTATCTTTTGGAAATATGATTTTAGAAATGAATATTTTTAGGGTGGGGGAACAGATGGGACAATTTGAGAACATTTGGGAGGTGGATTTGATTCATTGTTGAGTGGGGAATACTTCGAGATAACCTTCTTTAATGATCCCTTAGAAAGAGTGTTGGTGTTAAATAAGACGTGTGAGGACCTTGATGGGTTGAATTTTGCGAACAATGATGAACTAATGAGAGTGGAAGAAAAAGTAATGGCTATTAATGGCTGGGTACCACTATTTGAGCCTTTGGAGCCATCTTTGGTTAAACCCAGGCCATCAATTAAGTGTTCCCCTATCCCTCTAGGGAACCTTTACCTAGTAAGCTTAAGTATATCTAGGAGAGGGTGAGACATTTGCAATAGTCATGTCTTCTAAGTTGTAAAAAGCCTACGAAGAGAGTTTGTTAGCAGTTTTGAGTGCTCACCGCAAGGCCTTAGGATGGACAGTAGCAGATCTTCAAGTTAGTAGTCCCTTAGTATGCACTCATCATATCTACCTTAAGGATAATGCCAAACCAGATAATGCCAAACCGGTAAGGCAAATGCAACGTAGGCTTAACCCTTACATGATAGAGGTTATGAAAGGAGAAGTGCTCAAATTGTTGGATGCGGGTATCATTTACCCCATCTCAGATTCAAAGTGGGTGAGTCCTACCCAAGTAGTCCTTAAAAAGTCTGATGTCACTATTATAGAAAACAAAAAAGAAGAATTGGTACCACAACATTCCCAAACCGAGTGGCATATGTGTATCGACTATAGGCACCTAAGTGTTGTGACCTGAAAAGACCATTTTCCCCTTCCATTCCTAGATCAAGTGCTTGAGAAAGTAGTGGGGAAGTCTTTCTACTAGTTTCTTGATGGATATTAGGGGTATAACCAAATTGAAATAGCACTTGAGGATCAGGAAAAGACCACTTTTACATGCCCTTTTGGAACTTATGCATATAAAAGTATGCCATTTGGGTTATGTAACGCACTAGCAACGTTTCAACGGTGTGTGATGAGCATATTTAGTGATATGGTCAAAAAGTTCCTGGAGGTGTTCATGGATGATTTCTCCGTTTATGGAGAGGACTTTGATGAGTGTCGAGGAAACTTGGAGAAAGTCTTGGTTCATTGTGAGGAGAGTAATCTAGTGCTTAATTGGGAAAAGTGCCATTTCATGGTAAACTCGGGGGATAGTTTTGGGATAGATTATCTCTTCTAAAGGGGTAGATGTTGATAAGGTGAAAGTTGAACTCATAGAGAAATTACCCACTCCAACTTATGTTAAGGACGTGAGATATTTTCTTGGAAATGCTAGATTTTAACCTAGGTTTATCCAATCTTTTAGCTCCATAGCTCATCTCTTGTGTGACTCACTTTCTAAGGATGTTTAATTTGTATGGACATCTAAGTGTCAGGGGTATTTGATCAGTTAAAGACCATGCTAACTACTACACCCATAATTCAAAGCCCAGATTGGTCCTTACCTTTTAAGCTTATGTGTGATGCAAGTGATCATGTGCTGGGGGTTGTTTTGGGGCAAATGAAAAAGGGTAAGCCTCATGTCATTTACTATGCTAGTAAGACCCTCAATGAGGCTCAATTGAACTACACCACCACTGAGAAGGAATTGCTAGCCGTAGTAATTACCCTTGACAAGTTTAGTTCTTATTTGGTAGGGTCCCATGTTATAGTGTTCATAGACCATGCGGCTTTAAAATATCACCTTTCCAAATATTAGGTGGATTTTACTCCTACAAGAGTTTAACTTGGAAATTAAGGGTAAGAAGGGAGTAGAAAATGTGGTGGCCGATCATTTGTCTGATTTGCCATCTCATGTGTCTGACCATAGTGACCTACCAATAGAGGAGCATTTCCCGGATGAACATATTATGCATGTAAGCTCTATATCTCAGGATTTTTCCCCTTGGTATTCGGAGTTTGCCAACTTCTTGGTAACTGGCCTTATGCCTTCGCATTGGACTAAGATTGATAAAAGGAAAATTTTTACGCAATGCATATAATTTCTTTTAGGATGAACTATACCTTTACAAGTATTATCCAGATCAAATTGTTAGACGTTGCATTCTTGAGAGTGAGGTTCCTAGTGTCATTAAGTTTTATCATTCTCTAGCATGTGGAGGCCATGTCTCCTCAAAGAAAATAGCCACTAAGATTTTTCAAGGCGGATTCTATTAGCCTTCATTATTTAGGGATGTCCATAACTTTTGCCTTAAATGTGACCGATGTCAAAGGCTAGGAGCCCTTGCTAAGTGAAACGAGATGCCTCATTTCCTAAGTAGTTCGGATTTGAGTTCATATTTCTGGCATAGACTATGTTTCTAAGTGGGTGGAAGCCATTGTAACTCGCACCAATGACCACTGGGTGGTGGTTAAGTTTTTGAAGGAGTATATCTTCTCATGCTTTGGGATGCGTCAGGCCATCATTAGTGATGGAGGCAAGAATTTTTGCAACAGGCCCGTTGGTGTCTTGTTGCATAATTACTGTGTGACACATAAGGTGGGTACCTCACACCACACACATAATAGTGGCCAAGTAAAGTTAGCAAATAGAGAGATTAAGGGCATACTTGAGTAGACCATCAACCCCACACCCAAGAATTGGCCTTTGTGTCTCATTTATGCTTTGTGGGCGTACCAGACGGCATACAAGACCATTTTAGGAATGTCTCCCCACCACCTTATCTTTGGCAAAGCTTGCCGCCAACCCGTGGAGATGGAGCATAGGGCCTACTGGGCAATTCGACAGTTTAACGAAAGTTTAGGTGATGCTAGTTTTCTTCGGAAGCTACAATTGAATGAACTTGAAGAGCTACGTAATGATGTTTTCAAGAACGCAAAGATCACCAATGCTAAAATGAAAGACTTGCATGACAAGCACATTTCTAGGAAGTCTTTTCACATAAGCCAGAAAGTCTTGATGTACAATTCTTAGTTGCACCTCTTTCCAGGCAAACTTTGATCTAGATGGTCTAGTCCGTTCATCATCAGCTCAATTTCGGAGCATGGTTTGTGAGGTTCACAATCCATGTAATGACACCACTTTCAAAGTGAATGGCCATCGTCTCAAGCCATATTTAAATAACTTCGTGGCTGAGATTGAGATTGAGATGTGGGAGCTCTCTGACCCTCCCCTCTTTAATTGAAGTACATGGACAAATTCTTATATAATATTAGTGTAGGAGTTTTTGTATTTTGTTTCCTTTTTAGACTTAGTTTTAGGAGTAAGTTTCTTCTTGTTCTTTTTCTTTTACTATATTTCCTTTATTTCCATTTTCTAACTTTCTTTTCTTTCTTCATTTTTCTTTTCTGTTCTTTTCTTTTTATTTCATATTTTGCTTTGTAGGTTTTTGGTTAGTTAATTAATAAAGCTACTCCGAGGTAATATACACTCTCGTCACATTCTATTTTTATATTTTAAAGATTACACCTTGGTATATTTTGTTGATGCTGCTGGAGTGTTGTAGAAGCTAGGTTAGGGGGTGTTTTAATTATTTCAGAGCTGCTTATTGGGGTGCATGATTGGCTTATGTGTTATATATTGATTAATCTTTATGCTCCTCATCATCTTTCTCATTTTGCACACTACAAACCCACATATGCATCATGCTTCTCATCTTTTTCACTTTGAAGACAATGTTTAGTTTAGGTTGGGAGGTAAAGTTCATATGATGACCTTTATGCTAAAATTGCAAAATTTTAAAATTTTCAAGTATTCTTGAGCTTGAATACATGATTTTAGCACAATTGTACCGGCATGTCAGCCCTTTTTGGTTTGGTTAATTATAGAATTGAGTAAGAGAGTGATGAGTGAGTTCTATTCAAGCTTTAATAGGAAACTTGGCTCAAGTTGAGTGTGTCATGACCTTGTGCATTTTTTACTATCATGGACAAGAGCTTATGTGCTTAGAAGTAGATTTTGTTTAACATTGGTTAATTGAGCATTCTTGGACTAGGTTGAGACTTATACCCCTTAATGGTGAGCTTTTGAGCCTATATTATTCTTTTCTTAAGGGGTTGCACATAATCACAGCTCTTTTATTCTTCACTTTAGTTTTCAATGCACTAATTGCTTCACACACTTACATGAGTTATACTTGGCACATTATGAGTTATTGCATGCTTTGAACATGATGCTAGGCCCTCTTTGCTATTTTTAGGCCTCTTTGTCCTTCCTTGATATGAAATTTCCCTAGGAACTAACTTGAAGCCTTTTTATTAAGTTTTTTATTTTTATTTTTTTTTCTTGATTCTCACTTCATATATTATTCCTTACAACCATTTAAGTACTTTAAGCCTCACCCTTACATGTCTTGTGCTGTGAAAGTGCCTCAACGTCAATGATGTGAACTTGGGTTGGGAATGGAAACTCTCAAGATCATATTGAGAGGAAATGTGGGTGGAGAATTCAACTGATGCATATTTCAAAATTTCAAAAAAAAAAAGAAAAAGGAAAAAAGAGAAAGAAATAAAGAAATAAAAATTTTGTCATTCCTTATTGCTTATGTAATTGTGGGACTTGTGCATTATATTATAATTATTGAGAATCTCCCCTAAGTAGTTTGTATGTCTATGAATAAGCTTTGTGTTGTAGTTCTTGTTGGGGTTTGGAAAGGAAATGGGTTGTTTCATGTTTATTATCATGCTCACTATTATACACTATGGAACCATATATGTTTCATGGTTCTCACGTTGAGGGCAATGTGAATTTTAAGTTAGAGGGTAGGGTTTGCATGATGAATTAATTTGACATGCGTTGAATGGACAAAAAAATTTCAAATCATGGGCAAATTAAGGTTATCTTGACTTAACATGACTGGACCTTGCAAGTGTCTCTGGATTAGTTTAATGTAGGTATTAGACATGAAAATAATAAATGATTCGATTTCAATCTTAAATAATGCACTTGATTCAAATTCAGTATATAATTTTCTAATGCACTGAAAACTTGTCATTTGAGACCATTGAATGAAAGCGCGATAAGGATTTGAGTTTATGAGATTTAGTCATTCAAGTATGCCAAGACATAGGTGGAGACTTAAAACCCGATATTCTGTGAGCTTTTAAGCCTGATCTTTTGTGCTTGAGGGTTTTGTATTTAATGTTCTATTTGATTTGTTTCATCTCAATTTTCTTAAATAGCTTCATCACATTAATTTGCTTTGGTATTAAATGCACAAAATACTATTTTTGATTTACATGTATCGATCAATGTCTCTGACAAAGTGTTATTAACCTAGAGAGTAATGTTAGGCCATCTTTCTTACATTTGGAAGCCTATGACTTTTCTTTGATTATATTACCTTTGAAGCCACTTTGAAGAAAAAAAAATAATATATGAAATTTCTTGTTTTAGCCACATTTATAATCCTTTAGCCTTAGATATATAGGTGAGCCAACCCTTGCATGTCATAAGATACTTGTGCAACAATTGTAATAAGGTGTATAACGGATGAGCTTATAATTGGAAAATGTGGTAAAAAAAAAAGATTGAAAAGAAAAAAAATGGAACATAACAGTTCATAAGTTCATTATTATCAATTCCATAAAACAAAAAGACGAAAAAAAATAAAGATTCAATGTTTGGCTTTTAAGGACTTGAAGGGAGAAAAGTTGGAGAGTACTTCATTGCACTATCATTATAATCCTTACATATGCACTTTAATTTTCCTATCCTTTGTTTGTCTAACCAATACCCCATGGCCAAACTACAACATGGTAAATACCTAATGGACTTTAGGTGAAAGACACTTATAAGAGCATTGATCTATTTCATGTGGTTGATAGTAGTTTTATTATTAATGCATTAATACATTCCATTCATGAAGTTATACAACACTCTATATCCTAATTCTCTCAGTCAGTTCTTGATTTGGGTTCATTGCACTTATTTGATATTGCATTCTTGCATGAACCATAAGACTAACCCTTCTCGAGTGATTTCATTTGTGAGTAGACAACTTGGTGAGATTTAAAGTTGAGGCCGCAATCTTTGAGTATACTTGATAGCTATTTTGAATGAATGACATCAATTAGCACACTTGAAATTAAATGGTTGGGAGTTAGGTAAGTTTAATATGCATTGGGGGGTTTTTTGCAATTTTTGGATTTTGTAACTTATTCTTTATTATGATTAAACAAGGAATTGTTTGATTGACTTATACTATACATTGAGCTAATTTAAGAATTTTGTAGGTAGATCCACTCAAACCCTCACAAGACTTCACTCATCCACTAGGGGGAACTTAGGAGTTTGAAAGGCTTGTTGCACTAACTAAGTATAGTCATGTTTCCAACGAAAAGAGAATTTAGATTAGGCAATTCTTTTTGTTTTAAATAAAGTTATTGCTAGGGACTAGCAATTGGTAAGTTGGGGGTGTGGTTACACTTGAAAAGTGTAATCATAAACCTTAATTTCTATGCTAATTCTGATAATTTATGTTTTAATATGTCTATTTTAGTTTTATTTTGTTTATTTATATTATTTTGTTCATTTATGCAGGTTTTAGTAGAAAATACACTAGAATAGCTTGTTGGAATGGGAGAGATGCACAATTTTGACATGAAAGGAGTTCGAGAAATTAAAAGTGGACTTCAACAAAGTTGTAGTAGACATCTCAAGCTTTTCAAAAATGTATCATGGGTTAAAATTCAAGTTTGTTTGAGCCATGAAACATTGCCTAAAAGTTAAGGTTGGAAAGCTAGACAAATCCTAATCACGACAAGATTTGGGGCATATTTGAGTTTCCGAAGTCCAATTGAGGTGTTTCAAAAGCCCAAAATCAAGTAAACATTCTAAGCTACAATTTTTGTAAGAGCCCATGTCAAAAAGAGGTCTTCATCTGCCCCAAAATCAGCTTACAAAGTTGCACAATCTGGAAATTTTCAGACGATTTAGCATGACACCTTATCAGTGCCTCGACTATAACTTTTTACTCATGACTCTGATTGAAGCGATTCTTCTTGGGTAAGAAAGAAGACTCGAAGGGCTACAATTTATGTTGGATCCAAACACTATCTCCTAAAGTTTGGATGGCATATGGATGCCAAATCCCAAAACCTTAGAAGTCCAAAAGCTAGAAAGTAAAATCCAACACTGCCTTCTGGCATCCGAACGGCAGCCCTAGCGTCCAGATGCAGTGTCCCCAAGACCTCAACCTTAGGGCTTTGTCAAGCTTTTCTATAAATACCTATGTTGTATTAGACTTCTGGAGAGCCATTTTACATATTCTAGGGTTAGTTTTCTGAGAGTTTTCCTTGGTTTTGAGAGAGTTTTCGATGAGTTTGTAATGAAGTTTGGATTAAAGTCACAACTATGCACTGTTCTTTGACGTTATATTGTTGAATTCGTTTTCATGGAGTTTATTTTCTTTACTCTCTCTTTTATTTTCTATTTTACTTTACACTTGATTCAACGCATAAGTTTATACTTGATTCAACGCATTAATGATGGGTGGATTGTTATTTGAATGATAGATGTGAATGAATCCACGCATGTAACGCAAAACTTGTATGTTGTGGTTCTTATTTTCCTAGTTCGATTTTATATCTTTTAAAACCTTCAAAAACTTACGTGGCTGATCATATTTATTTGAAATCTCTGTTATCCACACATGATTGAAACTTTCTTAACACCTTGAAAGTATAAAGATCACATCTTTCCGGATTCTCTTATTCTTTTGTTTTTCAAAACTTTCGAAAACAAGCAACCTCAACCATATTTCACAAAAATCACTGCTAATGTTCACGTGGTTAAAACTTTCTTTAATATTTTGAAAACTCATGACCTCAACCATATTTTGATGAAATCACTGATGATATTTGCTTGATTACAACTTTCTTTATACTTTGTAATCATTGAAAAGAAATCTGGAGTAAACGTTTTGATGATGATATCTTTTTATCATATCTAGCATGAGAATAAGGCGTCCACCCAGATTTGTAGGTTGGATCAAATCGTTTATTATTCATTTAAAACCTTAGTTTTTGTTGTTTTACTTAAGTTTAAGTTATTCTGAATCTTATAATTTTGATACCTAAGTTAGAATTGTTTAGAGTACTTGTTTTTAGGTTGAATTCATTTTTTAATTCATTATTTAGTAGTAGTAATTAAAATCTCTTCAAAACCAAACTTGATTTTACTTTTATTGTCTTAAAAGAAGAACAGTAGATTAGAATAACTTAGTAATCCTAGGTTTTAATCTAATTTTCCTATGGATACGATCCTACTCTCACCAGGTAAAACCTACATCGCGCACCCTTACACTTGCACATTTACGAGGCGATCACGTAGGTATGATCAATCTACAAACTTTAACACTAAAACAACAGTTCAAAATAGGTTCATGATTGAAAATTTGTAGGAAGAATTGGATTAAGGTTAGTGCTTCACAAATTTATCGAAGCTCAGACTATGTTCTCAACTTATTGTTCTCACCTAATAATGTATAATCATATACATATATGCATATATACGTAAATGAAAAGATCTTTGCAATGATGGAAAAGAAAATGACGTGTAGAAATGATGAAGGATGGTGAACCTATCACCTTATACTCATAAGCGTAGGCAACAAAACAAAAAAGCTAACATCTCAACTCAAAAATTGAAGGCTAACTTAACTAGTTGCTGACAAGACTGTCATAGTACTCGATGAAGGAAAGGCGTGTGCCTGGGCAAGGCTATGCATTGGGGACTCCCATGTGCTTAAAATTTCTAAGTGCTTGAAGTCAAACTAACACTCAACCCAAGATTCGAGCAACTGAATCCACTAATGCATCGCATTAAACACATTAACATACTATTAAATCATAACATTATGCATTAAGAATAAAACAAAAGATGGGTCGTTATAATATCCAGCAACTCTACAACGATACTCTAGTAATCACCCTTGAGGTTGATGATTGCCAGGCATATAAGATCCTTGTAGATCAGGGAAACTCAACAGAGGTGATGTACTATAGGCTCTTCAAAGAGCTTGGACTCACTAAGGTTGACCTTATGCCTGCTAATAGCTTGTTGATTAGATTTAGTAAGGCTTCGGTCTGGCCATTGGGGAAGGTAACACTTCCAGTCTGAGCAGGCCCTATGGAGTACCGGATTTAGTTCCTAATGATGAACATCCAATCCTCGTATCACACCATCATAGGCAGCCCAGGCTACATAAGATGAAGGTAATTCCTTTAACATTCACCAAATAACACTCCAACCTTGGAGGAAATAGGGCGAGACCATAATAACAAAGCAATTGAGGATCTCTAGTCTATTCCTACCTACGAGTTCGATCCCGAGTGATTCTTCCTTATTAAAAGGAGCCTTTCTGGCCAAGAGAAACAGACTCTCATAAAATTGCTCAAGGACAACATGAAGGTGTTCACTTGGATGCCTTATTAAGTGCCCGACATCGATCCAATCGTGATGTCCCACAAACTCAATGCCTATTCAACCACCAAGCCTTTGGTTTAGAAAGGAAGGCAATCTTCCCTGGTGCATACTGATTACACTTGAAAAGTGTAATTATAAATCTTGATTTTTATGCTAATTCTAATAATTTATGTTTTAATATGTTTATTTTAGTTTAATTTTGTTTATTTATGTGATTTTGTTCATTTATGCAAGTTTTAGTAGAAAATATACCAAAATAGCTTGTTGGAAAAAGATACATGCCCAATTTTAACGTAGAATGAGTTCTAGAAATTAAAAGTGATTTTCAACAAAGTTGTAGTAGATATCTCAAGCTTTTTGGAAAGCTATTATGGGATAAAATTAGAGTTCTTTTGGGCCTTGAAAGATAATTTAAAATTCAAGGCTAGAAAGTTAGATAAACATTAATCACCGTAGGATTTGGGGCATATCTTAAGTTTTCGAGGTCTAATTGAGGTGAGTTAAAAGCCCAACGTCAACTACACATTCTTAACTACAACTTTCATGAAGAGCCCAAGTCCAAAAGAAGTCTTCATCTACCCCGAAATCAGCTTACATGGTTGCACAATTCAGAATTCTTCGGATGATTCAGCACGACACCCTGTCAGTATTTTGGCCATATCTTTTTGCTCACAACTCTGATTGATGTGATTCTTTTTGGGTTGGAAAGAAGCCTTGAAGGGCTACAACTTTTGTGATTTAGCCAAAGCCTAAATCTTCGTCTTCAAGGTCAAAATTGCATTGGAAGTTGAGGATAGAAAGTTATCAGAAGCAAAACACAAAGTGAAAATAAAAGACACTATGATCCGGACACCCCCATGGGTGGTTTGGGCCACAGAAGGTTGATTTGCATAGATAGATTATATTTTTAGTGTTTTTCATCTCCACTATATATAAGAACGTGTACGGCTGTTCAGGGGGACTTCACACCTACACTTTTCTCTGTAATTTTTAGGTTAGTTTTTTATTAAAATAGATTTGTGTAAAGAGTTTTTTGTTTAGTTTTTGAAGAGTTTTTGGATTGATTGTTTTTGGATTCGAGTTTAATTCGTTGCGAAGAACAGTATGCGCTTTGTTTTATTCAATGAAATTTATTTTCTTTTTGCTTTCTATTTTTATTTACTATTTTATTATTTCATCCATGCTAGGTTAGATTTTTATTATTGATTCAACCCATCAATGATGGGTGGACCTTTATCTAAATGTTGGATGTGATCGAATCCAAGCATGCAACATAAAAGTTGCATGTTAGGGTTCTTGTTCTCTAAATCTACTTGCTAATGTTTTCAAAACCTTCGAAAACTTGTGTAGCTGATCATATTTCCTTGAAATCACTGGTAACTATGCAAGATTATAACTTTCTTAATACTTTGAAAACAAACGAAATAGATTTAGATATGTTTTCTAGTTTTCTTTCTCTTTTGATTTTCAAAGCTTTCGAAAACGTGTAACCTCGATCATATTTCGTTGAAATCCCTAATGACGTTACATGACTAAAACTTTCTTTATATTTTGAAAACAAAGAAAATAGATTTGGACCAAAGAATATTTTCCCGATGATATCTTTCCTGTTTTATTTATCCAAAATGTGATTTTAAAACCGTGCTTTGGAAATTAAATCTTTCACGATGAAATCTTTCTGGTTTACTTTCCCTAAACATGAGTTGTAAACCGAGATAAAACATGAGAATAAGGTATTCACCCAAATTTGTAGGTTGAATCAAGATCTTAAATTATCTTGAATGCATAGTATTATTGCTTTCATTTTAGTTTAATTTAATTGTTGCAATTTAGTTTATTTACTTGGTAGTTAGTAAATCAAAACGTTTCAAAACCCAAAACCAACTTTTCTTTTCCTGTTTTTAAAATGAAACCAGCAGGTAGAAGAACATAGAAAACCCTAGTGTTCAATCTCAAAGTTCCTTGTGGATTCGACCTCGGTCTCACCAAGTTAAAACTATACCACACACCCTTACACTTGGGGGTTAGTTTAGACGCAATATTTAGATGTAGTCACATACTATAGTTATGTTTGAAGAGGTGGGTAAGTTGATGGAAGCCAAGGCGATCAAAAAGGTGAGCTACCCGGAACGGTTGTCTAATACAATGGTGGTAAAAAAGAAGAATAGAAAGTGGCTGGACTGGTGGATTTCACTGACCTTAATAAAGCCTGCCCAAATTATCCCTTTCTCGTATTAAAGATTGACCAATAGGTTGATGCCACCACAGAGCACAAAATGATGAGTTTCCTTGATGCCTATAGAAGATCTCATCGGATCTCCATATTCAGACCCAACTAGGAAAAAATATCATTTATCACACCACGGGGAACATAATACTATAAGGTAATGCTGTTTGGGCTAAAGAATGCTAGGACTACCAACCAGCAGTTAGCCACTATGATGTTCAACTTCCAGATTGGGCAAACAATGGAGGTCTACATTGCTAATATGGTCGTTAAAAGCAAGGTAAACTCGATCACCAAGCTAACCTTTAGGATGTGTGTGGCATTATTAAGGAGTATGACCTATGACTCAACACGACCAAATGTGCCTTTGGGGTAAATTCCAAAAAGTTCAATGAGTACTTGACAATGAGGAAGGGAATTAAGGCGAATCATGATCAGATCAACTCCATTTAGAAGCTACGCTATCCAACCACATTAAAGAAGGTCCAACATCTTATTCGTATGGCATCGACACTTAACTGCTTCATCAATAAGGTTTCAGATCGATGCAAACCCTTCATTTAAGGGGAAACGAATCCTCCACTGGGACAAAAAATGCAACCAAGCTATGGAGGTATTAAAAGCTAATCTTACCTCCCTTCCTTTCTTGTTAACCATGTAACCTGGGAAGACTTTATAACTGTACTTGGTTGTATCAGAACACTTCGTTAGCATAGTCTTAATGAGGGAGGAAGACAAAATTCAGTAACCAATGTACAATATAAGTAAGACGCTGGTCCAAGCAAAGACAGGGTACCTCCTAAAAGAGAATCTGATTTTGGCTTTGGTGCTGGCCTCGAGGAAATCATCCCATCATTTCTCAGCACACTTGGTAACAATCATAACCGAGAACCCTTTAAAGCAATTTTGATAAAGGCAGACCTATTGGGGAGATTAGCAAAGTGGGCTATCAAGCATAAGGCTTACAACATATCTTTTACCCCCTAAATGGCCATAAAAGCACAAGTGCTGGTAGATTTCGTGGCTGAGTTTGTCCTTCTTTCAACATTCAATCAGCATAGCACGATGGGAAAAGAAGCGACCAGGCCTAGAAGGTCTAGGTCGATGGTGCCTCGACAAAGAAATGTTCAGTTGCTAGGATAGCTCTGATCTTCCTAGAATGCCTCACATTCAAGCACATTGTTGATATTCATTTTCAAAGAACCAACAATAAGGTTAGTAAGAAGCCCTTTTGATTGGACTCTGAATAGTGCTTAAAAAACGTGCAATAAGGTGGTTCCAACTTCTAACTCCTAGTTGGTCATTAGTTAGCTTAACAAAGAGTACGAGGTCTGATCAGATAATATAGCCAGGTACTATGAATCCACGTAAGCTCCGGTGATCAAATTTGATCAGTCGAGTTAAAACTAATCGAAAAGAGTGATAACAACAATAGATGCCCTAACAATGCTCAGAGCAGCTGAATAACACAGGGATAGAAAGAATAAAATAATAGATAAATTATTTGCACTGAGCATAACACGGTCTAAGCAATCTATCTAGAAAAATTCCCATGCTCCGAGGTGGAGGGACCCGATCATCCAATTCTCAAAGGATGATGTGTTCCATTAGGATAAAAAAAGGCTCTTACAATCTAGGATAAAGCATAAAGGTTCTTGCTTTCACCTGATTAGAACCTATATAAGAAATTCTTCAGTGGGCTGTACAGGGGGTGATCTTTGGCCACCCAAACGATCTCTCAGGGATATTGGTGGCCTACCATGTAAAAAGACACTTGTTGATACTCTATAAAGTGTGACAAATGCCAAAGATTTGCCCTAGTCCGTCACCAACCAACACAAGATATGAGTCCCCTCACCAATCTATGGTTTTTTACACAATGTGGTCTGAATTTAACCGGTCCAACACTAACAAGAGGCCGAACTAATTAACACTATCAAAGATGCTACATGAGGCACTTTATTTGAAAGAGCATCGTTATGAGGTACAGGATCTCTTGGTGCTTGATTTATCGACAATGGCACCCAATTTGATTACTCAGCTTTTAGAAGCTTCTGTTTAGATTTAGGCATCTACAACCACTACTCCACTCTAGCCTACCTATAAAGCAATGGTTAAGTAGAGGTCTCCAACAAGACAGTTCTAAAAAACATTAAAAAAATGATTTGACCAAGCTAAGGGTCACTCAGTGGAGATCTCCTAATGGTGTTTTAGGTTTATCAAACTACATCTCACCGATCAGTAGGGGAGACCCCTTTCTTACTCACATACAAGATGAAGGCAAATTACTCGCTTAAGATCGGTATGGAAACCATTAGAACAGTAGCTTTTATACAAGGTAATAATGATGCTGCTATTGAGACAAGCCTCGACCTCCTTGATGAGAAGAGTGAGCTCGCTTACATCCAAACAGCGACCTATCATCAACAGCTCAAGAAGGCTCCTAGCAAAAAAGTTTGAGCAAGGTCATTTTTAGCTAGAGATCTAGTTCTTAACAAGATCATTCTTTCCAAAAAAAATTTGGTTGATTGAAAACGTGGACCAAACTGGGAGGGCCCATATAAGATCACCGAAGTGGTCAGTAAAGAAACTTATAAGCTAGAAGATTTGGAGGGAAGGCAAATACTTGGCCACAAAATGTTACAAACTTGCATAGATAATATCACTGATTATAAACACTTCTCAGCATTAATAAAGTTTTTTTTTTTTTTTTCAGATTCATGGCCTTCTTTAGTCTTCTAATTTATTAAAGTGATCGACTGGTCTCTCCTCCACAAAATTGTGGCTCAAAAGCGATTGTCTGGCTTCGACTATAGCTCAGTTGCCTAACCCACTAAGGTCAGCAAAAGCAATCATTTGGCTTCAGCCAAAGCTCAACCATCTAACTTGCTTAGGCCAGGAAAAGTGATTGTCTAGCTTTGGCCATGACCTAGCCACCTGACCTACTTAGGTCAACAAAAGCGATTACCTGGCTTCGGTTGCAACCCAACCTCCGAACTCACTTGGGTTGACAAAAGTGATTGTTTAGTTTCGATCATAGTTCAACCACCTAACCTACCTAGGTCAACAAAAATGATTGCTGGCACAAACCACGACTTAAAAAACATCTAAGTCTTCACTTAGGTCAGCAAAGTCATTGAGCCATTCAACCACAACTTGATGTTTATTCAGTAATCTTTTCAATTCAAAATTCATAAAAGGGATATGCTCAATCATCTTCCACATGGTCAGATGATACAAACTTGGCCTAAAGGATTCAAATTGTCCAAATTAAGTTGTTTACTATCAACAAGGCAAACAGGTCAAGTTATCCAATTCAGATTTTCCATTTAGATCACGTCATTCATCGGTTCAGACTTTGCTCTTGTGTTATAGTTCAAACTTCAGTACAACACACTTAGTTTGGATTATCTAAATTCAGACTACTATTTTGAATTATATTTATTATAGTTCTAGGATTTCAGTTCAGGCTATAATGCAGACGACTTCAAATCATCATAGTTTAGTTGCAAAGTTCAATTGATAGGGCTCATCTGAATTCACAAAGTAACAACAATTTGATAAAAGAAAGCTTTCATTCACGAGGAGGCTAACCTCCAAAAAGTACAAAAGAGATCAAGAAAGCCTGATCAGCAAGAAGAAAGAAAAGTGTAAATTCACAGGCTACCAAAAAAAAAAAACTAAGCAGTGGAGGTGGTCTAGTCACCATGAGTGGTCTACTCACCTTCAGCTCTACTTGAATGTCCACCTTTCTTTTCTGTTCCACCAGCTTATTCGATTTCACCCCCGACCAATGCTGTTAGAATATCTATAATCATTAGAGCATTAAGGCTAGGGAAGAAGTCAAGATTGTTTATTGACCAAGGGATGTTCTTGAAGCGTTTTGATTCTTTAGGATGGCCGACCTTCCTAAAAACGGCGAACCATCCATTCTTGAAGAACATATTCCTACCAAGAGCCATCTAGTCTTAGTAGGTGTTGCTAGCATTTTCATAACCATTCTTTATGCTTGCTTTGAGCTTTCTTCAAGCTCAATGAATTTTCACTTGGCTACCTCCAGCTCGGCCTTCAACTATTTTATTTCAGCGATGGTAGCATCCTTCTTAGCCCGAGTGGTATCCTTATTGGTAACTAGCTCCTCATTCTTAGCACAGCTGCATTGATGTTCTCTTTGCCCTTGTCTACTTGGGAGCATTCAGCTCGCGCTAAACCTTCTACTATTTTTAATGACTCTTATGCCCTTTTTAAATGGAGGCTAACATCAAAAAAGTATTGAGGCCCCTAGAAACATAAATAAGTTAGAACAGGAAAGAATGAAAGTATCAAATGAAAAAGGTGTAAGGCGACCAATAATTATACTTACTAGAAGAGCATATTAGATGCCTTGCTTGGCCCATGCCTTGTCAGGCATATTCATAATGACCCCTTGATCGAAGAGGAGAATTGACACTCAAACAACAACATGAGCAGTGTGCTTATTGGACCATGCTAACTCTTTGCTACTCATGACCTTACCCCTAATTATAAGGGCAATCACGAAATAGTCATCCCCTAGGGGAAGGGCAGGGATAGTAGCGATTAAAAAAGCAGTCCTCTTACTATACTTCGATGGGAGGAGTAGGAGCAAAGGACTCAACTGCTCATTTATTCAGGTTTACCCCACCCTGAGCATTTGTACGAGGGAATGCAAGATGTTCTTTCATTTTCTTACTTGTGGCAGTGATGTTCTTCAGCCTAGTGAAGAAGTCCCTTGGTTACATTACATCAAGGATAGAGTTGGAGATGATGAACAAAGGAATGCCTTGGAGCTCAGGCAGAGAGTCATGGAGATAGGATGAACTATGCTCAAATGAGCCCATATACATCTAACCAAATGTGGTTAAAGAAAAGTGTGCCATTGATCGAGGTATGGTGATTTTCACTTTGCCTAGCTCCTCAAAAGGTAACATGATGCAGCCAAGGACCTCATTGACTTGATGCTAGTCCAACTTGGGTAGAAGTAGTATTTCTTGTAGGTCAACCTATACCTGATCAGTACTGGAGCCACCCAAGCAAATCCCCTTAGGTATGCAGGACCTTCGTAGGACAAATCTTTAAGAATGTAGTTGGCATTCACATTGGTTTCCATCTCAAAATTCTTGTTAAAGCCCTTCTCTAGAAAAAAAAAAAAAAAAAAAAGGAAGCTCGATTAACATCCAAATAAGAAGAGAATGCAAGTAAGCATTAAGAATGACAAGAATAACTAGTTACACCTCAATGAAGTTCATGACTTCGAAGTTCCTCAGCTTTCCCAATAGGAACTGTCAGCTCTCGATGACCAAGATATAGTCATCCTATAAGTTCCTACTAGAGTTGGGTAGGATGTGAACCAAATTGTCCGTCACCCTACATTTCACGTAATAATGACCATGCTTAGTCAAAATAAGGGCGTAGTAGTGAAGGATCTTAAAGGGACCTAAGGTTACTCAGAATATTCTATTCAACTCTACTAACCCCATAAGAATCTTAGAGTTGTTAGGAGCGACATAGCCATGGCATTCACTGTCAACAGGATCATTCAAACAAAAGGGTGGACTAGAAACCTAACCCCACATTCCTCTATGGCCACGAACAGCCATCTAGTATACTTTAAGCCCATAGTTTCGATAATACACTTATTGTCAACCTCAAAGTTCTAACCTAACGAAGTCTGTGATTTTGTGTCTAGCTCTAAAGGCCTCTACACCCTCGGTTTCCCAAGTTGGTTAAGGAACTTACCCATCCCAAGAAAGAGAAGAAAAAGTGAATAGACGAATAAAACTGGAACTTGTAAACTCACAAACACTAAATTGGTGAATAAGAGTCTAGTCAACACTGGTCCATGCCTGAGTAAGTGGTGCAGAAGCAAAGATAGAAGGAAAACTCTCTCAGGAAGTGAAAAATTGTTCAAATGCATGAAAGTTCAAAACTGTTATAAGGGTGGAAGTATAGTTAAAGGATAAGGAAGATGAATAATCATTAAATATGAAGGGATAGTGGCTGTAAAAGCTATCACTAATGGTAGCCATCTTATCAAAAAAAGACATTCCAGCTGCTTTGTCAAGCATTTTCTAAGGGCTACGATAGGCCAACATCAGCACCAATTGGACACTTATTGACAGTTGTACTTAGGATCTACTATTCTTCATAAATACAACTAACCATACGCAACCTTAACCAATCAAAAGGAAAGTCATTGATTCATTAGTAATGCAACGAATCAAGCGATATTACAACTAATATACTCCTTTTATAGACCATGCATAGTTAAGCCCTCGCCCACATTCCGAGCACGTCTCATGAACAAAGGCTGGAGGCAGTTGAAGGGTGTTGTTCGAACTCGTGGCATACATCCAGGCTGGGTACACATAGAGATCATTCACACGTTCTGCCTTCTAACATGTTTATAATGGCAAATGTGGAGAATGAGGGAGTTGTCTTGCTCCCCACACTTCTGCCCACATTTCAGCACCATTACCCACCTTTGAACCTAGTCCAACCACTTAGGGCAGCAAAAATAAGCCTAAATTTACATCTATAAATACAAAATGACAAAAGTCAAAAAGGTTAGGCACTACTTAACTTACCAAAACTCTGTCCTTTTTGCCTCTTGAGGCTTCCTTACTCTCAACCAGCACTAACTTGACCATCAGAAGGCAATTGGCCATGCCCAGCCTGGCTGACAATTTTTTTCAGGTATTCAAGCAAACGGATAGAAGATATAGTGCAATTTGACTCAATTACCATCTCTAAAGTGTTGATCGGATAACTTATTGGAAGCAATTGTCAATTTCTTAACACTTTATTCTCTAAAACCAAAATCAAAAAAGAATAACTATATCTCATTACATTTCCATAAATGATTGCCAATATTAATCATATCACTATTAATCTCATCAATGTTGCCACATAAGTCAAAACTATAGTTCGAGTCATAGACCATGCTCATTAATGTCATTATCGATTTGCCGTCACTTTATTAAAACGGAGTTTACATTCTAAAATAGCATTCACTAAAAAATAGTTTAAAAGTGTAGTGGCATCAACCTTTGGAAAAATCATTTTCTTTTAAATCAATTTTAAGGAAAAGGGTTGGAAAACTCACAATTGGTGGCGCCTAGGTGAAAGGGTTCGTGCTCCAAAGGCAAGGTTCTTAGCCCGTGTGCATAGGTCCCCACATATATGCACCCGAGGAGCTGAGGTCCAGGTTTTGTGCGCAAAGCTCCTTGTTTGTGCATCTAGGAAAGCCTTGCACTCAGCCATAAAGGTTGGTGCGCATGGGTAACTCCTATACTGGATTTCAGTTTATTCTATTTTCTATTGGAAATTTAAATCCTTGGTTTTATAAAACTATTTTCTTTTAAAATTTTATTAAATAAAATTTTTTATTAATAAAAGAACATAATAGTGTCATCAATTTGGTATTTCAGCACATATCAAGTGAAGCTGAACTCTACTATTCATCATCCTCCTCACAAACATATACATGCATACTTATATATGCATCACCACACCTCCTAACATATGCGTCAAACAAATTAACTCATATAACAACATCAAACGAAAACACATAGACATCACAAAGACAAATAAAATGCATTAAATCCCTCCCTCATTTGCTCACGAATAAAGAAAACAGTCAACTAGACAGCTCAAAAAGCTCGAAAAAGCCAAAAAGTTGATACAATCAATCAATACACCATAACATCAAAACAAGGATCACAATACTCTCAAAACTGACATAATTGAATACTTGTAAAGGGAATTAGAAAGATTTTATGTATAACATAACTCATCAATGCTTGCTTATCTCCTTCAGTTAACTAATAACACACAAAAACATAAAAGTGTATTATATATATAAGCAAGATGCTTTGGAGGGAAGAAATAGAAATAAAAAAATTGTGAGGTGATTTGGTCAGTAATCCTAGGTCATAGGCCATATAGCTTGGGTAGGGAAATGATTGAAAGTGAACTCAACCAAAAAAAGTCAGAAAAAGAAACTGTAACTTGCAAAGTAGACACTAGACGGCTTAGGCACGTAGGTAAAAAAAGTGCATGGCCTTGCCTATGCACCTGGACACCTTGGTTAATGCACACGGATCACCCTTCTATCTTAAAATTTTTAGGTATTTGACAGATTCAAAACCTAACACAGGAATCAAGCAACTGAGTCAACTTATGCATCACATCAAACACATCATTATACCATAACCATACGTATTATGAATAAAATAATATATATCAAGACATAGGTGTTTATAGGAAAGGACCTATGGGCTTATATTTATGGCTTTGCATGGATAATATGAAGTTAATGCAACTTTTGAATTCTTCCTATTTTATTTCTTAGTTGACTTTCATTAAAACCTTAGATTTTCTATTAAATCATGATGCCTTGATGCATGAATGTATGTTCTTTGTATTAAGTTAATGGATGATGATATGGGGGATCTTAGGTGTGTTGATTTCTCTACATTTTGAATGCTTTTATTCTTTAATTTACTTGAGAATTTTAAATGCCAAGAATATCTAGGTTTTCCAACATTATTATCTCTAAATCAATGTAAGATCTAATATGATAATTAGGGATTTTTGTCTAGTAACCCTAGAAATTGATTGGGAAATGTTATAATCATGGGTCTATGGTTGGTGAATCTAGAATTCAAGGTCGTGTCGTTTACATGAATTATTCCTAATTGCTTTTAAAATTAAATTCAATAATTTTATGACGTTCAGTCATCAATCAAACTTGTGATTCAATGTCTTGTACAACAATAAACTATTTTTCTTAAATTCTAACTAATCTCCACTTCCATAGTTGTTATTTTGTTCCTTTCAAACTTGAATGGGCATTGTTATGGTGAAAGCTTATAGGCACTTGTGGTTCAATGTCTCACCATTTTAAACTTAAAATATCTATTATCAAAGATCAATTCAATAATGTTATTGTCATGCCCCATATTTCATAACTTGAGTTGTGAACACTAATCACATGCAATTAACAATAATCAATGACAAGTCCAATCAGAGCCTTACAATCACCCTCGAGCAAACATACAACATAATTTTTGTGACCTTAAATACAATTTAAAGTCTACGTCTTCATTTGGTGCCCACTGGGATTGTTTTGTAAAAAATGAATTTCTCTGTGGAAGAGACTTATATTGGGATGCTATATGGAGTGGACTTAAGTAGTCCTTATGAATATGCATGTGTTGGAAATGAAATGAGTATTGGAACATGGTCTATGCAGATCGAGATGACCGGACTCAAGCTATATGCTTGAGCTACCTAGATACCTTATGAAGTGATTAGGTCGATGTAGTTTAGACCTAAAGTGGTCCAAATTATATATATGATATGCTACATGGATGCAAGAGCCTTCCTCTAAGTTGGCACCTCATGTAGATATGGTATACATGTATTGAACTAGTCTAAATTCCAAAATGTCATGGCAATAAACTGGTGGCCTCAGGTATCATCATTAGCCAGAGGTTGATGATGAATATGCTAAGTGTATGAGTACGCTAAATGTATGAGCTGGTGAGTGACCGATGAGGTTGATATTATGTAATGGATTAAGGTAAATTAGGCTTGCTCCTAAGATATGAAATAAAAGTTAGCATCTTGCTCGTAGCTTTGAAAGGGAGTTTCACTCCAGATGAGAAAAAATAGTTAGCACCTCACACGCAAATGGAGAAAGGAGCCTTGCTCTAGAGTGAAAAAATAGTTAACGCCTCATATGTAACTGGAGAGAGGAGCCTTGCTCCAAAGGAAAAGAGACAGTTAGCACCTTGCATGTAATTGGGGAAATAAGCCTTGCTCTAGGGATGTACATAACGCAGATGAGTAAGTGTTTATCATTTGGGAAAAGAACTCGGCTCTGGTGGAGAGCTCAATTCCTAGTGATGATGATCAAGTTTGTGTGATATAGGTCTAGAAGCCAAGTATGATAGGAGTGATATAATTGATACGGTCAGGTATGTCACGGGCATGTTAAATGTGATGATTTTTTATATTCTAACAATTATCTCCTATTATGGATGATAGTTAAAGGATGCATGTTGAATATATCTATTGGAGATCATAACATAAATGTCATCAGCTTAGCCACTCCTAAGTCATTCCTAGTCTCTGGAGCATCACCCACTCAAGTGAAATGCTCTGGATTGGTAAATGTTTGATTTCTAAGACTGTGTCAACCCAAGTGAGCATATGTTTGCATGTATTATAGGGTTCTAGCATATCAAGTATTATGTAGGCATGCCAATACATAGTGTATGGCATGTCATATCATGAGTTAGCATGGTAAGTGATGTCCTAGCATATTATATCATGATGTATAACGATGATAGAATATAGTAAAATGGTATAATATATGATAATAGGACATGGAGGCGAAGTATATCATGTTAATGGCACAGTATAGCATGGTAATGGCATAGTGTAACATGGTGATCATGATATCATGGTTTAACATGTCATCGTAGCATATGATCATGACACAGTCTAATAGAGATGATATAGCATGCTAGATGTGATATTATGATATGCCATGGCATAGCTTGATACTGTGATATTATGGCATGGCATGACATGGTAGTATGATGGCATGGCATAGTAGTATGATGTGGGTGAGTTATGTATGATGTCTTGGAATTTTACTAAGTTGTCTCGGGTAAATCCGATCAACATAATAGATCGGGCTAGGCCTGGACTTGAGTTATGATTTGGATATCTTTCATTGATAGAAGGTTTTATTCTAGTTACGCAAATAAAATTATTTTATTCTAATTATGCATATAAACTTGATTAAAAAAGAAAATAAACATTTTATAGATTCATAATTTTTACCGATGCAGGCTTTTTCTAGAGAGAGAAAGTCTAAAGTATTAGTTTCGCCTTGAATGCTCTCAGTGCGTCGAGTGTTTAAAAGTGGAAAATAAACTAGGGGGCCTCCTATTTATAGGCTTGAACTCATGTTGATCAAAAAGTCACCCAGTGAATTGCAGGCAAAAAATCTTGCCTGATTTTGTAGGCAAAAAATCTTATCTAGCTTCATAGGAGAAAATTTTCACCTAACTTCTTAGGCCAAAAAACCTACTTGGGCCACGTAATCGGAAAATTCTGCTTGGTTTTATGGGTAAACAACTTCACCCAATGTCCACTGGTAAAAAAAACCCAACGCAAAAGGTGTAGCCACCTAAAGTAGTGGTATGCCTATTTTTGGGCTATTTTTGGTAGGCCAGTTTGGGTGAGGTTCGAGTTAGATTCTAACATGTTTGAGCTAATTTTGGATGTTTTGGATAAGTTTTGGGAGCATCAAAAAAAAAAAATTTTTATCTTAGAGAGCAAAATAAAGTTTGTTAGAGTGAAATTAAGTTAAAGTAGATTCTTGATTTTGGCTGTTTGAAGATTGCTGCTCCAAAACGGGCTGAAATGGTAAGGAGGCTACCTAATTTTTTTCGTAAAAACCTTATGGGCACCACCAGAATGACTCCTCTTGCCCTTTTGGGTACGAGGAACCCATTTGTTATGCTGGATTGACCTTTGGGAGTCTCTGCTAGATTGTGGGCTGTTGGTGAAATTTTAGGGCTCAATTCTTGAGGCACCTCCCGATGTTTGAATTGATTTGGCTCAGCTGGGAGATTACTTTAGTAATTACATCCTTAGCATCCCTATGAGTTTTGGAGCCTTTTTGACTTGGTCTAGAGGCCCGATTTGCATTTGGTGTGCTGGTAGTTTCTTTTTCGTAGGTAGGAACCATTTTGTGTTGGCGAACCGAGATGACCTCTAGAGGATTATTTTGGCTATTCTAAACTATGTTCTATGTCCTCTAGGATGCCCTGAGATATTCTATGTATTTTTATATGTTTGGGTATTGATCTAGGTAGTCTGATCGATACCATGCTTCTAGTGTATTAGTAGAGGCTATTGTTGACTTCTGGATCGAATTGACCCTTGATTCTAGACTCTAGCAATTTTATTGATGCACGAGTTATCTATTTGATGCCTTGGACATGTCTACATAATTTGATGGCATTCTTCCTTAATCTGAGATTTTAGTTTGACTTCTCCCTTTTCTAAGGACTTGATCATCATTTCACTGGATGTTTACTCTTGGTTGAATTTTGATACTTTGACTCATCCTATGATTAAGAGAATTTAACTAGTAGGGCACCATTCAACTAGAAGTTTTAAATATTATAAAACTTAAGCAAGGGGTGAAAATTGGGGCATCTACAATAACAATAAATAACAAAAGCCTCGATTATAACTAAGCAATAGTGCTCCATTACAAAATCAAAATAATATCCAAGCTCTCCTACCCTTTTCAATTATATCGAATAAACAAAACTAATTAAAGGCCCATTTGGGGTAACAAAATTTGGTGAAAACCTCTAAAAACTTTTGAAAATCTTTATTACATTTTTACACATTCTTAACTCCTCAAAGTTAGAAAAACATTTAGTACCTTCTAAAAAAAGTCGATAATTGGAAGGTTAAGTAAATAGCAAAATTTTTTTTATTATTTTGATCACAGACTCCCAAGCTACCAAATGACACCAATTGTGACTAATTTTTCTAGGGCCGTTTCGACAAATTGTAGAAACTATTCCAACGGATGCACATTATTAACTTCCATCTAAACGGATTGTAGAAATCATTTCAATGCCAACCCACTTCCTGACTTCGCCCATCAGAATGGCTCATTGAGCACATTTGGGATTCAGACTGCAGAGGCGCCGGATCCATGGAATGCAACCAACGAGAGGTATTTTTTTCTCTTCATCCCAACACATGACCACCAATAGACTTGTAAAAATAAAAAAAAATAAAAAAAACAAACGTTCTCAACCCATTCACGCTTACTTTGGAAAGAGAATTCGAGAAATCTCAAAACTCAAGACCTACCATGGCCAATCCGAGCTTCCAATGACAAAAAATAAAAATAGAAAGTGCAAATGAAAGGAAATCCAAAGAAATATCTTTTAATTTGGGAACAAGAAAACGAACAGTGTGAAACGGTGGTGTTTCGAGTTTGGTTTAGTTTGCAAAGAAGCTATGATTGATACAAAATTTTAAATTTGTCCAAATGAAAATCCAATCCGTTGAAATGAGAATCCTACTGTTCATCTCCAAAAAAATACGATTTGAGATGTGTGCACCAAATGCCAAAACTTTCTCGAAACCACATTGTTCACTATTTTTCGTTATTTTTCGCCGCACCAAGCGGACCCTAAGTATGAATTAATACATCTCCAAGATAAAATATCTAATACGGCCTAATCTATCTTCTAAAAGAACAAAAGAATAATAACTTAAAATGTGCCAAAATATGATAGGACACACCTAAATCTCGAGCTTTGTGATTACACTTAAAAAGTGTAATTACAAACTCCCTATTCTTATACTTATTATTGCATTTGGATAAGTAAACTTGAAGTTTTAGTGTTATCTTGTCATTTACGCTTCAATCTTTCTAATTGTAGGGAAAATGGCAAAGAGATTGAAGTTTATAGCCATGGAAACAGCCTAGAGGACGAAGAAAAAGTCATGCTTCAAACGTTGCCTTGGGTGAGCAAAACTAGCCTAAAGACTCTTTATGAAAAAGGAAAAGCAGCAACAAAAAAGATACTTAGGGGTCGGGACTGTCCATTCTAATGGTCGGGACCACAGTAAGCTGAACATGAGAAAATACCATTCTGTGGTCCCGACCCTCTCTTTACCCGATCAGGACCCCCATGTATCCAGAAAACTGAGTTCTGAAGCCCGCCTCTTAGGGTTTCGAGCAACTATATAAAGAACCTAATGTACGACCGCAGGGAGAACTTCTTTTACATTTTTTTCTGAGATACTTAGAGAGATTAGATTAGTTTTAGATTAATTTAGAGAGTATTTTGGTGAGTGTTTTTGATGTTTTTCGTTAATGGATATTGTTGGTGTGGTGTTATTCATCTTCGCTTTCGTAGTTCATCTTTTCTTTTATGCACAAACTTTGTAAGTTATTTTCGTTTTACTCTTTAATACAATGTTTTGTTTATTTCAATTATTGAATCACATGATTGAGTGTTCTTTTATTACTTTTGTGATGTTTAAATTAGTTGTAGCGTAAAACCCTAGTTCTTGGTTCAACGAATCAAGAATGGGTAGTTCACGAAAAACCTTCGGATATTCGTAGACCCTTCGCATGGGCTGTGAGAGCTCATGCGTAATAATCTACCATATTAAAATCTATTTTAACTTGTTTCGAAAACATTCGAAACCGAAAATCTTTAACCACACTCATTTGAAGTCACTGGTATGGGTTTTCGAATATAACCGTTTACATACTTTCGAACAAGATTAAAAATAGGTTTCGAATTTATTTCTAGTTTCGTTTGTTTGAAAAACTTTCGGAAACAAAGGTCTTTAACCATATCCGCTTGAGATCACTAGTACTGACCTTTGATTACAATATTCTTAATAATTTTCAAATTAAACCCTAATCGGGATTCAAATAAACACATCCCAAGGCAAAGTAATGAACTATCCTAACTTGAAAGTTGGATCAAGAACCTCCTTAGTATTGTGCTTGTTATTTGATTTAATTTTTGAGTTGATTTATTCGCTTTAAAATTTAGAGTAGATGGTTTGTTTGCACTTTAAAATTAAATTGAATTTCTTTAATTAATATTTAATTCGTTTAGAACCTAAAACAAAAGTTGAGTTACCGAAAAATTAGTTTAAATTAATTTAGGTTCACCTACTAACTAAGAGAACAAGTCTAGAGCTTTTAACAAAGCCCTCCCTGTGGAGATGACCTCAGTACTCACCGAGTTTAAAACTACGACTACCCTCTTGCACTTGAGAGGTAGAACCTAAAATACTTTTTAGGGTCGGTCACTTTGCACCTGCAACACAATTTGTGGGGACGTGAGCACTAAATTCACATGTGCCCACGATACACATATAAACAGGTATATTATGCAGCATAAATATATCATAACATCAATATTTGATAAATAACATGTCATCATCATATATCAACATCAACATCAACATCATCATCATCATCATGTTAGCTCCCCAAATCCCACATTAGAAAATGAAGCAATGAACTGGGGGGCTTGGCTCCTATAAATAATGCTTCTCTCCTTAGTTATTTCTTGTAGCAAAAACACAACTAAATACCTGAGTTTTCAACATATGGTGTAATTGGGTTTTGGGTTGTGTGAGTAGGAAAGGGTTTTATGATTTTGTCCATGCAAAAACTATAATACTTTAGTTGAGTATATTATCCCCTTTTTTTGGGATTATGGATGTAGGTCTATTGAGGGGCCAAATCACGTTAAAATTCTTATTTTGTGTGCTCTAATTTCCTTTCTTTATTTGTGTGGTTGTTTCTATTGCGGTCGCTTTACAAGTGGTTTAGGCCCAACAAGAAGTATCAGAGCTAAAGGTTCTGGCCCAGAAGGAGAAGAAAGCAAAAATAAGTAGGTGCCACATTAGCAGCAATTTTTGGAAGAGGTTAGTGCTATCACATTTTGACATTCTGGTTTTGTTTTTAAGGTCAGTTTTCTCAAATCAAGCTTTGATAATGGTAGTTGCTATGTTGTTGGTTGTTAGTATTATGGTATTGGTGGCGTTTGATGGTGAATTTTTATTGAAGTATTTACTGCATTTTGAGTTGCTAGTTGTTAATTGTTTTGGTGTATATTGTTAAAGTGTTTAATTGGAGAGGTTATTAAGCACCATGTCTACATTGAAGTTTGATGTTCCATTATTTGATGGAAAAAACAACTTTATATTGTGGTAGAGTACAATTAAGACTCCCTTGTGCAACAAGATCTTGATATTGCATTAGAAGGTACAAAACCAAATGAGATGAATGATAGTTGAAAAATACATAATTTGCTGGTAAAGATCACAATCAATCAATAACACTCATAGAAAAATGGAAGGCGAGATAAACACAATGAGGAAACCCACAAAGGGAAACCTCAAACTAAACTTTTACTAAAATCAAACGTTGGTTACAAACTCAACCTCCCGATAGATCGACTCCTCAACTCTATACTCCTGTTGACGTTTGCTCGACTCCTCGATTCACCAACATTGTTAGCAAAAGCCCTTCGACTCCTCGAAGGCACAACACCGAATCCTTGACAAACTCACATGTTGAATCCTCAGCATTCAAAAACCTCGAACCTGAACTCCTTCGGATTGAACATGAACATGTTGGCTAAGAATTTGAGAGCATTATAGGACTTCTAACTCACAAATAGTTGTGTATTCTCTCTGTCTGCAACCCTAAAAATGCCCAGAAGATATATATATATATAGACAAACTGGGGTGGCTAGGGTTCAAAAGATGACAAAACAGGCTGAATTTAGTACCTCATGGGAAGGTCTTCCCACGGTCTTCCCGCGACTCAGAACATGGATCCCGCACAGCCAAAATCTTGAGAACTGCTCTCGACTTTAACCCGTAGCTTCCTGCGAGCATCCTGCGGCCTTCTTGCATTATTGACTTTTGGCTCTTGTTTGGTTTCTTTAGACTTCCAATATTATGCAAACAGTCTTACCTGAGGCCTTTACACTTCTACTTGACTCAAGACTGTGGTGTCTTAGCCTACACTAAGTCTAGATATTACAAAACACTATCTTTGACCATGGATTTGCCAATTTACAATTTTGGCCTTAACAATCTCCCTCTTTGGCAATTCCATGTCAAAACTCAATATACGAAATTTCAAATGAAATCATCATATTTTTTAAAAATGCCTCAGTAGACTCTTCCTTAATCAATATGTTCTGATTATAGAACCTATCTGCTACACACTTAAACAAAACGATCAGGGCATCATGTGGAATTAAATGAAACTATAACAAAAAAATGAAACAAAATATTCTCCTCCTTAATTAATCGACACAAATATTAACTATCAAAAAGTTAATTATTCTCCCCCTTAATAAACAAAATTTTCAAAAAGTTAATTATTCTCCCCCTTAATAAACAAAATTCTTTTCAAGCATTCTCCCCCTTAACTATATCTCCTCCTTAGTTACCTGACTTCAAAAAAATTCTCTTTTCAAAAATTCTTCCCATAAACTATTCTCCCCCTTTTTGACATGAATTGACAAAAAAATAAGGTATAATGTGTATTCTTGATCGATTCATTCCAAGTTCTATTTTCCCAAACACAAAATGAAACACAGTTTCAAATTTTTTACCATTCATGAATAGTAACAAATAAGAATTCCAGGAATCAGCTTACTATTTATGTCATAAGTTGTTCACACATGTCATACTAATGGTCAAATGCTTCTGTGGTGTGTGAAATGAAGTTTAAGTGCAACATGACTAATACTCTTCACTTACTCGCATGAATTTTAAAAGTTCTCCTTTTGGACTTTGAATTAAATTGAGTAAGATATGCAGTGTTAGCTCTTCGACTAATTTCTTCTCAATTCGTTGTTTTCAACTAAACTCCAAGATATGTATCTATTGAATTGACGTCCACCATTTTTTTTTCTTATTTTTACTTGGCGGCTTTCACACACTTATGGGTAGGTAGCCTTCTTCTTGTATCGTCAAACCTAAAGGGTGGTTATTTTGATAATCCGCACGTTAACAGGCTAGCTGCACTCTATGCCATTAGTAGCCCTTTCCAAGTGATTTCTTTTTTTTTTTTATGTAAACTCAAAAGCAACCAATAGTGCAAAAAGAAAAATTTATTAAAACATTTGAGTAATGGAAAAGATTTCTCATGATGTACTAAACTTCGTGCAATTACAATTGGCACACCATTACCATGATAAGGAACAACAAAACATAGGATTCAGGTTTATCAAGCAATTCAAATTTATGACTACTATGTCTATCAACAATTTTAATCCTGTGATTTTGAAATGTGTATGAGGTAATAGAGCATGCAAGAATATCACAAAGAACAACATTGCACCAAAATAAAAAGTATCTAATTTACATGATTTCATAGAACTAGGTAAGAATATAACAACGACGCATAGCCTAGTTCATAAGAAAAATTTGCCTCTACATGTCAAGATTCACCCCTTCAACAGTTTTAGGGGTGTAGGTGACAAAGAGATCACTCTTCCTAACCCAAACAGTTCTTATTTTTGGAAAAGCATTTTGAGTCTTAGGATTGTTAGGTTTTGCGCCAAGGGGTTTTGAAAAATTTTTCTTTATGTTTTTCCTCACTGGCCAAGTCATGTAAGGTCTAGGATCAAGATATGACTTTTGAAACCTTAATGAACTAAACCTATTTGACACTTGAAAATTAGATATCAAAGAATTCCTAGTGTCAACATAGGATAGGGGAAGCCCATATAATTTGTGACAATGTGGTCTTATGTGACCAAGTATACCACAATGAAAACATATAGGAACAAACTTACGTTGCAAGTTAGGGGGCGTACCTTTGAGTTTCTAAAGATAAGCTCTTAACTGACTACCTTTCTTGGGTTGGGGAGCTTTAACTATTTTTGGAGCAATTGTCTTTGAGGATTGAAACCAAATTAGCTTAGGATTTTCCTACTCACTTGGGGTAGCTTTAGCCTCAAGATTGACCACTACGTGCCGGTGTACCCAAGTCCTCTTTTGTCACGTGGGCTTCTTTGCATCCCAAGTATGTCATCAAGTTGAAAAGATGTAGTATTCATCTTGGATTGCACGGTTTGTAGCTTTGCCAGGGCATCTTTCAATTCATTATCTTTTTTATCCAGTTTAGTCTTGAAGGCTGTTATCAATTCATCTTGAGTTTTCTTACTTGCTTCAAGATTGTCAAATTTTCCTTGCAATTCTTCCAAAGCAATTTTCAAAATGTCTCTTTCCCTTTTCAACACTTTGTTCTTCACCGTCAATTTTTTGTTTTGCTTATGGAGTTTGCGGCAATCTTGATATAATTGTCCATAAGCCTCTTCAACATCTACTTCCTTATATGAATCTTCTTCAACTTCACTTTCAGAGGATTCTTCTTTCTAACTTTTAGAAGATGATGACTCTACTGAATTCGAGGGGGCACTAACTCTAACCATGAATGCAGTATAATTCTCTGGAAAATCTTCTGAAGAAGAGGAAGTTCTCGACTGATCATTTGAATCATCAAGGGTTGTATTGAGAACCTTTTTCTTGCTCTTCTTATTGCCACAGTCTTGAGCTATATGACCATAACCCTGGCACTCGTAACACTTCACGCCCTTAGACTTGATCTCCTTCTTCTTCTTCTCTGAAGATTTCTCTACTTTGACTTTCTCATTCTTCTTCGTCTTTCCTTCCTTGCTATCCTCGTTTTAGAAGAATCTCCTAATTGTCTTGGTATAGATTGTAATTTCTTCAGGAGAAGGGATTGACTCATCATTACTTGAGGAGGACTCAATTTGCCTAACAGTTCTTAGGGCAACTCCTCTAGATTTTGGTTTAATCATGTTGGCTTCATAAGTCTGCAGAGAGCCAACTAAATCTTCTACCCGCATTGTATCCACATCCCTGGCCTCCTCAATGGCTGTAACTTTGGCTTAAAAAGACGTAGGTAGGGATCGGAGAATCTTACTTACAATCTTTCGATTGGGAATTGGTTCTCCAAGATTGAAACCAGTGTTGACAATGTCACTGAGCTTTGCATAAAAACTATCAAAAAGTGCGTCTTCAGACATCTTCAAGTTTTCAAACTCCAAGGTTATTTTCAACAGCTTGGACTTCTTAACAATGGAATTCCCTTCATGAGCCGATTCGAGAATTTTCCAAGCCTCCTTAGCAATCTCACAGCTTGAAATTCTTCTAAACTCATCCACGGAGACTACACAAAAAATAGAGCTCAAGGCTTTATAGTTCCATTCTGCCTTTTCCTGCTCTACCCTGCCCTGGTCCACATATCCATAGGCTTTTCAACTGTTACGTTATCGACAAAATGAGTTGACTTTACCCAATCATTCTCAATAGATAGCCAAACATTGACTTTCAACAAGATTAAATGTGCCCTCATTCGAACCTTCCAATAGGCATATTTGGTGCCATCAAACCACGGGGGTCCAGTACTCGAACCACCTTCTCTAAGAAGATCCATCTGCAAATACCAATATCACGTTTTATTCTCAAAAAATGATCTGACTCTAATACCAATTGAAAAATACATAATTTACCGGTAAAGATCCCAATCAATTAACCACACTCACAGAAAAACGGAAGGCGAAATAAACACAACGAGGAAACCCACGAAGGGAAACCTGATTGTGCATATTTTTTGTTTTATTATCATGGCTATATAGTTGTTTATATATGAGTTATTTGTTAGAAATTCCATTTGTTACCGTTAAATGAGAATATTGATTCACTTATGGAATTTTGTAGGGTTATGTGAACAAATTGAGAAGGAAAAAAGCAAACATGAGTTAAATTAGGCAAGGAGATAAAGATTGAGCTGAGCATGGACCTGATGGGCGCCTCACAAAGGCCACGGGCCCCCCACCCTAAATCAAGTGGGTGCCCACCAAGAGGCATTTTTGAAGGCAAAGTCAGGGTTTCAGAGGATTTTTGTCAAACAACTGGAGGAAGCTTCCCACGGCCACCCCTTACCAATCAAGGGCGGCCCTCAGTGGTCACGGGTGCCCCACCCTAAATCAGATAGGTGCCCACCAATAGGGGGTTTTGGAGCTATTTCATTGAAGACTTCATCAAACACCTTGGACAGCTAGGCCATGGGCACCCCACATCAACCATGGGCGCCCATCACTTTTGACCTTTGATTTTCTTTATGCAATGTGATGAACCCCTTTTACCCTTCATTGTAGTCATCTATAAAAGGGATTTTCAGATTAGGTTTAGAAGAGAACTTAGGTAGCCGTTTTATATTTTGTTTTGGAGAAGAATTACATTACTTTTGCACCAAGGGTTTACATGTAAGTGCTTTACTTTTTGATATTATCAATTCAAAGTACTTCATTTTTGTTTTTCGTCTTTCGCTTTTACTTTGTAGTATTTCGTTTGTGGTTTTCGTCGTTTGCTTTTACTTCGTAGTATCTTGTTGCCGCTTTTCATATTTTGTTTTTACTTCGTATTTGTTTATTTTACATTAATGGATGATATGAAAGTTTATTTTCCTCTTCGTAGTTCGATTATGTTAGGCTAGGGTTTGTTCTTGGCTTCAAGCCATTGAAGGTGGTATGGTAGTTTGGTGAACTCAAATATAAAATATTCTTTTTAAAGAAACATATTTTTGATTTCTAATTGGAATTTCATAGTAAGCTAGGGTTATTTCAAAATCAACTCACTTGTGTTACAACCATCACTTGGTTACAAGTTTTTACTTGTGCACACAAAGTGTTTGGTTCAATGTCCCAGTGAGTTAGAAATATATTTTCCAAAACCCAGATTTGGTTTACTTACGAAATTAATCACCTGTGTTATAACCAAAGCTTGGTTACGATTGGCCACTCGTGTACATCAAGTGGTTGGTTCAATGGCCCGGGGATTTGGAACCTATTTTCATAAAACCATAACTTGAGGTTTTCTTAAGAAATCGGTTCATCCATGTTACAATCGAAGCCTGGTTATGAGTTAACACTCGTGCATACTAGGTGTTTGATTCAAAGTCTCGATGAGTCCAAAACTAATTTTAAAAGCCTCTACTTACCTTGAGTTCCATAAAATGGGTTTTAATGAAATATCTTCCGACCTAGCAATGCATGTGCGTTTGTTAGGTTGAGTTACAAATGCTTTTGAGCATTATCCCACTACCGGATTTGGTTCGAAGTCAAGATTGTCTTAGTTATTTTATTTGTAGTATTTTTATCTTAATTTAGAATCACAATTCCTTCACTTCACCATTCTCAACCCAACCATACTCAAGCATTATATAAATCCAAAATTAGTTTAGATTAACTTAGGATCACCTACTAATTAAGAGAACAAGTCTAGAGCTTTTAACAAAGCCCTTCCCATGGAGATGACCTCGGTTCTCACCGAGTAAGACTACGACCACCCTCTTGCATTGAGAGGTAGAACTCGAACACATTTTAGGGTCGGTCAAAACCTCAAACAAAACTTTTACTAAAATCAAATGTTGGTTACAAACTCAACCTCCCGATAAATTGACTCCTCGACTCTATACTCCTGTTGACGTTTGCTCGACTCCTTGATTCACCAACACCTTTAGCAAAAGCCCTTCAACTCCCCGAAGGCACAACACCAAATCCTCGACAAACTTACATGCTGAATCCACAGCATTCACAAATCTCGAACCGAACTCCTTCGGATTGAACATGAACATGTTGGCTAAGAGTTTAAGAGAATGATAGGACTTTCTAGCTTACGAACTGTTGTGTATTCTCTCTGTCTGTAACCTTGAAAATGCCCAGAAGATATATATATATAGACAAACTTGGGTGACTAGGGTTCAAAAGATGACAAAACAGGCTAACTGTAGTACCTCACGGGAAGGGCGCACCCACGGCCTTCCCACGGTCCTCCTGTGACTCAGAGCAGGGATCCCGAGAGCTACTCTCGGCTTTAACCCACGGCTTCCTGCGGCCATCCTGCAGTCTTCCTACATTATTGACTTCTAGCATTTGTTTGGTTTCTTCAGACTTCCAATATTATGCAAACAGTCTTACTTGAGGCCTTTACACTTCTACTTGACTTAAGACTATAGTGTCTTAGCCTACACTAAGTCTAGATATTACAAAACACTGTCTTTGACCATGGATTTATCAATTTACAATTTTGGCCTTAACAATAGTGATTGGAAAACTGTCCAAATGAAGGCTGTCAGTACAATTCAGTTGGCACTTACACCACAAGTTAAATACACAATGTTGAATGAGACGTCACCAAAAGAGTTATGGGACAAGCTAGAGAGCGCATTTGATTTGAAGTCTATGGTAGGCCGCCTGTATAAAATTGGATTTGTACTCATTGAGAATGAATAAAGTAACATTCATAACCACATTAATAATTTTAATCCATTAGCATGTTAGTTGTTAAACTCAGGGGAGAAGGTTAAAGATGAAGAACAGGCATTTCTCTTGTTAGCTTTATTACCCATGTCATACAAACCATTAGATTAGTCGATGTTAGTTGGGAAGAAAACTCTAACATTAAATGAGGTGATTAGGTTTTGAATGAGAATGACAAGATAGTGAGAAATGAAGACAATCTTGGAGAGAGTTAGTTACTAGCTGTAGAGAATTCTGAGTAAGGGAGAAGTTAGAAGAAGAAGAAGAGAGCTGACCATCATGGTAGATCTAAGTCTCGATTGAGAGACATGAACACTGTTAAGTGCTATTACTATGAAGGGATTGGTCATATACAAAAAAATTGCCCAAACTTTGAAGAAGACTTGAAAGGTCTAAAACAACTGCAAAAGAAGATGAAGGTTAGTGATTCCTTTGTCAATATGGTTAGTGAAAATGGTGATTTTTAGTTGCACAATATGTATAATAGTTATGCCAATAATCATTTTGGTTGGGTAATGGATCCTGTTGCTGACTTTCATATATATAGAGATCGAGCTATATTTGACACTTTGCACACTAATGGAGATTTTGGCTACATTAATGTGAGCAATAAACTAAAGCAAAAGATTAAAGGTGTTGGAAGAGTCCTCCTAAAACTCCACAATAGCGTTGTCAAAAATATTTCCAATGTGAAATATGTATCCACTACTAGAGTAAATATAATTTCATTGGGTGAGATGGCTTCATATGGGATTATAAGTACATGGGTTTTGGGAATTAGTGCAAGGTGTACAAAGGTGGCAACTAGATAATGCAAGACCCTTCTCTACTTTCTGATGCAAAAAAAAGTCAATTTTTCTGACACTGTTAAGGAATATGGGAATTTGGGGAGAGGAAGGATCTATTATATTGGCTCCCCAAATCCCACATTGGAAAAGGGAGCAATGAATGGGGGCTTGGCTCCTATAAATAATGCCTCCCTCCTTAGTTATTCCTCATGCCAAAAACACAACTAAATACCTATGCTATTAAAGTGTGGGTGTAATCAAGTTTTGGGTTATGTGAGTGAGAGAGGATTTTTATAATTTTGTCCGTGCAAAAATTGTAATACTTTTAATAGTTAGTATATTATCCCTTTTCTAGGAGCGTGGATGTATGTCTATTAAAAGACTGAACCACGTTAAAATTTTTATGGTGTGCGCCCTAATTTTATTGGCTCATTTGTGTGGGTGTTTCTGTTATAGGAGCTTTACAAGTGGTTATAAGCCCAACAATCATAATCATCATCCTATTATTCTTTATTTAACTGTTAATTATCATTTCAATAATACACACATATAGGGTGAATACTTTGTAAGACTGGCCCAGGATTAGTGAGCATAGTGTAAATCATCGTCTTTTATGGGCTAATACCTAATGAAAATTATCAATTGAACCATTATCATTGATAAGTCTCGGCTTAAGGGTCACGATTTACAAGTCACGTTGTCATTTGTGGATTAAGATCCAAAGGTCACGATTAACCAATATCAGCGTTGTTATGCTAACCTACTGGTATAGGGATTCTTAACCCAAGGGTTATCATATACGCTCCCATTTGTGAGTATCCTGTAACTTTAAATCCACAACCCATAATCATAACATATCATTTTTTAATATACCACTACCAACATTAATAACTTGATATATATTATCCTCATCAATGTTAACACACGTGTTATAAAACTATATTTTGGGCCACTGACCACACTCATTCAATGCCAATGTTGGTTTGCTTTTAATTTATTCTACTAAGGCTATATTTGAAAACCATATCTTTTGAAAACAAATCACATATGCAATGTTATAAATAAAAGAAAAGTCATTTATTTTTCCAAAACAAGTTATGAAAGCGTTTAAAAGTCTCAGTCGTGCGCTCAGGAGGAAAGTCTGTGTGCCCAAAGCAACTAGTCCATGTGTACAAGAACTTTTGTCCGTGTGCCCTAGGAACCAAGCCCATTCACTTGTACCAAATTGCTAGTGCTCACAGGACGCCTCTAGTACTAAAATTGGTTGCCTTAATTTTTGTTCTCTAATTTTTGAAATCTTGATTTTTAGTTTTGAAACAGTTCCCTTTCACTTTTGCACTTAATATCACTCTTTCATGACATACAAACATATCCCCAAATTTAATTCATCATTTCATCAATTAGATAGCATGAATCAATCATATAATTTATCATCTTCTTCACTAAATTCACACACACACACACATATATATAAAAGTGTATATATATCACATCAATTTTTATCTCAAACATCAACAAGCTAAAACATGCAACCAATATCACCATAACCAAGAAAGCATCATGTAAACAAGTAGTATGCATTACCTCAGTTGCTCGAATAGAAAGGAAAAACTTTAGATGCTGAAAAACTAATGCTGATTGATCTGTAACTCCCAACACTGCACCAAAGTCTATAATACTCTCAAAACTAATTTAATTGAACACTGGTGAATGCAATTTGGAAGAGATTTAATTTTACTCAAGCTAAGCTCTCACTTTTGGTTTACTAATACAAACCGAAACCATATACATACATATATACATATATAGACATAATTAGCTTAAGAAGGAGGATTTCTAGGAACTATGAGGGATGTTCTAGTGAAGGACTCTGCCTACGGGAGGGTGAAGTAAGAGGCGAAGTAAAGAAGTAATGCCTTCTGTCTCACATCACTAGGGTTGAGAAAGGAAGTGGCATATATGTAATTTTCAGCATCTATAAAAGTATAACGCATTTTTAAACCATGAGGGAACTGCATTCCATTAAAACTCTAGGGTTAAGCGTACTTGAGTGGAATTAGTAGTAGGATGGGTGACCCTCTAAGAAGCACTTGACCAAGGCAAAAGCAAACAATATTATATCATGTAGATGAGGGTTGATACAATCATTATTATCGTTGCCACACAGGCCAATTATCATGCCTCATATACCAGACCATACATTGGCCAAATCTCATTTCTAAACATATCTATACATTTCATTTTTATCGTTGTCGAGTTTTACTTTTAAAAATGTCATTCTTTGAAAATATTTTAGAAACTCAGTATCATAAGTTTTGCAAAACCATTTTTTCCTTTATGAAAACATTTTAAGAAAAACTTATAGGATTCTTAGTTGTGTGTACAAGGTATAAATATTAGTGTGCACAGGAGATAGGTAATCAGTTCGTGCCCATAGGGGCTCCTTGCCCATGTGCATGGGGAACCAAACCACAGTCTATGTGCATGCCTGAACTCAGTGGTGCGCACAGATTGCCTCTTGCACCAATAATTAACCATGCTCTATTTTTGCTTCCTTAATTCAAAAATTAATTCTTTTGATTTGAAACTTTAAATTTTATATCTACTTTCAATCTCCAACAGTATATAAATACAATATTTCTCTCAATTTCTTAAATCATCAAACAATAAATATGGATTAGATTTATTGTTCATTATATTCCTCTCCCAACTTATATACAAATGCATGAATATACTATTTCAACTTCTAAAACATGCATCAAGCCAACTAAACCATATAACCAATATCACCGTAAGCATGCATATATCATGTAAGCAATAAGAAATAAATAAATCCCTGCCTTAATTTTCTCGAGAAGGAAGAAATCGACTTAGGAATGCTCAGAAATGTCGAAAACTCACTATGATCAACACACACACTTCACCACCAAACTAATACTCACCACACACTCAATACAACTTTAGTTGAATATTGAGAATGAAAGAAAAGTTCAATCTGAGGGATAACTCAATCTCACTCTCTTCCATTTCTTTCTGGTTGTCTGTATATCACCTAAAGTTATAGTTACACACATATATAAACAAATATACTTCAAACTGAAGAAAATGAGTGCAGGTGGGTGAGGTGACATTGGCCGATGAACCTAAGAACCTAGGGTGGGTGGACAAGGTAATGAAATAAATGAAAATGAAGCTCAGTTAAAAACCCAAAAAAAAAAAAAAAAAAAACAAATTGAGTTGCAACTTGCAGTAACTACTATGACAGGCCGAGCACACAGAGAGAAAGAGGGAGTACGCACGGGGAAGGACACTAGTGCACATAGATTACCCTAAACCCCTAAACCAAGCTTAAGTCTTGATAGGAACAAACCTTACCCCAAAACTAAGCAACAGAATCAACTCATATATAACATCAAAATCCATCATTACAAATAATAATAATCAAATCATCATGAATAGAATAGTATATATATCAAATAATGGGTCATTACATGGACATAAGTCGTGGGTGAATGAGTCATCCACCCATACAGCATTTATATGCACGTTGCTGTGCCTGAAGGCACAGAAATATAATTTGGCATGTAAATAACTCAAATTTAAATTTACAAAGCAAACTTACATAAAAAAAAATGAAAAAAAAATAACCTATAAAGATAAAAATCATTAATCAAAAGATATTAAAGTATAAAATTTTATTATTAATTACAAATATTATCACATTTTTTTAAATATTAATTTAAAATCTTTTACATAAAAAGTATTTAAAAAATATGGGAAGAGTGAGAGAAAAAAATTAATCCTGACCATTTAGCAAATTCAACAGTTAAAAATATTTTAAATTTAAAATTTTAAACTTCTTTATTGTATAAATGATACAGAGTGTAAAAGTGTATGTTACATTTTTTAAAATATTAATTCAAAATATTTTATATAAAAAGTATTAAAAAATGAGAAGAGTGAGAGAAAAAGAAAAATAATCTTGACCATTTAACAAATTCAACAGTTAAAAATATCTCAAAATTTAAAATTTTGAACTTTCTTGTTATATAAATGATACATAGTATAAAGGTATATGTATTTAAAATTTAAGTTTTAAGCACATTAAAATTGAAAGTTTAATTTAAATGTTTATTTTTAATAAAATTTTTAAAAATTTAAAATTTAAATATATTTTTTAAATAAAAAATAGTTGAGTTTGTCTAATAGGTATCCATACATTATTTAATAATAATAGATAATATATGAAAAACATAGTTTATATAATTTAACAAAATACAATATATATATATATATATATGTATGTATAATTTTACAAAATATAATATATATATATATATATATTTGAATTTTAAATTTCAAATTCAAATGATGTGTTTTATTATATAGATATATAATAAGAGATAACGTGGCAAAACATTAGTGATAACTGGGATAAATGTCAAATCAAAAGATATATTTTATTATATAGATATAATTAAACTCAGTTGGTGGAAGTTGTTAAGAACCCATAAAAAAAACTCGTAGACGTACAAGCGAGCCCTGCACGTATGCATGTTCAAATGGGTTCCTGGACTTGTGAAAAGTTTGATCTATAAGATGTTAGGTTATGCAATGACCAAATTACTCCTCATATGAAATATTAAACAAAACCAATTCAATTAAAATGATTAAAATACTCAAATAAATGCAAAGTCATAGTAAGGATATTCTGTGAACAAATCATATAATGACCAAAAGAAAAACATAGGGTAAAGTACAAAAACTAACCCTATAGTTTACACTCAACATCATATTAGTAGCCAATGTTTCAATTATGACAGTCAAATTCTACAGTTCCAACTAAGGTACAATTAGGTCCTTCTGTTGAATGCCTTTTGTAACCAACAATTAAACCGAAGGTTATTTTCTTAATTTATCTTCATCTTTCCTAACCTTCTAAACTCTCTTTTTGGCTTTTGTACTTTACCTAAAAAAGAGGATCAAGATCATAATGAGGATAACTACTTCTTCGAACAAACTAATTGATTGTCTTCGGTTGTTCCTCTGGCTTGGCATCTTTTGGATCTATTGAAGATGAGTTTGATAACAATTGTTTTTCTTTTATTTCAGCCATTTCATTAGCCTCATCTATTGTCTGAGCCCTGCATCCTCTGTTAAAGCCCTTACATCTATTTTCGGGAGCTATGACATGTGGATGGCAAAACCTAGAGATATCAAGGAATTTCAACTGCTTCAGGGTATAAGTTTAACAAGCAACAAGAACTTCTTCGACCTCAAAAGTGCTAAGCTCATGCCTATTGGTTCCATGAAAGTTACCAGGGATTAGCCCTCAAAGGCTTTAATGGCTTATTCTTTACCTTACGCAGAACCAAAATAGGTGCCATTGTCATCTTCACCTTTACCTTCGCTTTCGCCTCTAGTTTCAACATCAATTAACCTAGTCCGATCAAAATTAGATGGAGACATAATTATTTTCTACATACATGAGGAGGAGGAAAGAAGAATTCATAAGTTTAATATCAAAATAGCATCTTACTAGAATGCATTCGAGTTGACACTGCAAGTAGGTGCTTGCCAATATGCCAACACAGTTAGAAAACCACCTAAAGCAACCAAAAACAGATCATCAATGCCAAACAGTGCCACAATGTCACCCATGTTGGCTAATAGTCAGTTTGGTACCTTCTTTTTAATAAAAGATTTAGATAATGGTAAGGAGTTCATTGTTAAAGAGCTCAATGATGATAGAATGTGGAATAGGCTCAGAGTAATCAAAACTGGGAGGTAACCCACCATAGAAGAATTTGAGAAATCCATAGATTATTTCGTTGTACTATCATACATTCTAGGGCTACAAGCTAGCAACAATAAATGAATTAGATTCTTGTTGTGTTTCTTGCTATTTTAGATTATCCACAACATGAGCAACCATTCCTGCTCCTACATTATGAAGCCATTCATTCTTCACCTGTTCCAGATAATGGAAATTAGAGATCTCCAAAGTAATGAAACTAAGGACATAAATCAAGTGAACAACATTTCAAAATGGAGATTAAAGCATAGTACGTGAACATTTCATATTGAGAAAATAAAAGCAAGCAATATTTTGAAATGGACATTAGATCACAACGCATGAATATTGTTATGGGCGAAGAAGGGCCAGAACGTTGAGTGGAAGCTAACATCAACTTTCTTCTATCCCAATTGTTATAACCTTCGAATTATTTCCTCTATTGATAAATTGAAAACTATTATTATTGTTTGCTATAAGAAACAATTGAAGTATTGTCAGAAAAACCAATATCTCATTTGCAAGCCACTAGGATGACATCTAAGACCTCTCTTGGTTAAAATCATAGGTTAGCTTCTAGCAAACTGCAAATAGAAAAAAATAAATTTATAAAGAAAACATTCCAGTAAGTTTGATATTTCATTGAAAGCAAAATAGCAACCTTTGATTTGACCTTTTGTGCATCAAAGTTATTCTTACTTTTTTGACTAATTAGAAATAATCATTTTGAAAGTAATCATTTTGACTAATTAGAAATAATCATTTTGACTAATGAAAGTAAACTCACAAATTTGCCCTTAGTTTAATGGTTGGGTATAAATGGTATTTGATAGAAGGACTCAATTGTGCCTAGACCGACGCTATAGGAATCTGATTGCTACAATTGAAACATGAGTGGCTAAAGTGACATCGAGTGTAAACTATAAGGGTGATTTTTATACTTTATCAAAAAATATTTTAAATTAAAAAGTAAAAATTTGGAAATAAAAGAATATTTGTAAAAAAGGGTTATGTTAAAAAAATTAAAAAGAAAAATAAATTTGGAAAGAAATCAACAAAAAAGTTGTACATATTATTTCTATAATGAAAAAGGCCGTATAGCGCCTAAATGTCCAAAAAGAAATAGTAAGATGATTAAATTTCCAGAAGAAAATAATCTAAAATTTTGTTTAAGAGAAGTAAAAGATTCAAATGAAGAAGTCTTATATGAAATAGAATATGTTTTTTAGAAGAAAACAAAGATGAAGAATTTATCTTTATAATACAGGAAATAAATCTAAAAGAAACTTTGAAAACTTTTTGAATCAATCCTCGAAAATGAATTAAATCAAATTTGTTTAGGTGACATAATTAAAGAAGACATGACCATATAAAATAATAAAATAATAAAATATGAAAGTTTTAAAACAGAAGACTTATATAAAAAAATTTTAATTTAAACTATGATAAGCTCAACATTTTGAAAGATCCAAAGGTACAATGAAAGCAAAATTCTCCTCCAATAGGCAAGTAAAAATACGAATCTTTGATTAAAAAAATAAAAAGTGTTAAACAAATATCACAAAGTAAGATTCATTCACATTTGAATAATTCAAATAGAGATTAGACCATTGTATAAACTTGGAGTGTGTTGTAACCGGATTTGTGCACTGGGCCAACGAGTGCAAGTTATAAGTCTTTATCGTGACATGGTGCATCCGAGATTGTTTAAATGATTAAAAGTATGTTTTGTTTTTATTATAGATACTAGGAGTCACCACTTAACACTTTCAAAATAGGTGTATCGAGAAACCCAAGTTTCGATTCTGGTTTAAAAATGTTTTAAATTATAGTTTCTGAAAAATGTGATAGAAAGCCCATTTTAGTGACTCTTGACTAGTTTGTGTAATCAAAGATAGTGGGTCCAAGAGTTTAGCAACGTATGAAAACCGTTCACTTAGATACCTAGGGATAACTAGAGTTCCTTTTCACTCTTTGTAGTCATAATCTCGCAATGTAATATCCAGTTTATGTTCATTGACTGACCCTAAAATTTGTTTGGGTTCTATCTCTCAAGTGTAACAAGGTGGTCGTAGCCTTGCTCAATGAAAATCGAGGTCATCTCCATAGGGAAGGTTGTGTTAAAAGCACTAGACTTGTTCACTTATTTAGTAGGTGAAACCTAATTTACTCTATACTATGTTTGGACTTGAGGAAAAGTTTAACTATGATTTAGGTTGAGAATGGTGGGGTGAAGGAATTATGACACTAAGTTAAGATAAAAACATTAAGAATAAAGTAACTAGGACAATCTTGACTTCGAACCAAATCTGGTAGCGGAATAATAGTGATTTACTCGAATGCATTAATAACTCAACCTAGTAATCACACATGCATTGCTAGGTTGGAAGATATTTCTTTAAAACCCAATTTATAGAACTCAAAGTAACTGGAGGCTTTTGAAATTAGTTCAAACTAACTGGGATAATGACCCCAAGAACCTAGTGTGTGCAAGTGTTAACTCGTAACCAAGCTTCAATTATAACACAAGTGAATCGATTTCTTAAGAAAACCTTAAGTTAGGGTTTTAGGAAAATATGTTCCAAATCATCGAGATATTGGATCAAGCACTTGGTATGCACGAGTGGCCACTTGTAACCAAGCTATGATTATAACATAGGCGATTTGATTTCAAATTAAAACCTGATTTAGGGTAATGGAAAATAATTCACAAGTTACCGAGACATTAAACAACTACCCGATGTGCACGAGTAGGGACTCGTAACCAGACTTATGGTTGTAGCACAAGTGACAAGGTTTTGAAAAGACCCAAAGCTTACCAAGACGATTCCATTGATTAATAGAAAGATTTTGCATTCGAACTTACCACACTAACACCACACCCTTAATGATTCTAAGTCAAGAAGTGAACTACATTACAGCTATAATGTAATAATAACTAAAAACATAATACTGTGCATTGAAGAATACAAGCTAAACAAAGTAAACAAAAGGATTCAGCAATAAAATAAAGAAGTTGCTTTAAAGTAACTTACAAACATTGAAGAACAATAATCCAACAAAAAAGTACTTGAAAGCTTTAATCTTGAACCTAATCTAACCTAATCTAACCCTAGACTAAGAATGAGAGATTGAAAAAGAAAATAAAAGTGTAAAGAAGAACCCTCTAGTCTGAAACAAACCCATATTTATAAGGTTATAATCATTACGGGCAAAAAGGTACATTGACAGATGAAAATGCATTAAGGGCGTGCACTAAGAGACCCTTCACTTGGTGTTGGATAAAATGCCTCAAAAAATAGCCAAAATCCACTCTCGATGGGTGCCCATAGGTAGGCACACCCATTCTTAGGCACCTGAAAAAATGGACGGGTGCCCAGTGAATAGTGCTGCTCAAACAGTTTTTTGTCCCTCACTTCCGATGTGATTTTGATCTTTAAAACAATCGAATTAGGCTTTGGCTAAAAATATAGAAGTTGTTACCCTTCAGGTCTTCTTTCCAACTTAAAAGAAATCACATTAATTAGAGTTGTGAGGAAAAAGTTATGGTTAAAAAACTAATAGGGTGTTGAGTTGGAACTTCTGCTACACACTTCTTTGACCATTTTGAATTTAGGACCATTCCTTCTCCTTGGAAACCATGTTAATTAATCTTGTGCATTAGGATGGCTCATGGGGGGTTGAGGGATTCTTGACAAGCCTTAGTGATCTCAACATTTGTGACATGAAGCTGTTTTCTCCATGCATGCCAAATGTTCAGTGAAATACTCCAAAGGACACCTAAGCCTATTCTTGCACTTTCTTTAATTCAGCTTACGTTGGCTCCTTCTCACATGCAACTTTGGTATTATTTAGGCCTAAATTGTTAAGTTATATCACCTAAAACCCACAAACACCAAAAATTCATGGAATGAGATAGTTAAGCTGACACCTTAACATTAACAAGCATAAATGCATGATTAGCTTGCTCAATGAATATAGAATTGTACAATATTGCAAGTTAATCGTTAATCATAGCAATACAACCCTGAATGCATATGATGTATGAAATGTGAAGCAGTCAAGCCTAGCTCGTGTGTGTGAGTTTAGTGTAATGTCTACCTATGTAGCAGTGATATACCCTAAGGGATTCTATATGCTAGTTTGACACTATATGTAATTTAAAGACTAATTCTATGAATGAGAATGAGATTTGTATTGGAAAACTATGTTTGACATGGAAATAGACTTATATAGTCCTTATATATGAGTGTATATATGTGTATGTGCTGAGAATGAAGTATGTATTGAAATATAGTCTATGAAGACCGATGTGAGCAAACTTAAGCTATCTATTTGAGCTGCCTACGTTCCCTATGAAAGGATCAGGTTAACGTAGTTCAGACCTAAAGTGGTCCAAACTATATGTTGGTATGTAGATGTAAGAGCCTTACTCTAATGTGTAAGCACCTCGCACAAATAGTTTATAAAGACTATGGTGACCAAACTCAAGCAATTTACTCAAGCTGCCTATGTACCCTGTGAAGGGATCAGGTTAACTTAGCTTAAGTAATTTGCTCGAGTGTACTTGATGTGCTGATACGTATGTATGGATGCAAGCATGATTAGAATGTCATGGATGGAAAACTAATTGGCCTCAAGCATAGTAAGCCTCATCATTGGCCAAGCTAAGCGTATGAGTAAGTGACTGATAAGGTCAATGTTGTGTAGAAGATTAGTGTGAAAGAACTTCATCCTTGATATGGAATGAAGAAGAAAAAAAGCCTAACTCTAGATTAGCATTAGAAGTAATTGTCCTTGTACTAAGCTAGATGTGTGAGCCTAGCCCTAAGACTAATATGAAAGTTAGTGCCTTACGCATAACTTTGGAAAGGAGCTTCGCTCCAATAATAAAAGACAATTCGCGACTTGCACAAAACTGGGGAAAGGAGCCTTGCTCTAGAGTAAAAAGAACAATTATCGCATTAAGCGTAACTGGGGAAAGGAGCCTTGCTCTAAGAGAAGAGATAGTTAGCGCCTTGTGCATAACTGTGAAAAAGAGCCCTGCTCTAAATGTGTGTCTCGTGCATGAGAGTGAGTCTTTATCATTTGGGAAAGGAACTCAACTCTGATAAGGAGCTTAATTCCCGGTGATCATGATCAGGTTTATATGAAATGACTTAGGAGCTATATGTGATGTGAGTGATGTAGTTGATATGATTAAGTATGCTATGAGCATGTTAAATATGATGATAATTTATATTCTAACATTTATTCTTTATCATGGATGACAGTTATAGGATGCATGTCAAATATATCTATGGGAATCATGACTTAGAAATCACCGGATTAGCCAATCTTAAGTCATTTCTAGTCTTTGGAGCCTCGTTCACTCAGGTGAAAGCTTTGGATTGATAGGTGTTTGATTTTTAAGGCTGTGTCAACCCAAGCAAGTGTGTATTTATATGTTTGAATGTGTTCAGGAATGCCATGTCATGTGTAGGCATATCAAGACACATGCATAGAATGTCATGGCATGATATGATATGTACTAGCATAGTATATGATGTCTTGGCATGCCATATTATGATGTAGGATGATGACTGAACATGGTAGCAGAGGCAGATCCATAAAGTACCCAGAGTAGGCAAAGGCCTACACTGGGATTTTAGAGATTACCTGACCTCACAACTCGATCCCACAACCTGCATACAAAAAGCCCTAACCCCCTCTCTCTGTCGCTGCAATCTTGAGTCCTATCTACCCCAATTCTGCGCCTCTCTCTCTCTTTTTCCCTTTCACCGATAGTGACCATGACCACGAGCAATGCTGACAAGTCAGTAACCACAATCTCTCTCCCCCATCAATGGCGACAACAAGCGGCACCGGCGATCAATCTGTAGTACAGTCTCATGAAAATTTGTTTGACTGCGCGTAGGTACTCATTTACGCACACACATGTATTAGGTTTTCTCTCTATCTCTCTCGTACGTGTGTGTGTGTATATATTGTATTATATGTGTAGAGCAACAGAGCTAATATTACTTCGATGAATCACTAGTTGGGGACTATGCTGATCATATTGGCTGGGAGGTTTAAAGATAAGAGAGTCGTGTTCTTGAAACAGCTGACATCTGGATTGCTTTTGGTTACAGGTGGGTTTTTTTTTTATTTCTTTTCTTTTTTTCCCCCTCTTAGATGTGTTTTTTGTTGTTTTCAAGAACTTAATTGTAACTTTTTTTTCTCTATATCTATTTGATTCCTATTCCTGATCTATTTGTCTTGGTAGTTTTAGTTGAAATTATATTCCCATATTCTTTCTTAAAAATTTATTGTTACACTAGTACAATTTTTTTACAATTCTACTTACTGTTGTTACCATTAGGGGTCTTATTGCACAAACATTCAATTTTATAAGAGAAAAACTAGAACATTGTTTAATAAGGAATTTGTTTTTCACCTTGAATATTAGAATACTTTTATCTTAAATATTTATATTTTAAATCAACATCCCGAACTTGTATCTATTGGTGTGTGTTAAGTTTTAGAATTAGATATTTGCTACTAGAAGATTGGGTTTACTCCATACCGACTCCAATTGTGATTCTGGAGTGGTTAAAATAGCATCTTCATTTAAGTTTGTGATGCTAATTTTGTTATAGATGGCATGCATTTTGGAAAAAATTACTTGCATGCTTTTGTTGTCTATTATGTGTAGTTTGAGTCATAAACAAACAAAACCTTTTGCCAGCTACTAATGAGTTCAAGGCTTGCTTGACTTACCTTTGTTGCTGAGTAAAGATAGGGTCTTGTGAATTTGGTAAAAGTTAAAAATCAATTCAATTTGGGGCATTAGACCGCCCCAACCTTGTAAGTGAGGCTAAATATTGGTTACGTACAACTAAACAAATCATACAAAAGTGGAATACTAAAAGAAGTACAGAAGTCCCCATTAAGTTTAATTTCCAAATAATTGTTAAAAATTAAAATTAAACTCCTCAAAATCAAAACACATCCTCTACATTTTGGATTCTTATTTAAGTTATTAATTGATATGAATTTAAAGTTATATAACATTTATCATCCTAAGGGAGAAGAAAGAAAGAAAATTTTAATTGAATATGCAAATACATATAGAAATAGGAATTCCATTAAGAGGCAATTTCAAGCCATTATAGTATTACTCAAGAAAAAAAAATAAAAATAAAAAAATCCTCCATTATTTTATGGCTTGCCACTAGTTGCAAGGGTTGTTGGTTTATAGGCAGAAGCAATCAACCCTTTAATTGGGTGTTAGAGAGCCCAAATATTAGTGTAGGATTTTGTGCTATAATGATTTTATGATAATGCAAAGACTTGAAATCCGTAATTTATATGTTCTAATTACAACACTAATATTTGCTATTTAATTTTGAATAGTTATGGAAAGATACTATAAGAAAAAAAGAATTGAAGTGGAAGATTCCAATTCTTAAGAATGTCAAAGTCCTCATAATACCCAAGTCCCTTCAAATATGCCTCCCACTCCTACTCCTAGTGTACTGCCAATTTAGATGACCTTTCCAGGTGGTCCTTGATTAAGAAAAAGTATTTATGCTTATAATGTTAATGGTAGAGAGAGAGTAAAGAGCATATTTGTAAAGAGGTCCTTGTCAACCTAGAAAATCATATGTTTCCTTTGAGACAATTTGGAAAAGATAAACTTTGATTTATTCCTACGTGGTTCAATAAACATGGTAATTGGTTGGAGTATAGCATGGCAAAAGATATAGCCTTTTACTTGTGTTGTTATTTATTTAAGCCTGAACATGGTGAACAGGGGGCCATGATTCATTTGTTGGTCAAGGGTTTTCAAACTGGAAAACAAAAAGAAGAATAAATATGCATGTTAGAGATCACAACAGCATGTATAGCAAATATGTGATGGCTTGTGAGGATTTAATGAAACAAAGTCAACATATAGAAGTGTGTTTGTCAAATTAATCCGATCAAGCTCGAATTGATTATCATATTCGTTTGACGGCATCGATTGATTGCATTAGATTTCTTTTACATTGAGGCTTGTCTTTTCATAGTCGTGATGAATTGATTCAATTAAGAAATCAAGGAAACTTCCTTGAACTTCTACAGTGGTATTGTCACACCCCGAGTCTCGTGACCCGAGGGGTGAGTGACAAACACACATAACATGCCCTAACACTACCATCCCATGATCAGAGCAGTGCAACAACTCCTGGTGAGCCATGACACATATTAAGATAACATGAAATTTGCCTCGGCTAGTGCCAGGTCTCAAACTACAACATATCATTCCCCTTTAAAGCATTACATAGGCCTTAGGGCCTTTACAACCAAATCGAATGAGACTTCCTATACATTAATATTATAACCTTCAAATAAACATTCAACTTAAATAACCTAAAATTCTACCAAGTCTGGTATGGCTCATGCAAATGCACTTCTAGTCCAGCCCCATTAGTCCACCTGGTTATTATGTTCTGTTCCTGTAACAAAATCTGTAGGGACGTAAGCACAGGTCCACTTGTGCCTACGATGCTACATACTAACATATATGGTATGTAAACTAGACATGCATGCTTATCATCATACATTCATAGATACTTCAACATTTTCTATAAGCTATGATGAATCACCACTATTAATAAGTTTTCAACTTAAGTAAATATTTATCATCATTCAACATCATCATAATATTACATACAATTCCAATTATTTTTCGTTATTGAATTTCCTAATATTAAATCCAATCACATTCCATATCCACATTATCACATATTCATCATTCAATCACATAACCACATCCACATTATCACTAATTCATCAGTCAATCACATAACCACATCCACATTATCACTTATTCATCATTCAATCTCGTAACCATGGCCACACAAGTCATCGAAGGTTGGGTGCATACACAATATCGTCTTTTATAGGTCCAGACCCAACGAAAACGATAAACCAAACACTATCGTTTAGGATCATAGTCTTGGGCCACGGGTAGTCAATACACACACCATGTTATGGGCTACTAACCCACTGACATGGACACCAAATCCTGTGCAGGTTTTGGGACTTTCAACCCGAGAGTAACCTCAAAACCCTTTCTATTTCTGCACCCCCATGACCCTTGGCACACAATCAATCATTACATCACATTCAATTCTCTATTACCACAAGTTCACATTCATCATCAAATGCTTTCTATCAATGCATAAACACATTTCAATTCATCATAAAGCTCATCCCATCTCTTCCAATTCACTTGTTCAAAGTTTAATTCATTTACCATCACTTATCAATGAAAGTTTACATTGCATAGCATGCATTCTTATATCACAAAGTAAACAATACTTATTAACATTTTTGGAGTATGAAATACACCTTCAATTCATATATTTAGACAAATAAAATATCATGCAAAAACTTGGTACTAAACTCTTTATGGACCTAGGGTACAATGTCCAAAAATAAACTAAGTCAAAAACTACACTAGCCTCGGTGGGTGCCCAACTGTCCATAGGTCGTGTGCCCAAGATCTTGGGCACCCATGTCTTTTGCGCCTAAGAGGGCCCAACACCTTGTGCGCCCACATATTGGTTTGTTTCATACTCTATTTTCTGGGTCTAACATCCTCCACACTTGGAACCTTAATTTGACCATGTTTAGGGCAAAATACTTAAAATCTCTTGTTTCTAACATTACCACCAAGCTTATAGGCACCAAAAGAAACCAACAATTTGAGTTTTCATTAACTATGGGCCAAGTTATAGATCAAACGTCCTTATCTCTCCCTCAACTTATACCTACACATATATGTGCATGTAACTCTTTTTTCCTCCATAAATGAAATCAAAACTTGCAATGGTTTCTCAAATGAGGTTCTAATACTTATTACACATCATATATGTAAGAACGTTACATAAAATCCTTACCTCAAACCAAATAGAGATGAAGAACAAGAGGTGGTCTCTTCTCGGTTTTCAAGCTCCCAACTTGGATGGATCCAATCACTCCCTCCTTTGATCTAAATGACAAACAAATTACACGGGTAAGTTCCTTGAGTGCTCAATTGCATCTTTGCAATGTTAATTTGATCTTAAATTAAGGCTATAAGGACTTACCCTCCAAATCTCCACCCGGTTCTCTTGTGTTCTTCTTCCTCTCCCAGGTCCTCTCTCTCAATCCACACATTTCTCTCTCTCTCTCTTACACCATACACACACACACACACACATACATATATATATAATAATTGGTTAATATTTTAATCCCCCACAGTAATCTCTAGATTTTTCCCTTCCCCTAGCTAGTTATAGGTCTGTAGGGGTGAGGGTTCCGCCACACAAGTCAAAACACACCATACCTGTCATTTCTACTGTATCTCAGGCGCCCAACTGAGTTCCTCCTTGTATGCTCGAGCCTTGGGCACCCACGAATTGACCCCTTGTGCGCCCAAGGTGCCTCATTCTAGCACTTTGTGTCAAAATTTCAACTACTAAATGTTTAGCTTATTTCTTTCAAAGTTCTCAACTCTAAAGTACCATTAATGATTCATACTACTAAATCAACATATCGTTACTTCCAAAATGTATCAAAAACCATATATTCATGTTAACACAAAAGTCTGGGGTATTACAGGTATGTGGACCATGATAAGGAAACTTCCTTTTTATGTCCATTGCTTTGCTCATCAACTTCAATTGACATTTGTAGCAGTTGCAGAAAACATAAGAAGAATGGCTTTTTCTTTAATTTAGTTATAATTTTGTTAAATATTGTTGTAGTCTCTTGTAAAAAGAAGGATATTCTATGAGAGAAACAATTTGAAAATGTGTTTGACGGAATTTTTAGCGATGAAATTATGATTTTGAATCAAGAAACAACATTGAAAAGAGTTGGAGACACATGTTGGGGTTCACATTAATATATTATTGAGTTTGATTGTATTATTCTCCTCAATAATTGATGTACTTGAGGTTGTAGATAATGATGGAGCATATTCAGACCAAAGAACTGAAGCAAGTGATGTATCAGATGTAATCCAATCTTTTGAATTTGCATTCAACTTGCACTTAATGAAAACTGTGTTGGGAATTACAAATGAGTTGTCACAAGTATTACAAAGGAGAAATCAAGATATTGTAAATGCCATAATTATTGTCAATGTATCCAAGCAATAACCACAAAACTTGAGCGATGATGGATGGGAAATTTGATGAATAAGTTTCTACCTTCTGTACTAAACATGACATAGTTATTCCAAACATGGAAGATTTGTTTGTACTTCGAGAAAGATCACATTGCAATGCTTAAGAGACCATAAATGTTCACCACTATTAGGTTGATTTGTTTTATACAGTGATAGATATGCAACTTTAAGAATCAAATAACCGTTTTAATGAGGTGAGTACAGAGCTGTTGTTATGTATGGCATCTCTTGATCTGAGCAATTCATTCTTTGCTTTTGATAAGAGAAAGTTGCTTCATTTTGCAAAATTTTTATCCCCTTGATTTTTCCCCATTAGGTCTCATCATACTTGATAATCAACTTGAGACATATATTGTAGGTATGAGGTTCAATGATTTATTTTTTCAAGTGATGGGAATTGGTGGACTTGCTCAAAAATTAGTCGAGACGAAAAAGGATGCTATTTATTCATTGGTATATTTGCTAGTGAAATTAGCCCTAATCTTACCAGTTGCAAATGCGTTGGTCGAGAGAGCTTTTTTACAATAAATATTATAAAGACTTTACTACGTATATCGCATGGGAGATGAATGGATGAATGATTGCCCAGTGACATACATTGAAAGAGACATATTTGAAACCATTGACAATGAAGTTATTTTGCAAGATTTTCAGAATACAAAAGAATGAAGGGAATTGTTGTAACTTGTTTTGTTAATTTAAAGGTTATTTTGCATAAGAAACATTTGATATTAATGCATAGTATTTTGTATTTTATTATATTTTATGTATTTGTTTGAAATTTAAAATTTTACTTGTGATTAGGCCTACGCTGACCCAAATTTCTGGGTCCACCACTATATGATAGTATGAAATAACAAGATAATATGCATGCTGGCATGATGTAGCGTTGTCATAGCATGGTGCAGTATGGTCATAGCATGGTGTAGTATGGTCATGGTATGGTATAACATGACAAAGCATGGTAATATGACATGTTAGCTTGGTGTAGGATGATAATGACATGATATAACATGGCATAGCATAGCGATGCATCATGATGTCATGATATAGCATGTTATGGTATCATGCGAACATGGCATGGTATGATGGTAGTATGCCATGCATGTCCTACATGTGATGTTTGGAATTTTACCAAGTTGTCTCGGGTAAATCTGGTCAATATCATACATCGGGTCCACCCTGGACTTAAGTTATGATCTAAACACTTTTCATTGATAAAATGTTTTTATTTACATAATTAAAATTATTTTATCGTAATCATGCAAATAAATTGAATTGAAAAAATAAAATAGAAATTTTGTAAAGAGAAAATTTTACCGACGCGAGCATTTTTTAGAGAGAGAAACTCTGAAATGTTGGCCTCACTTGGAGAGCTCCAAGTGCCAAGTGTTGAATGTGAAAATGAGGAAGGGGGAGGTCCTTCATATAGGCCTCCCCCACCTTGAATAATCATGGCCTTGTAATTGCGAGCAAAAATATCTGCCCGTGCTTATAGGTGGAACAGTATGCTTAGAGCCACAGGCAAAAAACTTTGTACAAACACGTGTATAAAGCTTTCTACCGGTGAGAACAAGCAAAAATGGCTGCTTGGGTGTTGGCTCAAGGTTTATAAAGTTAGTTTTATAATTGATTTTGATGATAACAAATATTGAATTAAATTTTCACAATTAATTTTCAAATAGACATTGTATGAAATTTTACAATTCATTTGATAGATTCAAGATAATAGAGTTGGAAGAGATTGATATTATTTTTTAGATATTTTCACATAATTTGGATGATGGAATAAAGGAATTTCAAAGTTGAGAGTAATAGAAATCAAAGTAAGATGAAGATTTGAACTAGAGGTTAACTCGGATAAACAGAGAAATCAGACACATGTCAGTATATAAATGATATCTTAAGATCCAACGGTTCAAATTTCATAAAATTTTAATATAGTAAACTAGATTTCCATATCTACAACTTTACCAAAGGGATATTTTTGTGGATCTGAAGTTAAGATATCAAAAAATGAGTTGGAATATTAGTCATGGCAGAAAAGATCTTAATTCTGGAGCTAGTCTTAGTTTTTGAGACATAACACATACTCTACAGCTTTAAAAATTCTGATTTTTGGTGAGTGAAAAGAAGACTCAGAAAGCTACAACTTTTGTAGTTTATGTTTCTTCTAATTCTAAAAGTATCATAGTGAAACAGAAGCTTAAACTAGAAACACAGATTCAGAATGTCAGAAAAAGCTATCAGAAGCTGGTCTCGGTTCAGAAGCCATATCTGACTATCTACTCGTTGGATGATGCTCAAATTTTGACATGTGATAGCTGACTTATATATCTACAAAGTCTTCAATCTGCGATAATGCCAGATTCGAACATTATGAGGGTGAAAAACGATCACAAATATATCCCAGAAAATCTGAATCTAAAAGACAGCATTGGAAGCAAGGAAATTTAATTTCTTTCAAGGGCAAAAGTGTCTTTTCACTTAGTAACGGCCATTTGGAGATTTTCATCTATAAATAGAGCATCAAACTCAGATTCAAGAGGATGAACAAGGCAAGAAAGAAGTGCTTACAAAGAGATACAAGAAATTCCATAACTTTGCAAACATAGAGTGATTTCTTCCCACACTTGTGCTTCATCTTTCATATTTAACTTGTGAGAGTTTCTTTTTGATTTGATTGAGTTTTAAACTCATCATTGCTGTTGTAAGAAAGGGATATTTAAAGCCCTTTTAATTTGTGAGAGTTGGTGAGCTCTTGTTAGTTTTGGTTCAAGTGTTAGAACCAAAACAAGAGACTTTCTTTGAGAGAGACTTATGTGAGTGATTTGGGGATAAAATCACTTGGGAAAGGTTTGTAGCACCTTGGGAAGCTAGTGTGTAATAACCTCTTCAAAGAATAGTGGAGAAATCTCAAGGAAGGCCTTGGGGAGTGGACGTAGGTAACATTGAAGCCGAACCACTATAAATCCGTTGTGTTTCCTTCTCTTCCCTTCTCTTTATATTTATTGCAAACACTAGCACTAACTCTTCATTTACAAATATTGAATAATTTTTTTTTGGTGCATTTCATATTTAACTATCCTTTTCATCTTGACATATTTGTTTTAAGGTTGAAATTTTTATTTGCAAAATTTTTAAGCAACCCTATTCACCCCCTCTGGTGTTACTATTTGGGACAACACTGGGGTTATAGGCAAAAACTCTTGCTAAACAATGCAGGCAGAAGACTCTGCCCAGGCTCACTGGTGGAAAAACCCACCACAAGCCTAGTAGCGAAAGGGGTTTGGCAGGCTTGTGGAAAATAAGCTATTAAGCCCGGATGACATCCAGAGCAGTATTTTGGCTATTCAGAGCCTACCTATATGTCCTTTGACATGTTTGGGATCTCTCGTGTATTTCTATACATTTCTGGCCTGATCTGTGTATTCTAGTTGATGCCATTCTTTAGGTGCATCAGTAGAGGGCATTCTTGACTTATGGATCGAATTGACCTTTAACTCTGAACTTTGAATGCTTTGTTCATGCAAGAGTTTTTTGCTTGGTGTCTTGGACATATATGTGCAATCTGGTGGTGTTCTGCCTTGATCTGAGTCTTCAATTTGACTTCTCCTCTTTCCAAGGGTATGATCGTCATATTACTGATTATTTGCTATTTGTTGAATTTTGGCACTTTAACATATCCTACAATTAAAAGAATCTAACTAGTAGGGCACCATTCAACTAAAAGTATTAATTATTGTAATGTTTAAGTAAGAAGCAAAATTGGGGTGTCTACAGAGTGGAGTCATCAATCTTATGTGTAATCTAAGACAAAAAATTTTATGATTCTATTCAATCATTCATAGGAGGAATGGGACCAAATTTGGTGCCGGAGAAATTCTCTTTAGAATTAAAATAAATTATTTTGTGTTTACAAATGATAAAAATCAAGGACATATTAATTTTGAGAATTCAAACTTAAAATATTAAAATGGATAGTAATGTAAACGGTATAAAACTTTCTTAGGAAGTTTTCCATCAACTACCCAATGTCACTGAGGTCAAGATAAGAGTGTTGAAATTGGTATGGTTGAATTATATGAATCTAAATCATATGATACTGAAATCAAACTAAGATTTATTGATTCAAAAAATCTAAGAATGCCAAAAGAATAATTATTTGAAAATTTTACGAGAGATCAATCAAAAAGTTCTTAAAAATTAATTGAATTCCAAGTTTCAGGAATATATCTTCAACATTGGAATAGGCTCTACAAATTACCAATATTTTAGGAAAAGGAAAGAAGTTGAATTAAGAAAGATCCATGTTCCAATCATTCTTGGAAGTTCTTTTAATGACGAATAACAAAAATCTAATATTTTTGAACAACTAAATTGGATACAAATATAATATTTTTATAATCAAATATAAAAGAAAATATTGTTATATAGAAAGTAACATTTGAGTTTAGATGCTATAAAACATATAGCTTACGCACTTTGATAGATATTAGAGCCACAACCACAATGTGTCAACTAAATGCCATGCCTGGAGAATATTGTATTAAAATGAAAAATCCAATCTTAGTTAAAAATGCAAATGATACAATATTTATAATGGATTTTTAAAGCGAAAGACTATATTTACAATACAGCCTAATAAATGTAAAAGGACCATTAAAATATAAAAAATATTGTGTTTCCCTCTAATGCACGAAGATGTTTCTTCATAACAATTTTTTAACCCATTATTATCTTGCAAGTGTGTCTTATGATCATGTAATAGTAACTGATAAAAACAATTCTTATTTGATTCTTTAATTAAAAACCCATGATTTCATTTATATTAAGGATTTGCACTAATCAAGTGTGGTAATGATAGTCTGATTTTAAAGTATTCATTAAAAAATTTATTATCAATTAAGCTTAAATTTATCAAAAGATAGTTTAATGTTATGAGAAAAAAATTCCTAGATATTGTCATCTAAAACTAAAAGATTGATAGAAGATAATTAGGAAAAATTTAAGATTAATACTAAATAAGATATAAATAAATTCCAAACTTAAATGAAGGAAGCTTTAAGATAAAAAAAACTTAACAACAAATTAGAAGTCTACGGGGTCTTAGTAATGAATCATAGTGAAAGAAAACAAAAAAAGAAAAAGTTATGATGGTCATCAATTTTTGTATAATCTCACTATTAGTATTAGAATTTGTAAAAGCTTAATGGCATTGTAGACTTTTTAAAATATAAATGTATATTCTCTAATTATTAGAAACTATTGATTCCATTTTATAATTATTAGTGTGGATTTTTGGCTATTTTGTACTATTGTGCAATTATATAGGTGTGAGTATAACATCCTAAAATGTTTAAAAAATGTAGGCAGAACTAACTCTATTAAGTAAATACTTGTTGATAGTGAAAATAAAAATTGAAATAGCTCATTACATTAGTGACTTTATTTTATCTAAGTTTTAAAAGAGTATATATTGTTCCAATTTACCATGTTGGGTTAAACATGCTAGGTAAATTGATACCAAGTTCGCAACATCGAGGAGGGAGATGAATTTGCTCAAATAATCCATTTAAAACTAACAACTTTCCAAATAAGTAAGTCAAAATATGATTTTCTTGAATAGGTCTTACTAAAATTATTAATCTGAATAACATATGCAAAGTAAAGTCATCTATTATTATAAGTTGTCTTTCGTATTGAGGACATTAAACTGAAATTATTAATGTGAATAGTGTATTCAAATTAAATTTCTTATTCTTATCTTTTTATCAGTTCAGTTACACAAAATCTTATTTATTATTTAAATTAACTAAAATATATTATTAAAATTGATGACTTAAGAATATCTATTTTTTTTTTTAAAATTTGTTGTTATAAATAATGACTTCAGTTTCAATGCGTAATTTAAATTGATGATTTTAGTATATGTTTTATTGAAAGAAATTATTTTTTAATTTACTTATTTGAAAAATTCATGCTTTTAACTGAATGCTTCGGCAAATTCCCTCGAGTCAAGGAATATGACATCACTCTCTTATTTGGGCTGAGAGCTGAAACTTTTGCTTTGCCCCCGCTGTTCTCCCTCGAAGCCCCCGAAACAAACTCATAGAATACCACAACGACCAAGCTAGAAACCCAATTTCAGCATAACCCTCAACCAGACAGAGAGGGAGGGTTTGAGAATTCACTGCACTCAGTCTTGTATGCCCTAATCTAAATCGATCCATCCCAGCTCTAGCTAGCTGGCTTGCTTCTTTCTGGGTTTTCTTCCTCTAATAAGCCTGTTGAGAAAAGGTCCGTTCCAATTTCCTAATAAATAATAAATAAATAGATAAATTAATCAATTTAGAAGAGAGTTTTGCATATAGCAGCACCAGAATGATCATTGATGGTGTCGACCGGGACGATGCAGGAGGCATCTACCATGGCCGCCCCCACTTCATTATCGGCTTCCCATCCTTCCTCTACTACCATTGTTAGACCTTCGTCCTCATCATTCTCCACCACCACTCAACAACACCTTCACTCCCATCATCCCCAATACCACCAATTACCTTCGCCGCTCTCGCTTGGGCCGCCACCTTCTTCTTCTTCCCACTCTCAGCCATTGGTTAATCATGGCGCTATGGGGGGCCCAGGGGTGACTATTGCTGCGGTTGCGCATCCGCCCAGGGAGCCTATGGTGGCCCCACTGGCCAGAGTTCGGCTTTCAGACTTAATAGCCTACGATGGAGCGCCGACTTCGACCTATTTGAGGGCGGTCGAGGCGTTGTCGGGGTCTCTGATGAGGCATAACGCAGCTATCATTGAGCTGGGAACTGAAGATGCTGCACTGATGCGATGCGGGTTGGAGGCTTCCAGGTTGTATTTTAGGACTAGGACTCAGAATCCGGGCAAGGGAAGTCGCGGTGCCTACATTTACAGGGCTGGAAGGTAATATTATTGCAAGCTTTCTTTCTAAAATGAATTACGCTTGGTGTTGTTCCTTTCTTCTAGTATTTTCTTCAATTCCATGTTGCATTAAATAAGTAGTATCATTCCTATTTTCCTACTTGTCTTGTAATGGAGACATTAATTTGTGATGGAAAAATAAAGGGGAAAAAGTTGTCACGGTGTTTTCTTCTTATTCCTAGGGTGGATTGCATTTCTTGCAAGTCTAGTTTTATTACATTTGAGGTTAGAGTTTATTAACCACTATGACAGGGCTCTGGAAGATTGGGATTCTTCACCCCCATGCATGGCTGATATTTTTAGATGCATGGGAAAGACGGCTCGTGCTGCTCTGTCTGCAATAGCAAGGCATCTCCGTCTTCGAAGCGAGTAAGGATAGTATTTGTGGTCCTTTTACTCCTTCACACTATGTGTTTTAATCCCCTTTGTAATTGCATTTCATTTTCACTGCTTATGATATGCATATGATGCAGTGTTTTTAACCATTTACTTGATGATAACCCGCTGCCTGGTAATGAGGCATCCTCATCAGTGCTGGTTGCAACTTACTCTATTCCATCCTGGCCAAATAACAAAAGTACTGTTGGGGGAGGCAAGCCACCTCCAAGTGGAGAAGTTGAGAAGGGATTGTTAACATTACTTTCCTCAGACAGTCCCGGTCTTCAGGTTATCCTTCTCTCTTACATATTTGTGACTGTATACATAGAGTATTTTTCTTTGGTGAAGGAGTAAGTGGTCATTGTCATACATAATAATACTTTGTTTATGGTAAGTTTTATTCCAGATCTTGAATACCTATGAAGCAAAATGGTTTCAAGATTGAGATGTTATGGGTATTGGGGTCCTCAAGTCATATTTTATAGTTTTTTTCTTCCGTAGGTTTGTGATCCCAATAATCGTTGGTACCTAGCAGATGGTGGTTCAGCTGCTGGGGATCTTTTGCTCGTCACGGGCAAGGCTCTCAGCCATGCCACAGCTGGTCTTCGCCCTGCAGCATCATATAGAGTTGCCCCTGATTTTTCTTCTGATACTCCTTGTAGTGGAAGGTTCAGTTACCATTTTCGTGTTATATTGGTTATTTTGATTGACTTGGTTCTAATGCATTATATTTTTTTGTTGTTGCAATTGTATTTTTATTCGTGGCTGTGTTCATTACTTATGGGAGCATATTGTGTGCTTGTAGGACATCACTGGCATTCAGGTTAATGCCACAGGGCAATGCTATATTAGATTGTTCTCCCATTGCTGCAGCTGGTCATGTCATTCCTCAAAGCTATGTACCGATCTCTGTTAGCCAGTTTATGGATGACCTTTCAGCTGAGGAAGATATAATATGCGACCATTCTGAAAATGTATTTGTAAGTCTACTTAAAGAAAACCTACTTGTAATTATTAATAAATGAAATTACAATTACAGAAAATGTTGGTGTAACTGTTATTATCTTGTAGACTTGTTCTTCCCGTAATCTTGGTTCTTCGGGGTCAAAATCTGGGCCTTTCACCTTAGACACTGCAATCTGTTTCTAATAATTTATTTGAACGATAGCTGACATCTAAAAGTAAAAGTTCCATTTAAATTAATTGGAGGGAGCATCCACAAATTATAAAAAGCACTTAAAATTTGATAGCCAAGTTATACCATTGGAGGGGGAAGGATGAATGGAAAGTGTTCATGACCTCTTCAGGCAGCCAACAATTAGTAGTTTTATGAAAAAAGCTTTGTGTGATCTGTCTTCAAGCTTTGTAATCCATCATCATGTAATTTTGAGGAATTAAAGGAGGACTGGGATGAGTGCTTCTTTTCGTTAGTGACCAACTTAGGTTGTAGATCTTGCTGTTTAGTTTTCATGTCGAGGATATTCAAAAGGTTACACATAATCCATGAATCGATCCATTTTTGCATTTTACATTTTTTTCCCTTACCGATGAAGACAATTGTGGTGCCACATAGGATAAGTGATTGACCTTTGAAAAAAGGGGGAAAAAGGCTGTTTCCTTTAGTATATTTAAGTTTTGGGGTTTATTGTCATTTTGGTTATGTTTTGGATTAAGTTAGTTTCCATGTGTTTTTTCTTTCTATTATAGGCATCATTTTGAATAAGGTCTAGGTAATCCTTAGACGAAGGTTGCTTAAGGTCATGATTGATCATGAAATATTTGTTAAGTAGTGAAATGCTCCTAAAATGGAGATTTGTAGTGGATTTTGGTGTATAAAATTACTTATCAGGAAAAAAAAAAAAAGAATATTATGGTGAATAAAACTTAGATTTGAGTTTTTAGCCTTTGTATTTTTCTCTGTCCCAATATCCCATGGTATTTGAGCTACTCTTGCTAAATATTTAATTTTCTTAAAAATGGATCAACAACTTTTAGCCTTGATTTGAGAGTTTATTTCAAGTCCATTATTCATTTTTGTTGTTAGGTTCTCCACTTGGTTACAATGAATCTAGTGTTACTGTTAAGGAAAAAAATATGAAATGAGAATAGGAGCTACATATAATGGAGAGGCACAAAATGACAAGGACAACACTGAGAGTGTGGTAGGAGGTAGGGGAATCCATTACAGGGAATTTGGTGAGGGACAAGATCTTGCTAATCTTGAGGTTTACTTGAACATATCCCACTTGTCTTTGCCCTTGACTTCCAAAACCATTGATGGTAATGGGCTCTTTCACCAATTAGCTTTTAGGGATCACAACATTTAGAAAGTAGTTAGGGGAGGATGTTGATGGATGGCTGTAGACAGAAAAGAATTTTGTGTATATTTTTATGTGTAAACAAAAGACTTTATTTAAAGAGTATACCCTACCTATATAAGGAAAGAAAATTAAATAAAAGTAGCCTTAAAATCAAGACTAATTATTCCAAAAATTATCTTCTAAATTACTAGAATACTCTAGAATATTCTACATATTCTACACCCCCACAAGTTGGATAATAAATATTAATCATATCCAACTTGTATAAAAGGTAGTCAAAATTTTGTCGGGTAGACCTTTGGTCAGAATGTCGGCAGTCTGCTCTTTTGTGGGTGCATAGGTCCTACAAATAATCCCTTCCTCAATCTTCTCCTTGATGAAGTGTTTGTCTACTTCTATGTGTTTGGTCCTGTCATGTTGAACAGGACTAAGAGAAATGCTTATAGCTGCCTTATTGTCGCAGTAGAGCTTGATAGGGTGCTCTACTATCATACATAGTTCCTCCAACAATTTCTGTAGCCATAGTCCTTCACACATCCTTGTGCAACTGCTTTAAACTTGGCTTAACACTGCTTCTAGCCATTACAGTTTGTTTCTTGCTTCTCCAAGTCGCTAACTTTCTTCAGAGAAATGTGCAGTAACCTGCTGTGGATCTTCTGCCTTCTGTTGAACCTGCCCAAATTGCATCTGTAAAAATTTTCACTTGCTTTCACTTTTCTTGAATAATAATCCTATACCTGGAGAGTCTTTGAGATACCTTAGAATCTTGTAGATAGCTTTTTGATGGGATTCCTTTGGTGAGTTCATATGCTGACTTACCACACTTACTGCAAATGCAATGTCTGGTCGAGTATGTGAGAGATAAATTAGTCTATCTACAAGTCTCTGATATCTTTATCTATCAGCCAGTCCTCCATCTACTGCTCTCTTTCCAGCTTCAATCGAAGTATCACTTGGCTTACAACCAGGCATCCCTGTTTCAGTGAGAAGATCCAGGACATATTTTCGCCGAGAGACACTAATCCCTTTCTTTGATCTCACGACCTCCATACTCAGAAAATATCGTATCTATTCTAGATCGTTTACATCAAATTCCTTGGCTAAGACCTTCTTTAATCTTTCCATCTCCACTGTATCATCTTCGATTAGGATGATGTCATCAACATATACAATTAGAATGATCTGCTTCCCTTTTTTGGATTGATAGAAGAACATAGTATGATCTGATTGTTCTTGCCGGTATTCTTGTCCTTTTATCATTTTGGTGAATCTATCAGACCAGTCTCTCAGAGATTGCCTGGAAGTAACGTGCTCCAAATATGGCTTTTGATAGAACACAGTGGTATCGTGTGATCCATGTAGCCGACCCCACCTAGTGGGATAAGGCTTATGTTGTTGTTGTTGTCAAATCAGGCTCTCAGAGATTGTTTGAGTCCGTATAAGGATTTCTTGAGCTTGCACACTTTCTACTCATTTTCTTTCTCACAAAATTCGAGTGGTAGTGTCATAAAGACCTCTTCTTCTGGCTCACCATTTAGGAAGGCATTCTTAATATCAAATTGTTGGAGTGGCCAATCCCGATTTGCAGCTAAAGAAAGAACCCTTATGGTGTTTAGTTTTGCAACTGGTGCATACGTTTCTGTAGTCAGCCCCATAAGTTTGAGTAAACCCTTTAGCCATAAGTTGAGCTTTGTACCATTCCACCAATTCATCAGCTCTGTACTTTACTGTGGATACCCACTTACAACCTGTTGGCTTCTTTCCTTTTGGTAGAGTCATTACTTCCCAAGTTTTATTCTTGTCTAGTGCTCTCATGTTCTCCATTATTGCTTCCATCCATTCAGGAATTTTCAAAGCCTCCTCAATGGTTTTTGGAATCCATATACTATCAAGGTTAGCGGTGAAAGCACGACAGTTTATAGATAAGGCATTATAAGAAACAAATTTGGCAACAGGATAAAGGGTACAATACTGTGGTTATTTTTTGAAAGCAGTGGGAAGATTAAGATTATTGGAATTAGGGTTAGTCTTTGTTGCCTGATTAGGATTTATTGCAGATATATGGGTACTCAGAGCTATCACCGAAGCCAATTGTCTTTATGCCTTAGGTGCAAGAGTCTTTGTAGGCCTTGATTTTGGTTTTCGTGAGTAAACTAGTGTCTCCTTGTCTGTTTGTGGTTTTGGCTCTCCTCCTGAGGCCAATATCCCTTTTGTATTAGGCAAATGAGTAGTGTTTGGAGTAGGTTCAGAAATTGTGTTTGGAGTAGGCTTAGAAATGGTGATTTCGAAGTCTAGATATTGAGCTTCACTTGAGAACTCCCCCCCTGGCCCCCAATAAGCGAGGGCTTTGGATGGTAGGGAGTCTAGTAAAAAAAGGTGACATTAAGGTTGACAATCAATTTTTTTGAGATAGGATCATAACACTGATAGCCCTTTTTTTTAGGAGAATATCCTAAGAAAATGCATTTAAGTGCTCTAAGGTCTAGCTTAGTTCGGTGTTGGGCATGAATATGCACAAAAGCAGTATATCCGAACACTCTCAGTGGGAGAGTGGAATTAAGACGGGATAAAAGAAAGTTTTCTTGGAACTTACGGAGAGGTGTGGCGAAGGATAGAGTTTTGCAAGGCATCCAATTTATGAGATAGGTAGTGGTTAAGATAGCATCACCCAAAAGGTTTTGGGCATATTAGATGTAAAGGAGGGCATAAGCAACTTTGAGGATAAGTTGGTTCTTTTGTTTGACCACCCCATTTTGCTGGGGTGTGTCGACACACGAACTCTGGTGAATAATACCATTTTCATTGAAAAATGTGCCTAAACAATTATTGAAATACTCAGTGCCATTATCATTGTGCAGGATTTGGATTTTGGGGTGAAACTGAGTTTGTATCATGGAGTAGAAGTTAATGAATACAGAATGAACTTTAGTTTTGTCATGCAATAGATACACTCAACAGAGATGTGTGTGATCATCAATAAAAGTGAAACCATTTTGTGTGAGTTTGATTCAGAGTACGAGGAGGACCAGATGGGGATCTTGTTGGATATTTCCATAATGAGTTGGATAGGATTATTTAGGCATTGATGATTTTTGGAATTGATTTATTTACTTCCCTTTTATTTCGAGATTTTATTATGATTTGATTACTTTATTTTAGGAAGTTATTTGATTTGATTTTCAGTCATAGCCTATACAAGGGTTAGGAATTGTAAGAGATAATTAGTTTTTTATGAAATTGAATTGAGAGTTTGATTTAGTTGTTTAGTTATAGTTTTTTTTATTCTTGTTCTTTGTGTTCTTGCTCCATTGTGCTGTATCAATTGGTATCGGAGCGAATCGATTCACTATCACTGTTTGAAACCAAACCCTAACCTCAACTGTTCGAAACCAAACCCTAGCCGTAGCTGTTTTAATATTTCTATCGTAATTATTATCAAAATCATCATCGTCAACGAAGGTTACTCTACTGATCCACCTTCGTTCATCCTTGTTAGTCATGTACCATTGACCAGTTGATCGTTAGTCTTCTTCAACGGATCCCAAAATTGCTAGACAGCGAAGTTGAACGCTCAGGATTCACTTTGGATCATCTTTGGAACCAACTACCATCGTTGTTCACCTCGTTGGGAGCCCACAACCATTGGTGAGTCTCACCAACCTCACTGTCTTCCGGCAACTCTGTTTGCAATATTTTCAACGAAGTTTCGTGACCAGCTGGTGACTCTCCGGCAAGTTACAAAGGTTGCTTCAGTGACCAGCCGCGGACTCCCTATAACGACCTAAAACAACACTCTTGGCGAAGTTCTGACCAAACTCCAGCGACACTTCGATAAATGGAAGTATGATTCTCCGGCAGCCAGTAGTGTTTTGATTTTAAAAAAAATTTGAATTATATAGTTTCAAAAGTTGGCACTTCACATAACTTGGAGCAAATATTTGAATTAAGGTACAAATTCTCTCATTGTTCATTGTGATAAATCTATAATCAAATGGCAATGTAAATCGTATTTGAAACTAAATCTGGCCCATTTGTTTCACTTATCTTATATCTCCTTTGAAATTGTTTAATTGTTGCCTATCTAAATCAACCAACCATTGCTTGCCAAAATTATTTGTTGAGTTTCATTTATTAGGGTCATAATTCCTATCTAATCATATTAGGATTTTATATTTTTATTACTCTTTTTTTCAATTTTCTTTAATATCAGCATAAAGAAAAAAAAATTGCTTATGTCCTCTTACCATCACTTTTGAAACTCAATCATATTTTTCTAATAAGGTGGAATTTCATTTTATTTGTTAAACTTATGTCAAAGATCCTCCTTATTTTAGTGGCACTCCTGATCCTCACGAGTTCCATGTTTGGGTGGATGATATTGAGTATATTTTTGATTAACGTGACCTATATGATGACCAGTGTATTCGTTTGGCCAAAACAAGATTGACCAATTTTGCTAGGGAGTTTTGGCAAACAGTCGAGTTATACTATGACAACATAGGTAATAGACTTGTTACTCTATGGGCCATAATGAAATAGATTTTGAGCGATCAATTTGTTCCTAAAGGTTTTAGGGATGAGGCATGGTCTCACTTGATGTGCTTAAACAAGAGTGTTCTTCTGTTAATGAGTATTTGGATCAATTTACAACTTTTAGAAATTGGTCTGATTTGCGGGATGACCATTGTGCTATCAGTAGATTTGTCCATGGGTTAAGACCTTGCATTTGTGTGAAAGTTAAGCGATACACTCTTAAGACCATCAATGAAGCTTACTCCAAAGCTTTAGAGATTAAAAAATATTATGAATTTGGGTTTTATGAGGTTAAATCGCAGAATGGTTTCCCTGATACTCAACATATACCTCCCCACGTGTCTAGTATCTCACATTTTGTTTATCTGACTTCATATGTTCATCGACCAAATGACCATGTTAAGGCTTCGTACGTTACTCCTATAGTATACTTTTCTACCTTCACTCCATCTAGTAATACTTTTGATGTTACTTGTCATACTTCTATACTGCCTTATTTTTCAGAGTCAAATTGCTTTGAGCAAATCATTGAGTTGTTTCATCCACCTCTTGGACCTAGTGTCCCTATGGTTTCTATTGATACTTGTGAGTCTATTATTGATTCTCCTCTTTTGACAGTTAATTCCTTCTCCGATCATGACGAGCTACCAAATCCACAAAATGTGTTTGAAGTGGTTCCACCATCATCTTTGTTGTCCTTACCATATTATGGGAGGAACCTTGAAGCACAAGTTTCATGCTCTACTTATCTTGATTTTGTTGGTATGTTTGAGAATATCGTGAATAATGATCATAGAGATTGTATAGACTTTATCATTGATGATGGTTACTTCTTTAGGAGATATTATTTAAGCATCTTAAGAGCTTTATTTAGTGACCTCATTAGTTGGCAGTTCTTTGAGTCCATGTCCAAATTGTTCTTCCATGAGATCAGTCAGTTGCATGGGTTGGGTCCTCCTCACTTCTAGTGTAAAATAGTGATGTTCTTGCACACATTGAATAATTTTTCTTACAAGTTGTGTATGGCATCTCTTACCACTATTCTACTAATATCATTGAGTTTCCTTCCACTCATTCGTATTTGTGGGATTCTACTTTGACGGATTTGGTTGCCTCATCACTTGTTATTTATTCTCAACCAAATATTCCACTTCTTTTTGATAAAGCTGATATTAAATGCAAAATTGGGTTGAGTAATAATTAGTATAAATTTCTTTTTGATGTTATTGGTGGGAATAACGATTTTAATGGATGTAACTCAATGATGACTTATGTATTGCCTACTTGTTACTCTATATCATCTTGCCAAAATTTGCAAGCCAAAGATCTTAAACCATTTTATATCTTTTGTGATCCTAATCCCAATGCAATATTTTTTACATTGCTATGTAATATGAGTTTTGTCGTAATTTGCAATGTGGAGAACTTGTTACCTTGTTGAGGCATCTTTAGGCCTCAACTATTGTTTGCAGGTTATGGCGATATTTTCATGCCAGTCCAGTTCCTCCATCTCTTTAGCGGTGCCTATGTGTGTTCAATGTTGAGGACATCATTTTCGTTTAACTCTGGAAATGTCTTCTCAAGTGGAAAATACGACCAAATATTAATGCACAAGCTTTCAACTCGATGGAGTCGTGTTTTTCCAAGTGATGGAGAATGATGGGGATCATGAATTGGATAAGATTATTTAGGCATTGAGGATTTTGGAATTGATTTATTTACTTTCCTTTTATTTCAAGATTTTATTGTGATTTGATTACTTTATTCTAGGAAGTTATTTGATTTGGTCTTTAGCCCTAGCCTATATAGGGGTTGGGAATTGTAAGTGATAATCAGTTTTTTATGAAATTGAATTGAGAGTTTGATTTAGTTGTTTAGCTACAGTTTTTTTATTCTTGTTCTTTGTGTTCTTGCTCTGTTGTGCTGGGTTAGGACCTCGCAGGTCACTGTGAATCATAGAAAAAGGCATAGGTGGTTTATACACAGATCTAGAAAATGAAGTAAGGTTATGTTTGGCAAGTTCACAAATTTCACACTAAAAATTAACTGTTGTTTTATTTGAACAAATGGAAGGAAACAACTGTTGCATATATTGAAAATTGGGATGTCCCATTCTAAGATGCCATAACAAAAGTTCATTGTTCCTAGGAGTAGAAACAGAATTAGGGACAACAGTGCGGCACTGTTTGCTCAGAGTAGCCTCCTCAACGTATTAGAGACCCTCATACTCCTTAGCATTGCCAATCATTTTCCTCGATGACAGGTCCTGAAAGGTACAATAAGAGGGTAGAAAATTAGCACAATAGTTGGAACTCTTGATTAGTTGTCTAACAGATAGTAAGTTGCAAGACAGATTAGGAACAATAAGAACATTTTCAAGTGTAATAGAGGGAGAGATTCGAATACTCCCTTTACCAGTGACTGGAGAAAAAGTACCATCTACAATTTTTATTTTCAAGTTCCAAGCACAAGGTGAGTAGGATTAAAATAAATGGTAAGCATCTGTCATATGGTTATACCAGAGTCGATAATCCAAGGAGTACTGGTACGAGAGAGGAGTTCTAACAAAAACATACCTTTATAAGCTAATTTCCTTGATGACAGAGCGGAGGATGAGGTGGTGCTTGACTTTCAAGAGGAGAAAAGTTCATACAACTTTCTTAACTGTTCAGCACTGAACCCTCCACTCACAGATACTTGAGAATTCTACTCTCCTGGTACCTTCTTGACCTGATGCTTTGTAGTAGCTTGGTAGCTTTTCTTTGTTGTCCGGGCTTCTAGTCTATGGGCTTGCCATGTAGATTCCAAGAAGTATCTTTAGAATGTCCACTTTTTCCATAGTGATCACACCACAACCTGCCCTTTTGTGTTTTTGGGCCAGGCCCACTTGGAGGCTCACGAGTAACGAGTGCTGATATTTCAGGGCTAGTCTACATAGATGTATTATTTTCCTATAACATCACCTTTTGTTGAGCTTCCTCTCGTTGGACTTCAGAGAATACTTCACAGGTAGAAGGGAGAGGCCAGCGGCCGAGAATCCTCCCCCTCACATCATCAAGTTCATAGTTCAGTCCAGCCAAGAACTCAAAAACTCTTTCATTCTCTAATTTTTTTTGGTATCGTGGGCTATCACCTGGGCATTCCCAATCCTCTTCACTGCGCACATCCAATTCCTACCACAGTGTCAACATCTCCATGTAATAGTTGGTGACATTCTAGCTTGCTTGTTTCATCTACTATAATCTGGTTTTTAAGTTAAAGATTTGGGAAGAATTTTCGGCATCAAAATACATCCTTGGTTGTTGGAAGAAAAAGGTGAGGTTTCCCTACAAATGGCACCATCGAGTTGATAAGGCATGACGTAAAAAAAAAAAAAGAATTTTTCGAGTGCTACTTTTGGAGGGCTGTGGCATTGGTGGATGGTGGTGGCAGAGTCTCTCCTGTGAGATAACCAAGCTTCCCCTTACCCTCGATAACGAGTTTGATGGATTGGGCCCACTCTCTGTAATTCTTCCCGTTCAGCTTCTCCAAGACTAGTTGAACGGTTAAATTATCAAAACTTCCATTCGAACTCAGGGGAGATATTACTCCTGAATCTCCTCCTTGAATCCTTGAGGTTGCAAAATCTGTTGACATATATATATTAAATATAAAAATAGTTTTATTGACACTATCGACTAAAGCCTGAACGATGAAGTCGTCGAGCGGCTGCCGAGATCACGAGTGTGAACGACGAAGGCGCTAAACGATTTCGCTGCCACCTTCTCCAATTGGTTCACTGTCCAGTACCAACCCAGGCCCAACTGATCCACTCAATTGCACAACTGTCAATGTTGCGTTGAGGATTAGTGAAAAAACTAGGGCTTCACACAAATTTGGGAAGAAACTATCATGGCTGATTGATTTCATCAAACAGTGCCGAACGAGATCCTTCGAAGCCAAATGAGGTATGTCACTCCAACGTCTAAGACCTTTGATGACTAGTACTCGTTGACGAATGGAATCGTTGGTGATGAGGGTACTTTGCGACTAGAATTTCTGAGGCTTCGTTGCCAAGTAGACAGAAAAAGAATTCTGTGTATATTTCTATGTATCTTTACAAATAGAAGGCCCTATTTAAAGAGTATACCCTACCTATATAGGGAAATAAAATTAGCCCGAAAATCTGTACTAATATTACTCCTAAAATCAGTTTCCAAATAACTAGAATATTCTAGAATATTCTACATATTCTGCAATGGCTTTCCATCCATGAATCTCTGCTGGAATTCCATGCCATTAATTGTCACCAGAACGTAGAGTGACTAGTTGTGAGAGTGAAGAATCTGCCTGCCTACTTCGGTGAAGCTTAGATGAGAGCAATTATCTTGGAAGTCCTTCGTACAAAGCCACCAATGGCCATGTGTCCTTAATTTTTATTTTTTGCAATGTGAGAGCAAAGCCTTGGTTGTCTTTGCGAGGCTAGTAGAGGGCGAAAGGCCAAACTGATCCAAGAATTGTTTGAACTTTGAGGACTTAAAGTTTTTGCTGTTTCTTTCTCAAATTTTAGGTAGGTTGTTGGTTGGGTAACTTTGCACGCCACTATTTCTTCATGCTTCTCATGGTGTGATATCGTCATCACATTGCGTGGCTTATCCTAGTGGCGAGGGAGGGGATCTTTCAACACATCCCACATGTTAATCTCTAACCCCTTCTCCCACGCCATTTTGTGAGAAGAGGGTCTTGTGCACCTAATAATTTTTAGTGGATGTCTTATAGTACAGTGGTACTAGCAGAACATCAGCTGGCCCTCGTTTGCTCGATGGGCAGGTTCTTTGGCACTGGAAGGATGACTGCACCATCTATAACCTATGCGTCCAGAAAGCCTTTGAGATTTGTGGTGGATAGGTGTGTTGGAAATGGTGGTGGTGGATAGTCTGTTCGTGGCTTAGTATTGGTATCCTCATTTGTCGAGTATGATGGTTGTGCTACGGGAACTTCTTTTTCAAATGTGGAATGGTTGTAGCGAGGCAGGAGTCGCCAATCCCTTAGGGCTGGACAATCTTGAGAGGGAAAGGGGGCGCTATGGTGGACAGGTTGCCATGCTGCTCCTAGCACTAACCAAACCAAACCAAGCCTTTTCCCATTAGGTGGGGTCGACTATATGGATTTGTTGACGTCAATTAGATCTGTTTAGGGTCATGTCCTCCGATAGATCTAGGTAGGTTAGGTCATGTTTAATAGTTTCTTTCCAACTTCTCTTGGGTCTTCCTCTATCTCTCTTACTCCTGGCAATCTCCGTACTTTCACACCTTCTAACAGGTGCTTCCACTGGACACCTTCTAACATGGCCAAACCATCTTAATCGGTTTTCTCTCATTTTATTTTCAATCGGTGCTATTCCTACTTTGCCCTTAATCTCCTCATTCCTAATCCTATCTTTTCTTGTAATCCCACACATCCACCTTAGCATCCTCATCTCCGCAGCTGCCATCTTCTGACCATGATTATGCTTTACTGCCCAACACTCTAATCTATATAGCAGTGCAGGCCTAACCGCCACCTTATAATACTTTCCTTTCACCTTGAGGGGGACTTTTCGGTCGCACAAGACCCCCGAAGCACTCCTCCATTTGGTTTACCCGGCTTGAATCCTATGACTTACATCAGTATCAATCCCTCCATCTTGTTGCACCATTGATCCCATGCTGCTCCTAGCACTGTTTCACTTAATTTTTTTGGAAAGAACACACAAACCCGAGAAGTCTTAAAAGTGATGGTTTACTAAATGAACCTTTTATTGAGTGTTGATCCCTTTAATACATATCTTCACGAATTGGTCTTTTGAGAGCGAATCCTAGACATCAACTACCTTCTCGTGGAATCTCTTAATGTAGGTGAGGAGGTCTTCCTTGAACCTTTGTGAGTCTTAGATCAAGTGGAGGATAGCGAGTCTTTCTTCCGTGTAAAAGAACATGGCATAGGACTACTTCACTAGGTCCTCCCATGAAGACAACGATCCTACAAGGAGCTTGGCATATTAGGCGTATGCTTGCTTGTGAGTTATTTGGGAAACTCCCAACAGCACAACGTCATGCCTGATCCATATATTCCTAAGGTGTCAATGAATCTCACCACATCTTCACGTGTATCACCTCTCTTCTTGTTGAATCTTACAAACTCTAACAAAGTGTACCATTGGGGGTAAGAGATTTTTGTGGGGTAAAATGGGTGAAAGTCTAATTCTAGTGTGGAGGGCATGGTTGACTTTTCTTGCTAAACAAGGTCTTAGAGAGATTTTAGTTGTTTTAGGGGGAACGTTGGCACAGGGATCAATGTAGGTGGGGAGTACTTGTGGGGATTGGGAAGCTTCGGACAAGAGTGTTTTAGTGACGAAGGTTGGTGAAAGTGGCAGGGTTAATACTCGGGATTTCATTTTTGCAATGATGCCGACACCTCCCTAGTGAGAGGGATCGCATTTCTTGCAGACGCCACATAATGGGTACTTCGATGGGGGCGCCTATTGGTGGTAGAGTGTCGTGCGCAAGTGAGGCCAAGTGTTACTCTATCATGTTGTTGGCCCTTCAGGGTGGGATTGGCACGACCTTGTTGCACATGGCAAGGGTGTGTTAGGAGTTGGCTGGGGTCGGTAGTGCCTCCATGGGAAGGGATGACGTAATGGGCATCTACCTTTATTGGAAGGTTAGAATTGCCTGCATCATGGCTTGTGGGATGTGTTGAGCTTCTGCTTGCAACAATTGGCAAAGCAAGACTTGCTTTGTGATGACGCAGAGTTGATAAGCCATGGAGGCTAGCTTTAGTTGCACTGCTGTGAGTTGTTTCTTTTTGTTGCCTGCAGAGTTAATCTCAATACTGTCCTGAATGGTGGTGGTCTTCTTGTGGGGTGCAATGGAAAAGTTCAACCCCTTTTCCCCTAGTGGAGTGTAATGTGGATCGTCAGAGTGGGTTTGTATGCTCCAGCTTCCTGGTGATAGTGTCGTACGTTGAGTACGATGGAACATTGCCGGAGGTGGACAGGATAAGAGTTGGGGCAATCGAGAGAGAGAGAGAGAGAGAGAGAGAGAGAGATTACTTGTGGGTTATTATCATGGGGCAGTGTGGCATATCCAATGTGTGATTGAAGGGTGACATAAATAAAGAAAAAGAGGTTGTTCTTACGCGCTGAAGACAGTGGTCCCTAGGCCAGGTGGCCTACTTTGCATGGCGTGACTCTTCCGTTGGTGGAGGTGTTAGGTATACACAGTGGTGTTTTGTTTTGTTTTGTCAAGTAGTGATCTTCTCTCCCTATAGCTTATCAAACTATTCATCCCTGGCAATGTTGTTAAAATCGGGATTTTACCTAAAATCGGTGGAGGGTCTGTAAAATTGGATCATAAAATCGTAAAATTTTACCTACAACTTACCTTATGAAACCATAGTCTATATAATACAATATTTTAACATTTAAGAGTTTTCAACTTGATATGATCATGTCATCTAAATGGAAAGACACTCCTCTTATGGCTAGTAATGTGGGTTTGAATCCCACATTTGTAGGTCAGCAAAAACAGATTTCCCAACAAAAAAGTTTCTCAACAACAACAAATTTCACTTAAAAATTTATGAGAATAATGAGAAGGCAGAGAGATCTAAAAAGTTGAAAAGAAAGAAAAAAAAATGAATAGGGCTGGTGAGATGAATCCATACAGCCTAGGGTGATTCGCTGGAGGCTTGCGCCGGCAGAAAATGGTTTTCCAACGTCCAATCTTCGTGCTGGCAGCAAGGGTTGCACCGCAGATTGTCACACTTGGAGAAATTTTTCCTCACATAAATGTTTGGTCTTTGCTCCTTCATCAAACTGATTTGCCAGCTTCATCAAACTGATTTGCCAGCGCTAGGGATTTGAACTTTGCTTTTTGGTTTCGCCTTCCTTAATTTGTTATAATTACAAAAAACCTAACATTTGTAAGATCGTAAAATCGTATGTAAAATCACGGTTTTATCAATTTTACCCCCTAAAATAACTTTTTTACCTATTTTACCCCAAAAAATGATTTTGATGCGATTTAACAAGGTTTTGTACTGTAAAATCGTAAAATCGTATGATTTTATGATTAAAATTAGGGTTTTAACAATATTGATCCCTCGATGGCTTTGCAAGGACCCTAAAGGGTCCTTTTGGGTGGGTGAGGTTCCTTCAAAGGGCAGCCTCACTTCTGGCTCAAGGGAGTGGAATTGGTCTTTCCTTAGTCTAATGGGTTCTTGGGAGACACTTGAGGGGTGGTCTTATAAAGTTGGTTCACAAAGCCCTCAAACCCCAAATGCTCTTAAACTCAAATGCACCTTTAAGTACTGGGTTCCTGGGAGACCCTTGATGAGTGGTCTTATAGAGTAGGTCCATAATACCCCCAAACCCCAAATGCCCCTTGACTTGAATGCCCCTAGAGGGGTAGCTTGATATGTGGGGGTGGATCTGTGAGGTGGTCACCCTGCCAGGGGAGTTGGCCATGCCTTGATTGCCAATTTGCCATACTATGGCGGGGAGCTGGGGTTTGCCTCCTGCACTGGGTGACCCCCTCCTAGATATCTAAAATAAGTGTGATTGTGTGCCTTGTTCAATGTGTAATGTCCAACACGTCTGATATGGACATAATTTTTTTTATAGAAGTGTATACTACGGAAATTTGCAAAAGCTTTTTGTGGAGAAGTAATGTAATCTTTATATTTAGAAAAATCCAATGACAAGTGGGTCGTCTGAAAATATCAAGGGGATTGACAAAGTCAAATCTTGAATTCTCAATTTGAAACCTGCTGTTGTCTGTTCACAGCTAACATTTTTGGAACACAACCATATTTACTATAACATGTATTTATACTCTCTTAATCCACTTCTTTATTCACAATCAATGTATGGTGAACAAATTGACTGGAGGAAGACCTCTATTATAAAAATTTGGCTCAGCAACTAGTAGGGAATGGCAAACCTATGAAGTCATGAAATTGCAATTTTGTGCTGTTTTAGCCCTTTTTTAAAATATTTTCCCCCACAAAATTGGCAAGGTTGCTGTAGAACAATGTTGTTTTTTTATTTTTAAAATATTTTATGCTGTAGAACAATGTTTTGAAGTGGTACTCTATTTTGATCTCCAGAGGCAGGGAAGTTGGGTTAATCTCTTGGTTAACATCACCAACTGAAGGTTATTTAGTTGTGATTTGGCAAAAAAGAATTAAAATACTGCTTCTTAGAGCTCAATCATATAAGCTTGTCTGATTTCTTAATTCAAAAGAGCAAGGTTACACTATGGATTCATAGCTGATTTTCAAGCAACTGTAAGTCATAACAAAAGAATTAAGTAATCAACTGAAGGTTTTTTTAGTGTGATTGGGCAAAAAGAATTAAAATACTGCTTCTTAGAGCTCAATCATATAAGCTTGTTGATTACTTAATTCAAAAGAACAAGATTGTTCATCCATATCACCCCTTGGACACAAGGATTCATATCTGATTTTCAAGCAACTGTAAGTTATAACAAATTTTAATCTTGCAAAACCTTAATATGTGTTGCAGTTCATTGATACACCAACAAATACACTAGTAGATATACAATAAACAAAGAAATAACCCTGAGTTTTTGGACCAAATAGAGGAAACCCGAGCAGGTCTGGTTGGAGGAATCATTGACTTATTTGCTGTGGATTTTGACGACGGAGACAAATTTCATCATTGGTGTACTTGGACTAGACACTGTAGACAGTTAATAAAGTTATCTGAAATGAAACTTTTGGACTTTGGATTATTCATCCATTCCAAAAGAGCAGATATATAGGTGCAGATAGATGAGCAAGAAGGGGCATTTCTTATTCTCTCTCAGATAAATAAATGGTTATTGATGTTGGATATGAAATCTTCTCCTCTCTCTCTCTCTCTATCTATCTGTTTTTTTCAATTGAACAATTTTCTTGGTATTTGCATATTGAAAATTTTGAGGGCACCTTTTAATATTTTCAAATATTCCTTTTCGGGCCCAGGCCCAAATTCAGATTTGTGGTTCGTTGTTTCCTACTTGGAGGCTTTCATGGATTAGAGTTGTGCGTAGGGTGAGAGGCTCTTAAGGTAGCCTTTGGCAAACACCTCAGGCTGAGAAGTGGAGACAAATACTCTATGATCCAGCGAGTCAGCTGAGGGTGGTAGAGGAAGAGTAAGGCAACTGAGAGAGAGAGCAGCTCTGAGATTGGTGATGAGATTGAATGTCCTCTTAGTAAATGTGGTTGATCTTGGGTATTTATGGGAGCCATCCTAGGTTATTGGGCTGGGTTAATGGTTTGGTTAGCTGATGGAGAGCTGCTGGGGTTTGTATGAAGGGGGACAATCTGCGAGACGGAAGAATCTCTGTTATGTCAGAAATGCTCTGACATGCTGTGGTGATGTGTCAATATGACATTTTAGGTGTTGGGAGGTTGTACCCAAGGGTGAGTGAACACATGGCCTTGGTAGGTTGGGGGATTAATGTAGGAGATATGGTAAGATTGCTCTTTCACTTAGTAGGCCGAGGTGAGGTTCCTTTAGGAGAACCAGTGCCTCGTATTTGGCGATCCTTTACTCTAGCGTCCAATCTGCATCTCTTGTGAGTAGTACCTTCTGCAGGTCTTCTTTGATAAGTAGTCTTGAGACTTCGGCGCTTCCTTTGGAGGTTCTCAGTCTAGAAATTATTGTTCTCAGTCTAGAAATTATTGTGCGACAGACCATTGCGGGGTAGCTGGGGCAAGCTGCCTCCTTGGTTGCTCGCTAGTGGGGAGCTCACCCAATAAGTATTGTAGACACGTTTATGCATACATAGGTGGATGTTGTTTTATTGGTGTTTCACGCAGACTCCTAAGTTCTATACTCCTGAGGCTCAGAGCCTCTTTCAAACTTTTTGTAATGAGATTCCTTTGTATTGGAATAACTGTTTTGAAGCAAGTAAATCGATTGTGCCTAAATTTGACATCAATATCTCCTTGAATGTTATTTGCTGGAATCTAGCTGATGGGGATATACCACGAACCTTGAGCATCTACAAGGGAAGAAAATAATTTTAAATGGGTTCATTTGGGTGCTTGGCACCATAGATATGAATTGATCTTCAGTGTATTTCTAAAGTTGCTCCTAAGTAGTTCAGTTCTAATTTGTTATTTAATTTTAATTTACCATGAGTTGTTTGAAAGTTGTTGATAGAATCTGGCTTCTGGGGTTTTAACTATCCCCCCCCCCCCCCCCCAAAAAAAAAGAAGGAACAAGAGGAATCTGGCTATTGGGATGCATGACCTTTTGTAAGTGCAAAAGAGTAGAAACTTATTCCAGATCTGGTATGAGACCTTAGCAGGAACCATTCTCAGCCTTGTTAGTAATAAATTTGAATGCTGAAAGACATGAGTTTTGTGGCCTGGACTTGGTACTTCAAATTGGAATCTTTGTTAAGTATGAAGTGCTCTTTGTTGTATTTCCCTATAAAGTTCTTGGTGAATTTACTTTGAACACTGGTCTAGTTTGAGATTGATCCTTGTATGGGTATAGTTAGGTCCTTTCATCTTGTTTAACCATCTTCGTGGGTGCATCTCAGATAGTTCTGAAAACACACCCCAAAGTGTCCAATTTTGTTTTCCTCCTTTTATGAAAACTTAACATCGCACAACGATCATCTACAAATCAACCATGCAACAACGGATAATTTTGCACCCCAAAATGTCCAATTTTGTTTTCCTCCTTTTATGAAAACTAAACATCGCACAAGGATCATCTACAAATCAACCATGCAACAATGGATAATTATGCATAAAGGGAAGGAACATAAAGTGTAACATGCATAATATAATGCTAAAGGAGCTTGCCAATCTTATATCTTGCATCCTGAAATCCTTATGTTATAAATTTATGGTATTAATTGAAGTTATATGCTTGTTTACTTGATATATGGATATTAATTAAATTTATCTATCCTTACTTATATAAGGAAAAAAAAAATTTAAAATTTTCTGTCCTCTTGTCCTTGTGTGCCCGTTTCCTGCTTTTTGAGGATTTGTGAGTGTTGTTGTTGCATTATATTTGTATATGGTATTCCTGACTGATATGCTTTAACCAATTTGTCCATATGGATAAGATTATATACATTTATCCAAATACTATTTTATTTTTAATTACATTATTCAAATAATATCCAAAAAATAATTGAATATAAAAGTAAACTAATTAGATGTATATATGTTACTACTTTATTCTATTTGTATGAAATTTTCCTACTTTTTAGCTAAGTATCATGTCAAATTTTATTAGAAATTATTTAAAAAATTTATATTTACGTTTTCTTAATATTGCTCCACATTAAATAATTAATAAAATTAGATAATTAAAAAGTATTTAAAAAAGAATTGGCTATATATTATATCTCTATTATAATTAGAATTCCAATTTTAATATAGAAGGCCTTCGATTTATATATTTCCAATACAGGTTGAATTCTAAAATTCAATATATATTCATGATATTTTTTCAAAAAACAAAAACAAAATTGTGAGTTAGCTTTTAAAGGCATATTTCTTTCTTACAATTTTAATTATTTTATTTTTGTAATTTTAAAACTTTGATCAAATTAGCCATTAGTCTAAAATAATAATTAAATTCTTAAATTGGAAAGTGTGTAAAATAATTGAGTATATGAGGATTTCCAATTCACGGATAATATATATGGCCAATTTTTTTTAAATGTTATTTAATTATCTAATTTTATTAATTATTTGATGTGGATAAATTTCACCAAAAAAAAAAAAATTATGTAAATAACAAATTTCATAGCTAAAAAATTAACAAATTTCACAAAAAAAAAAAAAAAAATGAAGTAGTAAACTATTAGTTTTTTTTTTTTTTTTTTAATTCAGTTATTTACACATTCTTTAATTTAATAATTTAATTAAAGTATGCCTTAAAAAGCTATTAGTTTTTTTTAATTCAATTATTTATACATTCTTTTGATTTAATAATTTAATTATTATTTTACACTAATGGTCAATTTGATCAAAATTTTAAAATTACAAAAAATAAAATAATTAAAATTGTAACAAAGAAATATGGCTTAAAAAGCTAACTCACGTTGAAAGTGGTCATGCCCTAATTGAGTAATGAAAAATTTGGAAACCTAAGGTGTCATTTGGTTTATTCTTTTTTTTGTTTTCTATTTTCTGTTTTGAGCTTATTTTTCATTTTGTTCTTTTGAAAATAAGGAAAACAATTCAAAACTCATTTGATTACTTGTGTTTTTAAAATTTGTTTTCGAAAATAGAAAATGAGTTTACGCATTAAATTAAAAATGACAAAAAGTCATTTTGAGAGTTTTTAACAAAAAATAAGAAAAATCTCAAAATAAGGAAAATGTAGTATTTTTTATTTCCTTGTTTTAAAATATTTAACACATAAAATAAAAATAGAAAAGTAAACCAAATGTCACCTAAGATTTGGAAAATGCCACTCATATATATGAATTTTTGACTAAAAGAAATTTATACCATGGTTCGGCCCCCTTTAAAGTTTTAAAAAATGGTTGATCTTACCAGCAGTAAATATAAATTTTTGAATTAAAAAAATTTACCCAAATATTTGGGCGATGAACCAGTGTTCCTAAAATTTAATTATTTTTTTTAACTGTTTTAGTAATCGAAAAATTGGAATGTCAACTGATTGTTTCATCTGTCAATATATATTAATTTATTTTTATTTACTAAATATAACTTATAAATATCAGTTATAACCCCCCCCCTAAATATAACTTATAAATATCAGTTATAACCCCCCCCCCCCCCCCAAAAAAACAAAAAAAAAATCAAAATCTTGACTTCATCCCTGCTAAGAAGTAGGGACATTGACTTGAGACTTCGACATGAGTCAACATGACATAATATGGATATGCTGACTTAGCTATTTCAAAAAATGTGATGGGGATTAGACAAATATCTGTATATATTTTGTCTTCCATATTAATGTTTTATTGAAATAGATATAATGCAAGGTAATATAATACTAACTAAAATTAAAAATCATGTATTTTATATATTAAAAGTCCACAAAAAGTCACATAATGATTACATTTCATAAAAAAATGACAATAAACTATATTTCATTGCTTAAAAATTAACATCAAATAAATTATGAAAACATTATTTTTTAAGGTGATTTTAACATTTGTCCAAAATAATTATGTTGTGTGTCTAAAACAAGTCGGTGACATGTCCAAATTATCTCTGAACATTAAAAAATTGGACATGAAAAAATGTGTGTTTATGGCTTGTCTATCAAATGTTTAAGTCCCTCGTGAGTTTGACTTTCAGACAACTTTTTTGATGGTGAGTCTGCACTTCCTAAGTGGAAACTCTTTTGATGCTTCTGAAGTCTTAAGGGTTATTTTTGATTGTAGGATGATATCGTCCTTCATTTTTCTTATGTTTTATGCTTTTGGTTGCAACCTAATGCCAACTACATGTGCCTAATGAAGTAGTTGAAAACCAATTACGTGATCATAGAGAATTTGAATGCTTCCAAAACTTAGAATGTAAAAAAAAAGGGGGGCGGGTGGTTAGGATGATGAAAACAATGAGTTTTCAAACCAAAACATATTATGAAGCAAAAGAATGCGAGAGTCTATAGGCGCAAAATCAACCTATTATAATCTCCATATATTCATGTGCCTCCCCCAGAAAATTATCATCTGATGTGGTTATGGCTAATCCATTTATTGATGTTGGTTGATATTATGTGGATACGGACTCATGGTATGTCATTTTTGAATAATGAGGATATAAACTTGGCAGAGATACAAACAAAAATATAATTTTTATATATTTTTATTTTTTATATTTTTTATAACATTCACAAGGACAATGATTTAATATTTCAATATTGACTGAATAATTTATGATTTTAAGGGTTTTGGCTCAATCCCAAGCACATCTAAACCTTTTTTGAAGAAAACTAAAAGATAAAATAATTGGGCATGTAATGTGTTCTAGTCGATATGTATTTCGTCGAATGTGGGGTTTCCGGTAGGTATTTTGACATGTCTAATGATGATACGTCTCTGATACACACCGAACATAGATTTGCCAAACATTGATATGGCGCTCATTTTAAAGTGTTTGTGCTTCACAGGGTATTTCAATCAAGTGGTTTTGCCTTAAAAAATGCTCTTGTTTTCCTTTTTAGGTATACATATCGTTGTTTAGTGTGCCTCCAAATGACGCTAAAATGCATGAACACTTCAAAATAGTTATCACACTTGTATCGTATCTTTACCAAATACGAACATGGCGGGATACGTATCGGACACGTCATTTGGTGCGTCTAATTATTTTATTTTATTATTTTTTTTCCTGTAGGACGTGGGAGGCACATGTGAGGGATACGACAGGGACATGAGAAGGATATAGTTGGAGTTAATATGTAATATTTGAAATTTTTTGAAGGATCATTATGTAATTTTGGTATTTACTTAGGGCCAAAATATGAAAAAAGAAATTCACTTTTAAAGAAAATGATTAATTTTCAATCAATAACTCACAAGTAATTTGTAGGTATACCTGTTCAAATATATTTTAAAAAAATACGTAATTTATTTTTTATTATTCGTCGTATCCCCGTTGTGTCCGTATGCTTCTTAGTAATGTCATTTGATAGTATTTGTGATAACAATAATTAAGCTTCAATACAATTCTGAGTTTTGCCTTGTTTGTTTACTCTGGTTTGCATCTTCCACTTTCACAACAACTTCAATTTGAGTTAACTAGCAATGTAATTTCTTTTTCTTTTTGCTCAATGATACTTGGCTACCATGTCATTTATCAAAATGAAATTTTGGCTTTTTGTATTCAAAACAACAATAAAGTTAGTATTATTCCACACGTACGCGCGCACACAGCTAAGCATTTCTATATTTATGTGTCCCTCTCTGAATTTTTTATATCCTTGGAATTGGACTCAGCAAGACTGAAAGAGATTCAGCAAGCAGTTCCATGATATTCTTACTAGCTTTCCGTTTTTAGCAAAAATGATTATGATAAGCTGCTTGAGGAGTTTATTCTGATGAGTTTTTTTTCCCTTTTTTTTTAAGTAAATAATTGCATTCTGAATTTCAATTTTATGGTGACCTTCCATTTTTTTTTTGTAATTTTTACTTTTTGATAAGTGTCCATTCTTGTCGTTCAGAGAAAGGAATTTTCATTCAGGAAATTATGCTTGTTACTCTTATGCTCCACAGTTTTCTTGTATAGAGATGTTGCAAAAATTTCCACTGTCATGCAGTTTCAGTCTAATGAGATAACCCATGTATTTAATTTGAAAGTATTGTTCCTACTGGCTAATCTGTTAGAAATCTCTCCATTAGTGGCTCGGTCTGTCTCTGTTAACAATCTATCTGTCCTTATGGTGTGTATGAAGTTTGAACTATTTATTTTTGTCTTATTCTCTCCATTCTTAAACTTGTGTTTATAACGATAGCTATATACACTTCGTACAGGTAGCTCAAAACAATTTGAATAAGGAAATTTCCTTGAGAAGCGTTCTTTCAGATCCTTTATCGTGAGTTAAACGTTCTTTTCTATTGCTTTTGTTTCTTTTCTTGCTTTTTGTTGTGTAATAATTCTTCCTACAGCAAGTTAGAATTGGAGAATTTAGTGTCCCATTCAATTGGGAACTGTGTAATAAAAAAGAAAATTTGGGTCCTTGCTTTAATAAATTTGTTTTATTTATTTATTTATTTATTTATTTTAGTTTTTCGGGGGAGGGAGGGTAATACAAGGGGCAGTTGTGGTTTTAGAAAGTCAAACTGGATTTGGTCAGCAATATTCGAAGTATGGACTTGGTTTATGATCTAGTCCTTATTGCCAACAAGCTAGGCATTACGGTTTCTGTGTACAAGTAACTTGTGGTCTAAAAATATTCGGCTGGTAGCTATGTTACTTGGACTAGGGTAAAAGTTCTCAGGTGTGAGTATGTGTCTGGGTGTCAGACCTCCCAAAACTTTAATATTGGGATACTAGGATGTGGGCCCAAAAATTGGGTAGAATACGTGGATACGTTGTGAACATTTGAATATAGTGTATATTGTGTGTAATATATTAACTTAAAAAAATACAGTTATTATTTAGAAATGTACTCGGAATTTGAAGAAAAAATGAGTTTCTAATCTTCTGCGTGCATAAAAGAGTTGTGCATTTTCTTTACTATTAAAAGTATGTTGTTACATTTTTTAAGAAATGTTAAAAATTAGATGATCCAAGTGTTCAATTTGGGTATAGTTGTGGGATGCATATTCCATACTCTTACCCTTGTCATATCCAGGCGACATGGGTATGCTGGGGTAAATAGAAGAGTCCAAGTAATGTAGGTCAGTATACAGAGAACAATTCTTGTAACAAGTGTTCTATTTAAGACCCCTAAAGCTCTTTGATATATTTTGTTTTTGATAAGTAAATATTATTTGTTAGGGAAAGGAGTTGGGATGACTAGAATCCATGACCTTTGATCTAGGTGGTGGTTCCTCTTCAACTTTAGGTAGCCCTTCTCATTCTTTAAAGGCCTTAATTATCATAGGCTTACCATTGGTCCTCTTGTGGAGTTTTGTCTCTTGTTTATTGACGTAGCATAACAGAAGGAAAAAAATGAAAAGCAGAAATGAACTAAATAAAAACTTGCTAGTCCTTATTGCCATCAAGCTAGGCACTGTGGTTTCCGTGTACAAGTAACTTGTGATCTAAAAATATTCGACTGGTAGCTATGTTACTTGAACTAGGGTAAAAGTTCTCGGGTGTGAGTATGTGTCTAGGTATCAGACCTCCCAAAACTTTAATATGGGTCCAAAAATTGGGTAGGAAATGTGGATACATTGTGAACATTTGAATATAGTGTATATTGTGTAATATATTAACTTAAAATATAGTTATTATTTAGAAATGTATTTGGAATTTGAAGAAAAAATGACATTCTAATCTTCTACATGCATAAAAGAGTTAGACATTTTCTTTACTATTAAAAGTATGTTATTACATTTTTTAAGAAATGTTAAAAATTGGATGATCCAAGTGTTCAATTTGGGTATAGTTGTCGGATGCATATCCCATACTCTTACCTTTGTCATATCTAAGGGACATGGGTATGCTGGGGAAAATAGAAGAGTCCAAGTAATGTAGGTCAGTATACAGAGAACAATTCTTGTTACAAGTGTTCTATTTAAGACCCCTAAAGCTCTTTGATATATTTTGTTTTTGATAAGTAAATATTATTTGTCAGGGGAAGGAGTTGGGATGACTAGAATCCATGACCTTTGATCTAGGCAGCGATTCCTCTTCAACTTTAGGTAGCCCCTCTCATCCTGTAAAGACCTTGATTATCATAGGTTGACCATTGGTCCTCTTGGGGAGTTTTGTCTCTTGTTTATTAATGTAGCATAACAGAAGGAAAAAAATGCAAAATGGAAATGAACTAAATAAAAAGTAATTTCTTTCAATATTATTCTCAAAACCAGGTCTTCCTTACAATCTCCAACCTTTTATATAGACTAGGGCTGGAAACTAAATGGAGTAATTTCTCAAATCTTAAAATTCAAGGAAAACAAAAAAATTAAATTCCTAAAATTCCTCCCTTTCAAAATTAATTTATTCAATTCAAATTGTGTTCTTGCCTAGAATATTTGAATTGGAAACGGCTATCACGATCTTCATCATTCCCTCTTGACTGAAAAGAACTCTGCTTCGTAGAGTACTGCTGAAGATAATGCGCCAAGAGCTGAGAATCAATGAGGTGAAACTCCTCCTCAGTAATCCAAGTAGTATTAGAATCTGGTTTGTGCTTCCACCGGGCAAGAAAACGCTAACGGCACCCCTGAGGAGAAATGATAGTCTCAAAATCAAGCACATTTGTGATCTGCTTTACATTGAACAAATAGAAGAGTCAATTGAATGATCTATAGAAGTACCAATAAGAAAAACTGAAGGCTTGAATGTGCCTCGATAAGGTAACAAGTCCTCTACATTGAAACTGAACTAATATTCATCTTAGCAGGTAAATCAATTAAATAAGCATTAGGGCTCCACTTGCTACGGATACAAAAAGGTCCAATGGCACGTTCATGTAACTTCTTGAAAGAACGTTTAGGGTAACGCTCTAGGTGAACATGAACCATAACATAGTCCCCTTCATTAAATGCAACATTGCGACGATGTTCATTAGCTGCTAGTTTATAATCTAAATTATTAGTTGCAATTTTATGTCAAACAGTAGTGTAAATATCCTGAATGTGTTGGGCAAAAGATTTAGCTGAGTGAGATGGTCAGCTATCAGAGGGTAAGGGAATTTGGTCAATAGGCTGATGAGGTGTAACACCATCAACACACTCAAAAGGACTCTTACCAGTGGAACAATTGACAGAGTTATTATAGGCAAATTTAGTGGTAAGGAATAACAAATCCCAAGTTCCCTGATGTTCCCCAACTAGACACTTAAGCATGTCGCCTAAGGTCTGATTAACTACTTCAGTTTGGCCATTAGTCTGGGGATTAAAAGCAGATGAAATTTCAAGTGGGTACGAAACAGTTTCCACAGAGTGTTCCAAAAGTAGCTCGCAAACTTACCATCCCTATCAGACACTATGGAAATAGGTAGTCCATGCAATTTGAGAACCTCTCTAAAGAATAACTTAGCCAAGTGTGAAGCATTAGCTATTTTGGTGCACGGTATGAAGTGGGTCATTTTAGAAAACTGATCAACTACTACCAAAATGGAATCATGACCTCTAGTAGTCGTGGGTAAGCCAAGAACAAAATCCATATTAATGTCTTGTCATGGTGCATGTGGGATAGGTAAAGGTGTATACAACCCATAGTTTTGTTTTTTAGCCTTTGCTACCTGACATGTGTGACATTGAGAAACAATTCTGCCCACATCTTTCTTTAATGATAGCCAGTAAAACCTATCCTCAACTAAGGCAATAGTCTTATCCCTATCAAAATGGCTAGCTAATCCACCTGCATATAACTCCCAAACTAAAAATTCTTGAACAAAAGTATGAGAAATGCACAACTTGGACCTACGAAACAAATAACTGTCTCGAATAATAAAATCAACAAGCTCGCAACAATTACCATCGTGGATGTCTTGAAAGATTAAGCTAAAGTCTGGGCAAGTCAAGTATTCATCTTTGAGCCTATCAAAACCTATGACACTAACACTCAAAGACTGCAAAGTGAGAGCGACCCTACTCAGAGCATCATCAACCTTATTCTCTATGCCTGCGCGGTGATTGAGAACAAAGGTGTATTCTTGAAGAAACTCTACCCATGAAGCGTGCTTATTACTCAATTTCTTTTGGGAATGAAGGTATTTTAAGGCCTAATAGTTAAAGTATAAAACAAACTCTTGTAGTAACAGGTAATATTACCAATGCCACAAAGCACGGACAACAGCAAACAACTTTTTATTATATGTGGAGTATCGCTTCCTAGATTCATTAAGCTTTTCACTGTAATATGCTATCGGCCCACCTTCTTGACTCAAAACACCTCCTAAACCTACCCTAAAGGCATCATAAGCAACCTCAAAGACTTTAGAAAAGTCAGGGTGCCTCAAAACAAGGGCTTCTACCATTTTCTTTTCTTGATTTCCTCAAATGCCTTATTGGTAACTACGGTCCATTGAAAATCACCTTTTTTCATGCAATCTGTGTTGGGAGCCATAATAGATCCAAACGAATCTCTTATAGAATATGGCTAATCCATGGCAACTACGAACCTCTCAAATAGTTTTAGGTTCAGGCCGCTCACAAATAGCCCTTACTTTTTCAGAGTCTGCTGCTATTCCCTGGTCAAAAATAATGAACCCAAGAAAAGACACATGAGATTGCATGAACGGACACTTGTTGATATTTGCATAAAGTTGCGCAGTTAGCAAAACCTCCAAGACCTACCTAAGATGACCTAGGTGTTCTTTCTTAGTCTTACTGTAAATAACTATGTCATCAAAGTATATGACAAAAATTTTCCTAGAAAAGGGCGTAAGACCTGAGTCATGATCCTCATGAAGGTACTAGGAGTATTGGACCATCCAAATCACATTACTAGCCATTCATACAAGCCATCGGGGGCATTAAAGGCAGTTTTTCACTCATCGCCTGGCCTAATGCAAATCTAATGATAGCCGCTACGAAAATCTATCTTGGAGAACCAAATGGAACTGGTAGAAGGTCTAGCATATCCTCGAGACAAGGAATGGGAAACCTATACTTGACAGTGATCTTATTGATGGCTCTACTATCGATGCACATTCTCCATGGCCCGTCCTTCTTAGGAGTTAATAAAGTAGGTATAGCACAAGACTAAGACTCTCTCGAATAGCACCCCTTTGTAAAAGTTCTCCCACTTGTCTCTACAACTCAGCACGCTCACTAGGGTTTATCCTATAATGAGGCAAATTAGGCAATTGGGATCTAGGTATGAAGTCTATGGCATATTGAATGTCTTGTATAGGGAGAAGCCCCTCAGGGAGATCTGTAGGTGTCACATCCTTAAATTGCTCAAGCAATTGAGCAAGTTTAGGGTCAAGGGCTACGGGATTTGTAGGTCGGACATGGAAAACATTCTCGACCACTAAAACTAAAACAAATCCACACTCTGTCCCAACTTTCTCAAATTCTTTCCTATTCATCAACTGCATAGTGTGTTTCTTTGGAGTAGGGGAAAGTGGGATGGGCTTAGCCTGAAAACCCAACTTAGGTGAAGACTTAAATTCTTGTTCCCTTGGCTTAACAGGGTTCAACTGAGTGGTCTTACCTTGGTGTTGAAAGGTGTAAGTGTTAGAGCGCCCATGATGTATCATGTCCATATCATAAATCCACGGATGACCAAGTAACACATGCGCTACATCCATTGAAAGAACATCACACCATACTTTATCAGAGTAACTTCCCATCTGGAGAGGGACTAAACACCTGTGGGTAACAGAAAGACTAGTTGTGTTTACCCAAGCCACCCAAAAGGATGGAGATGTTGCTCAGGCTTACGCCCAATCCTATTAAGTGCTCAAGTGGATACTACATTCATGGTACTTCCTCCATCTATGACAATCTTACAAATCTTAGTCCCACATTTAAGGAAGGTTTGGAATATGCTAGTGCGCTTATAATCTTCCTCCTTCACAGGGGTTGATAAAATGTACCGCATGACACCAAGATGGAATTGATCTTCAGCTTCTTGTTCCTCACACCCATCCTTAGGATCAAAACCATCAACTTGCTTAAACTCATCGGACTCAAGTGACGGTTCTAAACCCTAATTGAGCACAAGTGCTCGCTGTGGACACTATGTAGCAATGTGTCATCTCTTATGACAATTATGACATTGAATACTCAAAGTATCAAGGGCGGAACCCAGAAAAAGTAGATTCAGTACCTTGTTTACCTTGATTTCCCAAATTAGGACTGTTACTTTGCCGTGAAGTAATTGTTCCAGTTTGTAAACTCCCATTTAGTTTCTGAGAAGAGAATGACTTAGACTGTTAGAATTGAGAAGTCATCTGTCTGGGGGTGGAGAGTTCATACAGTTGTTCAATGGATAACACCTTATAAAAGGTGTCTCTCTTGAGCTCAGGGCACAACCTATTAATGAATCTACCTATTGTTCGCCAAGACTCTTCCTTGATGTCACATCTCATAAAAAAAAGCTTCAAAACTAGACATGTACTCAGTGAGACCCTAAGAGACGCTTGTCTTAAGTTCATTAATTGATCATTCAATTGGTCTCTATAATAGGTAGGATGGTATTTTTCTTACAATTTAACTTTCATGTCAATCCAACGATTAATAGGTAGGGCCCTAAATCTCTCTCTCTCAATCTGGACACGTTGCCAATGCTGCTTGGTAGAGCCGACTAATTTCATTTGGGCAAACATGATTTGATGCAAGTCTAACATACGATACCACCTAACATAATCCTCAATTTCAAGAAGCCAATCGAAAAAGACACCGAGGTCTAATTGTCCATCAAAGTATGGAGCGTCAACCTTAACAACCTTGACTATATTGTTAAACTCATTATGGTGGTTTCTAGGGTATTTCATAGGTGGTCTAACGCCATATTGACCCTCCTGTGGCCTATGATCCGCGACACGATCGGTTTGAGGGAATCTATTACCATAACTTAGAACAGATTTTGCATCATCTTTAATGTCTCTCCCATGAGGACTGCGAGGAAACTGTGGTTGGCTGTGGCCACCGAGATAAAATCCAACAGAACCCGTGGAACTACGGGAATGATCTAACGTTTGTCCGGGAGGAATATGGATATCATCTCTCTGATCATCCATTTGACGATTGCCTAGAGCCCTAGCTAGTCTATCAAAGTCCTCGCGAAGTTGGTTCATTGAATCCTGGAGTGTGTTCACATTTTACTCTGGTAGAAACTTTTTGATTCATGGTGAAAAGGGTTTGGTAAAAGGATATGAAGTAAAGTGAAAAGGTAAAAGAGATGAAGTAAGGTGAAAAGGTAAGAGAGATGGGGTTATGAAATAAACTGTAAAGGTTTTTTTTTTTTTTTTTTTTTTTTTTTTTTTTTTTTTTTTTAACGAGGGTGATGAGATAAAATATTTATGTTGATATTAACTCAAATTGAAACAAGTAATTAAATAATATGCTAGACCAAAGCAAATGTCACAAATATGTAATTAATAAAACGACTGAGTATGATTGCATGCAAATTTATGGTACTAGGGGTATGGGGATTAGGAAATGGTAGGTCTTCTAATAACTGTAATTTCAAAGAAAGAGGTCTAATAATTGTAAGTCAAAAAGCACCCGAAATACAAATTTAATATCTTTCCTAGCCAAACAGAATATGTAATCATAGTTTTGAGTAGGGAACATGTACCCTTGCAAAACACAGACTGTTCTGGGGTTGCTGGAGGTTCACTGGAATGTTTGCTAGAGGTTCACCAGAATGTTTGCCAAAAAGTCGCCGGAGACTGGAGCTCGCTGGAAATGGTACCACCTAGGTCGTCGGAGGATGGTGAGGGTGGTGGAAATCGTCGGTGGTCAAGAGACCCAAGCACGTGCTCTCTCACGTGGGGCGAGGTCGCTACGAGTGGATTGCACTCGCTGTTGGCTTGTCAATGCATGGGCACAAGTGGTCTGGGGTCTGGACTTGTGGCTTGGTTGATGGATCTCGCTAGCATGAGGTAGTTCTGTCCTCGCTGACCGATCAAGCGATTGACTACGAAATCGCTACGTTGGTGATGAAGTCGTTGCGAACTCGCTATTGCGTTAGCGACGAAGTCGTTGCTGTATTGGCGATGCAGCTATGAACTTGGCGGTGACAATCAAAGATAACCCGTTGAACTACGACCGACGATGAAGATCAGTGAGTAAAAACTAGGGATTATTTGTATTGTTTTGAACAGGGATGGATTCTTTTGCTCTGATGCCACTTGATGTAGCGTAGTAGAAGGAAAAAAATGAAGAACATAAATGAACTAAATACAAACTGATTTCTTTCAATTTTATACTGATTTCTTTCAATGTTATTCTCAAAGCTGAGTCTTCCTTATAATCTCCAACCCTTTATATAGACTAGGGTTAGAAACCAAATCAAGTAATTTTCTAAAATAAAATAATCAAATCACAATCAAATCTTAAAATTCAAGGAAAACAAATAAATTAAATTCCTAAAATTCCTCCCTCCCAAAATTAACCTATTCAATTCAAATTGCGCTCCTACCTAGAATATTTGAATTAGAAACGGCTATCACGATCTCCATCATTTACGCTATTAACCTATACTTTTAACTATTTGCTTCCATTTTTTGGCTAGTATTTAAGTGTTTACTTTCGGTATAATAGTATTCTTCATTAGAATATTCCTCATTTTTTTAATAAGACAGCATATTCTACTCTTTTTTATTTTAGTTGGCTAGAGGGGCCAAAGAGTCGAAGTTATTTCCCTTTTTGAGTTTTGTAGATACTTTGGAGTTGTAACAGACCATTTGGCCCTTTTGCATCTTCTTGATGCTTTTATAAAATTTTGATCACCTATTAATAAAAAAAAATCCTTTCTAATTTTTTTGGGTTTAGAAGTTTTAAAGCACACACTATGCTATTGAATTTAAAAAAAAAAAAAAAAAAGAAGTTTTTGGACTTTGAGTTTTTTAGCAAGTTTTTTTGTTTGTTCTAGATTGGTGTACAAAAATATATTAATTCCATCTTAGTAGTGCTTTATCATCCTACAAACCTGAAGGTTGTTGAGTCCTTGGTACTTTGTGAGTGACATGTTAAACTCTAGCTATGCCAGTGGGATTTTGCTCAGAATTGGATGATCTGGCTACTGTTTTAGGCTGCAAAATTGGTTCTCTCCCCACTATATATTTGGGCATGCCATTGGGAGCCAAATTAAAATCCAAACAGATTTGGGAACCCGTAATAGAAAGATGCAGGAAAAGATTGGTTGAGTGGAAAATCAGTTATTTATCAGCTAGTGCAAGAATCACTTTGATTAAGAGTGTTCTCTCTAATCTTCCAATTTATTTTTTCTGTCTTTTCCCTGCCCCAATCTCTGTGTTAAAGGAATTGGAAAGATTACAACGAAATTTTCTTTAGGGAAGAAGTGAAGGAGACTTCAAACACAATTTAGTGGACTGGAAAGTTGTTCGCAAGCCTATTCAATTGGGTGGAGCTGGAATAAGGAAGCTGAGGCTGCATAATGAAGCTTTGATGGGGAAGTGGCTTCGAAGATTTGCCCATGAAGACTCTAGTCTATGGAAAAGAATGATTGCGATCAAATATGGAGAGGAAAAAGGAGGCTGGTTTTCAGCAGAGGGTTCAAACTCTTTTGGCACTAGCTTATGGAAATGCATTAGAAGGAATTGGTCTAAATTTGACAGTTGTATCTCTTGGAAGGTGGGAAAGGGTGACAGAATATTGTTTTGGAAACACAAATGGTTGGAGGTTGGTTGTCTTTCAGAAGTTTTCTTGAAATTTATGTCATTGCATCTGATAAGAATGCTTTAATTTCAGATTATAGCACAGGTTTTGGTTTGAATAGAGTTTGGAATATACAGCTGCGAAGAAATATGAATGACTGGGAATTAGATAGCTTCTGGTTACTGATGGAACTTCTTTATTCTTTACAGATGGAAGACATAGAAGATGCATTGATATGGAAGCAGTCAAAACATAATATTTTCATTGTGAAGTCCTTTGATCTATCTTTACAGGGAGGAGAGAAGGAAGCTTTTCCTTGGAGGAAATTATGGAAAACTTCGGTTTCTACAAGGATCATTTTCTTTTCCTGGTGTGCAGCGAGGGGGAGGATTTTAACCATAGATAATCTAAAACTAAGGGGTTACTCTATAGCTAATAGATGTTCTTTATGTCTCAGACATGAAGAATCAATTGACTATATGTTCTTTCATTGCATTTGGTCTGCTGAACTGTGGAGTCTAACCTTTTCATGTTTTGGAGTCCAAATATGCTTCCCCGAAAACCTCAAGAGCTTTCTTTTGGCATGGTGGGGACAACCATTGGGAAAGAGGAAGAAGAAGATATGGAATTTGGTTCCCTTTTGTTTATTTTGGTTGATTTGGAAGGAAAGAAATAGGAGGATATTTGACAACATAGAGAGGACTGTTTTGCGTGTCAAAAGTTTATTTCTTTTTTGATTGTACAGTTGGGTAGAAGTGGGAAGAGAGATTGATCTTTGTTCCTTTATACATTTTGTTGCTAGCATGCAGTGATTAGGAGAAAACTGTAATTTGTTTCTTTCTTTTAACATCTCTTCGATTCTTTTAATAAAACTTGCTTATCTTTTCAAAAAAATGTCAAACTCTAGCTAAAGGTCTAATTCAAGATGTTGAAGTGTTATTTAGTTATTTTCTATCAACAAGCCTCCTCACATGTAGCCAAACTGACTTTGATGGGGCAAAATACGTGAGACTATTGATTTATTTGACGGTGAAGGACTTTTAGCTGTATTGATACCATGTTAAATTGTTAGTCATCATCTCACTTAAAAGCTTAAATTATTAGGGAGGCGGCAACTTTATTATTTATAGAGTTTTTTTTTTTTTTTTGGGGGGGGGGGGTTGTGTGTGTGTGTGTCTCTCTCTCTCTCTCTCTACACAAGATATACTTGATGATTTTTTAGAGGGAGACAACTAACGGTAGGCTCCGTTTGTTTTAGTGTAAATCATTTTTCTTAGGAAAATATTTTCATTGAATTGTTTTTAAATGAAAATTTAGTTTTTTCTTCATTTTCTTGTGTTTGGTGCGCATATTGAAAATATTTTTGGAAGGAATTTTAGGCTAATCACCACAAAGATTTGGAAGGACAAGGTACTTGTTGTTTCATTGACAAAAAATCCATCTAAAAACAACCAATTTATAAACAATTCAGTAAACTGAGTCAAACCTATGAAAATCAATGGTCTCCACCAATAATCTGAACTTATTGATTCTAGGTGGGTCTGCGAGGTGAGCAAGCCAACTGCAGACATTCTCAACTACAAAGATCGAAGTGAGAACTCATGACAATGTGGCAATTGCATTGAGAGGCTGGTTGGCTTGTTCATTATCACCGACTCTTGTAGGAGGTTGCCTCTTCTGGTTTTGGCAGACTTCAAGGATATTCAGAAGGCAACAATGGAGGCAGTAGAAGCATTTTCTCCAATAGAGTCCAATGGGGTTTCCACCTATCAAAAAACCCCATTTGAGGAGACCACAAGAATGCTGAAGATGCTTTTCATAGACGGAGATGTGGTTTTCAGCATCATTGCTCACAAATATCACAAAAAGGTTTATGCTTGAAAATGTCGAATGACTTAAGTTTCAACACGATACAATAACTTACAGAAATTTAAAATGTTAGTCAAACTTTGAGGTTTGGTGAAAGCTATTTTACTTCCGAAAATGTTTTACTTGTTCTCTTACAACATAAGAAATGTGGATATGAATGTTGAATGCGGATACAAATATGGTGATTTTGAAAAAATGAGAATATAGACACGGTACGACCAAAAAATAATATATATATATATTGTTTAATATATTTTTGTTAGTTATATATATGAACGTAATATCTACAAGAAAACTAATTCGATAATTCAATATATAGACTGAACATATATAGCATAACAAAATATGAGATTGAAGTTATGATTTGATAGGTTTAGCCTAATTAAATCTAGGCTTTTCTAAATCATATATTTAAAGGAAAAAATGATAAAATTTTTGATACACCAAGTGGAGTATTCAACACGTCTTTCGGCGTGTTCGAGCACTATGCGTTGAGTGTAGATATGATACCTAGTTTGAAGTGTCCATGCTTCATACCTTACTACCAAACAACAAAAAATATGTAAAATGTTTTTCACGAAACCTTTTTACATTGAAGCAAATGGAACCTAGTTGAGGTTTAAGTTTGAAAGATACATGTGTATATTTTCTTAATTCAACCTTGAATTTTGAAACTTTTTGGGGATTTTTGTGAAATTGATTTAATTTTAAAGTTTCAAAACTTCATTTTATGACTAGGTGCCACATCTATTTGAGGAGGCTTATATGAATAGTTTTGTCATGTAAAGTTGTCATGACTTTTCTGAATAGACACTTCATTTGTATATAGGTCTCCTCACAAGTGTTTTACAGATAACAAATTAACTCCCTTCTTCCTTATAGGAGTTGTTTTATGGAAACCTTGAGACTGGAAATACTCAATTTATCTTGGTAGTAGGGTCTTTCGAGGGGAGTATCTTTGAGCACAATGGGTTGAATCTTGGAGTTGATGTCCTCCCACCTTCTTGTGTGAAGCCATGACTTTAGCGATTGCACACCTCTTATGCTCATTGGCCGGAGTTTTGTATTTTACTTTTGATATATTATATATTTTTGTTTTATATGTTATATCTATATAATGTTCAAATAATTTACTTGTGTTTAATATGATCTAAGTGTTCTAATTATGCACATTCTAAATTGAACTTATTGGTCTGAACTTTACTGGCTTTTGCAGCTGTAGTCCACCACAAAACCCATTGTATAGGGTTTCAGTCAAAGTGTTTTGGAGCTCTCTTACGTCATTACTACTAATTCTGTGTCTGGTTTTGGTTCTATTAGGAAATGAAGAATGAAATAGTTATTGACATTGCATCTTAATGGCTGGTTCATAAGTCTAAGAAGCAGCTTTTTAAGGGTCTGGCATATCCCACAGTTTCTGAAAATTTTCATTTGAAAGGAATATTTTCTGTGGATTGAGGAAAAGTTTTCCTCCTAAGAATATTTTGAGGATTGGTTAGGGAGCAGTTCTCAAAATTTTACCAGTTGTTTCTTTCTAATTAATTCTTGTCGTGACAATTTTGTTTCACTTTAGAGATTGATATGAACTTAATTATTCCCCCCCTTTCTTCTCTCTGTCTCGATCTCGATGTATTCTTCATTCTTCAGTGGTGCATTCCTTGAAGATGCTGTGGTTGTTTCATGCGGGCATTCATTTGGTGGTCTTTTGCTGAGGAAGGTCATAGAGACGGTAAGCAGTTGTCTCTAATCAATTTATTTTGAAATTAGCACATTTTATTTTATTTTTTTAATCGGTAAAACTAGCTTATGTTACTTACTCCAAATGTTGCATTTTTCTGTTGATGATTGTATTTCTTGTTTATTTCATTATGGGTATAATGGTTTCAGAATATGTACAAATTAGCACTCAGTAGAGTTAGAAGAAAGATCTACTCAAACATGATCCTAATTATCTAATATTATTACCTTTCCTTTTTTTTTTTTTCCAACAGGGGTGGGTGGTGGGTTATGCCATTTTAAGTTTGGTTAAAATGACATTTTATGGATGGAAAACTACTACATAATGCAGGCTATATTGCAAAATATGGAATTTTCTTCTTGTTCTACAAAAAGTCTTTTAAATCTTCGACTTTAATCCTCATAGCCCATAGTGCTGGCGATAAATATGAGCAAGGCACTTAAATGTATTGTGGATAGTGCCAGGTACTTAAATATGTCGTGGATAGTGCCATTGCACCAGGACTACAGGGACTGCTGCAGAGTGGAACTTGGAGTAGTTTGGTTAAATCTTATGATATTGGATCAACCAAGAAGCTCTTGTGGTTTCCAACTGTTACTTTCTGTTAAATTAATGAATACCTTCTTCTTCTTCTTCTTCTTCTTCTTCATTTTTTTTTTTTGTTTTTTTTTTTTTTTTTTGGGGTATAGATAACTGAATGGATGTATTGAAAGTTTTCTGAATTCTATGTGGCATCCTATAAGTTGATAAGCTCTTGTAAGTGTCTCCTTCCTAACAAGAGGGGAAAACATAGAGAAAAGGATAAAGAACATGCACTTAGGTAGTGATTGCTATCCATTTAATAGCAATTAAAAGATGAGATTCTAGGATCTTCTGTTAGATGAAAAGATGAGATTCTGGGATCTTGTGTTAGATGCAGCATGCTGGAATACCCTGAGCTGGTTGACCATTGGGATTTACCCCCTTCTCTAAATGAGGAAAGTAATATGCATTGAATTTGCATCACATAGAAACTTACTTTGGTACTAACCTTGAAGTTGCATATTTTACATTTTGGATTAGTTTTATGTTTCCAATTTTTATGTTAGTGTGTTCTGATGTGCATGTTCATATTTGACACTTATTTTGATGTTTTTCATGTTATTGTGGTTTATTGGTGTTGTATATATTCAGTAGCACACATTTTTTATGCCATTCACAAGGTGGGGATATTGTGTTCTATTTAGTGATGACAATAGTTAAATCTTATTACTTTGCAGTTAGATGAGACTTGCTTGGATCAACATGTTTTGGTGCATTTGATTGAGGTTGCTAGCTGCAACTGGCTTTTCCTGTAGATGTATGAATAATTCAATGTGTTGCCTGGATAACAACCCAAAAGAGGGAGGGTGGGATGATGAATTGGGTTTTAACTATTTATGAAATCTAAGATCAATATAATTTGAAAACCACAATTTGAATGATAAGCAATTAAAAACTACAAGACAGAATTTAAGGAGTGAGGTAAGAGAAAAACAAACAATGAGATACGTTGTGGTTCGCTTGAACCTGCATCCACTCCCTAAGGCTACTCCCTTGAGTATTTTCACTAACTTCTCTAATGAAGATTACAAACTTCTAGCTTCCCCGGTGCTAGCAACCTTCATAAGTGTTTTTCCTCACAAGAACACTCTGAACTTTAATCCAAGTGTTTTTTTTGTCCTAGAACACTCAAAACTTCTCCCTAGTGTTTTTTACAATCTATAAGAGTATACCCAACTTTTACAAAATAACCCTTATAAAAAAATCACTCTCAATTGAGTAAAATGAAGAACAATGTTCTCTCAAAGAGTTGTTACACAAATGAAGGACAAAAGACGTTGATTGGCTAGAGTTTGCAAAAAGAATATACTAGATCTTTAAGCTTTTGTCTTCAATGGGTCTAGATCTTCAATTTTATAGATGAAAATGCTAGTCGTTGCTTGTTTTTTATGGTTTCCATTAACCTTCTAGCCATTGCATGATTTGGGTCATCAATCCCTTAAGTTGCTGATCTGATTTTTCTCCACAAATTTGTTGGTGTGTGATATTGTCAACGCTTTCACTTGATAGATTCAATTTGGATTATTCTGAACTTTCAGGTGTGGACACTTTCTTGGCTCAGTGTCAGCACTTGCAAAAACAGATTCAAATCTGGATTTTTGTTTTGCTCTAGTGTACACTTTTTCTTCAGGTGTTGACACTTTGATCTTACAGAATTGACCTTTCAAAACCTTCAACTAACATTAGTATAGCATTAAATAATCAATCTATAACTAATGAAAATTTTGACATTAATTACTATATTTGCCTTGTTATCGTCAAAATCAATATTATAATTTCATTACAAATCTTGGGGTTAGCACAGTGTACTAAATGGAGGTCTAAAATTGGAATAGTGTGTAGGAAGTCTACACGGGCACAATTTGTAATTGTTGAGATAATAAATCAATAAAAATAATAAAGTTGTCACCCTCCCTAACGGCTCTCACCTTTGAGCAAGCAAAGGTTCTGAATTTAAATCTCACTGTCACCCAAACAAATCAATAGTTCCATGTGCTTGTCCCTTTAAAAAAATTCAGTTCAGCCATACATGAGGGGACGTGCTGAGAGAAAACAAATCAATATAAACAACAAAATTGTCACCTCCCTAATAGTTTAAACTTTTAGGTGAGATGGTGAGTAACAATCTAATAATAATATATAAGCACGGATAATGTACCCAAATGTTGTATTCGTAAGTTTTACTTATTAGATCATGCAAATAACCATGTGGGGGCACTGTAGTATGGGGCACTTTGTTTCGGGGCTGACCATGAGCTGGTCATGGCATTAGGAACTAGCGGTAAGAAGTAATTATAGCATTTAGTCCTCTTATGAATTTGTAAGGGAATTTATTATTTATTTATTTATTTTTTGCTGTGGGGGTTGGGAGGTATTGACCTGTACATATACATATTTTATATTATGTCAAATTCAATTAAAAATATGTCATATTGAGAAGCGTTTGGGAAAAAAAGCTAGTAGCTCAACTTCTAACTACTAACTTTTTTGGCTTTTTCTAAATGACTAAATTTACCTTCTTATATTTTAAACTTATTTCAAATCTTGAAGGAAAAAAAATGTCAAATTAACAAGAATCTAAGAAGTTGGCCATGAAAAAAATTAGTTTTTTTTTTTTTTTCCCTTCCTAGACACAAAAAAAAAGCTAGTTTTTTTGTACCTGATTACTAGCTACAAAAAAAGTTAGTTTTTTTTTTTTCCTCTCCAAACTCAGCTTGAACCAAATAAAACAATTCCTATTTATATATTGTAACATTTGTCACGGGTTTAGAATTTATTGACCTTGACCTATGCGGCACGTAGACACTTAAGCCCTTATTGTAGCACTAATTTAGCCTAATTTCTTGCTAGTAAGCAAAACGCTTATAAAGGAAGCAAGCGAAAAAGATACACAAAAGGGAGTTTTGATGAACACTCTACTAACTTGCTTGAATGCTTGGAACTTGGATCCTTATACTAGACCTCCTCAATGGATGGTAGAGATTGATTTGGTCCTATAGTAGGGATTATGTCTCTAGAATCCTCCACCATAATATCTAAGATATTTAGAAGCCTTACATATTATAGAGAATTATACAATTCTCTAAAATATTTACAACTTTTTAGAATATTTAAGACAATTTCTAGAAATTCCACTAAGTTTTAGAATATTTTAAAAACAGCCTTGAGTAGACGAATGAATTCTAGAAAATTCTGGAATCCTCTAGAGCATTTTGAATCATTCTAGGACATTCCAGAGGTTCAGAACACCATATCAAAATTTTGAACGTCCTTGGTAATTCTCGAACCATGCCATGCCGGTGTCAAATTAGTATTCCTAAGTGTCTGACGTGATCTAAAGTAGCGGGACATGACACATTTCATAAAAATTAGAGAGTTTAAAGAATATAAATGCAATTTAAAAATCTTTATCTCTAATTTTGATCATCTACAATTTCTTAAATAAACATAGAAGCACATTGTTATGAACCCAAATTAGTTGGTCGCCAATTAGTTAGTTAGGGTCATTGTTAGTTAGTTTCATTATTGTAATAGGGTTTATAAACAGAGAGCAGTGTAAGGAAAAAAGATATCTAAAAGAATCATCATTTTGGATTTAATTTCTCACTTGGGAGAGAAGGGTTGCTCTCGAATCAAACCCATTTTCTTTTATTTTTTCTTGTATTTTCTTTTACTAGTAATAACCCGTGTCTACGACACTCTGAACAAAATTAGTATTAAGTTTCTTATATAGTTAAAACTTTGGACAAAAAGTTCAAATCGAAAAAAACTACGATAATCCATGGGTTTTAATTTTCTTTTCCAAAACTTTAGGCCCTAATAGCCACTACATATGTTTTGGTCTCTCTCTCTCTCTCTCTCTCTCTCTCTCTCTCCCCTCAATTAATTTTTGATAAGCACCGTAAAAGGAAATACAACTTATGGTGTTTTAATTTAGAAAGTTCAACTTCCTAGAAACCATAATTGGGTAGAATTTAAGTTGGCTGTTTTGATTTGCATGTGATTTTCATATTTGAAATATGATGAAATTTAAAATGTCTAAACCGTTTTGTGAGATAGACAGTAGTGGGGTCCACCAAAATAAGAATTGAGCGGGAAGTTAAAAATATAAAAATGTTTTCGATTGTTGAATGACAGAAAAAAATAGTTTTTAATTATTGGATCTTAGTTTGTGAGAGAGACATTTTTAAAAACCATCCAGTTTTATTATATAGATTTTCTCACCATCCACACAATTAGAAAGGTGTCCACTACACACCCTCTTTCACTCCTTGAATAGTAGATCACTACATTTTTTCTTTAACTTAATTTTCTTCTTTTCTTTTTCCTGGCTCTTTTTGTTATTGTTTCATCTTCTTCTTCCTATCATTTTTAGCAATTAATTATTAAACCAAAAAACCACTCATTCAACACATTTTGTTTTGTTTTTCCTTTTTCTATTATCCTTACTTTGGCCGTATTTACTACTACTATACAGCATAAAATGTTTTATTACAAAACTCATCTTCTCCATGTCTCCTTTTATATGACATGAAAACTTTTGTTTTTGAACTTCTTGTTATACTTCTTGATATATATGTTTTTACTTAGTGTATTATTCTTTTGTAAAACTTTACCCCTTTTATGTCATTTAATAAATTATATTCATCAGAAAATATTATGCAAGTTTTCCCTTTTTAATAGGACTTTACGCTGCTCGATTCGATCATATGATCCAATCCTATAAAGCCGTACACCGATCCAATTTAGGATCCCAATTTTGGGAACCTTGCTTGTTGACCTTGCATGGGACTCATACATATTAAGTTCCGAACCCAAATGAATCCTTGCTAGCCATTTTGCCTTGTTCTGGCAGTACCAAAATTGTCTTAAGCTGGTAGATCCTTAACTTGGGACAATGTGTTTAGACCTCTTGAGTTGAGCTCTTTTGCATTTTGTAGCTTTTGATTTGGGCTTTGCAGTCAACTTTTCCTCTTATCACTATACGAGAGAGAGAGAGAGAGAGAGATTGCAAAGCCTTGCTTTTTGCTTCAAAATGAAAGGGTGGTAATAGCAACGACCTAAACTTTTGGAAGTATCTTCTACCTTACAAAATTAGTGACTGTCTGTCTAATGTAGTCATACAAGGTTCAATTTTTGATTAGTGGCTATTAATCTTTTGATTTCTCGCCTGTCAAGTAATAACCTATGATGATGCCATGATATGAATAACAAATCATGATCATCTTTCTTATGTTGTATTCATAAACCTCGTGAAGTTGGAGCTTGTCCCACTAGGTGATGTGCGGGAGATGAGTAGACTATCAGCTATTTTGGGGGTGCAGTATTTGCTATCTAAGGTCCACATATTTGACGCTTCCTTTAGGAGCTAAGTTTAAAAGGAGTAAGGGTTTGGGACAGTGTAGTGGATAAGTTTCAAAAGAAGACTTTCAGGGTGGAAAAAGCTCATCTATCCAAGGGGGTAGAGTCACGTTGATGAAAAACGTGCTTTCCTACTTGCCTATCTTCTTCTTATCCTTACTCAGGTGCTTAGGGCAGTGGCAAAGAAGCTGGAAGGCATTCAAAAGAATTTCTTCTGGGAAGGGCTGGGGGGTGAGCACAACTATCACTTGGTAGATTGCAACTTGGTTTGCAAGCTTTCGTAGTTGGGAGGTTTTGGAATTAGGAGACTTTTATTGGTTAATGAAGAGCTTTTGGAGAAGTGGTTGTGGAGATTTGCCATTGAGATAAAATTTGTGGAGGTCGTTGATAGCTGTTCGAATGCAAAATGCAGAAAAATGAAGAGAACATAGAGAATTGTACTACTCAAGATTTGATTAATTGCAAGATGCCAAGAGTGCTTTTATATATACAAAGTGAAGGAAAGAATAATTTTTCTCATATTATTACAAGGCCAATGTGGCTGAATATATATACACTCCCTAGTCCTCTGTTTAGGAAAGTTTTACCCATATAAGGCGGTAATTAAAGGCATTGCTTACCTTAATTACAGCTGCTAATTATAGCCACTAATTATCTTCAATTACAGCTGCTATAATTACCCTAATTACAGCCATTAAATCACGCTTATATACAGCCTAAATTAGAGCCTAATTATCTATCTATTTTCTAACACTCCTCCTCAAGCTGGTGAATAGATGTCTTTCATTCCCAGTTTGCTTACAATATCTTGAAACGGTTGCACTTGCTAATCCTTGGTTAACACATCTGCCATTTGTTTATGTGTTGGAACATATGGAGTGCAGATCAATTCACTTTCCAATTTTTCTTTTATAAAGTTGCCGGTCAATTCAATATGCTTTGTTCATCATGCTGTACTAGGTTGTGAGCAATGTTAATAGCTGGCTTGTTGTCACAATAGAGCCTCATAGGTCTTTGCCAACTGGATTTGAGATCACTCAAAAGGATACATATCCACAAAGCTCACAATTACCATGGGTCATAGCTCTAAACTCTGCTTCAGCACTAGATCGAGCATCTATTGATTGTTTCTTGCTTCTCCAAGTGAATAAGTTACTCAAGAACATAGTACAGTACCTTGTTGTCGATCTTCTATCTATGATCGAGCTTGCCCATTCTGCATCTTTGTAGACTTCAACTATCTTGTTCTTATTTTTTCGAAACATGACTCCTTTTCTGGGGTTAACTTTAAGGTACCTCAACACCCTATAGACAACTTGAAGATGAACATTTTTTTGGATCATGTATGAACTGATTAATTACACTCACAGCATAAGCAATATTTGGCTGGGTTTGTGACAAGTAAATTAGTCTTCTCACTGTCTTTGAAATTTCCCCCTGTTGATAGCCTCATCATTCTTAGCTTCACTCAAATTTGTGATTCGATTCAATAGGTGTATCAATGGGTATGCACCCCATCATTCTAGTTTCTTGTAGGAGATCCAACCCATGCTTTCGTTGAGATAGGAAGATCCCTTCCTTTGACCGAGCCACTTCTATGACCAAGAAATATTTCAGCTTCCTCAAGTATCTAATTTCAAATGCTTGTGCAAGCTTAAGTTTTAGGTGCTTCATCTCTTCAGGGTCATTACCAATGACTATGATGTCATCAACATAAACAATAAAAGCCGTCACTTTTTCCTTTCCGGAATGTTTAATGAACAGAGTATGGTCCCTCTGACTTTGTCTATATTTAATTTCCAGCATTACCTTTCTAAATTTGTTAAATCATGGCTGAGGTAACTGCTTATTTAGTGAACAAAGTATGATCCCCCTGACTTTGTCTATATTCATTTTTTTGAAAAGATAAGTAAAATTTATTAACTGGAAATAATAGATACAACATCAAGAAGATGCCATCTACAATCAGGACCAAATACAGACTACATACCAATCTTACCTAAGGAATCTATGAAGTACAATAAAGATGTTAGATCTACCTCTCTACCAGCATTGACCCAGGTAAATAAACAATTAAAAACAGACTTTTAATTCTCACTGCATTTCTTTCCTCGGCTTCAAAGATTCTTCTATTACGCTCTTTCCCAAATTGTCCAGAGTGGAACCAAATTCCATACTTGTTATGCTTCGCTAAAGGTTGCCTCCACCAAGACAAGAGAAAGCTTCTGAGATCTTTAGGAGGGCAAAAGTGAACACCAAAGCACGATAGAACCAGGCACCAGATTCCAGTACTCCAAGAACAATGTATGAATAAGTGATCAATAGTTTCCTCACTACATAGACATAAGGAACAACGATTCACCATAGAATAACCTCGCAGTTTGAGATTATCTATAGTTAAGATTTTACCATAAGCTGCAACTTTGGAAGGAGCCACAGATTTCCAAATCTAATCCATGGAAAAGTATCTATCTCTTCTCCTTTCAAGACACTGTAGAAAGATCTTACATTGAACACATCATTCTTAGACAGCTTCCAGATCAGTGTGTCATCTGAGTTAAGCCAAATAACTGAGTGTAGCAACTCCATCAACTGAAGGAAGTTCCCAATCATTTACATTTCGGCGTAGCAGAATATCTAGAGTGCCCAAAATTATGTAGTAGTCTGAAACTAGAGCATCTTGATCAACAGCAAGGTGGCGAAAATATCAGGGAAAACACTTAGCCTAAACAGCCAATGGCCAACCATCTTTGCTTCCAAACATAATTCGTCACCTCTACCTAGCTGCCAGGAAATACATCGCTCGAATTTAGGCCAGATTTTGCTTATTCCTTTCCATAGGCTGACACCATAGGATTTAGAACAATTGACAGTATACCAACCACCTTTTTCCTCTCCATACTTAGAAACAATCAGCCTCTTCCACAAATTAGAATTTTCATTAGAGAATCTCCAAAGCCATTTCCCTAGTAAAGCTTCATTTTGCAATTGAGTTTCTTGATTCCCACACCACCTGATTTTGATAAATGCACAAACAACCTTCCAAGCCACCGGATTGTGCTTAAAGGCCTCAGCATGCCTCCCCCAAAGGAAATCTCTTTGCATTTTTCTATTTCCTTTAAGACAGAGACTGGGGCAGTAAAAAGTGAGAGATAGTAAGAGGGCAGGCTGGAAAGAGCACTTTTAATGAGAGTTACTCCGCCCCCAGTTGACAAATAATTCCAATTTTCAATGTGATAATCTTTTCCTGCATCTTTGAATGACAGTCTCCCAAACCTCTTTACTCTTCCCAGGGACATTCCCAAATAAGTAGACGTAAGAGATCCAATTTTGCAATCCAAGATTGCTGCCAGGTCACACAGATTAGCTAGGCTGCCGATAGGAATGATCTCAAATTTGTTGAGATTCACATTTAAACCTGAGATAGCTTCAAACCTAGAAGTGTGCGTCTTAAATGTTATAATTGTAATATGTCAGCCCCACAAAAAACAATTGTATCATCGGAAAACAGCAAGTGAGATATGCTTATCGAATTCCGCCCTAGGGTCCCAGCAAGAATACCATTTAAAAGACTTGCTTGTTCCACTCGCTTAATCATTTTACTGAGCACCTCTATGACAAGAATGAAAAGAAAAAGGGAAATAGGGTCACCCTGTCTTAAACCTCTAGAAGATGTAAAAAAACCTTCAGGAGTTCCATTAATTAAGACTAAGAAGCTTGTAGTATAGATGCCCCAGTGGATCACTGACAACCATCGTTCTCCCAAACCCATCTTTCTCATCAAGTAAAGCAGAAAGTTTCAGTTTACATGGTCAAAGGCTTCTTCAATATCCATCTTACAGATTATACCAGTACCTTTTTGCTTCAGAGTTGAATCAATAACTTCATTGGCCACAAGAATAGTATCTAAAATTGTCTACCACTCACAAAAGCAGTCTGAGTATCCGAGATCAACGAATTCATAACCAGCCGCAGTTTGTTAGCTAATACCTTGGCCAAGAGCTTATAAATAGCACCACAAGGCTTATAGGCCTGAAATCTTGGATTTTCACTGCACCAGATGTTTAGAATCAAGGCAACGATAGTACAATTCAAATAGCGAACCAACTGCTGTTGTGATAGAAATCTGTAAAAGCTGCATTATGTCCTTAAAATATCCCAACAGTGTGAAAGAATGCAATTGTCCATTCATCTGGGCCAGGGGATTTATCTCCATTCATCTCTTTTAAGGATTGAAATACTTCGTTTTCTGTGAACAGGAAGCTCGTGCCCTTCCACCTCAACAGAATCAACCGAGGAATTCCAAGAATCCGCCTGAGGTCTCCATACATATTCTTCCTTGAACAGCTATTATAGAAATCCAAGATATGTTTTTTGATTTTTTCTAGGATCTCAGTGATATTCCCATCAATCTTCAATCTACTGATTAGTTAGCTCTTCTGTTAGCTGAGGCTATTTTGTGGAAGTATTTGGTGTTCCTATCTCCCTCCTTGAGCCATTTAACTCTGGATTTTTGTCTCCACAACTTCCTCCATCTGAATAATTTGTTCAATTCAAGATCAGGCTGCTTTGTCTGATACTTTCTTGCTCTGTAGCATGGCATCATCATCAGTCTGTCTAAATTTGAATTTCTTGTCAAGTTTATATTCTGTGTTCAAGCCTCCCAAAACCTCCATATCCATCTCTTCAAATCCGATTTTAGGCATTTCAGTTTCTGCATATCCTATAGCTTGTGATCCCAGCAAAATGTAACTAGACCACCCAATTAGCTATCATGTCTTTAAAGCCTTCAACCGCAACCACATGTTCTTAAATCTAAAGGGTTTTGGTCCTCCCTTAATACCTCCCATCTAAAAGTAGTGGAAAGTGATTGAGTTAATCGAGGCAAAGATCTCTGATGAATAGTGGGGAAAAGGTCTCCCCGTTTGAAGAAACCAAGAATCTACGATTCTTGATTTGGTAAATCTATTGCTCCGTGTAAATCTCTGCCACCCCAGGGGAGGTCAATCAACCTAAGTCTCAATAAAATCAGAAAAGGCTTTCATTTGTTTTTGTTCTCCTCTGTACAATCCCATTTGTCCTCAGCACTCTTGATCATATTGAAATCTTCGCCCATACACCATGGGACAGACCAACGAAAAATAGTAGCACCAATCTATTCAAGAAAATCAGCCTTCAAATAGCTATCCACAAGCCCATAAACTCTTGTGAAGGCCCAGGTTATTTCCTCCTCTGTGTGTTTAAACAGGCAAGAAATTGAGTAAGCCCCAAGTTTACACTCCAACATATTCAATTTCCTATGATCCCACATAATGATGATTCCACCAGAAGCTCCAATAGAGTCCAAGGTAACCCATTTACACCAACCACCTCCCCACAAAGTACACTATGAAGTCATCAGCTTGAAAGAGTTTGGTTTCTTGCAAGCATACTACATCAGTTTTCCACTTCTTGATACAGGATTTTATTAGCATCCTTTTCCTTGGGCCTCTACAACCCCTAACATTCCAACTTAGAATTTTGGCTTCATTTTAAACACAAATGAATTTATTCTCCTCCTCCACTTCTACAACATTCTCAACCAATCCCCTTTTGTCATAAGAAATAGAACATTGCAGATTCTTCATTCTCGAACACCTCTTCTAGCGCTTCTATTTGTTTCTTTCCATCATCTCTTTTTATGTTTCCTGTTTTTCTTCTCTAGATATAAGCAACTCCATTAACTTATCTCCTCAAAACCTTCGCTTGAGATTCCCAAAATCTTCTTAAAAATTTCATTTGTTAAGCACCCAGGCAGGAGATTTTTGGTTGATCTTGACCATGGTTTCCAGCAATAGAGGTTCGACAGGCTCTTGCCATTCTATTAGGCTCAATTGAAGCTAATGGAAGGCAATCCAGCACATCCTCGTTGTCTTTTTGATTGAGTAATCTGGCAGCTCCTGGATTGGACTGTACAGGCTTAAGGAGAGCTGATACTTCTCATGAATGAGACATTTTTTGGCTCAAGACTACTGCCAGAATATGATTCTCTGGAAAAGTCTCTTTCTTTGGGAATAGAGGAAGGAAAAGAAGAGACCTTATTATTAAGCAATAAAGGAGTGTCTTGAAGGTGCTTCTTGGAGAAATTTTCCTACCAAACAATGCATTCTATCTGTTGGGGTAATGATCCACAGTGCTTAGATTACCTACATCTGTATCTGCCTTGTAATTATTTCCTCCTTGTTGAACCACCAGGCTGGGTTCATTGGATGTGGCGTCTTCATCTCCTAGGCTGCTAAGGAATTTAAATTGATTAGCCTTATGCTTGTCCTCTATAATTAATGCTTTCTGTTTATTTCTAAGAATTGGGTTCATTTAGTTTTCCCAATAGACTTTGTATGACTTTTGAAGTTTTAAGCCACATGTTGCTTTAAATGTTTATCTTTTTGACTTCCAAGGGCAGGAGCATTCAATGCACCACTTGCTGAATCACGCGCCACCTTCTTCTTCCCTTCCGATGGCCGGAAAACACCTTTGGATAAAGAATCATCTGCCCAATCAACCCATGGTTCTCGTTCCACCCAGAGTGGGCAGTCATATATTGATTTTGGCCAACAACTAATTTAACGGAGGCTGTGAATGGCTCTACCATTAACCTTTGACTCTTAAGCGTGCCCAATTTAAGGTTATTAGAGTTCCTGGTCTCCTCGTCAATCTCTAAAGAAATTCCACCACAGAACTCGCCGATGCTTCGAAAGACCTCGAGGCTCCAAAGAAAGACAGGTAGGCCCACCAATTTAAACCCAGATAGCCGATGACTTCTCCCTCTTTTAGAGCAATAGCCCCAACTATGCCATTTGTTTAAGAATAATGAATGACCATTGAAAGTAATCCTCTCCAACATGAACTTGTCTGCTAGTTCTTTGGAAGGAAAAGAAAATAGGAATCTTTCCCCATCCAAAGCTTTGATATCTAGTCCTCCAAGAATTTTCCATTTCCTACTCATCCAGGTGGAAAGAATGCCTATGTCTATGCTGTGTGAACTTGGACCTCCACAACCTTCCTAGCAGACAACGACTCATGTTATGACTGCTACTTACTGCATCTTCAAATTCATTGAAATATGCTGACCCATATTTGAGCTTCGATATTGGGAGAGGTCCACTTTGGTAAAGCAGTAGCTTGAAGATAGGATCGATTACTAGTCATATCCTTTCTAGATCATTGTCTTGAGGACAAGGCTGTACCCCGGCAAGGGCCCTGAATGCACCTTAGAGGAAGTAAGATTATCAATTCCTCCTGTAATAAACTCAGATGGTAAATTGGCAAAAGATAAACACCATCCTTGCCCTGCAAAAAGTTTTGGAATCCTAACCTGATATCTTCCAAAAGGAGCAAAGAGTCGAAGCTCTAGTTTCTGTCAATAACCATCTCTAATTCTGGTGCAACAAGAGTCCTATATCCTCCTCTAGATGACCAAGTTGTTGAAGTCCAGCATTGGATTGAGCTCCTTAACACATCTTCTGAATCCAGACTATTCTTCTTAAATAAGACTTAAAACTCACATAGGCTCTTGCCCCTCGCCACAATCCTAATGCCATCGTTAATCTTGAAATCATATTCAATATCAATGGAAACACCATTGATATGAAAAGATTTCCTACCCCTCTCACCATGCTGAAAAGGTCTGCTTTTTCTAGAATGGTGCATGTTAGCAGGAGGTCCCTAACATGCGCCGAGAGAAAAACCTCACTCGTAAAATACCTCAAGCACTAACTACTTTGTCTATATTTCATTTCCAGCATTACTTTTGTAAATCTGCTAAATCATGGCCGAGGTGACTGCTTAAGGCCGTACAATGCTTTCAACTTGCAAACTCGATTCCCAAACCTATCCTCAAAGCCGGGTGGAGCTGCCATGTAAACTTATTCATTCAAATCACCATGTAAGGAAGTATTTTTCACATCGAATTGCTACGAGGGCCAGTCAAGATTAGCTGCCAAAGATAACAGTATACGTATAATATTCATTTTTACTACTGGGGCAAAAGTTTCATGATAGTCCACCCCATATGTTTAAGTGTATCCCTTAGCAACGAGCCTCGCCTTATATCTTTCCAAGAGCCACATACTCTATATTTAACCATAAACACTCATTTGCACCCACTAGTTTCTTACCTCTCAAAGAGTCTACTATCTCCCATGTGTGATTCTTAATTGATACGTTCATTTCTTCATTCATAACATTTTTCCAATTCTCATCCCTAAGTGCCTCATCAAGTGTTTGTGGTATGGGAATTGAATTTATTTTGGTAAGGAAGCATTTACGGCTTGGGTAGCATTTGTCCAGAGGAAATGAAGTAGGAAATTGGATGTTTGGTGCATGTTCGTGAATCCTTCCTAACGGCTATAGGAATACTCAAATCATCAAAAGACGGGTTTTGAATTTTAGTACTTGGTTCCAGGTTGGAGTCTTGGACATGCTCTAGTGAGGGATGGAATGTACGCCTCCTTGTGTATACCGATAGGTTTTTTCAGCAGCAGATGCTGGTTCAAAAAAAGTGGACTCAATCTGGGCTGGTTCTATTTGAGTGTTGGACTCAGTTTGGGTAGGTTCTGTTTGCATGTTGATGGATTCTGGTTCTCCAAGTGGGGTTTGGGCAGGTGTTGGAAAGGAAAAATCAAGCAAAAAACTGTCATCTCCATTCTTGTCTTCCTTACCACCATCTTGTCTTCCGTGCCACCATCTCTCTCCCCCTAAAGATAAGAAGTATCAAAGAAAAGCTCACTCTCAACAAATGACACATCCATGGAAACGAAAAGTTTCCATGAGGTAGGAGAATAGCTAACAAAGATGCACTTTAGGGCTCGTGGGTCAAGCTTTCCACTATTGGGAGCATGAATATGAACAAAACCAACACACCCGAACACTTTTGGAGGTAGGCTATTGTGTATACGCGAGGTGGGAAAGAAGCTAAGGAACACTTCCATTGGTCTTTCGAATCACAATGTTTTGGAGAGTAATCTGTTTATTAAATGGGCTGTAGTCAAAATTGCTTCTCCCCAGTAGGCTTTAGGAACATTCATTTGAAATAACGAGGTCCTAGTTACCTCAAGTAAGTGCCTATTCTTACGCTTAGCCACCCCATTTTGTTGAGGAGCATCAATGCATGAGGAATGAACAATTCCTTCTTTTGGAAGAAAAGAGACAAGGTTTGGTTGAAATAATCCTTTGCATTATCAATCCTTAACCCTTTTATGCTCATGCCAAACTGATGTTTTATCTTTTGGAAAAAAGCAGGAAAAATTTGACTAACTTTGGATTTGTTTTTCATAATAAAGACCCACTATACCCTGTGTAATGATCAATGGAAGAGAAACAAACCACTTGGCTCCTGACACATTAGCTATCCTTGATGGATCCCAAATATTGGAATGGATTAAGGCAAAAGGTAATGAAGACTTATTATTGCTCAAAGGAAAGGAAACCCAACAATGTTTTGCAGTCTCACAAATATCACATTGTAAATTCTTTATTTCATTGCTTTTGAATAGAGTGGGGAACATGGTTTTCATCAATCTAAATGGAGGATGGCCAAGTCGATAATGGTAAAGCCAAATAAGACTATTGGTTGAGGTTGTGTTTTGGGTCATATATGACAAAGGAGGTTGTTGGCTCACTCTTTAGTATTCAGAATGTAAAGTCCATCCCTTTCCTTAGCAAGCCCAATCGTCCTCCTGAAATCCAATCCTGGAAAACACAACAAGTAGGATAAAAGATCACATGACAGTCTAACTCTTTTGTAAGCCTTTTAATGGACGAGAGATTTGATGATAATTTGGGAACATATAACACATTTTGTAATAGAAGTTTGGAAAATAGGGAAACAATTCCTTGGCCTGCAACAGTAGTGAGTGACCCATCTGCAACTTTAATTTTTCGGTTACTAGGACAAGGACTATAAGCGATGAAAATTTGATGGGACACTATCATATGATCTATAGCGCCTAAGTCTATTACCCAGGAACAATTGTGCAGGACACGAGGCACCAAGAGCATAAGAATTAGAAAACTTACCTGTCTGAGCTAATGAACATGATCCCTTAGGAGTCCCAAAAGAATTAAGGAGAGTCCTCAATCGTTCAATCTCTTCTCTATTAAAGCTCCCTACATGTGATCCAGTTTGGCTTTGTACCTCATGTTGTTGATCGTTTTCAGAATCAGTCAAATGGGCTTGCTCTTTTCCTCCCTTGTTGCCCCAGTCTTTCCTAATACTTGGAGGCTTCCCATGCAATTTCCAGCATGTCTCCTAGGTGTGATGAGGTTTCTTGCAGTGAGTACACCAAACCTCTTCACGGTTTGATGTTCTTGGAGTGGTCAAATTGAAGTTACGGTGCTGTTTGAAGACCCCTTATTGGGTTTCATGGACATAAGTGCTGAGCCTTCAGCAGCATGAGTCTCCAACATCACTGTCCGACAGCTTTCCTCAGCATGGATGATTAAGAAAGTCTCATTCAGAGATGGTAGGGGCTCCTTCCCAAGCACTTGAACTTGGATCTGATCAAACTCAACATTGAGACCTGCTAGAAACTCAAAAATCCTTTCTCTTTCTACAAACTTCTGCAGCATCATACTGTCATCACTGCACTTCATTTTAATATTCTGGTAATGGTCCTAATTCCAGCCAAAGAAAGGATTTGGAATTTGACCTCCCCTTATACGCTCTAAAAAGGGAAAGTATTCTATATTCTCTTATCATCGAAAAAACCAGTTCTCAAAATTTTCAACAAATACTTCGAGAAAACGAAGACTTTCTTAACCACATGAATAAACTTAAGGATATGAAAAATGAGATTATAGTACTCAGTGATAGAACGTGTACCTTGCTTGATGGAAGATATTCTGGTCTTGATCTCATAAGTCAGGGAGGCATCGTTTACCTCAGAATAAGACTGACAAACTGCCTCCCAAATTTCTTTGGCAGTCAGTAGGAACATATACGCCCCTCGAATGTCTGGCTCCATCGAGTTCCAAAGCCGTGACATAATCATGGAGTCTTCTTCGTCCCAAGCCTCAAACTTAGGATCACCGCTAGCTGGGCCAGTTCCTAATAGGTGACTAAAGTTTCCCTCTACCTTTGAGAAAGGTTTTAACAATCTGTGACCTAGTGCAAATAATTTTTACCATTTAATTTGTATGAAGGAAACAGGTTCTGCATATCACCTGTATGGGCTAGGGTTAAACTTTTAGAAGGGCCAGTAGAAGAAGAGATTTCAGGGATGGATGACATTCTGGAGTTTCTGGGTTTGGATTTGAAAGGTTAACAATCAGCAATGAAGGCTGAGTAATCAGAGAAAAAAAAAATTGTGTAATCAGAGAAAAATAGATTAAAAATCAGCAATGAAGGCTGAGTAATCAGAGAAAAAAAATTCCAGGAGCTGTATGCTCTGATACCATGAAGGAAAGTATACTTTTTCTCATATTATTACAAGGTGAATGTGGCTGAATATATATACACTCCCTAGTCCTCTGTTTAAGAAAGTTGTACCTATATAAGGCAATAATTAAAGGCATTGATTACCTTAATTATAGCCACTAATTACCTTAATTACAGCTGCTATAATTACCCTTACAGCCAATAAATCACGCCTATAAACCAAACCAAACCAAACCACGCCTATAAATCACGCCTATATATAGCCTAAATTAGAGCCTAATTATCTGTCTATTTTCTAACACAAAGAAATCACCAAAAATAAGGAAAAAGTTAAGAGACATAAATTACTATATTAGAGCACAAAATCATGGAGGAATATGTTGTAAAGTATAGATAGGGTTGTTTGTGTAAATGGGGTCGAGTTTGGAATTTAGGAAAGTTTCGGGTCTTAGTGTATTTTATTATTCTTGTACACTTATATATTCTTTGTACCTTGGATTAGGGTTAATTGAATATTAATTAAAAGTACCAAATTTTATGTGGTACTTGAGCCGGTACCGTAACTTGGCATATGAAACATCGTCGTCGTCGTTACAACCAAATTCTTCACCGAACGTACGTTGGTTGCCTTTGCCCGACATGGGTGTGTCTTCGTCTCACCATCGTGAGCTTCATCTCTTCGCGTGCTGCTTCCATCACCGACGAGCCTTGTGGAGTCCCATGACTGGATTCTCTCACCATCGCGACCTTCATCGAAGGACTTTTGTCTCTTCGCGCGTTGACCTTCGTTGCTGCTCTTTGTGACCTTCATCGTCGTTCTTCGTGATCTCTTGCTGCCCTTCACAGCCTTTGTCACTGCTCAACGGTATGACTTCGCAACTCACACAAACTTAGCAGTGGCCTTGCCTCTTATTTGCTTGCCTTTGAAGCCTTTCATCTGAGGTATTTGGTACTTGCTTCGCTGCATTTTTTTCCGCTTCTGATTCAACAACTATCTTGGAAGTTAATTCGAGTCATAACCCTGTTGTATCTTCTAGAGTTGATAGCATCACTTCATTGGGTCAACCCCTAGGGGTAACAGTAACATTGAAATCGGTATCAATTCTGTGAAAGTGAATGGCACAAATTGGCATGGTCTAGATCTTGCCTTATGTTCATCAAGGACAAAGGGTTTAGTAGTCTATTTGTCTGACAAGCAAATTAAGCCAGCAGCTACTGATTCATCCTTTGCTCGATGGGATGCTGAGAACTCTCTAGTAATGTTTTGGCTAACTCAGTCTATGCAGCCCGAAATTGCTGATGGGTATTTTTTGATGGACACCACTTCGGATATTTGGAATGCAGTTACTCAAGCTTATTCTAAAGTTGGAAATGATGCTCAGGTGTATGAGATTCATTAGAAAATTCATGAGTTTAAGCAAGGGAATCTTACGATTGCTCAATATTTTGCAGCTTGAAATAGTATGTGGAAGGAACTTGATTACTATCAGGGGTTTCAAGCTGTATGTCCCACAAATGTAGTGAATTTTCAAAAAATGATAGAGAGCCTGTGTTTGATTTTCTTACTGGTTTGAATGTGGAGTATGATCAGATTCGGGTTCAAATATTGGGGAAGGATTTGATTCCTTCGTTGAGGCAAAGATATTCCTACTTGAAATAGGAAAAGAGCTGTAGGAGTGTTATGCTTAATATCTCAACCAATGAATGGTCAACTTTGGTGGTGGCTACAAAATCAAGTTCTAATAAAGGTAAGGGGGACGCTACAAAGCCTGTTCCTGGTCCCAAAGATCATTTAGTATGTGATCATTGTGGTTAACCGAAGCACACTAGAGAAACATGTTGCAAGCTTCGTGGCCATCCCTCCAGCAAAAGAGGAGGTAGAGGTTTCTCGTGCTCACAAGCGCATCTATTCGAAGTTGCTAGTTTCGCTTCAGGTGCCTCTCAATTAGGTGACTCCCTCTCAAAAGAAGAACTGAAAATGTTTCGGCAAATGATGGTTAGAATGAGTTCTCCTAACCCATGGACTACAGCTATTGCTTCCTCCAATTTTGTCCAGTTAGGTTCTTCCTTTATTACTTCTCGTGCCTTGAATGTAGTTGCTTCTAATCCTTGGATCATTGGTTCGGGGGCCTCTGACCATATGACTTATAATTCTGCTTGTTTCTTGTCTTATAAACCATGTTCTAGTTGAGGTAAGGTTCGAGTTGCTGATGGTTTCTTGTCCTCTATCTTTGGGAAAGGAACGAGCCATTGTACTTTTTCACTTAAATTAAATTTTGTCATTCATGTTCCTGATTTCTCTAGTAGTTTGATGTCAATTAGTGCTATTACTAAAGACTTGAATTAAGGTAACCTTTTTTTCCTTTGCATTGTGTCTTTTGGGAATTGAACATGAAGAACGATTGGTTCTGGTAGATTGCATGGTGGCTTGCATTACTTGGTGATGCACTCACATATGAAAAAAGTAAAGATCAAGAAAGAAAACCAAAGAGCTAGATTAAACTAAAGCTTTAGCTTAATCTCCCACACTCAATCCCAATAGAAAGGAGAGAAAGACAATAGGAATTCTTTTAATCTTCAAATTCTGCCTTTCAAAGCTTACAAAAACTGTTTTTTTTATAGTTTCTCTGCAGCCCCTAAACATTAACATTGACTGACCTTTAGACTTCAAAAAACAGACCCATAGACTTTCCAACCAAACCAAACCAAACCAAGCCTTTTCCCACTAGGTGGGGTCGGCTATATGGATTTGTTGACGCCAATTAGATCTGTTTAGGGCCACGTCCTCTGATAAATCTAGGTAGGTCAGGTCATGTTTAATAGTTTCTTTCCAGCTTCTCTTGGGTCTTCCTCTACCTCTCCTACTCCTGGCAATCTCCATACTTTCACACCTTCTAACAGGTGCCTCTGCTGGACGCCTTCTAACATGACCAAACCATCTTAATCGGTTTTCTCTCATTTTATCTTCAATCGGTGCTATTCTTACTTTGCCTCTAATCTCCTCGTTCCTAATCCTATCTTTCCTTGTAATCCCGCATATCCACCTTAGCATCTTCATCTCCGCAATTGCCATCTTCTGACCATGATTATGCTTTACTACCCAACACTCTGATCCATATAGCAGCGCTGGTCTAACCTGGTCCATATAGACTTTCCAACGGACTCTTAAAAATCTGTTATACAAATAAGCTTCAAAACAGACTCTTAAAAATCTATAAAACCGACTCTTAGATTCTAAAACCAACTTCTGGAAGAAGAAAATCTTCTGTGCAGATTTTTAGACTACCAAAAGCTGTAAAACAGACTCTTAGACTTCAAAACCAACTTCTAGAAAAAGAAAATCTGCTGTGCAGATTTTTAGACTACCAAAGGCTGTATTACTGGCTTGCATCAGTCCCTTCAACTGAGAGAAAACTCGACCTCGAGTTGGTACCATCTTCGCTAGAAGAATCCCTATGATATGGCACCAAATGACGAACGTTAAACACCTCGGAAGTCTTGAAATGGCTGGGAAGTTTCAGCTTATACGCATTGTCATTAATTCTTTCTAGCACTTCACGTGGTCCAATCTTTCTTGCACTTGACTTGTTATATTCACCGGCTGGATAGGGATCTCTTGTTAGAATAGCCCAAACATAGTCCTCGACATCAAATACCACTCGCCTCTGACCCTTATCAACATGTCTTTTAGACTTTTGGTTGCTTTCTTCAATTGGATGCTGCACCTTCTCATGAATTTGCTTGATTTGTTCCACCAAATCTTCGGCTTTTATATTTACTTGAGCGATGATAGGAAGAGGAACAAGATCTAAAACATTATTTGGACTACGCGAATAAACAATCTCAAACTCATCGTTATTGTGCGGTTTTGGATTTGTTAAATTTAGCATGAGGAAGAATCTAATCCCATTGCTTAGGGCTGCTTCCAACATGGCTGCGAATCAAATTTCCCAACCTTTGGTTGACAACCTCAGTTTGCTCATTAGTTTGAGGATGGTAAGCTGAACTGTAGTTGAGATCAGATCCTAGTTTCTTTCAAAGAGTCCTCCAAAAGTGACTAATGAACTTTCTGTCTCAATTGGAAGTAATCGAATTTGGCACACCATGTAGACGGACAATTTCTTTGAAATACAATCGAGCAATCTGAGAAGCATCCAGGGTCCTCCTACATGGTATAAAATGTGCCATTTTTGAGAATCTATCAACAACAACTAGAACAGAATCCATACCTCTTTGTGTTCGAGGAAGTCCGAGCACGAAATCCATGCTAGCATTAGTCCATGGAGCACTTGGAGTGGGCAGCGGCATATATAAACCCACATTTGTAGAACCTCCCTTGGACACTTGACAAATATGACAACGTTCAATCAACCGGTTGACATCTCTTTTTAGTCTTGGCCAAATGGCCAAAAGTAATTGGCTTCAACTAAAGCACATGTTTTGTCTCTACCAAAGTGCCCTTCATTATGTATGGGCCGAAGAATTTTCTCCCTCAAGAAACAATCCAGAATGCACAGTTTGGTCCCCTTGAAAAGAAATCTAGCATACAAAGAAAAATCTACCTGTTTGCCTTCAACTACTTCTGCATGGAGTTTTCCAAAATATGAATTAGAAGCATACAAATCCTTGAAAGTATCAAACCCCACAACCTGAACATGCATGGTGGATAGCAAAAGAGACCTTCGACTTAAAGCATCAACCACCCTTATTTTGAACACCGGATTTGTGCTTTAAAGTGAAGGTAAACTGTTGTAGATATGCTGTCCATTTTCTCTGTCAACAATTCAAACTTTGCTGCCCATTTACGTACTTCAAAGCTTCATGGTCAGAATATAATACAAAGTCTCTTTGTATCAAATAATGCTCCCAGTGGTAGAGAGTTTGTACAATTGCATAAAATTCCACTTCGTAGGTGGAATAATTTAGCCTTGCTCCCCTCAGTTTTTCGCTGTAAGATGATATAGGTTTCCCTTGACTGAGTACTGCTCCAATGCCAACTTTAGAAGCATGATAATGACCTCAAATACTTGATCAAAATCTGGTAGGACCAAAATAGGGGCTTCTGACAGCTTGTTTTTGAGGATTTGAAAGCTTTTTTCATCTTCAACAGTCCACTTAAACTGTCCTTTCTTCATACAATCAGTAATAGCTGCTGCAAGTGAACTGAAATTCCTAATAAAGCAACGATAAAATGAAGCTAAACCATGAAAACCACACACCTGATGAATGTTTGTTGGACTTGGCCAGTTAACAATGGCTTGCACCTTGGATTGGTCCACTTGAATTCCTTGAGACGAGAGCTCATATCCCAAGAATATGACTTTATCTGTCATGAAGCTGCATTTTTTCAAGTTGACATATAATTTTTCCTTTCGCACAGTCATCAAAACAGCTCTCAAATGCTCTTGGTGCTTTTCAAAAGAAGGACTATGCACAAGAATATCATCAAAATACACAACTACAAATTTTCCAATGTATGGTTGCAACACATGATTCATTATACGCATAAAAGTGCTTGGTGCATTTGATAAGCCAAACGGCATAACCAACCATTCAAACAATCTTTTTCGAGTCTTGAAAGCCATTTTCCACTCATCATTGGGACGAATTCTAATATGGTAATAGCCACTCTTAAGGTCAAGTTTCGAATACACCTTGGCCCCCGCAAGTTGATCAAGCATGTCATCCAATCGTGGAATAAGAAATCTGTATTTGATAGTAATTTTATTAATAGCTCTACTATCAATGTGCATTCTTCTTTGGAACCAACTCTCATCCTTCTTTTGAACCAACAGGGTTAGTACGGCACATGGACTTTTGCTTTTGCGCACATATCCTAACTCCAATAGCTTATTAACCTGCCTATTAAGCTCTTCATACTCTTTGGACTCATTCGATAATGTGGCTTATTAGGCAAATTAGCTCTAGGCACAAGGTCAATGTGATGTTGGATATCTCTCATAGGAGGTAGTCCAGGGGACAAATTTAGTGGCATAATATCAGAAAATTCATCTAAAAGTGGTTGAATAACTGCTGGACAGTTTGGCTCAAAAAACTTCTCCTTACCCACCAAGACATAAACAACACTACTTTCTTCAAATTCCTTCACAAACTTGGCCATAGAGAGTAAATTAACACCTTCCCCTTGCTTGGGTTTAGGTGTAACTTCCTCCTTAGATGGGACTAGAATTATTTTCTTTTTATCTTTGTAAAAAGTGTATGTATTTTTGCAACCATCATGTAAGACTTTATTATCATATTGCCATGGCCTACCAAATAAGATATGACAAGCATCTATTTCCACTACGTCACACCACACTTTATCAAAATACCTATTACCAATAGATAAATTAACTAGACATCGTTTAGTAATAGGTACCTCATTTCCTTTATTGAACCAATAAAGTTTGTACGGCTGTGGGTGTTTTTCCACTGGTAGATTTAATTTTGTGACCACCTCTTGGGAAATGATATTCTCACAACTTTCACTATCTATAAGTAGCTTACATACACGTCCAACAACAGTACAAGTTGTTTGAAACACATTATTGCACAACCAATCCTTAGGATCTTCATGCCTCGGTGCTATTAAGGCTTTCCTCATCACTAGACATGGCCCCAAACCAGCTGTAACCATTGCTTCATCATCTTCTTCATCATATATGGGTTCTTCCTCTTCTAAGTTATGATCATCTTCCTAACTTCTTCTATAAAGAGTTGCTTTCCTTCATGGCTGTTCACCTCTTGGCATTCAGCAGATTTGTGTCCAGGTGCTCCGCATTTGAAGGATTTAACTGCTGCTCCATGAAACAGTGATGCATCTTTGGAAATTCCAGCACTTTGCTGCGAATGAGCAGCTGCACTGCTACCCTTTCGTGGTGCCTCAATAGCTGTAGGGTGGTTGCTATTAGACCCTTGTAATTGGGCCCTAAGAAGACTGGTTGTTTGCAACTCTATTTGAACCCCTTGTTTGCTGAGTTTCAGCAGCTTTTGCACGCTGATAAGCTTGTGAAACACTCCATACATTAAGTATATCTTGCAAGTTTATTCGCACCCTTCGATGTACCTCGCCACTTTTTGTTCTTCACTCTCATTTAACTCATTCCTAAGAACAAGTTCATAAAATTCTTTTGTGTAATCATCAACCGTCCTACCTCCTTGGCGACAATTCTACGACCTTTGATAAACCAATTGGGTGTAATTGTAAGGAAGAAAAGTCTCCCTCAGCTTCTTACGCATCTTTTCCCAATTAGTAATCTTAGACTTCCCTTGTCTTTGGCGTGTCATGATGAGTTGATCCTACCAAGCAGAAGCTCTTCCTCTCAATTTCACAGCAACTACTTTCACTTTCTTATCTTCCGCCACATCTTTTAAGTGAAAAACCCTTTCTACGGTTGATAGCCAATCAACAAAACCTTCACCATTTAAATCTCCAGCAAATTCTAGAATATTCACCTTGAATCCACCATCCCAACGCCTCTCAATAGCTGCTGGTCGGGGTGTGTTATTTGCATAAAAGGATTTACATCCTCTTCATGATAATCCTCCTTCTCAGATTCAATGCCATCTTGAGAAGAAAGTTGATATTGCGCATTGCGCTAGGTTAAAGCTTCAACCTGCCTTCTTAGATCTTCTATCATAGGGAGCAAATGTTGTTGATAAACTGCTGCGTTCTTATGATGTTGAACAGTTGGTTTGCGAGGTGGATTTCTTCTTCTTGGCGGCATATTGCAGCTCCAAAAAGAACTATCAAGTCCCCAGACAAACCCAAAAGCATCAGAACTTGCTCTGATACCAACTAATGCACTCACGTATGAAAAAAGTAATGATCAAGAAAGAAAACCAGAGAGCTAGATTAAACTTAAAGCTTTAGCTTAATCTCTCACACTCAATCCCAATAGAAAGGAGAGAAAGACAATAGAAATTTTTTTAATCTTCAAATTCTGCCTTTCAAAGCTTACAAAAATTGCTTTTTTATAGGTTCTCTGCAACCCCTAAACATTAATACGGACTGACCTTTAGACTTCAAAAAACAGACCCTTAGACTTTCCAATGCACTCTTAAAAATCTGTTATACAAATAGGATTCAAAACAGACTCCTAAAAATCTGTAAAATAGACTCTTCAACTTCAAAAGCAACTTCTAGAAAACGAAAATCTGCCATGCAGATTTTTAGACTAACAAAAGCTGTAAAACAGACTCTTTAGACTTCAAAACCAACTTCTAGAAAAAGAAAATCTTCTGTTTAGATTTTTAGACTGCCAAAAGTTGTACTAGTGGCTTGCATCACTTGGATCCCTCCTTTGCTAAGGATGCTTCTACTGAGTGCTGTGCTTCTGCTCAAACTACCAAGTTGAAGAAATTTTGCAATGGCATAGACGTTTCGGTCATATGTCTTTTGATGTTTTGGAAAGGATGTTTCCTCGGTTATTTGATACTTGTGATATGTTAAACTTGACCTGTGATGCTTGTGAATTTGCCAAGCATACACGAATTTTTTACCCTCTTTCTAATAATCGCAATACTGCACCTTTTATTGTTATTCATTCTGATGTATGGGGTCCTAGTCAAGTTGTGTCTTTGAATGGTTATCGGTGGTATGTTACCATTATTGATTTCTATAGCCGTACAACCTAGGTGTATTTACTAAATGCCACGAGTGATGTTTTCTCATGTTTCAAATAGTTTCACAAGATGATTTGTACACAGTTTGGTTCTCATATTAAGATATTGCGCAATGATAATGACAGAGAGTATGTAAATGCTTCACTTGGAAATTACTTGATTGATCAGGGTATTATTCACCAAACTAGTTGTGTGTCCACTCCTACTCAAACTGGGGTTGCAGAGCGGAAAAATCATCATCACCTTGAGGTGGCGTGGTCTCTCTTATTTGCAATGCATGTTCTTAAGGCATTTTGGCGTGATATTGTTCTTTTAGCAGCCTACTTGATTAATCGAATGACACTACGAACACTCTAGTTCCAGACTCTTTTGCAAGTTCTTTTCAAATTTCTCGATCCTCTATATGACCATCCTCTTGGTACTCCACACTCTGTGGTTCCTCCTAAGGTATTCAGTTGTACTTGTTTTCTTTATGATCATTGGCCTAACCTTCGAAAACCTAATGCTTGGGCTCTTAAATGTATTTTTATTGGGTATTCTGCTACTCAAAAAATTTACAAGTGTTATCGTCCGCCCTCTTCTATGAAGCATGAATACTTCAAATTAGGTGCTGCATTTGTATCGGATACTCCGGGGATACGGATACGGCTAGGATATAACTGGATACATATCGTAGCATATCCTAATTTTTTATTTTAAATTTTGCATAGGATACGACTGAGAAATGGGAAGGATACGGGAAGGATACTTTAGGATATGGAGGGGGTCCAAATATAATATTTTAAACCTTTTTTAAGGTAAAATTGATATGATAAAATTTTAGTAGGGATCAAACTGTAATTAACTAAAATATAACTTAATACTTATTTTTCTGTTCTATTATACCTGAGATGCATGAAGGGAAAAAAAAAAGTCCTAAACTTTGACGGCGGACATTTGCTCAACTCCAGCGGTCCTAGCAATTTTCAACTGTCTTTCACAGCTTTTGCTGTTGCTTTCCTTTGTTTATGCATAGCTTTTTCTTCATTTTTTTCTATTCTAAATTTATATTGTATTGATATTAAAATAGTGATATAGATTGAAAATATATGAATTTTAAAATTTAGAGATTATAGTTTTGAAACACAGATTGAAAATTAAATCTAGCTTTTTTTATGGATTGAATGGTATTTTTCATGCTATATAATTGTTATTTATATAATGTCTAGTAGTATACAGATGCTATCTTCACAAATATTTTAAATAAAATATATATTTTATTTTATTTTTTTGTCGTATCTTTACCGCACCCGTATCCTCATTTGTTGAAAATTATCGTACTCGTACCCGTACCCATACCTGCTCCCGTATCCGTATCCGTGCTTCATAGACCCTCTCGAAAGGTATTTGTCACTATGGATGTGACTTTTCGTGAGGAGGAACCATACTTCTCTAGCCAACTTCCCCAAGGGGAGATTTCTAGAGTGGAGGTTAATCCTAAATCATTGAGCACTACCAGTTCTGGAGTTAATTCCTTATAGATCTTTACTTTGGAGTCTCAAGAAGAGGAAATAGTGGAGGCTCAGGAAGAGGAAGCAAAGGGAAATGAGCTAAATAAAAATGAATAGGCAGAGGATATGACTCTTAGAGGTGAGTATAAGATCCCAAGGCGGCTGACAAGAGACAAATTACTACAGTATAGTCAAAAGAAGCCTACCATGCATTCTCTACCTAACTAAAAGCAACTCCCTGTCTCATCTCTTGATTCCACCTTTGTTTCACCAGATCATTCTCAAAGTAAGTTTCTTGATTCTCCTGTCGATGATAGTAATATTCCCATTGCTCAACGTCCTATCTCTCAGTTTGTCTCTTATAATGCATTGTCTACATCCTATAGAACTTTCCTGTTGTCCTTGTCTTCTATTAATATTCCATAGGATTGGAAGGAAGCATTGGCTGAATTTGAAATCAAAGATTTGGGAAAATTGCGATGCTTCCTTAGTATTCAAGTGGCTAGATCAGGTAGTGAGATTTTTATATCCCAAAGAAAATATGTTCTAGACCTCCTTAATCACACTAGAATGTTGGGGTGTAGGCCAATAGATTCTCTGATTGAAGCTAATCATAAATTTTAAAATGGTGATGGCAAGAACACAGATAAAGAGATATATTAAGAACTTATTGGGAAGCTCATCTACCTATCTCACACTTGACCAAACATCGCATTTGCAGTAGATATGGTTAGTTAGTTTATGCATGGTCCTAGATCTACTTATATGGATGCAGTTTATACAATTCTTAAGTATCCAAAGTCTGCTCTTGGAAAAGATTTATTTTCAAATCAGGGCAACCTCAAGATTGAATGTTACACTTTTGCTGATTGGGCAGGGTCCATGGATGATAGAAAATCTACAACTGGGTATTGTATATTTATTGGTGGCAATTTAGTGACATGGCGAAGTAAAAAATAAAATGTGGTGGCAAAATCAAATGTAGAAGCTGAGTATAGAGTTATGGCTCATAGTGTGCGTGAGTTACTATGGATAGAAAGTTTGTTTTGTGATTTGGGAATCAAAACTGATAGTCCTCTCATGTTGTTTTGTGGCAATAAAGTTGCTATCAGTATCGCTCACAATTCGGTTCAACACGACAGAACAAAACACATAGAGATTGAATGCCACTTCATCAAAGGAAAGCCAAGGAATGGCCAAATCTGCACATCGTTTGTTAAGTCTAGTGAGTAACTTGTGAATATTCTTGCTAAAGGTCTTAGTAGTCAAATCTCTTGTATGCAAGATGGGTATGAGAGACGTATATGCTTCATCTTGAGGGGGAGTGTTGTAAAGTATAAATAGGGTTATTTATGTAAATGGGGTAGAGTTTGGAATTTAGGAAAGTTTTGGGTCCTAGTGTATTTTATTATTCTTGTACACTTTCTTTGTACCCTGGCTTAGGGAATTGAATATTAATTAAAAGTACCAAATTCTGCAAAATATTATCAAATGATTTTATTGTGTTAACATATTCTATCTCATAATACTCCCTTGCAATATGAGCTTGAATGGAACAAAAAGACTCATTTTGAATAGCAAGATTCTTTCACTAGCAATTGCATTTCAAAATCAAACTTCAAATATTGCAATTAATCTTGAATAGAATCTCTGGAAGAAATAACAAAGGAGTGCCTATCAGGGGAAAAAAAAGAAATATATATATATATATATATAACAAAGGAGCTTATGTATTGGTCCAGGAACAAAGCTTCTACAAATTAGTGTAAAGCATACGAAGAATAAGCCACAATGATTTTTATCATGATAGTATAACATAGGTTTATCCAATGTCAAATAAATACTGGTTTAACTAAGAATAACAACTAGAGCCCAAATACTAGGTCCATTGGTTTTGAGTTTGTGTTTCACATACAACTTCAAATGGGGAGTATTACTCAGTGGATTGGCTCTTAGTCTGTATTTCACACACGACTTCAAAAGGGGAGTATAACTCCTAGATTGGCTCTGAGTTTGTGTTTCACAAATGACTTCTGAAGGGAGTATAGAATTTATCAAAGGAATGTTTCCAACTAAAGTTGTTTGTTCTTGCATGTCCCTACTCGTTTTCCAAATTAATCCCGCTGATACATATAATTCAAAAGAATATGTTAGTGATTCAGACATTGCATCTCTTTCTTTTATCAAGGGTTCCACTAATTGATATATTTCTACAAATAACTGAAATTTAATCCCAAAATAATAAATTGAGTTCATATAGGCATTTTGGACGATGCTATTGGAGTAGCTTTGCTGGCTATATCTTTACACAATGAGGGGTTGATACTATTTTCTATGAACAAATGCGCCCATACTCCATAATTAGAAGGACCTATTCGTAATAATTTTCCTTTATTCATTCTGTCTTCCTGGGGAATTTGATACTCTGAAGGGGCATGGTAACCTTGTGGGTAGACCACAACTGGGTTCTTCATGTTGGCGTTGGGAACAAAGCTGGCCAATCGGGAAACTTCATGAGAATGTGGAGGTTGTTCTGGTAGACCTTTTTGCAAGATTCGAACCTAGATGAAGTTTTGACCATCTTTAAGATAAAACAAGAACGAATGCTTGTAGGATTCCCAAAAAATTCTACGATTTCTTATGGGAACACAAAATAAACATAGGAGTGTCGATATAAGATTTAGACCATACCTCATCAACAATGCTAAGGAAATCCTATGCCAGATCAATTTGGTCGCGATGAAGAGATCAATACAGTGATTCCACCTATTTTTGATTATTGTTCTACAAAATTAGATGCTAGAGACCAAATAGATGGTTGACTTGAGGCTGTTTGTGATGGATTTAAAAGAAAAAGCTGATTTTGGCTTTGTTAGAAGTTGTCTCACATCGACTCATGAGAAAAGTTATTTCTCCCATATAAGAGTTGGACTTCTCTCTCCTTAACATTTAAGTTTTAAGGTTGGGCCCCCGCCTTTTATGTGTTGCCGGGTTTCTTGGCACAGTATCAAAGCAAAGGTCCTGAAAGAATTTCTTTCCATCCCTCTTCTCAAAATCAGAAACCCTAATTTCTCTTTCAGAGATTTTTTCAATCGCAAATTGAACCCTCTGACATTCTTTCGTTTGTTTCTAAAGCCTTCTTCAATTGTCTGGAAACGTCCTCGATCAATTAGGTCCTTCCAAGATCTAGACTAGTCGCCACCTTTGATCGTTACATAGCCCAAACAATCGCGATCATCGAAACGCAACTATAATCATCACTAGAGCCTCTTTTGTCCTTTGATGACCACCACTATAGTTGCACCAATCGGCCGACAAGCCTCTACGCATGCTCATGCGCCACCAGATTGCCCTGTGACTGAGATCTACTCGCCTTAGAACATTCTTTGGTTCTCTCACATCAAGTCATTCCATTCCATCTCTACTCTCAACATGGTATCATATCAGATTTTCAATTGAGCTCACTACAGTTCACATTGTGCTGTTGAAATGCCCTGAAGATGTTTCTATTGATGTGAACCCTTGGTCGAATGCCTCAAACCCACATTCAATTGAATCAAAACCCAAGAAAGCTAATATCAAGATCAAAAAATGTAGAACCAAGACCCGTTGATTTCTTGAATCAAAATCCTTGGATTGAAGATAGAAGAATGCCGCAAGAATGAATACTTGATAAGTTCAAAAGTTTTTTGAAGAACAAGAGGAAAACATACCTCACGTTAATGCAAAATAATACGGTAAGTCTCTTATTGATAGCTCAATCCCAAATTTATAAGTGTTTATAAAGCAAACCAGCCCTAATTAAACAATTAGCCCTAATTAAATAGCGTAAATCTATCCTAATAATAAGTCACACCCATGGGCCATTTTAATTAACAAAGTTTGGCCCAAAAACATTAAAATAATGACAAACCCAAATCTTATTTAAAATATAATTTTAAAACCCAAACTTAAAGCCCAAAGTGAGTTTTAAAGCCCATAATGTCTTAAACATAAAATAAAACCCAAAACACTCTTTAAAAGCCCAATTCACCTCTTCAATTCAAGCCTAGGCTGAATGGCAGCCTTAGCCCAACTCCTTGCTCGTTTTAGCAATCTAGGCTGCCCTCCTTGGCTTGGATCACATGCATAAATCTTGGTTCCTCCTCTTTCAAGCCCATCTTGAATATTGTCTTATTTATTACATTTAAAGCCTCATCCAACATAGCTCGAACAAGCCCAAGCATTGCTTCCTTGATCTTCTTTGCTCTAGCTTTGATTTTTGGCCCATCCAGAATATGCAGTGGATCTTTAGCACTTGATCTTTCTTGGTACTCATCATTCCCCCTCTCCTTAAAAGGATTCATCCTCAGATCATCACCTACATCAAAAGGAGAAAGATCAGTAACATTGAAAGTAGTACTGACATTGTACTTACCTAGTCGATCCACTTTGTAATTATTATCATTAATCTTCTTGAGGATTTGAAATGGACCATCTCCTCTAGGATCCAACTTAGTCCTTTGATGGGTTAGGAATCTCTCTCTTCTCATGTGAACCTAAACCCAATCTCCTGGTTCAAATGTACACGCCTCCTTCCTTTGTTGGCTTGTGAAGCATATTACTCATTCCTTTTCTCAATTTGAAGGCGCACCTTTTCATGGATTGACTTGACTAATTCAGACTTCTTCTTTCCATTCAAGCCACTCCTATCATCAATAGGTAACCAAACCAAACCAAACCAAGCCTTTTCCCACGGGTCGGCTATATGGATTTGTCGACGCTAATTAGATCTGTTTAGGGCCATGTCCTCCGATAGATTTAGGCAGGTCAGTTCATGTTTAATAGTTTCTTTTCAGCTTCTCTTGGGTCTTCCTCTACCTCTCCTACTCTTGACAATCTCCATACTTTTACACCTTCTAACAGGTGCCTCTACTAGACGCCTTCTAACATGGTCAAACCATCTTAATTGGTTCTCTCATTTTATTTTCAATCGGTGCTATTCCTACTTTGCCCCTAATCTCCTCGTTCATAATCCTATCTTGTAATCCTGCACATCCACCTTAGCATCCTCATCTCTGCAATTGCCATCTTCTAACCATGATTATGCTTTACTGCCCAATACTCTGATCCATATAGCAGCGCTGGTCTAACCGCTACCTTATAATACTTTCCTTTCACCTTGAGGGAGACTTTTCGGTCGCACAAGACCCCCGAAACACTCCTCTATTTGGTCGACCCGGCTTGAATCCTGTGACTTACATCAGTATCAATCCCTCTATTGTGTTGCACCATAGATCCAAGATACTTAAATTTATCTTTCTCTACAATCTTTTTTTGTGCCTAAACTTACTTCTATACTACCCGTTATCCTACTTTGACTAAACTTACATTCTATATGTTCCGTCTTGCATCGGCTTAGTCTAAACCCTTTTGTCTCTAACGTATCCCGTCACAATTCTAGCTTAGTATTCACTCCTTCTCTCGTTTCATCTACTAAAACAATATCATCTACAAATAACATACACCACAGCACCTCATCCTGAATATATTTTGTAATCTCATCCATAACTAAAACAAACAGGTACGAGCGTAACGCTGAGCCTTGATGTAAACCAATCATGATAGGGAACTCGTTAGTCTCTCCACCAGTCGTCCGTATAGATGTCATGGCTTTATCATACTTGTCATTTATCGCCTTAATATATGTGACGCGCTCCTTTTTTTTCCAATACTCTCCATAGAATCTCTCTAGGAACCCGGTCATACGCCTTCTCTAAATCGATGAACACCGTATGTAAATCTTTTTAACCTTCTCTATACTGTTCTATTAACCTCCTCAAAAGAAAGATAGCCTCCATGGTTGATCTTCCAGGCATGAAACCAAATTGGTTCTCTGAAACGTTTGTTGTCCTTCTTAGTCTTCTCTCAATAACTTTCTCCCATAATTTCATCGTATAGCTCATCAATTTAATCTCGCGGTAGTTTGCACTATTCTGAATATCTCCTTTGTTCTTGTATATGGGTATAAGGATACTTTTCCTCCATGCATCAGGCATCTTCTTGCTCTTCAGCGCTACATTAAAAAGTTTTGTCAACCAACTTATGCCATCCTCTCTTAAGTACCTCCAAACCTCAATAGGGATACCATCTGGTCCAACCGCTTTCCCATTCTTCATCCTTTTTAATACTTCTTTTACTTCTTCCCTACTAATTCTCCTATAGAATATAAAATTTAATTCTTCCCTAAAAGTGGTAAACTGCTCCAAATGTATATCACTACTACTGCTTTCGTTAAATAACTTGTAGAAGTAGCTCTTCCAACACTCCTTTATCTCCTCTTCCTTTACTAATACCTTTTCATCCTCATCCTTAATGCATTTAACTTGGTTTAAATCCTTGATCCATCTATCTCTGGATTTAGCAAGCTTAAATATCTCTCTTTCGCCCTCCTTAGTGTCAAGTCACTTATATAAATCCTCAAATGTCTTTGCCTTAGCCTCACTAACTGCCTTTTTGGTTTCTCTTCTAGCTTCTCTATATCTCTCCAAGTTCGCTTCATTTCGGTCGTTTTGCCAAGATTTAAACACTCTCTTTTAACTCTTAACTTGTCTTGGACGGTCTCGTTCCACCACCATTCCTCTTTCTGTGCCGGAGCACTCCCTTTGGATTCTCCTAAGACTTCTTTCCCTACCATCCTAATACACTTTGCTACTTTATTCCACATAATATTTGTACTCTCATTCACCGTCTAAATGTCTTCCTCTAGTACTCTTTCCCTAAATGCTAGCTGCTTATCACCTTTCAAGTTCCACCATTTAGTCTTTGAGCATCTATATGACTTCTTTTTTCTAGTTCACCTTTGAAGCTGCACATCTATGACCAACAACCTATGTTGGGTAGTCAAGCTCTCCCCCGGTATAACTTTACAATCTTTACAAACTACGCGGTCTCTTTTCCTACTTAAGAAGAAATCAATCTTTGTCTTTGAGGAGCCACTCTTATAAGTCACCAAATGTTCTTCTCTCTTCCTAAAAAAGGTGTTGGTCACCATGAGATCATAAGCCACTGCAAACTCTAAAATATCATTCCCTTCTTCATTTCTATCACCGTAACCATGCCCCCCATGTAATCCTATGTATCCATCTACGTCGCGTCCTATATGACTGTTTAAATCTCCTCTATGAAGAGCATCTCTCCTTGAGGTATCTCTAATAGCATTCTTTCCAAGTCTTCCCAAAACTTCTCCTTACGTACATCTCCTAAGCCCACCTGGGGGGCATAAGCACTAATTACATTTACTATCTCTTCTCCTAACACTAATTTAATTGCAATAATCCTATCTCCACAGCGTTTTACATTAACTATATCTTCCTTTAGGTCCTTGCTTACTACTATGCCGACCCCATTTCTCGATCTATTAAGTCTCGAATACCATAACTTATACCCAGTCCTCTCAATCTCTTTAGCTTTCTGTCCCACCCAGTCCTCTCAAATCCATAGGAGTAAGTGGATTAAAATCATAAACAATTTCAAAAGGAGAATAAGTAGTAGAATGCACAGTCCTCCCAATTTACCCCACAACACTTTCCAAAAGTAACCAAGGAATTTAACATCCTTATCAGACACAATTCTCCTAGGTGCACTATTTCCCAGAAAAACAAGTCAGTTATATTTGTGGTATCATCAATTTTATGGCAAGGAATAAAATGTGCGATCTTATTAAATCTATCCACTACCACAAAAATAGAATCTCTTACCCTTTTTGACTTAGGCAGCCCTAAAACAGAGTCCATGGAAATATCTACCCACGGCTCACGAGGTACAGGTAAAAGTGTATACAACCCATGTGGTAAAACCTTAAACTTAGCCCTTTTACATCTAATGCATCTACTACATACGTGAGTAACATCTCTCTTCATTTTAGGCCAAAAGAAATGCTCATGTAATACCTCTAAGGTCTTCTTAACACCAAAATGCCCCATTAATCCCCCACCTTGTGCCTCACGCATTGAACAATCAGGCAGACAAAACTTATTCTCTCTGAGCAAATAACTATCATGCTTGTAAAACTTACCAAATGCTCCCTTTTCACATGCCATGTAAACATTAGAAAAATCAGAATCGTTGGCATTTATATATTTCACATATTCAAAACCAAGTAATTTAGCACTCATGGAAGTGAGAAGTACATACCTTCTGGATAATGCATCGGCAACTACATTTTCCTTACCTTGTTTATACTTTACAACATAAGAAAATGTCACAATGTACTCCATCCATCTAGCATGCCTTTTGTTCAACTTACCTTGGCTCTTGAAATGTTTCAAAGACTTATGTTTAGTGTGGATCACAAACTCTTGAGGCTATAAGTAGTTGGAAGCAAGAATGCCCTCGATCTCACTCTCATATGAGCTAACGGGTCAGCATAGATAGTAGCTGTTTTCTCCCTCGTGGTATCATTGCTTTGTTGGCAAGCTTAGAAAAGAAAGGGAAGTAAGGAAGACAGCTTATATGAGGAAGGAAGATTTAGGGCTTTCCCTTGAAGAGTGCCACTCTATCTGTTGTTCTCATCCTCGATTCCATTCTTGAACTAGGCGTATGCTTCGTACGGAACCTGGGGAGAATCTCAGAGGAAGCGCATCTTTCTGGATTGATTTCGATGATCCCAATTCCTTCTTTTCATTAGTCTAGTCTTAGAAGATAAGCTTGCAGGAGTTCCTTCGGGTTTTAGTGAACTCATAAATGAAAGAAGAGTCTAGTAGGTGTCTACATAAGGAAACTCTCAGTCCAGCTTCTTACTTCATCTCGCCCCGATGGAAATGAATGGGGCTAAAGGGTCCCTTCTCGCGTATTTATGAAAGATAGAAGTCAGGCCTTATTAGCCTGTTCTTAAATAAGGCTATCTTAAAGAAGAAAGAGGTGTGTCAAAGGAACCCAGCCAAGCAAATCTCCGCAAAGAGAACTGAGATTGAGCCTTAGCAACCTTTCACTCCTAAGCTAGCCAAGACAGTAAGCACCATAGCAAGACGCTACTAGAACTCTTGTCTGTACTGTATGTAATAGGATAGAGGCAAAGGGAGAATCCTACTCCTGTGCTTTCCTCTTCTTCCTTTGTGAAAGAAAGGAAGGCTAGTGATATCCCATTTCCATGAAAAAAGCTTTGCCGTTATCCTTCAACAAGTAAGACCTTATTCTTCTTAAACGGATCCATCCTAACCGAAAGAATGGAATCCGGATCCGGAAGTGACTTTGATACCTAGTTAAGATCTTCCACTACTACATAAACCAACAACAACAACATAAGCATTGTCCCACTAGGTGGGGTCGGCTCCACTGCCACATGAACCATTACTACTTAATTGAATGAGATAGATAAGGAAAGAAAGGAAGAAGGCTTTTCTCTCTAAATAGCTGTTAGATTGGTTGGGGATATTCTTACTTTTCATTTTCGTTTTATAAGTAGCACATGATTGGATTGAGGGCTAAAAATTACATATAGATGGAGGTATTGAGTAAATACCTTATGCCCCCTCCCCCCCCTCTTTTTTGTGACGTAACCTCGTCTGCTAAGTCGGTGAATATCCTCACCTTGCATTCATTAAGAAGAAAAGCAAGAGGAATTGAGGTTTCGAGAAGTGAGTGGGAAATCTCCTTCTGCTTTCAAATGAGAAAAAATTCAATGTTATCCAGGATATCTTTCTTAGTGTGTAAGTTGAGCAAATTATCTGTGTCGGCTAAACATGAGTATGGAATGGATTCTCGTTCTGAAAAAGATCCATGGACTCTGAATAGCTTGAGAGGAAATAGACCACCGGTTCCGGTTAACGTTTCTCCTCTTTTTCCTACTTCTATAAGAAGTAGTTTGCCTATTTGATTGGTTAAGAGAAATTTGGGGAACGGTTTTGGGATAGATAGCTGTCACGTCTCAAAAGTTCTGACAATTGCGTAACGCTCTTTGTCATATGGCGGTTAGTTACAAGGCTGCTCTACCTAACTTTTCACTGAAATAGGCAATGGGTCATCTATCCTACATAAAAACAGCTCCAATACCTATTCTTGAGGCATCACATTCAATCTCAAAGGTTTTTGTTAAAGTTAGACAATGTTAGTACAGGTGCGGAACATAACTTTTCTTTAATTAAATTAAATGCATGATCTTGTTCTTTACCCCAATGAAACCCAACAGAATTTTTGATTACCTTAGTGAGTGGTGCTGCATTGGTGCTAAAGTCTTTAACAAAACGCCTATAGAAACTAGCTAAACCATGAAAGCTTCTTACCTCAATGATGCTTTTAGGCGTAGGCCACTCTTTGATTGCCTTTACTTTCTCTTTATCAACCTCTGTTCCCTTTGCACTAACAACAAACCCAAGAAAAACAACTTTTTCCATGCAAAATGTACACTTTTTGAAGTTGGCATAAAGCTTTTCTTTTCTCAAGGCTTCAAGCATACTTCTTAAATGATCTATATGCTCATCTAAACTCTTGCTGTACACTAAAATGTCATCAAATTATACAACTACAAACTCTTGCTGCACGCAAAATATGGTTCATTAATCTCATGAATGTGCTAGGTGCGTTTGTAAGACCAAATGGTATAACCAACCACTCATAAAACCCATACGTAGTTTTAAATGCTTTTTTCCACTCATCACCTTCCCTCATCGTAATTTGATGGTAACCACTCCTCAAATCTATTTTAGTGAAAATGCAAGACCCATGCAACTCATCAAGTATATCATCTAATCTAGGAATGGGATGGAAATACTTTACCGTTATGTTGTTGACAGCTTTACAATCTATGCACATCCTCCAGGACCCATCCTTCTTAGGCACTAGTAGCACGGGTACTGCACATGAGCTTAAGCTTTCCCTCACATACCCCTTTGCCATCAACTCCTCAACTTGCCTGTGAAGCTCCTTTGTTTCCTCGAGATTACTCCTATAGGCTGGACGATTAGGAATCACGGCTCCAGGAACAAAGTCAATCTTATGCTTAATTCTTCTAACATGGGTGGCAATTCACTAGGAACATCGTCGGGGAAAACATCATCATATTCCTGCTACAAAGAACTAACAACACTAGAAAGAGAATTATCAATGTCATTAGTATTAAAACAAGTTTCTTTGTACAAGAGTATAAATATAGGCCTGTTAGCCAAAAATGCCTTATTGACATCATGTTCTTTTGCATAGAAACGCACTTTTTTATTTGTTTTGCTATCAATACTCTCTTTATTTTTTTCTTTCTCACATGCTCTCATTTTTTCTTCACCTTTATTCTTTACTTTTTTCTTGCATTCTCTCACTCCTTCTTTTGGACTCTAGGCTCCTGCTCTCTTTTCTTCCTCTCTTCTTTTTCTCTCTTGATTTTTGGCCTCTCTTTTTCATTTTTCATATTCCGCACTTTTTATTCTCATTTATTCCTCATAGACTTGCTTTGGAGTTAAAGGTACTAGTGTGACCAACTTCCCATCCTTCACAAAGATGTATCTATTTCGGAATTCATCATGTATCACCTTTCTATCATATTGCCATGGTCTCCCCAACAAAAGATGGCCAACATGCATAGGAACTACATGACAAAGCACCTCATCCTTATACCTCCCAATGGTGAAAGACACTAGGACTTGCGCATTAACCTTAACCTCCTTACATTCATTCAACCATTGCAATTTATAAGGTTTAGGGTAGTTTGAGTGTATGCAACCCCAAGGTTTCCACAAGACTAGTGCTAGCCACATTAGTGCAACTCTCCCCATCTATGATCACACTACACACCTTGTTATTAACATAGCACCTAATATGAAAGATGTTCTCTCTTTGCTCCTCCATGTCATCTACCTTGATTTTTGTATTAAGAGCACGCCTAGCAATAAGAGACTCACCTACCACGGGGTACTCAATCCCCTCCTTAAGTGGCATTTTTTGTATGGTGCATGCTTCAGCACATAACACTCACGTTAGATAATATTATCAAATGGGGTATTCCGATGGTGAGTAGGTACAGTTTATGCAAGAAAGACAGTGAAAATATTAATCACCCGACGGCTCATGGTCTCAAGATTTGTGGAAGCTGATTCTGAGATGCTTAGGGATGAATTGGGTGTTTCTAATGGATGTTCGGCAGGTGTTCGAATCATGGTGGGGAAACAAAGTCAACAAGAGGAGGAGGAAAAGTGTGGAGGCTATTACCTTTTTGTTTGGTCTGGGTTATTTGCGGTGAGAGGAATAGGAGGTCTTTCCAAGACTCAGAAATGTCTCTTTATAGATTAAAAGGCATCTTTTTGTCACTTCTGTATGGTTGGTATTCCAGGGGATAGAGTTGGTGTTACACCATTTTTTTGCATTCTATTGAGAACTTGGAGATTACATGAGTATTTTATACGGTCCTTTTGTACACAGGAGGCATCAGCTTAATGCTTTCTGTGGAGTGGCTTGGAAACTTCATTTTTCTTTCCCCATCCTCCTCACTTCCTCTTGATATTTGTCGAGATGATAGATTATTGGTTAATAAAAATATTATTGGTCAACAAAAATGCTGGCTAAATTGTAAGTTTCAGATGTTTCAAAGATTTTTAAAATATGATCAGAAATTTAAATATCGTGAAAAGATTCAAATAGACACACAAGTAGTTTGCACATTGTAAATGATGGTGTTAGAGTTTCTTTGTTTCCAAACCTTCATGACATTTCTCTTGGTAGTTGACAAGCCCTGTTGATGTAATTCTGTTTCGTTTTGCTAGTAATATCTAGATTCCATTAATTGGAAATTATGTCTCAGTAAAAGGGAAAAAATAAAATAAAATAACCATATTTCCTTCTCTTGTTCCACTTTCATTGCTTATTTTTGCTATTTCTCAACATGACTATTGTAAGCCACAATCCACCTTTGCATCATGTCTCCACCACCCTTTTATCAGATCCATGAATACCCAAATTTGAGAAACTAGTATCCACATGTTTGCGTATATGTATATGTATATGTATATGTATATATATGCACTTGTGTTGGGGATGCTTATTTCATATGGCAGATTTTGTGCCAGGTGAAGAATTAAAATTCTCACTCTGCATGTCTCAGTGGTTATTGCACTGGATTACATGGCAAAGAGGGATTGCTGCAAGGGAGAATTTGGTTAAATTTTGGAAGTCAACCATCTTGAAATTGCACGAAACTTATGTCCAAGTCAAGCATTTCCATTTGACCGATTTATTGCTTCGCCATGACCTAAGCTGGATTTCTGGCAAATTCTGTCATTGCGGCCCTAAGAAGCCCATTTTTGTCATTTTATGAAATATTTAGAATATTAATAACATTTTATAGGAATGTCTATTTTCAGTGATTTTTATTTTGGCATGCTTCTTTTTATTCTATAATCTGAATTTGGCCTTAAGTCAAATTTGTCATTTTTGGTAATTTTTTATTTACTAGTAATGAATCTGTGCTATACACAGAATAAAAAATTATGATATATGCATAATATTAAATATAAGCTTATAAAAAATCAGATTTTAAAGTAATATTTTAAAAAATCAAATTCATTTTTGGCACAAGTATCCTTGAAATAATATAACTGATTAATTTTTCATTTTTTTATTTTTTTGAAAACAATAATTTATCATTTTGTACAATTGATAACTTTTTAAAAAAGAAATATAACATGAAAAATAATTAAGATTTTGTGTCATATTATTTAAAAAGTAATATGTGATGAAACAAATTTACAACACGTATGTTGATTTCAATTCAAATATTTATTTTATTTTATAAAAGTATAATATATGGTTAGAAAAATAATAATTTATCATACAATGAGTTGCCAAACGTTGTAAAAACATTTTTAAAAAAATCAAATTTATTTTTAGCGCAAGTATCTTTGAAATAATATAAATGGTTATAATTTTTAATTTTGTTTGAAAACAATTATCGATGAATTGGTACGATTGATAAATTTTGATTAAAAAAAATATAATATGCAAAATAATTAAAATTTTTTGCCGTGCGATTTGAAAAGTAATAATATGATGAAATAAATTTATGATATATGGTTGAATTAATTTTGTGAGATATGTTAGGGATTTTAGTATTTGTTAGGGACATATTTATGAAGTGAGTGGTTTTCAAGTTAGCACACTTTTATTTATAGTTATAGGATTTTCGTAATTCGTAGTTATTTTCACCTTTGCTTAGGATTTCAACATTCAAGGGTTCTATTTATACAAGTGTATGCCTAAGGGCTAGATAGTTGATTTTGATTAATTTTATTATTAAAGTGAGTATCTCTATTTTCTTGTGTTATTACTCTGGTAATTCTTAGAATCAACAAAATTAACTCTCTATCCATTTCTTCCTCTTCATGTTTTTATGCTTTCCTGCATCAATTGGTATCAAAGCTATCCAAGGCACCACAAGGAACTAGTAAAGGTCGCGGTGCTAGTTTGAGAGAGGCACACAATGAGCTTGCTTAGTAGAATCGACGGAGGCACGCTTCTAGCAAATAGAAGCCATAATGAGGACATTGGTCCAACAGATGGTTGCTCTATCCTCCAGAAACCCACCTCAAAACCCACCCTTGGATCACTCTTTTGGAAGAGAGGAGGATTTCAAAGGGACAACTTGAGGTAAACCCTTTTGGTGACTTCCAATTGAGGGCAAGGCCCAGACACTATAAAACGAACAGAATTGTCATGATTGTCAACTATGGGAGACAAGGTTGAGGATTGATGAACCAGAATTGCATGGAGGTTTGTCACTAGGAGAATTTATCGATTGGCTGAACACAAGCAAGTGCCCTTGATTGTAACAGGACTTTGCAGTAAGGTTGCTATTATCAGAATTTGTTCCGCATCAGTCCATGACAAAAGTTAGTTCTCTCATATAAGAGATGGACTTCTCTCACCTTACACCTGGGTTTTAAGATTCAGATTGAGACCCCTACTTTTATATGTTGTTGGGCTTATCTAATATAGTATCATAGTGGGTTTTCAGCTGGGTCTTACCATAGTCTACGCTGTGTGCCTATGTCCATGTAAGGTAGCGTGAGGGAAGCTGTTAGAAGTTGTCCCACATCGGTCCGTGAGAAAAGTTAATTCCTCCATATAAGAGATGGACTTCCCTCACCTTAACACTTGGGTTTTGTGGTTGAGGTCCCTACTTTTATGTGTTGTTGGGCATATTTAATAGCTATGAGGTGGCATCAAACCAAATTGTCTATGTCTCATTAGGGCAAAAGAAAAATTAGTTTGTGGGAGATGAAGTAGCACATATGTGGTGCATTTCTATTGCAATATTATACCTAATTGTTGTATCAGAGGCTGCAGAATCTATAGCAAGAATCGCTTATGGTACTATACCCAATTGATGTATCAGAGGTTGTAGAATCTGTAGCAAGAATCGCCTATGGTGGATGATTTTACCACTTACTTTTATCAGTGGTGGCATGAACCAAATATGATGATCAATTAGTCGTATGATACATTGGAGGACTCCGTCCGCGATATCAAGGTACCTTGAACATGTTTGACCTTGTTCATCGTGTCGAAATCACATTAGCAGACACTTTAGATGGAGAAACAGAATAGTTGCAAATCAATGGGGGGTTCCTATAGCAATAACAAGGCTACTGCTAGCCCTATCCCATCAAATCGTGTCACAAGAAATCCACAAGCCAACACCAGAGCACTTGTTAAACAACTGCACAAAGACTTCTAAGCACCATCTAGGGTGCGTTGCTTCACGTGCTGCGAACCAAGGCATCTCGTTGCAAAATGTTGAAAAGGATATAGGCTAGGAAGTATGGACACTTCAAATTGAGTGCCGTGTTCATATCCGACACGTACCGAACACACATACTTCTCAGACATTCCAAGATACGTGTCAGATATGTCACATGGCTTGTCCTATTATTTTATCGTTTTTCTTCAAATATATGATTGAAACAAATGTAGATTTGAGTAGCCGAAACTTCTAAAATTATAAAATCTTAGAATTTATATTTTGTTATATTTTGTATATTAAATTATATATTAAGTTAATTTTATTGTGGACGCTATATTCATATGCATAGCTAAAAAATATTATATAATCTATATTTTTTGACCATAATATCATTGCCATATTCCTATCCTCATTTTTTTTTTTTTTAAATTGCCGTATCCGTGTCCATATCTCATGTTCATGCTTCTTAGGAGACAGGCCTACAAAGAGCCTTATGATTGCAGAAGAGGATATGATAGTTGACCCAACTACAACCTTTGGAGCAGACCATACCTTTGACAACTCTAAAGGTGGTTAGTGCGAGGAGGAACAAGTGATTAGATATCAAGGACCTTTGTTGGTGGTCTTAAAGAGTGCCCCTTGCACCTTATGATGATGGAGAAGCCTTGCTATGAAACAATATTTTTCAATCCATCTGCACCTTCGAAGGAAAGTCATGTTTTGTAATCAACTCGAGCAGCTACGAGAATGTGATTTCTACAAAAGTTGGGCCTCCAAATAGAGCAACAGCCTACAACTTACAGACTCACATGGCTAAAGGAAGGCAGTAAGATCTATGTATCTAAATGCTCTTTGGTGTCATTCTAAGCAGGCACAAAATACAAGGACCAAGTCTGGTATGATGTAGTAGCTATAGATGCTTCCCATCTTTTGTTGGGGCAAACCATGGCAACTTGATCGGAGGGTAGACCATGATAGGCACAAACACTTACAACTTGCTTTCCAATTCAACCAAAAGCATGTTACTTCCTTCTTAAGACCCTAAACCTAAAACATCAGTCAACGATGGTCCCAACTTGACAACAAGGGTGCAATTTGAAGAGCCAGCTAATGAGTCGAAGATTATGTATGTTCTTTTGAATAAAGATGAGTTCTTGTAGGCTCATGAGGGAGCTGTACTAGAGTCAATGCAACCTCTATTGTGGGAGTTTGCTAACATGTTCTTGGCAGAGCTTTCCGATGGTCTACTATGGGACATTCAGCACCAGATTGATGTAATCCTTTGGTCCAACTTACAAGACCGACCATATTACAAAATGCATCCAAAGTAGCATGAAGAGCTCAAGAGGCAAATAGAGCAGCTGCTAGAAAAGAGTCTTATTTAGGAGTCTCGGTTTGTGTGTAGTACCAGCTTTACTCACCTTGAAGAAAGGTGACTTATGGCGAATGTGTTGATAGCCGCACAATCAACAAGATAACAATTCGTTAACGATTTGTTAGTGGGTGCAAAGATATTTAGTAATTTGGGTCTCAAGAGTAGGTACCATCAAATCTGAATTCGTTCAAGTGATGAGTGGAAAATTGCACTCAAAACACAGGAAGTCCTCTATGAATGCCATTTGGGCCCCTTGTAACTTCATGTGTGTGATGAATTAGGTTTTGCGTGCTTTCATTGGTAAATTTGCAGTCGTTTATTATGATGATATATTGGTTTATAATTCTAAACTCGTAGAACACCATCACCGCATTCGGGAGATTTTGATGGCACTGCGCGAGGCAAAACTTTTTAGTGCATTGAAGAAGTATGCTTTCATGATAGATAGAGTGTTGTTCCTTGGGGTATATTGTGTCTAAGGATGGAATTTCTATGGATGAGTTGAAGGTGGACTGGCCACAATCGAGAACGCTTACTGAAGTATCGAGTTTCCATGTATTGGCATCCTTTTATTCATTGCTCACTTTGGCACAATCATGGCTTCTTTCACAAATTGTATGAAATTTGGGAAATTTTTGTGGATCAAAGAAGCTTTCGAGGCCCTTGAGTTGATAAAGTGAAATCTCATGTCTACCCTTGTACTAATTTTCACCCAATTTCTTAAGCCCATTTGAACTGCATTATAATGCATCCAAGGTAGGCATTGATACTGTTTTTAGCAAGTCATCCAAGCCCATTGCCTACTTCAATGAGAAATTAAATGGGCCCAAACTAAGGTACAACACCTATGATGCGGAGTGCTATGCTATATCTAGTCCAGGAACTGAAGCATCGGTATTACTATTTGGTCCATGGTGATTTTGTATTGTACTCTAATCAAGAAAATTCATGGGGAAGTTGATGATTTTATCCAGAATATACAACAAATACACTAGTCTACCAAGCAAGCACTAGAGAAATTCACTATCAAGTACAAACCGAAAGCTGATTAGAAAAGACATTTAGTGGAATTTGGAGTAGGTGATTATGTCTGCACAGTTCTCACTAAGAATTGCTTTTCTTTGGCGATTACAACAAACTTGTAGCAAGAAAAATTGGGCCAGGTGAGATCATCAAGAAAATCAATTCCAATGGTTATCGTTTGAAATTAACTAGTCATGTACGCATGTCTAATGTTTTCACATGAAGCACCCCATTTTATTTGCAGGAGATAATTCTAATGATAAGTTGAATTCGAAAGCGAATTCCATTACCCTAGGGAGGATGATATAGCCGTCACTGCACTTGATTACATGGCGAAGAGGGATTGTTGCAAGGTAGAATTTGGCTGAATTTGGGAAGTCAACCATCTCGGAATTGCACAAAACTTGGCGTCCAAGTCAAGCATAATCATCTAGCCAAGATTCATTGCTTTGCCATAACCTAAGCCGGATTTTGGGAAAATTTTGTCATTTAGGCCTTCAAAAGTCCGTTTCGGCCATTTTAGGAAATGCGTAGATTAGTAATAACTTTTTATTGGAATGTCTATTTTTAACGTCTTTTGTTTTGACATGTTTCTTTTTTGTTTTAGAATCTGATTTGACCTTAAATCAAATTAGCTATTTTTGGTAATATTTTATTTATTTTCGTAAACCATAGTTTTTTCCACCCTTACTTAGGATTTCAGCCTTCAAGGGTTTCTATTTAAACCAGTGTGTGCTTCAGGGCTAGATAGTTGATTTTGATTTAAGAATTTTATTGTTAGAGGGATTATCTCTTTTCTCTTGTGTCATTTATCTTGGTATTCTTATAATCAACAAAGTTAATGCTTTATCCGTTTCTTCCCCTTCGAGTTCATATGCTTCCCTGCTTCAATATGTGGTATGGGCCATATGTCATGTTTCTAGAGGGGGGAAAATTCTCATATCGAGCTTTGTTTATAATTTGTTATATTTTTGGATGCTATTGCAGTCATCATCTGCAACCAGTTGACACTGGCACCCTCCACCATCGATGGCTCTCTCTCTCTACCCCTCTCTCTCTCTATTTGAATCCCAGTTTGATACACGTGATTATTCACTATTGTGACCATCATTATGGAAATTACCTATTATTTTCTTTGTAAGTTAAGATTTTTCAATTTTATTATAACTGCTAGGATGGCTTACAATTATATATATGCTGTAAGCTATATATTGTGGCTGATACATTAGGTTCAAGGATTGTGAAGAGGCCATGATATCAATTGGTGCTTATCTCATTAGCGATTTCTTTTCTCTTTTTTATTTTTTATTATTTTTTATTTTGCAAGTTATGTGAGGCAGCTGTAGTTGGCTCTTAGTGGCAAGAGGATGGTGATGAAGGTGCATTAGTGGAGGCATAATGGTGGTGTATTTTTTTCTGAGCTAGATCCTTGATGAGCAAACCAAAAAAAAATTGAAGGAAGATGTCCATTTTGGCCATTTTGGTCAATTGTATCTTCATTATTAACCATGTTTAAATTTACACACTGTTCCTTGGCATAGCTAGTCTAATGGCTGCATTTTTAAATGCTAGGCTACAAGTGAAACTCAGCCAAACCAGTGGTTAACAAATTCAATTGGCTCTGTAATTATTAGCTGCCTATTTGGCATTTTAATTCTCGAGAATTTTGATAAATGGAGCCTGTGTTATATTCACAAACAAGAGATGTATTTGGCAGTTGAAAGTAATTCATTTCTTAACAATGAGGAATGATTAGTTATCCTTGGTCGTGGATCTAAAATTTTTATCTTGTTTCCTCCTGTTATAGTCATTACAAAACTTGTTGCATAGATCTCCTCCATGGTATGTTCACAAATAGAGATCTTTTTTGTACTTGTATGAAGAGAGTGGAGTTATCCTTCTTAATAGAACTTTCTTTGTGTCACAGTCAAGGTGTACCCTCTGCGATGCAGAAATTGAAAGCAGTCCTTTGATCCCTAATCATGGTACTCTCTCTCTCTCACACACACACAAAACATGTGCGTGCACAATTTTTGCAGCCTTCTTATCCATGAACATTAACATTGTTCCAACCCCCTTTGCTAAGGAGACTTCACCTCTCTCTGTTTTGTGCCCTCATATGTGACTTATTAACCTCTTTTTCCTTATAATTTTGTCCACAGCTTTGAGAGCTGCAGCTGCAGCTGTGAAGCATGAGGATGACAAAAGGCTTTTTCACAACGCAACTCTTCGGAAACGTCGCAAAGAAATGGGTGACAGGATGGATATGGCAAAGAGACAACACAGAGTACATTCTTTAGCCGGAAGATCTTATTCTTTCATCCATTAAAAATTAGGAAAACACTATGCTCATGATGTCAAAAATAGGGTTTGGTTGCATTTGTGATCATGAAGAATAAATTTGGATACTTTGGCTCTAATCTTTCTCCTTTACCATGGCTGTTAAAGAGTTTTTTAAAATCTTTATCACTTTGATCTGGGTTCAAGCTCGAGAGACGAGAGCTAAATTTTGGGGTGTGCAGCTTGAGCCGCATTCTGAGGCACTGAGCCTTTAGATTTTGGACTAATGCTTTCAAGTTGCTGTTGGAGTTGAAAGTATTGGAGTTTTATGGCACAAGCCCGGTTGAAAGTTGAAAGTGTTGGAGCTTTGGGCTATGTTTGGATCAAGGATTTTTGAAAGGAAATGAATTCAACATAACTTCCCTTTTTTATTTGTAGTGGAAAATGAAAGAGAAAAATAATGAGATTTGAGAAATTAAAAATATTAAATTAGAAAACTTGTTTCTTGATATTTTTGATTTTCTTATATTTACTAATACACTCAAATAAGAATGTATATTTGGGATTTTATATTTCCTTCCTCTTCATCCTTCTTTATTTCCCTTTCCTCCCCCATTTTACTTTGCCTGAAAATCCTTAATACAAACTAAAAAAATATAATGAATTCGTTAAAAAAAGGCCTTGACTATATGTTGAATTTTATTCAGGAAAATGGAGATACTATTGGTGACGATGTGCTGCAAAAGGGGGTGCAGTATCCCTTTTCAGTTAATGAGAAAGTGATAATCAAGGTGAGTTGTCATTGACCTACTCATAACATTTATTGTTAAAATCCCAATTTAATCCTAGAATTTTTCGATCCATTTTAACAAAATCGATCCAAATCCCTTAAAAAACTCACTGGTGGTAGGATCTTACAAATTTAGCATAGGTCTTGTGGGATCATTGAATTCCAGTTCGGATCCTGATTCTATCTGATCTAAAAATATTATACTCTCTTCCTTAATATGTTATTTTTACTATTTTTATATATGTTATATATTTTATACCATCTAAATCAATTAAAAATAAGTCATTTTGAATTAAATAAAGAAATTCGTAGTTTTATTTTTTGATAAATGAAAACAATTTTATTGATGAAATGAAGGATAGCTGGTATTAAGGAAATGCTAAACTACATAAAAACATACCGCTTCTTGAACTAGTCTATCGTGCTCTCAACAAGAGTCAAAAAAGAATTCACATCTGGCTTTGTATCTAACCATACAAAATAGGCAAAAATAAACTTGAACTAGACTATCATGCTCTCAACATACCCCTCCTTAACTATACAAAATAGGCAAAAACAAACTTTTAATCTATATAGCATCATCTCTGCTTCTTCAAATGTTTTCAATTTCCCTGCTTCCATATTAGCCAAAATAAATAAAGGGAAGCCACGTGCCAAGTCTTTCCTTTTATAAGAATTTAACTTAATAGTCCCACCAAGAACTTAACAAATTCTTTACATCCTTCAAGAACACCCGCTAAACCCTGAAGCCAGAAAACATTAGATCCCACAACTCCTTCATCCACGAACACTGAATGAAAATGTGATAAATGGACTCCTCTCCTCTTGTACACAAGTAACATCTATTGACTAATGTAAGCCCCCTCAGCTGAAGATTATGAATAGTGGGAATCCACCCTTGAATGACGTACCACATAAAAAAATGCCACTTTAAGAGTGACAACTGCCTTTCAAATCTTTTCCCACAAGAAATCCACCTATCTATTCCCTACCAAAAACTTACAATAAGATTTGACCTAAAAAATTACTTACTTTGAAAGATCCCATTTAACTCCATCTTCCCTGTCTCCAAACTTTGTAGACTGCAATGCCTTTAAAAAAGAAGCAAAATTTTCTAGCTCCTAGTCAAATAAATGCCTTTGAAGGATGACATTCCAAACTATATTGTTACTGTGATTTTCCAAATGACCTGCTATGGAGACCTCATTATCCACTATTATTTCATAGATATAAGGATATATATCCTTTAGCCTTCCTGTAGGAAGGCCAGTTTGCACCAAAGCCTATCCTTTTCTGTAGCAAACCTCCACAACCATTTCTCCAAAACCGCGTCATTGAAAAGTTTCAAGTTTATAATTTCAATACCCCCATCATTCCCTAGGAAGCATACAGTTTCTTCAATCCACCAAATGATATTTAAAGCGCTCTCCTACTTCGCCCCATGAAAAATCCGTTTCCAGCTTTTCTAATTTTCTCAAGACCAAAGTTGGAGTAGTGAATAGGGACATTAAATAGCTCGCAAACTTGACAATGTACTTATTATGGTCACCATTTCCCCTTGAGCTAAGCATTTTTGTTTCTAACCCGACCACCTTTTTGAAACATATAATCACCCATTCCAAAACCTGTTTAACCTTAAAGTTAGCCGCTAATGAAAGTCTCAAATAGGTTGATGGTAGAGAACTAATGTTGCAACCCGATATTGTAGCTAGATTCCTCAAATTCTCCATTGCCCCACTGGTATAAGCTTGGATTTGGCCAGGTTAAAGCAATTGATATAAATAATGCCAACATTTCAAAAAAATTAGAGTTAAAAGAATACGCGGATGCAATTCAAGTATCTTTCTCTAATTTTGATCCACTATACTTCCCAAAATAAACACAAGCACACACTCTCTCTCTCTCCTTGCATGGTAGATTGTTACATTTTTCTCATTTTGTTTAATTAATCAAACAACTTAATTTTGGCATTTATGTTTTGATCTTTATTTCTTCTTCGTATTTTATTTATTATTATTATTTTTTACCAGTTAATTATTAAGTTAAAAACTTCTCAATCAACATTTTTTTCTTTTTTCTTTTTTTTTTCCTTTTTTTCTTTTCTATCATCCTTTTATCCTTTTTTAAAGTGTAAAATGTTTTATTACAAAACTCGTCTTCTCCATCTTTAACTTTTCAATGAAACTAATGCTTTTATTTTATTTTTAAACTTCTTGTTATATATGTTTATATATATTATTCTTTCGTTAAACTGTTTCTTTTTGTATCATTTAATAAATTATATTCATATGGAAATTATTATGCCTGTTTTCCCTTCTTGGTTGGAATCTTACTCTCCGTGATTTGATCCTATACTCAACCTCATAAACCCCTCCAACGATCCAATGTAGGATTGCGATTTTGACAACCTTGCTCACAACCAAATAAATTTGATTTTGTAGGTTTAGTTTAAGTGTAAGAAGCACTAAATATCTATACCTTGCAGGGAAATAGAAGAACACCAGATAAATTTGTTGGGAAGGAAGCAATAATCACATCACAATGCCTCAATGGCTGGTGAGACATGGCTCACTTCAACTCAAAGCTGTTGTATGTCATCTTAAGATTCAGATTATTTGCAGTATTGGCTTCATGGAACCTTTTTTTTTTTTTTTTTTGGCTCTCCCTTTTATCCGCATATAGATACATGTCCATCTAACATGTTGGAGCCTATGCGCATCTTGTGTCGATTGTTCAGGAGAAATTTTCTTGTAGTACTGTCGTTTGTTTCTTGTGTAACTTGCAGGTATTTGCTCAAGATTATTGGTAGTGGGGAGAGTGTTCGCTTACAATACCGTTCTCTCCAGAAGATTCTGAGCTCCCAGGCTGTTGAAGAGAGGTGTTTGTCGCAACCAAATCAAGAAAATGGTTGATCATATACGGAATTCCATTTAGTTTCCATTTTCCTCTAAAAGGGTATACCTAGTGAATCTCACCTTGTCCAGCCAGTTGTTTGAAAATGACGTATGGGCTTCTCCTTGTTTGTGTAAAAAATGTTCAGCAATTAAAGCGAGGAGTAGATGGTTTGGATGTACCCAGTGACACGAGGTTGGTTTTAGATAGTTTGTAAAGAAAAGAAGAGGACTAATAGTTAGTTACATATCCACTTTTGTGCCATACTGAGACAGGTAGGACGAAAGGAGGGATGGTATATATATATATATGTCCATACATATAATATCCATCCATCTAACCCAATATTGATGGAAGTATAGGAAAGTTTTAGGCATGATTTCTGTGACCTCAAAAAACATTTGTTAGTGTCCAGGGCTTCAAGTAACGTTTTATTTGGTGGATAGTGCATTGAGTTTCAATAATATTTCCTATTGGGAATGTTTAGGCCACCACATAAACTAACAACAATTGTAAATATTTCAGTTGGGGGAAAAGCAATATTATGACTTTGATGGAAAGTTGTGCCAAGTTGTATGAACCCTCAAAAAATAATAATATTTCGAAAAGAATAGCCCAAAGCCCAACCTCTTACCTTTCAAAAAAATAAAATAAAATAAAAAGGAAGCAATCTCAACTATGGCTCCCTTTTGAGGAGCAAAAAAGAGAAAAAATATGAACTTTTGGTATTTTAAGCGTTTGATAAAAATATTAAAAGTAGTCAATTTTTTTGAGTTGGCGAGAGATATAATAGTTATTTAATTTTAACTCAAAAGTTGTTAAAATTTTAACTACACACTTAAAATTGTTAAAGGTTACTAAATTTTTATTTGTTTTACAAAAACACTTAAAAATTGTTAAAAATTATAAAAAAAAATTATTTATTTACCGACACAATTTTACCCATTAATTTTTGCCAAAAAAATTTTCAGTAGTTACTAAAAATTTGATTCCGAACATAGCCTAATTGAAGCCTAATTGAATATGCACTTCGGTTATAAACTGAAGTAAATAAACAAAGTTCGCAGCTCTATTTTTTTTCTCGCGGCTTAGTTAAAGTTTTTTTATCTCATGACAAATGTTCTAGTGCAAAATAACTTCTTTACCTTTTATATTTATTACACATAACTAATATTTTAAAAAATTTTATGCAAACAATATCGACAATTATTTACTAAAAATATCAAACAAATTAAATAATTACTTACTGAAACAATTTTTCAATAGATAAATAAAACATTTCAGTAATTGATTGTTAAACAAATTAAAAACTTTCGAGGGGTACCTATTGAAAAAATTAAATAATTGTAACAATTAATTGTTAAAAAAAATTGGTAATTAACAACATAAGCTTTCGACATTTCCAAACCAAAATAAATGAAATATTTCAACTAGTTATTAAAAAAAAGTTAGAACATTTCAAAAGGCTCTTATCGTTTAAATAAATGGGTATTTTTGAAATTTTAGGTGCAATTTGTAAATTTCGTGAAGAAATTATTGAATTGTTTGGAAAAAATATAAGATATATGAATTAATTAAGTTGCGTGGCGAAAAAGGTGGAGTTACGAATAGTGACACTTAAATAGAAAGGTTGCAGAACTTTGTACCGGCATGACGATCACAGCAGCATGGACCATCTTGTAATGCATAACAGTAGCAAAAGATCTACGTCGACTCCCACAACATCACTAAACACACCAATAGAAAGCTTCAATTGGTCGTCAATCCTCTCTAAGAAATCAAGCAGTAAACACATCAGGAACCATCTTTCGCACAATCTGCAGCAAATAAACAAGGTCCGACCAGCAAAAGCCTTTTCCCCTATTCTTTGCAAAAGCTAGCCCACTGCAATAAACCAGTAAGCAAGTACATTCCTGCAGTTGTTAGCCCAAGATGAAAGGCTCCATCTAGGATTGGAAGGTTACATTTGATTTGGAGAAATTGTATAAAATTGAATATAACATAAGATTAATTTTTTATTTGAGATTATTTTTATAGGTTTTGATTGGTGGGATACAAAATAGGATAAGAAATATGATTTGACAAGAAATAATTTTAAACTTTATTGAATTTTTACAGAAAATAAATTTGAAAGGAATATGCCATCTCACCTCATTTTGGGGCTCAATAATTCAAAGTAAATTAATAATCTCCCTCATCAAATACAGAATAAATGAGCTCCACAGGATTATATATCAAACCTCTCACTTTTAATCCCCAACACAAACACAGACTAAGGGTATCTATATCAAATATTCTAAACCCCCCCCCCCCTTTTTTTTTCTTTTTTTTTTTCCTCTAAAATAGAGATCGAAGAATGAAAAAAAGTTCCACATTAGCATATTTAGTCTTTGGCGGTTCTCTATATGTAGACCACTGCTATATATTTTCTACCACGAAGAATTATTTACAGAAGTTGATGTAGAATGTTTTTAAATAGAGAATTTTTAAAGTCACTTTTTATTATATTTTAGAGAAAATAATATGGATGCCTTAAGCCTTTATGTGAGCTTAGCCAAGTTCTGTTCAGGGTAAGTTCATTTACTAAACGAGTTCCTATTTTTATTTTTTTTGTATATTCAAATTTGGCTCATTTTTACATGAATGAGCACAAGCAATTGTTATGTTGAGTGCAAGTTGTTCATCATCAACACTTCGTTGATAATCTTTTATATTACCCAAAAAAAATCATTGCAATCAATTAAGTTTTGGCAAGTCACACGAAATAATGTTAGCCTCTTTTCATGAAATAAGAAGAAATAATTTTAACTTATTTTTAATTTATATATTTCAAATGTGATTACTAACATATGTTAATATACCATATAATTTAAAAGAATGCTGGGGAGCATGATAATTTAAAGAGGCTATTAGCATAGAAATGGCTCAGTTAAAATATTAATAAATTCTATAATGCAATTTTTAAAATGAAACACATGCTTTATCATGATGTAAATATATAAGATTTCATTGATATAGTTTTACTATATGTTATTTAATTTTAGGATTAATTGTATTTACACCCCTATACTTAGGTTAATTTTTTTTTTTTCCCCCATGTTATTTAATTTTAGGATTAATTGTATTTACACCCCTATACTTAGGTTAATTTTTCTTTTTTCCCCCAGCTTCATAAATGTGCAATAATACTCCCTGTACTGTACACAAAAGTGCAACGATTGACGGCATTACCTTAAGTGCTAAAAAGACAAAAATTACTCTTCTCTTCTTCTTCTTCTTCTTCACTAAGCAAAATCTGTCTATATATATATATATATATATGTATGCATAAAAACCAAACCAAACCAAACCAAGCCTTTTCCCATTAGGTGGGGTTGGCTATATGGATTTGTCGACGCTAAAATCTCAAATCATCTGTGTGTGTATATATATATATATCTTGAATTAACATCACGGTTAGATATGGGTTTGTTGAGACCCAGAGAGAGAGAGGGAGAGAGAGAGAGATCTGTAACCCAAAAAGAGAGAGAGGGAGAGAGAGAAAGATTTGAAGCCTTACAAGAGAAGAAGGATGAACGAGAAGAAGGAAGAACATCCAAGTCTTGGCCGGTGCCGATGATTTGGAGCGACAGCAGAGGGTAGTGCTCAGCAAGTTGCTGGAGAATTAGTGCTTCAACGGGGTTTCATCGTTCTCAGGTCCTTTTCTCTATAACCCAGAGAGAGAGAAAAAGAGAGAGATTTGAAGCTTTAAGGGCATTTTGGTATTTTAAACACTTGTATTTTGTACACGCGTGTATCACATCTACTGTTAAATTAAACAGATCTGCCAAACGTTGTACTTTTGTGTACAGTAGAAGGAGTATTAGTATACATTTATGAAGTTGAGAGAATAAAAGTGAAAATGGGCCTAAGTACAGGAGGTGTAAAGGCAATTAACCCTTAATTTTATTTATAAATATTAAACAAATATGAGCATTTAATAAATCAAGACAATCAATGTTTAAACTAGGTTCTTTACTAAACAAGTCTAACTGTTTGATTTAATCTTGGGTCAAGTTATTAAATGAAAGAGTCGGGACCTTAATGAGTCAAGCTCAAGTCCTTAACAAGTTGATCTGATAATTTTAACCATAGTTTGTCTACTAAACGTGTTTAATTTTTCTATTTAAACTTAGTTCATTTTTTATACGAATGACTTAAGTTGAGACTAACTAGTCAAGTTAGATAGTTTTAGACTTGGTTCGTGTATTAAATGACATTTAATTTTTTTTATTTAAATAAAGTTTATTTATTATATGAAAGGGATAGATTTGAGACCATAACAAATCGAGTTTGAGTCTTTAATAGGCTAAACTAGATAATTTTAAACTTGGCTCATCTGCGAAACAAGCCTGATTTTTTTATTTAAACTTGGGCCAGTTATTAAATGATCAAGCCAAACTTAGTCATCAAAGAGTGGAGCTAAGTCAAGACGAGCCTTCATTTATTGGCCTAACTCATATATATAAGGAGAACACACCAGAAATTCTCATTTAACTCAACTAGAACCAAAAGAAAAAACAACAAACTAAATTGGTGGCACAGCGTAATGTCACACTTTGAATTGTAGACAACAGAACAAGTAATTTTTACAACAAAGGTCTTGGAAAAAACATAAACAAGCAACTTTCCAGTTCACAACATTGTCATAGACACAACACCACTGCAACATCAACTGAAAACTTCAAAAATATTCCTTCTAAAGGCTTAATCTTTACCTTCAATGATCAAATTTGTGGCTATGATTGAATTTGTGAATGGAGACTCCTTGTCACCTGCATGCCTATACAAGTTTTCCTATCAGCGTGCATTCCTCTTCTTCTAAATTGTATAGGGATAAAAACACCCTCATGCATTCTCATCAGTTCACCTGAAACTCACTTGACAAAGCCTATAAAAGAAGGAAATGTGAAGGAAAACAATCAGAACAGGTCTCCAACCAAGGGTTCTTTGATAATTAAGTTAGTAAAAGCTTGAGAGAGTAAGTAGTTGGAACATTAGAGTTCAATTGAGAATAGTGAGCATACCTTAGTACACATTGTGGACTATTTATAGGTTGAGAGAATGAATAAAATTATGGTGACATGATTGGTTAATAACATTATTATATTACTCTAATATGTATTGACGGTTTACCTTCCATTTAATACCCATCTAAATTTTAGATTGGTAGCTATGATGTGACATTTGGACATTCCAAATGTTATTTCATGTCTGCTATTAGATAAGTAATGAACTAATTGAACTAATAATATTATAATAAACAAAATAAATTAATTGTAATGCCCTATTTATGATTGCATTTAAACCAGCATTCAAACCCTTTACTTTAGGACTAAATTGATAATGTCGGGAATGAGATATGCTTGGGGTTGAGCTCTTACCTGCTCAGTGCGTATGTTCTCGGGAATGATGTCACGTGTCCAGTATATTTTTCGTACCAACATTATGGCCCACTCTGGTCGAGATAACTTGTTACTTGAGCAGAGTAAGATTTTGAATTTAAAAGTATTTCCTTTGATTCAAAAAATCATTTCATATCCCTACCTTTTCACCCTTTCGATGATGTGTCTTGTCCTTATTATTTTGTTCTCTGCTATATTAATGACGTATGATCGTATTTATTACCATAACGATACCCTAAGCAACTGCTAAGCTTTCTTATCAATGTCAATTCAATTTCAACAACTATCAATTACCTTTTTTATTGCAATTTTGCTACTTAGCTTTGCTTGTCGTTCCACAATGTGGATTTACACCCGAAGTGCAAGATGATCAGTTGTAGCAATTTAAATTTATAAATGATGAAGTACCAGTCACACCCACAGGGAGAGGCGTAGTAAACTCACAATTCTTCTTCTCTTATTTAGTGGGTGTCACACAATAAAAATGAAGCAAAATTGTTTTGAATTTTGAAAATGAAATTTATGATGGAAAGTTTAATCAAACTAAAAATAAAAGGAACTTGGATCAAATCAATTCAAGTAGTGATTTCTATGGATTTTCAAGGAGAACAATGACTAGTCAATTTGGTTGTAAAATCAAGTTCACTTAGTTGGATCTCTAGATCAAACACTTGGAGTGCAATAATCCATGTAAAATACATGAGAGTTCTAGGTGGCAATCCACATGCAAAATTCTTAAGATTAGGCATGAAAATTCCAACAAAGTAACTCACATATAATGTACATGGAGTATACAATCACAAGAATTAATCAAGAAACATCAACTAGTGATTTCAAAGGATCCAAACAAACTAATCATCATTCATTACAAATCCAAATAAAATTAAATATTGAAGCACAATTAAGAACAATAGTTGATAAGTTTGGTGAGAAAGTTATATTCATCTAATTGGAAACCTAAATCAAACACGTAGTGTGCATAATCTATAGAGAGTACATGCAAATTCTAAGTTAGTAATTCACATACAAATCCTTCAAGAAAGTGCATGAAAATTCTAATTAGCAACTTACATATAAACAGCATAAACTATACAAACAAACTTGATCTAGAATTCTCAATAGATGATTTCAATAGATCCAAACAAATCAACTATTATTCAAAGATAATTCTTAAGAAAATTTAAACATTGAAAACCAAAGTACCTTGAAAATCCATAGACATCATCTACTCTCTTTGATTTGAATCCAAGCAAGAGAACTACTCAACCATAAATGAAGAGAAACTTGAACTTGAATTGAAAGTTGACATGTTTGCAAGAGAAATTGAAAAGGAAAATGAAATTTTCTCCCCTCCCAAACAAGATCTAAACTATCTCTCTACACAAATGTATATAAGTCTATAACCAAATAAATATCTCAAGTATTCTTCTCTTAATATAGTACAAACTAATCAATTCAAATGACCAAAAAGCCCTCAAGTCTAATGAAAAATTACAAAATTTCTGCAGAAACTCGCATGGTTTGAACAAGGGTTCACACCGTGCTTCCACAGTTAGCCAAATTTTTGAAATTCTGAAGTTGCTTGCTTCTTTGGTTTGAACAAGGGTGCGAACAGGGTATGGTTCAAACCCTTGTTTGCACCATATCTTGATACTTTGCAAAATTCTTGAAGTTTTGAAGCGACACCTCTCTGTTGTTCAAACAAAGGTGCGAACAAGGCATGGTTCAAACCCTTGTTCGCACCGTTTCTTCATGCCTTAGAAAAATTTCACACCTTGAAGTTAAGTAGCCTTCTGTTGTTCAAACAAGGGTTCGAACAAGGCATAGTTCAAACCCTTGTTCGCACCATTTCATGCTTTAGGCATCTTTCAAGGTTTTTAGTGTTCTATTCTTCTCTTGTTTGGAACTTGATCCTCACCAAAACTTTAATACTTCATTTCTTTGACCTTTTAGGCTCTTTTTCCTGCAAGTTTGAGAAAATCTTCATGAGAATGGTACAAACTCATAATATTATCATTTTATTCTTAAAATCTAGGTAACAATGCTCATTTTGGGTAGCTTGATTGTATGTTTTACCATACAATCAGGTTTCTTTTGCAAACTCCTCTGTGTGTTTATAAAAACTTTCCCTTTGCCATTTGCAACCTTTTTCAAAACCTTCAAACTCTCGATCTTCTCTATTTTCTCTTTACAACTCAAGCCATTTCGAAGCACTTTTTTTTACCAGAGCTTAAGTTTCCCTGGTAAGTTTTAGGGATTTTTCTGAGCCATTCTCTTAGGATTCTATTTCATCTTTTTTTCTTTTCTTTTGGGAGATATGGGCAAGCTCTCTGATGAGCTTAGGGGTGAAGATAACATAAAATTCTTTAGATAGACATATGATATACCAACCAACATAGACATTATACTCCCCCGTGAAGGGGAAGCTGAGGTTGGGGTAAAGTTTTCCATCATGACATTACTAAAAGTGGCTCTAAATTCCCAATGAACCCCTTTTCCAAAAGAGGTTATATTTAGGCTACGTGTTTCACCTCAAATAGTGTCCCACAACTTTTATAGGATTGTTAATGGTGTTAACGATATTTATCAACTGTATAATGTAAATATAGGGTCTTGGGATTTGTTTACTGTTATAGTATTCAAAAGGTTAGGAGAGATCAAAATAAATGGTATCTAAAGTCCTGAACTGATAAAGCATTAGCGCATATGCTCCTAGATAACATCAAAGGATTTGAGAAAGATGTGTGTGTTGTTTTGGGTAGCTGTATGTTTAATCCTAACGAGAACCCTAAATATCAGATTCCTCTTGCCAGCTTAGGTCTAGGTCAGTTGACTTATTAACAATTAATCTTGTTTTGATACAGTACTGATTACACTTGAACAGTGTAATCATAAACCTTGATTTTTATGCTAATTCTGAAAATTTATGTTTTAATATGTCTTATTTAGTTTGATTTTGTTTATTTATGTTACTTTGTTCATTTATGCAGGTTTTAGTAGAAAATACACCAAAATAGCTTGTTGGAACGAGATAGATGCACAATTTTGATGTAGAAGGAGTTCTAAAAATTAAAAGTTGTAGTGGACATCTCAAGTTTTTCAGAAAGCTATTATGGGACAAAATTCAAGTTCATTTGGGCCTTGAAAGATTGCTTAAGAGTCAGGGCTAGAAAGCTGGACAAATCCTAATCACTGTAGGATTTGGGGCATATCTTAAGTTTCCGGGATCCAATTAAGGTGATTCAAAGGCCCAAAGTCAACTACACATTCTTAGCCACAATTTCATGGAGAGCCCAAGTCCAAAAGAAGTCTCCATCTACCCCAAAATCAGCTTACAAAGTTGCACAATTCATAATTTTTCAGATGATTCAACACGACACCTCGTCAATATTTTGGCCATATCTTTTCACTCACAACTCCGATTGATGTGATTTTTTTTTTTTTTTTTTTTTGGTGTTGGAAAGAAGAATCAAAGGGTTAAAAATTTCATGGAACCAAAGATTGAATCTGTGGTCCGGACACCCCTACGAGTGGTCCAAACCACAACGAGGAGTATGCATGAGAAATTAAGTTAGGGTTTAGGTTTAGGCTTTATATATTGTTGTTCTTTTAGCTGTCAAAGGGGGACATTCTTCATTATTTTTATTTTACAAAATAGTAGAATGCAATAGATAGTTTTTAGTTTAGTTTTTCGAGTGTTTTGGATTGATTGCTTTCGATTCAAGTTTAATTCGCTGTGAAGAATGGTACACGTTTGGTCTTATTTAATGAAATTTATTTTCCTTTCGTATTATCTTTTTAGTTGCTCTTTTATTATTTCCTCCATGATAGGTTAGATTTTTATTCTTGATTCAACCCATCAATGATGGGTGGATCCTTATTTGATGATTGGATGTGATTGAATTCTCGTATACAGTGTAAAACTTGTATGCTAGGGTTCTTTTTTCTGAATCTCCTTTTCTTTTCTTTTCAAAAACTTTTGAAATCTTGTAACCTCGATCATATTTCATTGAAATCCCTGTTGATGTTACTTGATTAAATTTTCTTCATATTTTGAAATAAACAAAAAGAGATTTGGACTAAAGATGGACTTATTGAATATCTTTCCAATTTTCTTACCCTAAACGTGATTTTAAACCTGTGCTTTGGAATAATTATTTTAACAACAATATCTTCCGGTTTACTTTTCCTATATGTGAGTTGTAAACTGAGATAAAAAAAATGCATCCGATTAGAGAATAAGGAATCCACCCGGCTTTGTAGGTTGGATCAAGATCTTTAATTATCTTGAATGCGTAATTTTATTACTTTCATTGTTTTAGTTTAGTTTTAATTTAGTTTAATTTTTGCAATTTACTTTATTTTGTTATTATTTAGTAAATCAAAACTTTTCAAAATGCAAAACCAATTTTCTTTTCCTATTTTTAGAAAGAAACCAGTAGATAGAAGAACGTAGAAAACCCTACTGTTCAATCTCAAAGTTCTCTGTGGATACGCTCCTGGACTCACTAGCTAAAACTACACCACACGCCTTTATACTTAGGGATTTTTTTAGACTATTCCCTGACAATCATCTTTTGCTTTACAGCTAAAGAATTTAGAAAATCGTTTGCCCAAGGACTTCGCACCAATGTCCTTTAAAGCAATCTCGGCTAATTCGGGAGGCCTAGATTCATACTCTTTTGGCAGGTCGGCATCAATGCCTTCCACGACATCCTAAGCAATAAATCGTTTATCTCTTCTTCATAGGATTATGAGATTAGAGCAGTTTCTCATCTATTTTTGAGGTGGATTGATTGGTCACCTAAGCAGAGACTAAGATATCACTAGTAGTAACATCCAAATTTTTGCCCCGTGTAGCAACAATAACAGTAGCAGCAAATTTCTGAGCAACAACTTACAATAATTGGGGTGGAAAAAAGATGATGAAGAAGATGACTTGCCATAAGCAAGGAATCCAGTACTCCATTGACTACTTTAAAACGAGGAAGAGGAAGAAGTCAGACTTAGTTTGCAGAACATTCCTAAACAAGCAATGGCACGGAAGATTGATCTTTGAAAGGACGCCAAGGCTACAACTCAATGTAAAAAATAAGGCAAAAAGATGGTGACCTTAGAAAGGAAGGACACCTTAGGTATAACTATCAACAAGAAAATTGATGGTGGCCAAGGGAGGCACCCCTGACTGAATGGAGATTAAAGGGCACAAAAAGATAAAAGACAAAGGGCTTCAAAAAATGTCCTTGACTTTACCCTTTTGCCCTAACCTCCATCATTGTCTCTGATCGAGTCGGCCTCCTCTTTTGTTGCCACTTCTTCAATAGTACCACCTGGTGCTTCTGCTCTGAGAACTACTTGAATAAAAGACACCCTAGCCTTTGAGACAAAAATCTTGATCTACACTACCAAGCATCCACTTGGTTAACCCATGACCATCAAAGAATCAATTTTTATTAGGGTAAGCATCTAGTTTAAGTTTCCCGAGCAACCATCCCTCATGTTGATTGGGAATGATTGCTTAGTATTCTTTTCACCAACAACTTAAGGGATGCCATCCAGGTGAAATTCTGAATGCCTCATCTATTAAGTTTTTATTCCTTTTTTAGAATTTTGTGCTCATTTTTCCTTTCCTTTATACAGAGCACCCATCATGCCCTCGAGGCCATGAATAGGCTTAAAGATATGTCTGTAAAGATCAACTCTAACAATGCAGAGCTCTAAGTTACAAAAAATAAGGTGTTTGACGTAGTCGAGTCTGAAGCTGAGTTAGAAAAGAAGCTAGAGACTACTGAGTCAGAGAAGATTGTGGCTAAACAAAGCCTTGTTTCTTCCTTAAACCAAATCAATGTTTCAGAAGAGCAACTAGCTTCTAAGGCAAATGACTTGGCGGCCAAGGACCAACTACTGGTTGCCAAGCAAGCTACCACTATTACCAAGCTGAACAAGAAGAATGAAAAGCTAAAAAAGAAGGATGATGAGCTAAAGGCTAAAGACTAGGAGGCCAAGGAGAACTTTGAAGACCTCAAGGTTGACTTCGTGCAATAGCTCATCGACATCCACAACTTCTACTTCTTTCAAGGCTAGGATGCAGCAATGGCTAAGGGTAGAGTGGAGGCCTCCTTGGACACCTTCAAAAATGTGGAGTAGATTAACCTTGACAGGGAAAAACCACTCTTCAACTTTAAGAGGCCTCTAGATACTCCAATACCTAGAAAATGAGTGGAGGATCAGCCTAAGGCTAAAAATGTTAGCCAATAAGATAATACTAAAATAGCTTCAGGTGCTGATCCTAAAGATGTTTCTTCTTTAACGAAGATTTGAAGACCAGCTCCGTGTTTTTCCTTTAGTAGTTTATTTTTCTTCATTACGCTTCTATAAGAAAGTTCCAACATTATAACCTTTAAACTAAAATGAAATGAATGGAATTTACTTTTGTCAATGAGTTTGTTGTCAACATAATTTGAACACTTTGAATGCTTTGGATGATTTCTTTTTAATGAATGAACTTACACTTAAGCAAACTTTTGATTGAAAACAAATGCCTCATGAGAATAACTGTTGAAAAATGTCAAGTCTTAAAACTTGTAAACTTTGGTGACTTTAAAAGAGGCCCTAACCTCTACTGTCCTAGTTGGGGTATTGCTTTGAAAAATGAAATCTTCCTAACCATAACTGTTATGGTTGGGGGAAGTGAACTCGACCACCCTTGAGTAGACATAAAGGATGATTGGGTCTAATGGCTTAAGATAGCTTGAAAACAGTTTTATTCACTTCATGCCTAATTGAGATATGTCCTTTTGTGCTGCCAACCAAGTTTGATACAGTTGGGACAATGAACTTAGCAATCTCACCCAACAGCTTGAAAAAGCCTAGCTTGAAGGACTGTTCGGCTCAGCTATCTCAGAGATAGGAGCAAGGACAACCAAGTCCAATAACTTTGAAAAAGCCTAACCTTGCTAGCACTTGATCAATGATCTGATTAGGATTTTGGTGTCAATGACTAGCTTTAAGCTAGTCGGACGATAAGCCTTTTTTTGTTACACATTTTGATAACCCTTTTTAGAGCTAAAAATTCCTCTTACATTACTTCATTGAATAAGTACATCTAATCAATAACAAAAAAATAGTTTTAAAGATTCTTTAGACATAATAGAGCTTCAAATAAGCTACATTCCAAGGTCTCATCACAGGTCTTCCTTCCAAATATGTCAATCGATAGGCACCATCTCGTAGCACTTCTGACACTTAGAAAGGTCCTTCCCAATTAGCCTTGAACTTACCCTCTGATAGATCTTTTTTGCTCCCATAAGCTTTCATAAGACATAATCACCTACCCTGAACTCTCTTGGCTTGAATTTTTTTATTGAACCTTCTCTACATCTCCCGTTGATAAGTCAATAATCTAATTATGGCTGAGTCCACTTTCTCATCAATCAAGTCTAAGCTTATCTTACTAATTCCTTTGTAATGTTATTTAACCTCCCCATCTTATGTGGCTAGATTTCCCATATTCACATAGACATGTACAGTAGAGATTTTGAGAAAGGTGGTAGAGTGGCCAGGAGTTGGCCAAGTTAGTGTGTTAGACCTTAAGGATAGATATTGGCCCTTATATATATTCAATTTTTTAAAAGAAAACCTCTTTAGTGGGAGGGGGTTTGGCAGGGACTCCTACTAGTTTATTAAAAATTAAAATAGAATATAAAAAAGAGGGGGACCTAAACCTTACCTCTAGGAAAAGGATGGGAAATATATAGAAAAAGGCAATAAAGAATCGGTGACTCACCGCCTTATGATGAAAAGAAAACCTACCAAACATAAGAAGAACCAATTTGTATTGACTTACCACAATATAATAAAAGGGAGAGGGACATAGCCCTAACCTCCCAAGAAAAAGAAAAATAAGAAAACGAAGCTTAAGTCCTAATCTGGGGAGTCTCATTAGCATCCAAAGAAAGAACACCAATAATAGCTCAAGGAAGATCACTCAACTCATAGAAAGTTTGGCCCTGTTGGTGTGTGCATGCCCAATTGGCCATGAAGTCTGCTGCTTGGTTTGTTTCTCGATAAATATGACGAATCTAAGCTAAAATAGAGGTGCATAAATGATGACTCTAAGCTAAAGGTTAAGCATAATCCCAACGACCCTAGTCATTAGAAGTAGCCCAAGAGACCATAGTAGCCAAGTCAAACTCAACAATTAATCTCCTATAACCCATTCAAAAAGTAATCTCCAAACTCATTAAAAGTGCAATGAGCTCAGCATAAGTAATAGGCTTCTGGTTGAGCAATTAGCCAGAAGCAAAAACAAGCTAACCAAGATGACTGCAAAGGATACCACCATTAGCTGTAGGTCTAGGATTCCCTCGGGAGCATCCATCCACATTAAGCTTCAAACATCCTAGCGACGGTTGAATCCAAGAGATAGCTCTAACCTACCAAGACCGAGAAGGTAGAGTCCAAATAGCTTGCACAAACTATAGAGAAGAATCTCCACGAAGCTGAGAAGATTTGAACCCATAAACCAGCCCAAGAAGGTAGAGATCCACCAAAACACAATGGATGATAGTAGAGGGATTAAAGCAGATACCCTTAGTATGGCATACAGTCACAACCCTAATATGTCCTGTCAAATGAGAGCATTGGCGCCAATTAAGAAGCTTAGTAGGGATGGAGATAAAATAAAAACTACGAAGTCTGAAAAGCCTATGGAAGTACACCCAAATCTGTTACGATAGAGGACAATCCAAAAAGAAATATCGTCTGGTCTCACCATTACATCGACAGACGCAGCGAGAAACCATATGGAAGCTTTTACTACAATGAGAGTTATCCAAAGCCAGCAAGTTGTGCATGAGTCTCTAAAGGAAGAAAGAAACCTGTAATCGGATGTGCCACTGCCAAATATGAGAAAAAATGGGGTTCATAGGCTTGGTGGCTCGAATGAGACTTCAAGCAGAACGGAGAGCAAACTCCCCATCTACAGAAAAACTCCACCTGTTCTGATAAGGGCCTTGTCTAGAAATAGGAATAAAGAAAATCTGCTCAGCAATAGATATAGGAAGCTTAGCCAAAATACACTCCTGATCCCAACCAGCGTCAGTCCAATAAGAAGAAACTGGGACCCTAGAAGCAGGATTGTGATTGAGAATAGTTAAAGAAAAATTCCTAATCCAATAATCATACCAAAAGCTGACATCCCCAACATTAAGAAGCCATCTCACATAAGGCTCTGCCATAACACAAGCTCTAGTCAACCGCCGCCACATAGAAGAGGCAGGATAAGAAAAAAGAACCATACAAGGATGATGAGCTTGACAATATTTGCCCTGAAGGAAAGAGGCCCAAAGAGACTGCTGAGATCTAAAGTGCCACCAAAGCTTAGCCTCACAAGTAGAGGCCATATCCGAGAAGGAACGTATACCTAAGCCACCTTCATCCACATGAAAACAAACCTCTTGCCATTTACACCAGTGAATTTTCTTAACAGTGTCAGAATCACCCCAAAGGAATTTTGTAAAAAGTCTCAAGCTAGTAAATAACTTCAGCAAGTGGCCTTAAAACATGGAATAGATGGGTGGGCATCGTAGAAAGCACATGTCTGATCAAAATAAGCTTACCACCAAAGTAAAGTAATCGATTAGCCCAGCTACAAATCTTATCCTTACCTTTCTTCATAATATCATCAAAGTAGGATATCTTTAGATGTCCCAAATAAATAGGACAACCAAGGTAAGTGAATGGAAGAGACCACTTCTGAAAGCCAATAGCATGCTGAATAATCCCATGCCATGCCAGAGGAACAGAATGCCCTAAATAATACTGGGTCTTGGCTTGACTCAATAATTGCCTAGGAACTAATTTATAGTTGTGTAAAAGATCCATAACACGCTTAAGGCTAGAACGACTCCCATTAGAAAAAAAATAATGATGTCATCTGTAAAAGTCAAATAGGATATCAAAATAAGATAAGCAATAGAGTATGCAATAGTGGGATAGTGAGCATACAAATGAGATAGATCTCTAGATAAAAATTCAGCAACAATGATAAACAAATAGGGGGATAAATGGTCACCTTGGTGAAGGCCCCTTTGAGACTGAAAAAAGCCCTTAGTTGCTCTATTAACAATGATAGAAAACCAAGGCCCAGAAATAACCCTTCTAATGATAGAGATCCACCTATCAGAGAAACCAAGCTCCTTGAGCATTTGAAGAATAAACTGCCAGGACATATGATCATAGGCTTTAGCCATATAAAGTTTCATTACGACATTATGCCCCTATTCCCGATGATTTAAGTCATAAACTAGCTCCTGGGCTAACAAAATATTGTCATGTATAACCCGACCAGGAACAAACCCACTCTAATTAGGAGAAATAAAGCGAGGTAGCAAGGAAGATAAATGAGATACCAAAATCTTTGTTAACACTTTATTACTCACATTACATAAACTAATAGGTCAAAAATCTACCTACATAGAAGGAGAGGATTTCTTAGGAATTAAGACAACCAAAGTGATAAGAAACCCTTTAGGCATAGCAAAACCATGAAAATAGTCCAGGCTAGGAGAATAAAGATCCTTAGCAATAATATCCCAGGGAGTTGATAAAACTGACTGCAAAAGCAATCAAGGCCAGGGCCACTATCAGAGCTAATAGAAAAAACATCTTGGCACACCTCATTAATCATTGGCCCAGCACAAAGACCTAAATCATCCTTAGCAGTCACCAGAGAAGGAATGGGAAAATCAGCCTAGGAAAAGTGAGAATCATCCCCAGAAAAAGATCCTAAAAAAGAAATATGGCCATAGCATCAATCTTAGAACTATCGGTGATCCAGTTGCCCTCATCAAATTAAATCCTGTGAACAGCTAAGATATGGTGCTTTTTTTAAATCATATCATGGAAAAAATGAGAATTTCCATCCCCCTCCTTAAGCCACTGAATGTGGAATTTCTATCGCAAAAAAGACTTTTCATAAGAAAGAACCTGATGAAGGTGAGCTCCAGCCAAATTAAGAGCCACTTTGTCTTGATCAGAACCTAAAGAAAGATAAAGCCTCTCCCTATATGAAACCTCCAGCTCAACTTCTTTAACTTTATAGAAAACATTACCAAAAACCTCTTCATTTTAAACTTTCAAATAGTGCTTGAACGGATAAGCTTTTACCGAAAAGCCAACATACCAGTGCAAGGAATAGGTCTTATCCAATTGTCCTTAACGGCTTCCAAGAAATTAGAATGTTTGAGCTAAGTATGTAAGAATTTGAATCTACTTAGGCCCTAGGGCTTTCCTAAATCACAAGCAAGTAGTAGAGGACTATGATCTGAACTAGTACAGTTAAGATAAGAAACCTCAAACATAGGAAATAAAGAACCCCATTGATTATTAATGGCTACTCTATCCAACCTCCTCCATGTATAAGCATTAGTCCAGATGAAAGAGCTACCCTCAAAACCAGCATCTTCTAGCCCACAATCCATAAGAGCCAAATTAAAATTGTCTATAGTAGACTATAATTGAGAATGACCACCCACAACTGCTGAATGATGCTGAACCACATTAAAATCACTTCCCACTAATCAAGCTTCATCAATCCTCATAGAAAAATCCAACAAAGAACTCCACAAATCCATACAGAGGGGCGCAGAGCATTTGGCATAAACATAAGAAATATAAATGGAAACAGGAAGAAAAGAGTGACTAACCTTGTAATGCACAACCTGTCCTATATCCAAGATTATCTCTACATAAAAAGGCTGAGAGCAAAAAATCTTTATCCTCCCAAAACTAAAGTAAAAGAAGAATCAAAGACCAATCTAGTCCTTGTACTTTGTAAATGATCCATAAAAAAGAATGGCTCTAGAATACACATAAGCTGAAGGTGATGAGACTTAACCAGCTACTTTAGCCTACGAACAGAGGAATTCTACCCAATCCCCCTAATATTCGTGACCACACTCAAAAATTGAAAGGGTTTACAAGTGCAAGAGATGGTCGTAGTTTAGTCTAAGTAAGTCCTAGGTCATCTCCATAGGGAGCAAGTGTGTGACTATTTGTTTTGAGGAAAAGTTCTTTGAAAGCACTTACAAAGAATAGTAAATGAAAAAGAGAAAAACAGATTTTTTATTTTTATTTTTTTGAGGTTTTTAAAAATAAGTTTGAAAGATGCTTAAACAAAAAACTTAACTTAAACTAAAAATACTAACGAAAAGACGCACTTTAATTTTAGAAAATTACTCTTAAATGACAATGCTTGATTTTAACCCATTCCTGTAATGGATTCAAAGAGATCGATTCGAATATGTTTGTAACTCAACCTATCATCTACGCATGTAGTGATAGGTTAGAAGATTTAACTTTAAAAACCTTTTCGTAAAACAAGCGTTGAACTAGGGCTTTAAGATAAGATTCGAAGTCACCGGGACATTGAATCGAAAACTCAGTGTGCACGAGGATCAACTTGTAACCAAGAGTAGATTATAACACATGTGATTCGATTTCTAGGGTTAAACCTAGATTCAACAAATCTTACAATCTAATCAAAAATATATTTCGTTTAAGATCATAATATTCGAATCTATCTTCTCTTCTATTACGTTCCTAGGTTAAAACCTAGATGGATTTAGCTTAGCATATTCGAATCGTAAACAAAACAACGCAAAGAATAACAAACATCCATTCGAAGCAAAACCAAATACGTACAAGTGTTGTAAAACAAATACGAAGTATAAATGAAAGAAGAAAACTTGAAATGAAAAACTTTTAATTGAAAATATTGAAAAGTTTTCACTTACATGTAAACCCTAGAAGAAAAGAAAGTGAAATCACCTTAAGGAACTTCAAAACAAAATCGAATGCATAAAACGGAGTGTAATTCTCTAAACACTCAAAGAAAACTCTTAGAAAAATAACCCTAAAAGTGTATGAACGATTGTATAAGTTTCATATATATAGTGGAGATGAAAAACCCTAAAAACATAATTTATCCACGTAAATCAGCCTGTTGTGGTCCGAACAACCCGTGGGGGTGTTTAGACCACAGTGTCCTTCATCTTCATTTTGTGTTTTGCTTCTCTAGCATTATTCTTGATATGGTCCGAATTGGGCATCAAGGTGTATGGACCGTATGTTCCTTTTCATCATTTATATCACTTTTCTCGCTATTAATTTTGATTATTTCCTTCTTTTTTCTACATTTTAGAAAATAAACCAAATAATCGACAAAAAATAGCAAAATTCATAAATTTATTAACTTAATGCATGAATTAAAGTCAAATTTTGGAGTTTGTAATTACACTTTTCAAGTGTCATCAATTCCAAATAAGAGGCTTAATCATTAAGAAGAGTGATGTCTCTTATGAGAAGAAGTAGTTGAGGACCTACCACTATCAGTCCTTGTTTGATTGCCACCACCTTTGTTCCTTTCTAATATGATCAAAGCATCCAAAAACTCTCTGAAAACCCTCTGCATCTAAGTGACCAAAAAGAGTAGGGGTGGAATAGAGGCTGAATGAGATATTTGGGCACCACTTATAGAATCATCTACATTTACCTCAGGTTCAAAAGGAAATTTATCATTTTCACCACAATCAGATTCCTCCTCATTAGAAGCATCATCATCAAAAGTAGAAGGAATACGTTCAGCAGGCATCAATGGATTGTTAGGAATATTTTCAACTTGTAAATTTAAATGAACATTCAAACCTTTACCTGAACTGGGTCCTGGAAGAGTTGTAGCAGTAACCATACTAGGGGATGCTATGGTAGTAGGAACAACTGAAAGTGCAGGGGCATGAGCATGCACAACTGTAGCAGCCTCAGGTAATGTACTCATCACAGTAGCAGGAGAAATTGAAGTAACTGAAGAAGGAGCTGGCAAAGGAGCATCAATCCCAGTGACTAAGGAGGGACCTGGAGGCCCATTGGAGATAGGGGCAGTAAGGAGAGCATCAAGTTGAGTTTGTATAACAGAAGTAACACTAAGATTTTTTGGCCACATACACCGAGCCACCTTTAGTAGCATTTTCCTTGAAGGCAATCTTCTTACTTTTATCTCCTTTCTTATTACTAGGAATGTCATCTCTATTTTTACGAAGATTGGGCTTAGCAACAAAACACTTATCCTAAACATGACCTAGATGCTTGCAAGCCGTATAGTAATTAGGAACCTTTTCCATAATAATATCTTCGAAAAAAAACCCTATCTTATGATTCCCAACCCAAACATTCTCAACAAATGATGGCTATGAGACATCACATTTAAACAATACACGAGCAACAGAGGGTCTATTGAGGGTGGCAATAGCTTGATCAACACATAAAGGCTCTCCAATAGCAGAAGCTATAGAAAATAAAGCAGACTTACAGTGCACTAGGTGAATGGGAAGAAATGGCAGATTAATCCAAATAGGCACCATAGGTGACTCTTCATTGCATTTGAACTCTAGGGTCCATTTAAACACCCGCAAGGTATACCTATGAACATACCATGACTGTCTGACCCACAACCGGGTATAGTCCTCTTCTAGTTTTAGTTTCATTAAGATATGCCACTTATCAAGTAGGGAAACTTGGCATTCACCTTGTAATCCAAGAGCCACAAAAAATTTCCTTATTAATTTCATAGAAGGCCGCCCAAATAAAAATTTACCCACAAGAGATAACTTGAATGGTTCAGCCATAATAGTGATTTCCTCAGAGAATAGAATAGCTAGCATTCCTTGATGATTCCCAATCAACTTAATGGGTACAGATGAATTAAAGGATTTGTCAATGCCAAGAGCATCAATGAATGATTTAGCTTGTTTGGGTACTTTACTCCCTAGAGGAAGGTTTTGACGGGCTCGGCTGGGTGGAAGATTGGGGTTAATTGAAAAAATTTCATCACTTAGTAGCAAAGTGGAGGTATGGGAAAAGTTTTCATTTTGGGTAAGGAAGGGACCGTCTTTGATTTTAAGGTCACTTTTTTAAGAAAGTGGGGGGAATTGGACAGAAATAGGGAATTATTTGGAAGAATTAGGAATATGGATGTTGAAATTAGGGTTTTGAATAGTAGAAGAGGGATTAGGGATTTAAGTGACAGTTTGGAAATTATTCAAACTAGGGTTTGTGAAGTTGGGGTTTTAGGGTAAACATGAGTCATCATCAAGGGCTGATGGGGTGGCGGCTGCCAAAGAGGTGGCACCAACTTGGAGGGTGGTCAGAGGTCTAGTGGTGGCAGAGATGTGATCTTCGATGCCAGTAATGATGAAATTACCGGCGACCAATTGAGTTTGAAGGTTGTTTGATGGTTGTTTGGACGGAAAAATGGGGATTTGGCCATGGCGGCCATGAAAATTGTAGGAGGGACCTTTGGAACATCCAACCAAACATTAAGATGGCTGAAAAAATCATCCATGCAAGGGGAATCATCAGAAACTTCAATCGGAGCATCAAAAACTTTATTTGTCCAAGCTTGTATCCTATTAACAGAGCTATTCATGTCTAGAACAGTTGAAGAACCATGCATAGATGTCGAGGTGTTAGTTGGAATCACACTGGGAAAACGCCCAGCCAAGGAAAATAGCCAAAAAAATGGGTAAAATCACATCAAAACCACCAAGCGGCCGTTCTTCATGACCTCCCAATTCTGCCATGGGGTCTTTGGTAAGCAAAAACAAGGTCAAACAGCCATCAAAATGGCCAAAAAATGAACTTCCACCGAAAAGAATTGTTAGCTGGCAATGGGACCACCGGAAACCAACTTAATTGCATCGCTAGCTATGGGGACAAGAGAGCAACTTTGCTTTATGCCATTGGCACAGGGTGAATCATAAACTTACCTCATTTTATATGGGATGAACAGTATGACTTTAGCAACACCTAAGGAGGTAGGGTGGGATACATTATGGGGGTATGCTCACTTGCATCTTTAAGATGCAAGGGGAGAAAATCACCCATAACCTTTAAATAGAAAAAGGGCTATAACTCCTGAATTACCATCCTTTGCCAAAGCCTGACCCCAAAGGCAGGAAAAAAATGAGACGAGCAACAGGTTCACAATAAGAATCTGGGAGCAACCTAAGTAGTAGCTGAGGTTAAGGATGAAGTAACTAACAGGCAGATTGTGGATATACTAAGGAGCTAGGGTGAGACCATTGCATAAATTGGCGAGCGGGTGGGATGCCTAGAGATATTAGAGGATGAGAACACGTGCATCCTTAAGAGCATCTATGAGTACCATTACGGTATAAGAGTGCCCCTTCCACCACCACCACTGTAGCACCAGATTATATGCATGCTTATTCTATTTTACTTTTATTATCTTCTCCCATGTATTTGTATTTTAAGTTTAGGTTGCACTTATTTTATACTCTAAAACTCTTTCATTGCAGACTTGGGATTGTACTGTATTATTTATTTCCATTTGGTCTGTATTTATTAGTGATTATTTCTTTTCTTTTTCTTTTCACTATTATTTTTATTTCTTTGTTTATTTTTATTTTTGTGCATCCATCTTTATTGTGATTATGGTTTTATGAATATCATTAAATCCATTGTGCATTATTCTTAAAGACAAGAAACCAAAAAGGATTAAAATGGATGAAACTAAAAAACTAAAGTCATATGAGCATTGGGGTGGCATGCTTGTAAATAACAAGTTGTTTAAGATAGTTGAGCCTGAGAAAGACATAACTAACATTGACTCATGGCCCCACGAAGAGTTTGTGGATGGTAATAATATGCCTATCCCCAACCGTTATCGACCTATGAGAGTGATGTTCCCATATGAGCACTTTCAACAATGTAAGGAAGAGACTGACACAGTCGAGTGGGAAGATGCTCCCAAACCTAACTCAGACAATAAATGGATGAAATCCTATCCCACTACCCTTGCTACTTTTATTTAATATTGCTATGAAATGTGTACCTATGCTTCTAGGTAATATTTATCCTCTCACCTCTTTCAATTTATTCATATTGCTCTATATGTTGTCATAGCTCTTGTGAATATGTTGTATATTAAGTTGGAGGAAGAGTAAATTCAGGAGATCCATGTTAGTCCATTTTAATGCCTAGTCAAAATTATTTGTTGCCTATTATCATGGTCCCATGCACACTACAGACCCACATGATTTATTTTGACACATTTGGGACAATGTGTATTTTAAGTTGGGGGTTAGAAGCATATGGTCACATGAATATATGGAACATAAATTTTTTAATATTTTTTAAATAGGGCCAATTTTGAACTTAGGGACTTGTCTTGGCAGAAAGTGGAACTCCCTTGCGTGATCTCAATCAGTTTTAGGTTAGTATTAACAGGTAAAAAGAATGAATGGTTTGGTGTTATTTTAAATAAGGAATGAAATTCAAAATAAGCATAAACCCTTTTAAGCACATTAAAAGCTAGTCATTTGATGTTGTTAAAATGAAAGTGTGTTAAGAATTAGAACTTATACCCAAGTATGCCAAGACATAGGTGGAGACTTAAAAACCTTCCATTTAGTGAGCCTTAGAGCTATATCTTTTCTTCACAAGAGCTTACATGAAAAATCTAATGATTTTCTTTTATCTTACCATTTCCTGGATAGCTTCATCGCATTATTTTGTTTTGGCATTGAATGCACAAGATATTTTGCTTGACACACATAGTTAGATTTATGTCTCTGAAAAATTTTCTTAGCCTTTAGAGTGATATTAGGCCATCTTTAGAAATTTTGGAGCCCTTACCTTTTCTTGATTACATTATATATCTTAGGAGCCAACTTGAAGCCTTGAAAAAAATTTTAAAAAAATAATTTCTTTTGTTTAGCCACATCAATTAAGCCTTAGCCTTAGTTGTTTAGGTAAGCCAGTCTTAGTTGTTTAGGTAAGCCAACCTTAGCATATCATGGGATTATGGTGTAATTATGTGACAAGGTGAATAAGGAACTTGTGATGAGAGAAAGTGACATTGAACAAATTGCTTATGTTGTTAGGACCATTATATTCAATGAAATTATTATTATTTGTCCCATATAATTTCCTTTAAAAAATATCCAAGGCTTCAAATGTTTGTACCTAAGTGGGTGTGTAAGAAAGCAGAAAGGAAGAAGTTGGGGGGAGAAAGAGTAAAATTTGATGCACCATCAATTTAAATCCCTTAAACATGTACTTTGAATTACCTATCTTTTATTGTTTACCCAACACCTTATGGCCAAGTTACAACCCTGTGAAAGATGTAATAGACTTTAGATGAAAGGCATTTACACGAGCATTAATCTAATTTGTGTGGGTTGAGTAAATTTATCTTGATAAATGCATGAATACATTCGTCCATGAAGCTACATTCACATTTTGATTAGGTTCAATGCACAAAATAGTTTATTAGTCTTGCATAAATCATGAGTGAAACCTTTTCTAGAGTGAATTTGACTGAACAACCTAGTAAGATTTGGAATCAAAGTTGTAACTTTAGGTCATGCTTGGCAATTAGTTGCATGGGTAATATGAATTAAATTGACACATTTGAGTTTAGCTGATTGAAAATGGTTTAGTTTGATAAGTGTTGAAGAGTGTTTATTCAAATTTTGGACAATGTGACTTTTTTATTACTAAAATTGAACCAGGATTCCTTTAACTGGGTGATACTTAACTTAAAACTGGTTATAAATTTTGTTGATAGATCAATATAAACCCTAATTAGACTTTATATGTCCACTAGGGGGATCCTAGAGGTTTAAAAGGCTTGCTACATGTAGCTAAGTGTAGTCGTGTTTCCATCGAAAAGAGAGTATATGATTGTAGTTTTCTTTTTCTTTAACAATTTTATTGCTAAGGACTAGCAATAGGCAAGTTGGGGAGTGTGATTACACTTGAAAAGTGTAATCCTAAAGCTTAATTTCTATTGTCATTAACTACAATTTCTTTCTTATTTCATATGTCTTATTGTGATTTTGTAATATCTATAGGGGTTTGTTCTCCTGTGCAAATATCGGTAGGAAAATGCTAGGAATTCGATGGAAATCTTTACAAAGGACAAAGGAGGATCAAAATAATAGAAAAGAAGTAGAAAATGTGGAATTTATACCTACCGTCTAGACGCCATCCAAACTCCACCAGCAAACTTTTTAGGGCTTTTAGGGATCCTCGATAAATGCCCAGCTTGTATTCAGTTTTGGGAGAGCCATCTTTTACATTCTAGTTTAGTTCTTTTACAATCTTTTAGAATTTAGGGAGTGTTTATGAGTACTTTTGCATTGATGTTTGGATTGGAGTTTGGATTTCAGCTTTCTTTAATACAAAGTGCAGAATTTTCTTTTCATTAATGGAGTTTGTCTTTCTTCCCTTCTCTTTTATTTGCTTTGATTGTCTCTTTACAATGTTAGAGTAGTTCTCTTTTCTTGATTCAACACATCAATGATGGGTGGGATCTTGTTCTTGCATGGATGTGTTCAAACTGAGCATGTAACATGAAACTTGCATGTTAGGGTTTCTAGATCTACTTTCTAATGTTTTCAAAACCTTCAAAAACATATGTAGTTGATTACATTTCCTTGAAATCATTGCTAACTATATATGATTAGAACTTTCAAAATACTTTGAAAATATAAGAAACAAATCTAGACCAAAGATGAAATAACGATAATATGTTTCTGGTTTTTCTATCCTAAATATGATTTTAAAACTATGCTTTGGATTTTTGGTTTTAACAAAAATATCTTTTTGGTCTACTTTTCCTAAACGTAAATTTTAGACTGAATAATTGTCAAATCCATTGTTAGCACAATAGATCCACCCAGATTTGTAGGTTGGATCAAGATCTTTAATTACCTTGAATACCTAGTTTTATTACTTTCATTGTTGTAGTTTAGTTTAATCTAGAAAACTATTATTCCATTACTTGAGATAGAAGTGATTTAATTTCTTGAACTTTAGGTCAGTTTAATTTTTGAAGTTTAGTTTATTTGTTTTGTAGTTAGTTAGAACACCACTTTTAAAATCCAAATCCGTTTACTTTTCTCGTTTTTTAAAAAAAAGAAATCAATAGATAGAAGAACTTAGAAAACACTAGTATTCACTCTCATAAGTTTCCTATGGATACGATCTTGGTCTCATTAGGTAAAACTACACTGCAGCACCCTTATACTTGGAGGTTAATTCAATTGCACATTTGTGAGGTGGTCAGTGAGGATCCCATAAATGTTGCCTTTGATCATATAATAAACCATCATCCCTAGATTGAGGCAGATCGCTGGATTATAGGTGAGAATCTCATGAGATGCCTTATGGGGGTGCGCTGTAATGTGCTTGGAGTAATTGCTCTATTTGGGATGCCCCAAGCAAACCATGGCCAATTGGGACCAAGTTGACCCGATCGTGCTTAATCGGTTGACAAGTGTTTTGGGGGGTCATTCAGCTATCAAGAATAGCCCCCATTAGCTGCCTCCAAACCCTATGGCCACTTGCGCGTGGCATAAGGAATTGGACAGTTGGCTTGTCCTCGAAATATGGGTACATTAATGACTTCGCAAGTGCGTTACACATATATACACATTGATTAGATGCAACCCTTCACATCTTTGCCAGGTGCCAGCTGTAGAATGTTCATGTGGCCATGATGCATATGACGGAATAGGGGCCATTGGATTAGCGCTTCTTGATCGAATTTGGGCTATCCGTTTTGAAAAAAAAGAGGGAATTATGCTTAGCGGTTGAACTTTTGGTTTCCATATGCATCTTTTAAACTTCTTATTATTCTTTGCTTCCTTAACATCCAAAGTTCCAAATTTTCTATTACGTACGAAGATTTCATGCTTCACTTGGTAAGGATAATTTCACTTTGGTATTTGACCGCTTTCAAAATGTGCGTCTAAACTAACCCCCAAGTGCAAGGGTGTGCGGTATAGTTTTAACTCGGTGAGTTCGAGGCCGAATCCACAAGGAACCTAAAGTTTTAGTTTCTAAGTTATCAAGAAAGTTTAAGATTCAAATGCTAGAAAGTTTAATGATTGCCAAGAAAACTAAAGTTGGGAATTTTGTGAATTTAAAACTTAACTAAACCTAACAAAACTTAAAGAAAGAGATTCAATTTTTAATTTTAAAGAACAAGGAAACTTAACTTTGATATGAATTCAAGAATTTAAAGAAAGTTATCTAACCTAATCTTGATCCAACTTCACAATTCCGAGTAGTTTACGACTTCTCTACGGGATGTGTTTAAACCACAAGCTATAGTTCACGTAAAAAGGATCTATAAATTGGAAAGATATTATTGTTAAAACTCAAGAAATCCCTAATGCACAGTTTTAAAATCACGTTGATATGGATGATAAAATTGGAAAGATGTTCTAATAAAACCTTTGGGTGCAAATCTGAACTAGAGTTTATTTAAGAATTATGAAGAAAATTATAATCAAGAGTTTTTGCTAAGGATGACAGAGAATATAGCCAAAAACTCTTGGTTTTGAAAACTTCTCAAACAAACAAAAATCATATTTGTTTTCAAAATCAATTTTTAATTTGATCTAAAGTATTAAACCAATTGTTACCGAAAAACTTTACCAGTGATTACAGAGAATGTAGTCAAAAGTTTTCATTTTCAAATGTTCTTGAAACAAAAGAAAAACGATTTGAAATTCATAGATCACTATGCATGTTTTTACAAACCATGGGAAGGATCTACGCACATCCTTTAGTTCATCGTAAACTACCCTTCTTTGATCCGTTGAATCAAGAACTAGGGTTTTACGCTAGTTTCATAATTGAATCCATACACATCAACCAATAAGTAAACAAGAAATAAGAAGATTGAATGAATAAGAAATCTGAAAAATTCTTTATTAATCAAGAAAACCAAGTACTGTACTTTGAAGAATAGAAAGAGCGACGAACAATCAATGAAAGTGAAACAAATCCACAAACTGCTACACAAATCTTGTAAAACATCTTCAAAAATAAATGGAGAAACTCACTTTCTAAACCCTAAAACACTCTCTAAAATTCTGGAAAAAGATGGAAAGAAGATGCCCTAGATGGCTGTTCATGGGGTTTTTATAACCCATGCACGAAACCCTAAAAACAGAACAAGAAAATTACTCCCGCATGTCCCAAGTGTCCGGACACCCAAATGGGGTGTCCAGACGGCAGTGTGCTCCAAACTCCCATTTTTCTTGCTTTGCCTTCTATGGTCCTAAAGGTGTCCGGACACGATGAAGGATAGCTCGTGGTGCACTTGGATGTCACTTATTTACTCGGGTTTGACTAACTAAGGAAGCTCTGGCTACTGAATATGAGAGGAATGAGTCCTTAGATTTCCTTTTGTTTCATACTTTAAGTAATTCAAACTTATTCCTCTTTATTCTTCTTTCTTTTTACAGATAACAATCCTCTTGTTGAAGTATCTTCTTTAAAAATGAGCTTTGATCCAAAAAGGTTCGAGAAGACCAACAAACAATCCACAGGATCCAAGTAGGGTGCCTCTAAAAACAAAAGCTAGCTCCTGAAGGAAGTGCCGATGAGGCTACTCAAGGATCTAGGACCTTGATGGAGGGGACTACTATTCTTCAAGCACAAGGAACACCTGTTGAAGACATACCTCCTCTCCCACCAAGGGATCTATCTCAGGCGGTGCTTGCCCAATCATCTCTTCTTCTTTTTTTATCTTCTAAGCCCACTAATATCATTAATGATATAGGTCTTTCACTTCGATGGATGAAGGCCACTATTACAGAGGAAGTCATCACTCAGACAAAAGACGTGCTAGGCAATAGGCTTATCAAAAATGTGGGCCATGACTTACTAAAGGTAATGATTCGATCATTACTCATTATCTTTCTTCTATTCAATGTTTTATGTTAATCTTTTTGTTTTTCTACTCAGGCTATGACATAGGCTACCGAGTTATCTACCGATTCGTCGGTGCAAAGAGGGTTTTATTGAGGAGGCTAAGAAGAGTGACAAACTCAAGGCTGGATAGAAGCTAAAAATGAAGAACTAGCAAAGGCTTGCACTAAAATAAAGGTGGCCCTGGCCAAAAGCGAATCTGCTACAATCGATTTGAGGGACTCTATTATCCAAAGTGACTCCCTTACCTAAAACCTTACAATCGAGTCTACGCTAAAAGATGAAGCCATGAAAAAGAATGCTGAGCTTTCCCAGCAATTGAGGGAAGCTCTAAAGGCTCGATAGAAAGCGGTTGACAACTTTAAGGCTGGGGATAAGTTCCAGAGGCTCTACTCGGCCTGACCTATGTCTAAGGTTTTGAAACTGCTAAGAAGAGGGCCACCGAGCTCTTTTTAACAGAAACTTCTCAGTGATGGTACCATTCAACGATGACACCATTTCTGTTGCTGTTGAAGGGTAAGGGATGAGCACGAGCAAGATGACAATGTTATTGATGAAGCTCATTCTTGAGAAGCTTAGCCCCCTATTTTTGTTATCATCTTTTTGTAAAACCTCTTCTTTATTTTGATGTAAGACTGGCCATCCTAACCTTAGTAAATGGAACATTCTTTTTTGCTCATGAGTATTACTTTTCCACTATTGAATGAGTGCATGAGCTATTTTATTTGCATAAGCATTTGTCATTTCACTTTGTTTTGAAGTATGCATGTTTTGGAAACACAGATTTGATTACATGTTGTTCAGCTCTATGGATTTGTTTATACAAACCATGTTACTCTACATAATCTCATGAACTAAGTAGAAGTACCTTCGCCTCTTAGGCCTCACCACGTGAGCTATGTTACTCTGCTTGGTCCAACGGTCTTGTGAACCAAGCAGAAGCACTTTGGTCTCTTAAGCCTGGCCAGGTGAGCCACGTTGCTCTGCTCATCACGTGAACTTAGTGGAAACACTTTGGCCTCTCGGATCTAGGCACATGAGCCATGTTACTCTGCTAGGTCTCTTGAATCAAGCAAAGACACTTTGGCCTCTTAAGCCTAGCCATGTGAGCTATGACTTTGCTTAGTTTTGTGAACGAGCAGAAATGTTGTTAGGGTGATTAAGAGCAATTAGTAAACAATCAAAATTTTGTAGAACTTAAGACATTTATTAATGAATTCTAGAAATTACGTCTTCCCAATTTAAGCATAATACTTCCTGAGGTGCTCGGCATGCCACGGGTGAGGTAGCTCTTTCCCACTGGTATCCATCAACCTATCGATCCCTTTTTCCTAGTGAAGCCTGTCACTCGGTATGGTCCTTCCCAATTTGGTCCAAGCTTCCCTTCCCGAGTATCTCTTGTCTACTGATTAACTCTTTTTAAAACCACATCTCCTACTGTGAATTCCTTTAGCCATATTATAGAACTGTGGTACCTTCACTTCCTTTGCTAGTAAGATGCCACTTTAACTGCTGCTTGTAGCATACTATCCTCTAGTAGGTCCAACTCGATGTTCATGACTTCATTATTTACCTCCTGATCAATGTGTTTGACCCTCAAGCTCCGAAGACTAATCTCGACCAGAATCACAGCCTCGGTTTTGAACATGAGGGAGAAAGGGGTTTGCCCATTCAAGATATGTTTAATTGTTCTGTATGTCCATAAGATGCTAGGTAGCTCGTCTGCCCATAGGCCCTTAGCTTTTCCTACTTTTGTCTTTGTAATCTTAAGGAGGGACAGATTAGTTACCCGTACTTGGCTATTAGCTTGAGGGTGCTCTGGTGAGGAATAATGATGGCTAATGCCTAGGTTTTCACAAAGTTTATTAAACTTCTTCCCTTTGAATTGCTTCTTGTTGTATGTGATCACAGCTTTTAGGATCCCGAATCAGTAGGCTATGCCTTGCCATGAGAATTTCCTCTTGTTTTGCTCAGTGATGGTCACAAGACCTTGGCTTTTACCCACTTTGTGAAGTAATTGATCGCCACAATCACAAACTTTCTCTGCCTCAACTAAAAGGAAATGGTCCTACTATGTTGATCCCCCATTAAGCGAAAGGAAAAGGGCTTTGGATCGATGTCAACTCCTACATAGGTAGCCTTGGGATGTTGGTGAATCTTTGGCACTTCTCGTATTTCTTCACAAACTTCTGGGCCTCCTTCTCTATAGTCAACCAGTAGTACGCAGCTACTGGTTTCCACAAACCCCTTCATGGATTTCCCTCATGATACAATCTGCCTCCTCTTCTATCGTGCACTTGAGCGATGGTAAAGTGTGGCTCTTTTGTAGAGGACTCCATTTAGTAGAAGGTACCTGCTAGATCTATATTGAATCATTCTTGCTTTATTCCAATCTTGTGGAAAGACTCCATACTCCAAGTATTCCTTGATCAGCTTGGCCCATAGAGCTTTTGTGCTAATCTAATTCACTTCATATGGTTTCAATGCTTGGTGAATCTAGCACTTCAATTTGCATGCTTGGGTCTATCTCCCCCAAAGAAATAATCCTTGCTAGGCGATCTGCCTCCTCTTATCTATAGTCTGGGCACTCTTTCTAATAGTACTTTGAAAAAATTGCTAACAAAACCTTTAGCCATCTTACAATACTAAATCATTTTCTCACCTTTAGCTTTATACTTGTTTTAACCTACTCGTTCACCAACTGGGTGTTGTTGCGCATTGTTATCTACTCTGCTCTCATTCTTCAAGCTATCTAAAGTCTAGCAAGTAGAGCCTCGTATTCTGCCACATTGTTGGAAGCTAGGAACTTAAAACTGAGGGCATATTGAATCTTGTGACCTTCGGGTGTGATGAGAATAATCCCAACCTCACTTGAACTCTGACTAGAGGAGCCATCAACATTTAGTATACATGCTTGTTCAACCCCATCATCTTTGGGGTAGGGTGCTTGGGTGGGTTATGAACTCCGTGACAAAATCTGCTAACACCTGCCCTTTTATCACAAGTTGTGATCAGTACTGGATATTGAACTAGCTAAGCTCGATCAACCATTTCACTAATCTCCCAGAAGTTTTAGGGTTATGGAGGATATTTTTCAATGGTCAATCTAAGAGGACCAAAATTTTATGCACCTAAAAGTATGCTCTGAGCCTTCGTGCTACGATCACTAGAACAAAGGCCATTAGTTCCATCTTCGAGTATCTCTCCTCTACTTCCCTGAGGGCTTTGCTTATGTAGTACATTGGCTTTTGTGTACCTTCTTTCTCTCTAACTAGTGCCAAGCTGACCACCGTAGAAGAGACTGCCAGATGAGGTAAAGCTCCTCCCCCATGATTGTTTAGTTGAGTAGGGGATAGATCCCATATATTGCTTAAGTTGGTAGAAAGCTACTTTGCATTTCTTTATCCACTCAAACGCCTTCCTAAGGATTTTGAAGAATCGGAAGCACTTGTCAGTGGATCAAGAAATGAATTTGCTAAGGGTTACAACTCTCCTAGCCAATCTTTGAACCTACTTGGTTGTCCTCAGAGCTCACATATCGAGGATAGCTTTGACCTTTTGTAGATTAGCTTCTATCTCCTAACTAGACACCATGAAGCCAAGGAACTTGCCCAAGGCCACCTCGAATGCACATTCTACGAGATTGAGCTTCATCTTGTATCTCCTCAAAGTGTTAAATGTCTTCTCCAGATCTTGTAGATGATTGGCTACCTATTTGTTCTTAACTAACATAAAGTCTACACATACCTCGATCTTTTAGCAATCTAAGATTTGAACATTCAATTAAACAACCTTTAATATATTGCCCTTGTATTCTTCAGACAGAATGGTATGACTTCGTAGTAGTGTGGCCCTTTATTAGTAACGAAGGTGGGGTGTTCTTTGCCCAGTTCGGCCATCCTTATCTGGTTATAGCTTGAAAAAGCATCCATGAAAGACAATACCTCATATCCTACTATCAAGTCCACTAATGAGTCAAATGCTGGTAGAGGAAAGCTATCTTTTAGGCATCCCCTGTTCAAGACGGTGAAGTTAACGTACATCCTCTATTTACCATTGGAATTTTTCACCATAACCACGTTTGATGAACTTCCTCGATGAACTTGGCCTTAAGGAGCTTCTCCACCGCTTGTGCCATTGCTTCATATTGCCCAAAAGGGAAAGTTCTTCTCTTTTGTTATATTGGTCGTACCCCCAGTGCAACGTTCAAGTGGTGGGCTGCCACCTCAAGATCAATGCCCAACATGTCTTCATAGAATCAGGCGAAGACATCTACCTTTTTTTTTTAGGAAGGTCCACAGCTTTTCCTTCAATTACTAGGAGGTTCCAACCTTGATCTTCACCACTTAGTTCTGCTCAGGGTTATCAACCACAACATTTTCTAGCTCGTCGGCCAGTTCTCTCCTTTTCACTTCCTCTTCATCACAGACCTCTAACTTCTCCACCACTAGGGTCTCTCTTCTTGTCTCCTATTTTAGGGATGCCAAATAGCATTCTCTTACTATTTTCTGCTCCTCCTTGGTGCACCTCATGCCTTGCTCAGTCGGAACTTGACCCTTAAATTATAGGTTGTGTAATACCCCAAATTTTTCATGTTAATATAATTTGATGGTTTTAATATGTTTTGGGCATGTTAGTATGTTAATTAAGTAAGTTTAGTCATTAAAGATGACTTGGGGGTGTGAATTTTGGAAGAAATTGGCAAAATAGCTCAAAAGTCAACATTTTGACTCGGGAGCACGCTGAGGGGCGCCCGTGGTTTATGAGGGGCGCCCATGGCTCTAGGACGGGCGCCCGTGTTTTTTGAAGGGTGCCCCACTTGTGCAGAAAATCAACAGTAGGGGTCCTCTGCATTTTCCAGCCGGCCCCTCACCCCTATACACCTATATTAGGGCTAGGGGGATGGAAATATCTGGAAGACAATATTTGGGGATTAAAATATTGATATTATATGTATATATATATGGTTGATGTGATGCAAGAGAGAGAGAGAGAGAAGTAGCTTGGAGGAGAGGAAATCGGTAGAGAAGCAAAGGAGAACAAAGAAGGAACCGGGTAGGGATTTCTAGTCTCATTTTAACATATATGAGATGTATTTGAACTAGTAAATACTTCTATAAGATTTATTTAAGATTTGGAAACCTCGGAAGTAGGGTTTGTGTGGATGAATGGTTGTGTGTATAAATATGTATGGGTTGAATCAATAGTTTTGTATGGAAGAAATGGATGGATTAAAATTTGTTTTGATGGACTTTTTGGAGTCTTCTAGGCCCTAGACAACCCAAGAAAATAAGGTATTAGGTTAGATATTGGATTTGGCAAAGTTTGGAATCTAAAAACATGACCTAGAACTTGAACCAGAGCAGAGTAACATTCTGGATAACAGAGGGGCGCCCGTGGGTTTTGGTGGGGCGCCCATGATCTTATGTGGGGTGCCCATGACCCTTCAGGGGCGCCCGTGAACCTTTGGTAGGACGCCCACCGAGACCAGAACACTTTTCCTGATTTTTTTAACTTGACTTCCTACCTTAGGATTATGAATGGATTGGTAATATGTTTGTATGTGAGACTTTTATTTAATTAATTGTATGGATTTTAAAATGGAAATGAGCTTTCAAAAAGTGATTAAGGATTGATTATCTTAAACCTATGGGATTAAGCTTATAAAGGGGGAACGCTTGCTACCATGAATGAAATGAATTGGAAGCCTACTTTAAGATAAGGGTCTTAATCAAATAGAATTGTGAATATGTCTTGATGTAAACTAAATGTTGAGGTATATGAACTTGTGATTGATTAAATGAAAGGGTAACTTGACAAAGAGACATATGTTTATAATTTTGGTAAATGTGGAATGCTTAATATGGTTTGATCAATGCGATATGTAATAAGCTATGGAATGAACGTAACATTGACATGTGTGTTGAATGGTATGTATATTAAATAATGTTAAATGTTTAATAAGGTTGATCAATGTTGATATGTGATGAATCTTGGGATGAATCGAAAAGTGAACTTTTGTTAACAAATGATGGAAATTAAATGAGGCTTGGATTAAATAAAATGAAGAGATGAAATGAGTTATGCTACATGATGAAATGGAATGTGGTTGTGTGTATTGGAAAGTGACGATGATGAATGTGAATTGTGATTGATGAGTATTGAATGTGATGAACAATTGGTTGTGTGTGACGGGGGCCATGGTGAGGTGTGGTAAACAGGAAGGGTTTGAGATTACCCTCGGGTTGAGAGTCCCATAACCTACGCAGGGTTTGGTGTCAATGCCAGTGGGTTAGTAGCCCACAACATTGTGAGTGTATGGGTTACCCATAACCTTGGATTGTGATCCTAAACGATGGTGTTTGGTTTGCTGTTTTCGTTGGGTCTGGACCCATAAAAGACGGTGTTGTGTATACACCCAACCCCCGATGATTTGTGTGACTATGATTGTGTGATGGATTGATGGAAAGTGGTATTGTGAATGTGAGTCATGATTGAAATATGAACAAATGTAATGAGGATGTGGGTATGTGATTGAGTGTTGAATATGTGATAATGTGATATGGAATATGATTGGATACAAAGTTGAGAAATTTAATAATGAAAAATAATTGGAATGGAATGCTACACTATGATGTTATTGAATAAAGATAAATATTGGAAGTATGGTTATGTGGTCGGCTATGCTTAAACATCAAAGAGATAATTGAAAAGTGATATGAACACATGTATGGAATTTCATAGATTAAATATAAATTGGAAACTTAATCCTTCTTATGATTTTGTTGTGTAAATATATATATATTCTATGTCGGTTATGTAGTTATGTTGATAAATTGTTGTGGCACTAGAACATATTGAGATAACTGGATGCAACATAAATAGTATGTACGTTTGGAATACATGTCATATATGTTTGTTTGAGACGTCGTGGGCACAAGTGGAACCGTGCTCACGTCCCTACAGAATTTGATGCAGGTACAGGCCACGATAATCAGGTGGGCTAATGAGGTTGGACTAGAAGGGTGTGCATGAGCCCTACCAAGCTTAGCAAAGCTCTTGGTTATTTAGTTTAAATTTCTTTTGGAATTGTAATATTGTACATTGAGGACTTGTTCGATTTGGTTGTAAGGGCCCTAAGGCCTGAGTTATATATATTAATGAGAGGATTGTTGAAAGTTTGTGACTTGACTTTAGCCAAGGTTAAATTTATGTTATCTTATCTATGTCTCGGGCTCACTGGTTTACGTTACGTTGCTCTAATTATGGGTTGGTTATGTTAATGCATGTCATGTGTGTTTATCACTCACCCCTCGGGTCACGAGATCTGGAGCGTGACAGGTTGACTTGACAACTTTGAACCGGTTTAAGGCTATCCATCCCAGGATGGCATTACAAGTAGAAAGGCAATCCATCACTAAGAACTTCACTAGCTTTGTCACTTGATAGGGTTTTGACACTAAGGTCACTAGTAAAGGTATAGACATGAGGGGAGTGACTCGATCTCTTATGAAGCTGGTCAAGGGAGAAACGATATGTTATAATTTTTCTTTCTTGATCTACATCTTCTCAAAAGTTTTCAATACAGTACAGAATGTCTACCAAGCTACCACTGTTAACCAAAACGCCCCAACTATTGAAATTAGAAATGATAGAGAGATGATGAGAGGGTCGTCATATGGCTAGTACAGTTCAGCAGCTTCTTCATTGGTAATTGTGATGGCCAAGGACTCTGTTCGAGGCTTCTTACCTAGTTATTGATGCCATTGTTTCCTTTCATACCCGAACTTCCTAAGCGTATTTCCTCCTTGCCAAGGAAGATTTACCTCCTCCTGTGAATCCCCTAGCTATCACCCTAATTTCCCTGATTAGCCTTTGGTTTTGTTGGGCCTGGTCAAGACATTCGTTTGAGACTCCTTCACTCAGCCTGTTTGTCCTGCCCTCAGCTGTAATGAACCTCCCAATTCTGGCTTTCCTAATCAACTCTTCAATCTACCTTTACAAATCAATACAATCCTTGGTGTTGTGACCATGGTCTCTATGAAAGTTGTAGTACTTTGCTTGGGATCTCGTGTCAGCCAAGGTTTTCAACCTTCTAGGCCATTTCAAAGCCAAGTCATTCTTGATCTCATACATGATGTTCTCCAACTTCATTGTTAGGGAAGTGAAATTGCAGTCCAACTCTGCATATCGATTTCTACCCCTCTAACTTCATCTTCTGATCTAGATCCCCTTCGGGTTTTGGACTTATAATTGTCTTTTCAATCATTTTGCCTCTTTTTGTTTAAATGTGAGCAGCTCTCTGCTTTAGACTCCTGCTGAGCCGTCATTACATCCTTGGCATTCATATACTTCTAGGCGCAAAGCATCAGGTTCTCCATATCATTAAACGGCCTCTTTGCTACTTAAAATAATATTTTAGATGACTTGAGGCTGCTTATGAAGGTAGTCACCGCAACCTTATCATCTGCATCATCCATTTTGAGTAGTTCTCGACTGAACTTGCTCACATACTATCGCAAGGACTCAAGTTTCCCTTATTTTACAATCAACAGGTCGAGGGCAAGTCTCTTCTGCCTCTATACGCTAATGTAGTGCCCAACAAAAAGCTTACTGAGCTAAGTAAAATTACTAACTGGCTCAGGCTTAATTTTGTTAAACCATACCCTAGCCAAACCCTTAAGGGTGACTAGAAGGTTTGGTATATGATCTCATCTAGGACTACTTACAAGTGCATCAAAGCTTTGTACATTTCCAAATGATCAACGGGATCCTTGGAGCCTTTGAAAGTGTCTACCATGGCCATCTTAAATTTCAGTGGAAAAGGATAACTCATTATTTCTGTCGTGAATGGTGAATTTATTTTGTTGACCAAATCATCAACCACATTCAGGTCTTTACCACGGTAAGAACCCCTATCATCTAGGCCTACAATGCTTTATTCTACTCGTCTGCTGCAAGGACATTCTCCGATCTCTTTTCAACTATTGCATTGTATGGGGGGAGTGGCATGGCTATTAACTCCATCCTCAACGTGAACCGCACCTTTCTCCCGTTGAGGTTCCTCTTGTTACCCATTGTGCCCCCCATTATCGATAGCAACTCTATTATTTGCCCTATTATTTCTCCCATTCACAGATTGGACGCCTAGTGGTCTGATGCGGTGAGGGCTTGTTAGGGCAATGCTTGGTTTTGGGTAATCAATTTTGCATTCTGGCCATGATCTCCGTGATCTGTCTCTCAACAGCAGTCTTGTCATTAGTTTGGTTTTCCAATGGTGATCGTTCAGTTTATGGTTTCAAACCTGGTTTGGACAATGAAAAATAATAGAAACATAATTCCCACAAACGGCCAACTAATGGTTCGTTAATTGGTGATCCCTCTCTAGGTCACGTGGAGCAATCTACGCTCTGGTACATTAGTGTGGTGCCTGCCAAAAAGTCTCGGATGCTTAAGTTAGAAAGTGAGTTAAGAGTGTAACTCAGTAGAGTTTTAATAAAGGAAAATGTATTGTACCTTAATCAATTAGCAGAATCCTCCTTTTATAGTGCCGTGTATGGAGTAAAGATAAGAACGCGATCTATGGGGAATCCACTTTCTATTTATGTGATAGGTGAGGATCCCATAAATGTTGTCTTTTGATCATAGAATAAATTGTCATCCCTAGATTAGAGGGGATCACTGAATCATAGTAAGAATCTTGTGAAATGCCTTATGGGGGTGTGCTGCAACATGCTTAAAGTAAATGGCCTGTGTGGGATGTTCGCTTGAGATTGGCTAAGGAAACCATGGCTGATTAGGACCAGACCAACCCAATCATGCTTAGTTAGTCAAGCACTGTTTTTAGGTGGCCGTTCCGGGGTCAAGAATAGCCCCCATCAATAATAAATGTAAATAAGAAAATAAATCACAGCAACCATGCCCCAAACTCAATTATTAATAGCAACATTATAACTCAAAATAAGTACTTAACGACTATTTTATTTTTACAACAACCTCCTTTAATTCTCACATCACTTTGGCATATTATAATTGAATCATCAATTCGCATCTCCTCATATGATATCATTTCCCAGTAGTCATCTAACAACACACACACATATATATAAATGATTGAATGTCAATGCAGCATACACAACTCTCTTGGACTATTGACTTAAGCACTTAAATGTAGATAATAGCTTTTATTTAGCGTATCCCATTGGTCCTCTTAGTCTACTCATTTTCTCATATTGGCTCTCTTGGTCTCACAACCCTCTGGAAATGCTTGTATGATGCATATAGTCCATGCTTATTTAATAAATAGCAATAATATTTTATGAAATGCAAATCTCATTTCATATATTCATCATCTCATTCACATTCACAATTCATTGACAACCAAAAAATTAATAAATAATCACAATCTCTCAACAAGTCAAACAACTTATACTAATCACCATCTCTCATGCTCATCAACCATTAATAATCACAATTACTCACCAAAGCAAATAATAATTAATTCAAAATATAATTACCACATTTACATTGATTATTTTCTACTTTCGAATCTAATACACCCATATGTACTAGTCAAATTCTAATATTATAACCTAGTCATTACAAAAACAATATATTGGTCTTTTTCTCGACCTAGCAAAACCTAATACTAAACATATTAGCTTCCAAATCAAAACTTCAATTAAAATAATATAGCATAAAAATCTTATCTATATACTTGTTCACTATTGCATCTTAAATTTCATTTTTAATCCATATATTATAAATACCCACAACAGCACACTTATTACCCAAATTATTCTATAAAATTATTCCATCAGAGTATTTTAATGAACAAATCATTTAAGAAATACATTAACATTTACTCATTTTAATTACTTAAAAATCAATTTTAATTATCCAAGGTTTTATCACCAACTTTGAAAATTTATATAAAACCACTCACAAATCAAAATCAAGTGATTCCAAAGTCTAAAATGATTCAAATTGTATCTTATTTAACATAAAAATTTCTAAACTCTTAACTATGACAATTTATTCAAAACAAATAGACTGTGGTCTAGATAAAGGCAAATTCGAGGCATTAACTTCAAAAATTCATATAAAATTATATGCAAATTATTTTTAGTTCATTCAAAAACCAAAATATCTCAAATTATCTCTAGTTTTAGAAATATGAAACTAATAAATAATTTATTTGTCCAACTAATACATAATTTAGAAATACCTCTCAAGTGTTGTTGTTTTATACCTATATAGGACAACCATCTTTCAAAATTTTTATATAAAATTCATTTATCCATTTTGAGTGAATACAATTTAAAGTAACTTATAAATATGTCCAGTTTGACACAAAAAAAAAAAAATTAATTTAAAGCCTAACATATCCAAAATAATAAAAAAATCAAGATGATGTCTAGGTCAAAATGAAAATAGATCAGTCTATTTTATTGGCTCACCATTTATTTATCACTTATCCTCCAGTAACCCATAATATATAGATGAAAAGATCTTCAAGTCTAGTTGCAAACAAAATTAATTCCAACTATTTCCATTTAGTGCACAGAAAGTTACTACTAAAAGAATATAACATACTTTGAATAACTTAAATCTCCCAATAAGTTAGGTTTCATTATAAACTAATTTTTTCTTTCTGGTGATACGAATGTATCAAAGTAATTGTCGTTCGACCATGATGAAAATGTAACTTTTGCTTTTCTTCTAGGCAAATAATAAATTCAAGAGGTGGAAGACGTTATAATATATTTATATAAATCTATAATAACTTTGTCACACCTCAAATTTTGTAACCCGAATTGTGAACACTAATCACATGCAATCACATAACCCTATCCGAATCAGAGTCAAACCACTACTGGAGAAAAATATAATATAATATAACTAAGAATGAGAATACAAGATAAATCTCGGTCTCAACCAAGTAACAGTGCTATACAGTATATGTAAGGGCTCAACCAACCCAATACAACCCCAAAGAAGTAATAATAATAATAAATAAATACAACTCAATACTCTCTTAAGGGCACAAATGAATAACATAAGCCTCATAGCTGAAATATCAAAATATACAGCTGCAAGTCAAAAGATGAAATAGAAGGACAATATAAGTCCACTAATTAAAAATCTTCATTAGTAGGCCCATCTTAGAACCTACAACCATAATTGTGGGGGAGTGAGCACGAGCCCATGTATGCTTACTTTACAAGAAAGCATGCAATATTTGTCATATCATGCTACTAACATGATTATACACTATAACAACACATTGCACACAAATAGATTTAACATGCCACATTATGTCCTAGCATGACACCATCATGCAACTAGTAATAGCAACAACTAATCAAAGCATCAACATACAATAATATCAATTTCATTATCATTATCATTATCAAAATATCAAGAAGACATTGTTCACCATTTAATCAACCATAACAAGATGGGAAATAATTCATGATAACTGAACAAATTGTTTTATCCTTTATACCTTATTCTACTAATCTTAAACTTAACTTGTAATCACATTATCTGATAGTCCACTAAACAATATTATTCAAGTTAATACTTCTTATACATTACACACATTTATTCTTACAAATTATCAAAAAAATCCTTTAACTTATTATAGATAATAGGACAAAACCAAAACTTTATCAATAATAACCAAATTAGATCAAATTAACGAGTTCCTAAAGCTTCTCACTATATTCCTCACTATTGTGTTATCAACAAAGACTTATTATCAAATTCCAACACCCAAAACATATAACAATGTTTTCAAGTTATCACATTCCTATTATCCTATTTCATAGCTGAAGCCAATTACTTTAATTTTACTCACTTTAAACACATTTTCCAATATAAACACACACACACCCCATGTGTAAGTATCGAGTCCTTCCCCAAAATCATCATCATTTTTATGGGTCAATACCCAATAGAAATGATCAATCGAAATACCATCTTTGTAGTTTATGAACATTGGTTCAAATGTCATGATTAACCATCTTGATATTATTATATTTATGGACCAACATCCAATGGTCACGATCAACCAAATCAATCTTATTGTATTCATGGATCAATATTCAATGGTCACATTCAACCAAATCAGCACATATAAACTACTAACCTCCTGGCACAATTACCAAATTATATGTAGGTTTAGGGACTTTTAACCCATGGGTTTCACGTGCCCAAATCTCATTTTCCACCACAATACCTATCACACACACATCCTATCATATCCAAACACAACCTCACATATCTTATCACATTTTACTTATTTTAGTATATTAACAAATCGCATATATCCACTGTTTTCATTATCAATATTTCTTGAGTGAGTAAAATGTTTAACTATCATATCTGATTTACGCATTATGTTTTGACAATATTTAGTACCATTTTACTTTATGAAATAACATTTATCAAGTATCTCACTCAAATGAGTTATCTCATTTTATCAATCAACTATCCACATAACAAATTTTAAATCCCTTCACATCTTGAACTATTCAAATTTTTCAACAACAATGTCAAACATTCAACATTACTCTTATTTATATTTTTATCAATGTATAGAATAACACCAAATTTCACATTAATCATAGGGTATTAAAATCCACCATTTTCACATTCATTTAGACTATCTTAATTATCGCAATCAGATTCGCATGCCAAGTCAATGAGTGTGGATCGAGAGTCTTTATTGTGATATGGTGCATCTGAGATTACTTAAATGATAAAAATATGTTTTGATTTTGAAAATGGGATCTGAATGCATGACTAGGAGTCACCACCTGACACTTTTAAAATGAGTGTGTCGTTAAGCCCGAGTTTTGATTCTAATTTAAAATGCTTTAGCTATATTTTTGAAAAAGTGATGAAAATGGCCCTTTTAGTGACTCTCGACTGGTCTGTACAATTAGAGATAGTGGGTTTAGGGGCTGGGCTATGCACGAAAATCGTTACGCCATGATACCTAAGGATATCCAGAGTCATTTTCTACTCTTTACAATCATATCTCACAAAATGATATCCGATTTATAATAATTAAAGCATACAACCCAAAAATGCATATGACATGTAAGGCTGCCAAGCATAGTTTTTGTGTGCAAGTGAAATATCTTCCTATATAGCAATAATGCACCCTAGCAGGTTCTATATGCTAGTTTAACTCTAAGTGTAAGTTAAATGCTAAGTCTGGATCTAGTGCCCATTGGGAATGATTTTGTAAGGGATTAATTTGGTTGAGGATGAGCCTTACACTAAGAAGTTATATAGAGTTAGATATGTTGACTTATGTAGTCCTTATGCATAAGTGCATGCGTGCTAGAAATGAAGTAAGTATTTAAAGATGATCTATGAAGACCAGGGTGACTAATACTCAAGCTGTATGCTCAAGCTACCTACATACCTTGTGAAGGGATTAGGTTAATATAGTTCAGACCTAAGATGGTCTGAACTATGTGTATGTGTGTCACAATTAGATCTACACATCAGGGTCGATGAGCACAAGTCATAAGTTTTTATTGTAACATGGTGCGTTTGAGATCGGCCAAATATAAAAAAAAAAAAAAAAAAAACTATATTTTGTTTTAAAATAGGGCTTTGATTACAGAGGCTAGGAGTTGCCACCTAACACTTTCAAAATGGGTGTGTCGAGAAACCTAAGTTTTGATTATGATTTAAAATATCTTAGCTATGTTTTTGAAAATGTGATAAATAAGTTATTTAGTGATTCTCAACTAGTCTGTGTAATTAGAGATAGTGGGTCCAAGGGTTCGATTACGTATAGAAATTGTTACACCTAGATACCTAAGGATATCTAGACTCCCTTTGCACTCTCTATAGTCGTAATCTCATAATATAATATCTGGTTTATAATGATCATAGCATACAACCCATAAATGCAAATGAGGTGCGAAATGTGAGGTGACTAGGCTTAGCTTGTATGTGTAAGTGTAGCAAGATATTTACCTATGTGACAGGTAATGAGATTTATATTTAGAAAAACTATGTGTGACATGGAAATAGGCTTAAGTATTCCTCAAGAGTGTGTGTTAACTGACCCTAAAATTCGTTTAGGTTCTACCTCTCAACTGCAAGAGGATGGTCGTAGTTCTACTCGATGAGAACCGTGGTCATTTCCACACGGAGGGCTGTGTTAAAAGACACTAAACTTGTTCTCTTAAATTAGTAAGTGATTCTAATCTAATCTAAACTTTGTTTGGATTATGGGAATGCTTGGTTATGATTGAGTTGAGAATGGTGGAGTAAAGGAAGATTCTAAATTAAGACAAAAACACTAGAAATAAAATATCTAAGACAATCTTGGCTTTGAACCAAATCCAGTAGTGCGATAGTAGTGGTTTACTCAAACACATTGATAACTAAACCTAGCAATCGCTCAGGAGTTGCCAGGTCGGAAGTTTTTTTCCTTAAATCTCACTCATGGAACTCAAGATAAGGAAAGGCTTTTGAAATTAATTTGGATTCACAAGGATATTAAATCGAGCACCTAGTTTGCACAAGCGACAACTTGTAACTAGGCTTCGATTATAACATGGGTGAATTGATGTCTTAAGAAAATCTCACGTTAGGGTTTTACAAAAATAGGTTCCAAATCATCAGGCCATTGAATCAAACACTTAATATGCACGAGTGGCCACTCGTAAGCAAGTTATGATTATAACATAGGCGATTTGATATCAAATGAAAATTGGATTTAGGATTCTTAAAAAAAAGTAATTCACAAATCACCAAGACATTGAACCAAACATCCGATATGCATAAGTAAAAGCTCGTAACCCAACTATGGTTATAGCATGGGTGACTTGATTTCAAAAGAACCCAAGCTTACCGAGAGGATTCTACTGATTAATAAGAAGATTTTTACATTAAAAACTATTCACACTTGAGCTCACCACACTATCACACCCACATTCAATGGCTTGAAGCCAAGAAGCAAACTACGCTAATGGTTTGAAGAGAATGTAAACTAAAAACATAAACTAATACATTGAGAATGGAAAGCACAAGATAAACAAAGTAAACAAAATAATCAACAATAAAAATAATGGAGATGCTTCAAAGCAACCTTACAACCATTGAAGAACAATAGTTTAAAAGAGTACTTGAAAACTTCGATCCCAAAAACCTAATCTAACCTAATCTAACCCTAGACTAAATTAAGAGCTTGGAAAAGAAAATAAAAGAAAAGAAGAGTGTGAAGACATATCTCCAAATCTCAATTACAAACACCTATTTATAGGCTTACAAGAATTAAGGGTAAAAAAGTAAATTTATAATTCAAAAAGAACACCAAAAGTTTAATGGGAAGAGGGTTATATGCGCTTGACACAAACATGGCGTGTGCCCAAGCTAATTGCACACAAGTGTTCAACAAAATTCATGAAAGAAAGGCTAAACCTTCTCTCTCGACAGGTGCCTACAAGAAAACACAATGCGCGTGCCTAACATGGCGTGTACCTAAAAAAAACTCCCCACCTGCGTCCACTGTGGCATGCGCCCACGATAGAGACATCCTTGTCTCGCCCAAGGTCTTATATAGGCTTGCGCCCACTGCAAGCTCTTCCAATTATATGCTGGTCTACTTCTTTAAGCTTCTAAGTTGCCTTTCTTTGGGTGTTTTCTTTCCATACCTCTACAAAACACAAATATAATATAAACAATCAAAACATGATAAGAAATGAATTTTACTTGATAAAATGTTCGAGAGAAAAGTGTAAAATGAGGTTAAAATCAACAGTGATTGCCAGCAATCATGTGTGTGTTGAGAATGAAGTGTGTACTGAAAAATGTGTTATAAAGACCAAGGTAGTCTGACTCAAGCTATGTGCTCAAGCTGCCTATGTACCCTATGATAGAGATCAGGTCGATGTAGTTTAGACCTAAGGTGGTCCAAACTACATGCTAATGAGATGTGAACTGGTAAGTAGATGTAAAAGTCTAGCTCTAAGTCTAAATTGGTGCCTCACAGATGGTCTATGGGGACCATGGGGACCGCATTCAAGCTATCTGCTCGAGTTACTTACACACCCTACTAAGGGATTAGGTCATCATAGATCGCACTTAGTGTCTAAACTAGGGGTATATACGTTTGTGAACTACTCTAAATGCAAGAGCCTTATTCTAAGTTAACGCCTCACACTGATGGTCTATGAAGACTGGGGTGACCAGACTCAAGTTGTCTGCTCGAGTTGCCTACGTACACTAAAAAGAGGATCAGGTCTACATAGCTCTGTGATAGAGTCTAGTGCAAAAGTGATGTGCAAATAGGTATGATAGGTTCAGTGTTGTATATAAGTTTAGTGTAAAGAAGCTTCGCTCTTAAGATATGATAAGGGAAAGAAAGAGTATTAGCTTTAGGCTAGGAGTAATCATCTTAGTATTGTGAGAGCCTATCTCCAAAGCTGAAATAAAAGTTAGCACCTTGCACATAACTTGGGAAAAGAGCTTAACATTAGATGATAAAAGGGAATTAGCACCTCGTGCCTAACTTGGAAAAGGAAACTTGTTCCAGATTAAAGGAACAATCAGTGCTTGGAGCATAACTAGGGAAGGAAATGAGCATTGCTTTAAGTGAGGAAGAATAGTTAGGACCTCACATATAGTTGTAGAAAAAAGCTTAGGTCCTGACAAGGAAATAGTTAGCGCCTAACTCTTAACTAGGAAAGGAAAGGAGCCTCGCTCTAGATGAGAAAGAATAGTTAGTGCCTGGCACATAACTGAGGAAAGGAGCCTTACTCCACTGGGGAAAGGATAGTGCTTAGCGTATAACTGAGAAATGGTTAACTAAAGAAATGAGCCTCACTCCAGAGAAAAAACTGTTAATGCCTTGTGTTTAACTAGGAAATGGAGCCTTGCTCTAGAGAAAAAATGGTTAATGCCTTTTGTTTAACTAGGGAAAGAATTCTAGTTATAAGGTAGCACCGCACGCTATAGTAACCAAACTCAAGCCTTTTGCTCAAGCTACCTACATACCTTGTTAAGAGATCAAGTCTAGGTAGCTCTAATTAGAAAGACAATTAGCGCCTAGCTCATATTGTGGAAAGAAGCACCAGTCCAAATGAGAAAGGAACAATCAAGGCCTAGCATATAACTAAGGAAAGGAGCTTCACTTTGATGAGGAGCTTGACTCCCAAGGATGCGCTTAGCACCGATGAGTGAGCATCATTTGGGAAAAAAACTCAGCTCAGATCAGGAGCTCAGTTCCTGGTGATGGTGATCAGGTTTATACAAATGATATAGGAGACTAGTATGATGTGAGTGACACAGTTGATATGATGAGGTATGTCATCGGCAAGTTGAATGTGTTGACAACTTATATTCTATCATGGGTGACAGTTTAAGGATGCATGTTACATATGTCTAAGCGAGTCATGACTTAGAAATCACCGACTTAGCCAATCCTAACTCATTCCCAGTCTTTATAGCTTCGCTCGCCGAGGTGAATGCTCTGGAATGGTAAGCATTTGATTTTTAAGTCAGTGTTAACCCTAATAGGTGTGTATTTACATGTGTAAGTGTGTATTTACATGTGTAAATGTGTTCTAGCATGTTAAGGCATGTGCCGATATGTCAAAACATGGTGCATGGTCATGGCATATGCCAGCATGGTAAATGATGTCCTAGCATGTTATTCCATGATGTGGGATGGTGATGAGACATGTTAGCATGGAATAACATGATAATATGACATGCTTGCATGGCATAGTATGATAATATGGTATGTGAGTGATTACACTTGAAAAGTGTAATTACAAACTCCACATTTTGATACACATTGATGCATTTAAGTAGTTAATCTTGAAGTTTTATCATTATTTTATTACTTATAGCTTTTATTTTCTTAATTGCAGGGAAAATGGCAAAATAATTGAGATTAGTGGCGATGAAAGTGGCTATCACAGAGAAAAAAATGGTCCAAAGTTCAAGATGGTTGAAGTGGTGTGCAGCTGAAATTCTACCTTGACACCCTGTCAGTATTTTGACCACATCTCTTCACTCACGATTTGGATTGACCTAATTCTTTTTGGGTTGGAAAAAAGACTCAAAGGGCTACAACTTTCGTGTTTTATCCGAAGCCTGAATCCATCATCTTCGAGGTCAAAATCGCATTGGAAGTCGACAACAGAAAGCTGTCAGAAGAAAAAAATGCAAAAAGTGAAACTTATACACTGCCGTCCGGACACCCCATTTGGGTGTCCGGACACCTGGACACATGGAAGCATACCGCGGTCCGGACACCCCAATTGGGTGTCCAGACACCTGGACGCGCGGGGTTAATTTCCTTCTTCGTTTTTAGGGTTTCCTTGGAGGGGTTATAAATACCCAATGAGCAGCTGTTTAGGGGGGATTCTTCTCATCTTCTTCCCCACATTCTTAAGAGTTTTCTAGAGTTTTAGAGTGAATTTTTATAGATTCCTGAAGATGTTTTTCAAGTTGGGAGTAGCTTTCTTTGGTTTTGTTTCAGCATGCATTGTCCTTCGCTATTCCTTTCGTTCTTCGAAGTACAGTACTGTTTTTGCGTAGATTAATAATATTTTTATTTGTAGTTTACTTTATATTTATTCCTTCATCTCATTCTTTGATTTTTGTCTTAATAGTTGGATTCAATTGCATGGATTTCGTAATCAATGTAACGTAAAACCCTAGTTCTTGATTCAACGAATCAATGAAGGGTAGTTTATGAAAAACAAAGGGATGTGCGTAGATCCTTCGCATGGTTTGTAAAAACCTGTGCGGAGTGATCTACGATTTTAAAGATCATTTTATTTTGTTTCAAACACTTTCGAAAATGAAATCCTTTGACTACATTCTCTGTAATCACTGGTAAAGGTTTTCGGGTAAAAATTGATTTAATAATTTTGGGCAAATTAAAATTGATTTCTTAACCAAATCTGGATTTGGTTGTTTGAAAAACCTTTGGAAACAAGAGTTTTTGACTATATTCTCTGTAATCACTGGTAAAAACTCTTGAATATAATTTTATTAATAATTTTTGAACAAACCCTAATTTAGGTTTGAAACCGAATGTTTTCTTAGAAAATCTTTCCAGTTTTATTATCCATAATGAAACGTGATTTTAAAACTGAGTATCGGATATTTTCTGAACTTTAATGAGAATACTTTTCCCAATCTATGGCTCCTTTGATGTGAACTATAGATTGTAGTTTTAACACATCCCTTAGTGAAGTAGTAAACTACCCAGAATTGAAAGTTGAATCAAGAATCATTTTAGTTATCTTGAATGCTTAATTTTATTGCTTTCATTATTTTAGTTTAGTTTAATTTTGTATCTTGCTTTTCTATTAGTTGGAATAAAAGTAATTTAATTTCTTGAATGCTAGTTTAGTTAATGTTTGCAATTTACTTTTATTTGATTGCTAGTTACTTAATCAACTCTTCTCAAAACCTAAAACTTGTTTTATTTTCTTTTCTTGTCTTTTAAAATAAAACAATAGGTAGAAGAACTTAGAAAACCTTAGTGTTCAATCTCATAGTTCCCTGTGGATTCGACCTCGGACTCACCGAGTTAAAACTACACCGCACACCCTTGCACTTGGGGGTTAGTTTAGACGCACATTCTACACGTGGTCAGTGAGCTTAGTGTAAGATGACAATAACAAAGTATAACAAGGTCAGGATGACATAGCATGGTGAATATGATATTTAACATGGCCTAGCATGCTAATATGATGTTATGACATCGCATGACATGGTAGACATGGTATTATGACATGGTATGGTATGATAGGATGACGTTATGGCATAGTATGGCATGTCAGTATGATGTGGGCATGACATATGTGTGACGGTTGGAATTTTACAAAACTATTTCATGTAAATCTGATCAATATCATACATCAGGTACAGCTCAATCTTGAATTATGATTCGGATACCTTTCATTAATAAAAAAATTTATTTATGCAGTTAAAATTATTTTATTATAATTATGCAAATACATTGAAATGAAAAATAAAATAAAGATTTTCTAGAGATAAAATTATACAAACACGGGCTTTTTCTAAATAGAGAAGCTCTAAAGGGTGCCAAGTATACAATGAGAAAAATGAGAAATTAGAGGCCTCTATTTATAGAAGTTTTGGCCAAAATAGTATTTTTTGTCGTTTTGTCGAGCAAAAAGAATTACCTATTTCATTGGCCGAACAAGTTTGTATAACAAAATGAGCAAGACTTTTTGCTAGGGCTATCTGATAATCAACTCTACCTAACAGAATAGGTGAACAAGTTTGCATAACACCATGGGCGATCAGAATCGCAAAACAAGTTAGGTGGATATGCTTGCAATTCAAGGTAAGCAAAACATCTTGCATAAAGCCTAATAGGCAAACTATTTGCCTTCAAGGCCAAAAAAATTGGCCATTTAACCTAAGCCTCTAGCTTAGGCCACGATCGGTGAAGTTCAAGTTTTACCTTTATACATTCGGGTTTTACCGAGCTCTTTTTTGAGAGAATTAAACCAATTAAGTCAAATTTTAGTTTAATTTGGACTCTTTAGGACCAAGTTATATCTATTTAAGAAATACTGCTCCAAAACGGGCTAAACGGAGGTAGGGTCAGCCAATCCTTTGTCCTAACCCTTGGAGGCACCACCAAGCTGACTTCTCCTACCATTTTTGGTACGAGAAATCCAAAATTGCCATCATGGGACTCAAGGACGCTTTTACAAATTTATAAAAATTGATGAATTTTACGATCGATGCTACGGAAAGACCTCCTAAGGTTTGACTTGGCTAGACCTAGCTATGCTATTACCTCAAGAAACTTATCCTTGATACTTTTGTGTAATTTAAAGGCCTTTTAACTTCGTCTGTGATCTCAAACTGTGTTTGGTGCACCGGTCTCAAACTGTGTTTGGTGCACCGGCAGTTTTCTTTTTGTTGGTAGGAGTGAAGCCCGAATGACCTATGAAGCGGATTATTTTGAGCTATGTTTTATGTCTTATGACATGTCTTGGGATATTATGTGTCTCCTTATGTGTTTCTAGCTTGATCTGCACATTCCAGTCGATATCGTCCTTCGGGTATATTAGTAGAGGTCATTCTTAACTTCTGGACCGAATTGACCCTTGATTCTAGATTCTGTCTCTCTTGTTGATGCAGAGATCCTTAGTTTGGTGGCCTTCTACCTTGATTTGGGTCTTTAGCTTGATTTTTCCATATCTCCAGAGAGACGATCGCCATTTTACTGATTGTTCGCTATTTGTTGATTTTGATGCCTTGACACATCCTATGATTAATAGATTTTAATCAGTAGAGCACCATTTAACTAAAGCATTAAATACTATAAATTTTAGGTAAGGGGCAAATTTGGGGTGTCAACGATTGCCTCTCTTTTTCTACCTTAACTTGACTAAGGTAGAAAATGAAAAGGAGATAACCTATTTTTGCCCCCTTGTATGCTAAAATAAAGAAAGAAATAAACTTGTAGCTTGGCTGATGCCTTACATTTAAACAGCTACAGGAGTTATCTTCTTGACTTTGGGGATGCATTTGTGCCTCGCACTTATCTTTGGTAAATAAGCTTTGCTCTTGATAGATAAGTTATGTTTTGTATTTGACTCTGAAAGCCAATCTCAAAAACTAAATTAGTAAATGATAATTTACCTTGTATTCATCTCAAAGTAATGATCCTTACTCATGGGTCTATGCTTCACACTAGTCTGGAGGAAAGGAACATCACTCCAAGATGGGTGATTGGTCTTCTATCTAAACACTAGACTGAGCCTTGCTCTATCCAATTTAGTAAGGTGAGGAGCCTAGCTCTAAGCCTTACTTTGTCTACTCGGGTAAGGTAAAGAGCCTTGCTCTTGAGCATCGCTCTATCGAGTTTGGCCAAATGAGGAGTCTCGTTTCACTTAGTTTGCTAAGGTAAGGAGCCTCGCTCCGAGATTGGTATCAAATCTTATGCTTCGTAATGAGCTTTGCTCTATCTGAAATGATAAGAAGCTTCATTCTAACTGTTTTTTTTTTAAGTTAGGAGCTTCGCTCCTAGGTTAGTATCTAATCCTATACCTTACATTGGATTTTAAAAAAGAAGTCTCACTCTCAACAAGACTTCAAAAGAGGAAACTAACTCTTAGGTTAACTCTGAATCCTATGGTAGACACAAGACTTTAGAAGGGGAGTATTAATTCCGAGGTTTGTATGGTAAGGAGCCTTACTCCCAAGTTTCACTCTATGGTTTGGAATGGTAAGGAGCTTTGCTCCCGTGCTTGACTCTATGGTTTAGAATAGTAAGTAGCTTTACTCCTAAGCTTCGATCTCTAGTCTGGGATAGTAAAGAGCTTCGCTCTATAGTTTTGATTAGGAGCTTCACTCCTAAGGTCAAGTCAGTGCGTAGCACATGATCTCAAGGGAAAGAGTCTGGCTCCAACCAAGGAATCTCACTCTTAAGATACACTTTCGTCCAAAAGAAGATTCAGTGCTTCACACTTAGTCTTGGGATGAGACTCGCTCTAATTTGATTTGATAAGGAGCTTCGTACTGTTTGGTCTAGTAAAGTACTTTGCTCTTGAGCTTCACTCTATTTGATCTGATAAAGAGCTTCACTCCTAAGCTTCACTCTAAAGCTGAATCAGTGCTTTGCACATGATCTCACGGGAAGCATTTTTCCCATTCAAGGAGTCTAACTCTTAAGCAAACTTTCATGTAGGAAGGATTGAATGCCTCACATTTAATCCAAAGAGATGCTTTGTTTTCCTAGAAAACTTAGGTCGAACTAGTCTGGTAAGGAGCCTCGCTCTAACTAGTCTAGAAAGGAGCCTCGCTTTTAAGCCTAGCTCTATATAGTCTTCTGAGTTTCACGACTTGCGCTCAATCTCAGGCACCAGAATCCTAGACTCAAGTAACAAATTAGCATTTGAGTCTTTACTTAGCACTTGAATTCAGAAAAGAAAATTTCGTTTCCAAATCGATCATCTGAGTTTTGCATTTCACACTTAACCTCAAGCATCTAAATCCTGTGTCAAACACACGGATTCATAACAAATGGGCATCTGAGTCTACGCTTAGCACCTGAATTTAGAAAGGAAACTTTGTTTCTAAACCAGTCATCTGAGCTTTACGTTTCATGCTCAGCCTCAAGCATCTAAATCCTGTGTCTAACATACTCATTTAAGTAACAAACAAGTATCTTAGTCTATCTTTAGCACCTGACTCCAGAAACTTCATTTCCAGATTGGTCATCTAAGTTTTGTGTTCACACTCAGCCTCAAGCATTTGAATTCTGCATCTAACACACAAATTCAGGTAATGAATCAGCATTTGAGTCTATGCTTAGCACCTAACTCCAAAAAGGAAACTTGATTTCCAAACCGATCATCTGAGTTTTGTGTTTCATACTCAGCCTCATGCATTTGAATCCTGTGTCTAACACGTAGATTCAGGTAACAAGTTGGCATCTAAGTCTATGCTTGGCACTTAACTTCAAAAAGGAAACTTTGCTTCTAAACCAATCATCTGAGTTTTCGTTTCATGCTCCACCTCAGGCATCTGAATCGTATGTCTAACACACAGATTTAGGTAACATGTTTGATAAAGTTATACCTTTGTACTTATCTTCTGGATAGAAACTTCATTCCTGAATTGTTGTTTGATCTTTATTCTTCGGCTGATGTTTGAGTCCATGCTTTGTAGTTGACTTTGTGAAGGGTGCCTTACTCATTGCTTGTTGGTAGTCCTACACCTCACGCCGAACATTTGAAAGGGGAACAGCTTCTTGGGATGGTGTGTTCATGGTTTGCTTTATGTAGTTTTAATGTGATGATATCGAGATCATTGTTTGGGTGCCTATGAAAGGTATATAATTATATGCATGATTCTAAGGTGTTTAATTTTATAAAATTCTTGGAAGTTTGAAAATAGGGAATGTCCCCATGTGTAGTTTTGGTTTTGCGAACAAAGTCATATGCAATTAATGAATACAATTAAGATAATGTTCATTTTTGAAAAATTAAGTTATACATGATGAATGGACTTGAATGAAAGTATGTACTGGTCAAAATATACTCTGAATGTTTGATCTGAAAATGAATGATTGGATGTTTGACAAAGTGTGTGACTCACTAGTGTGGTAAAATGATTGCTTATGCACATTTTGAAAAATGTTCTTTTTGTGAATGACCTTACTTTTGAAGTGTTCAACGAGGTATTAACCATGTTTGCAGTTTTATCAACAGACCTAGTCACTGAGTGTGTCTTCTACTCCCTTAAGGGTTTTCTTTGTTTCAAGAGCTTTTGGATTAATAAACCATTATCAATTGACAAGGTTTTGATTTTTTTTTTGGTTAATCTAGTGATGATTTTAAAAAGAGGGGATTGGCCTTAACTTATTAGAGCACTTCAACTAAACGACCATTACCAATCAAAGAGGACTTTAATTTTGGTTACAATGTAGGCCTAGTTTTAGGATTTGAAGAAATTGGAGGAATGTACAAGCTTAAAATTCTATTTTTACTCGGGTAAAATATACCAAGGATCATCTGTAAGGTCTTTTACTTGAGTGTGCATCCTTTGTCTTGAGAATTCACCCTTCTGTCTTAGGGAGTGTTTTGAGTTCCTTTGATGGTTGTATTTAAACAAAGCTATTAGGTTCAATCCGAGAGGTATTTATTTGGACTGTAATGTAGGCTTGGGTGAGGGTTGTAGAAATGATGGGTATTTAAGTTCAAAATATTCTTTTGAGTTTGAATGATCCCAAGGTCGTCTGATTCTTCATTTGATGAGCTAGCTTACTCTTTTGTTCTTGATGCTTGAAAGCTAGAGCTTGGTCATTATTTACTTTCCTTCTTCTGAGGTTCTTGAGTTTTTTATGATGTTTATACTTTTGTTTTGCCTTTGCTTTGACCCTGACTTCTACTTGATTCCCTCATTTGGACTCTAAGCTTGTTTTTTCTTTGAATCTGACTCTAGCTCTTTACCCAATTTTGTCCTTTGGACTCCAAGCTTATTTCTTCTTTTGCATGGATCCTAGCTTCTCTTCTTGTATCTGGCTCTGTTATGTTCCCTTCCATTACCCCAATTTGGGGGACGACCTTTGAGGGTTTATATCAAAAGAATATGAACCAGCTTAAAGGGCTTGAAAGGGATTAGGTTTTCCTAATCTAAAGATAGCAGAAATGAATGCCTCTCTTCATTTTGAATTTGGCTGCTTTATTCAAATAAACCACTTCTGGGTTACTTTGACGCTTCTTCTTGAGTTGAGTTGACTTGATTGGACAAGATGACGATGATCATTCCAATGAGAAATTCCCCTGGTGTTTAAGCTACCTCCCTTGCTTACCCTAATGCTGGGGAATGATCCTAGGTAAGGTTTAATGAAAATAATGTTTGATGATCGATTTTTTCTTTTTTTTTTTTTTTAGGCTCAAAGGGTTTGGCAATGGATGATCCTAATCTATTCAAGATAGCTAAAATAATGGCCTCTAATCATTTTGACTTTGAAAACTTAGTCGATTGAGCTCTCAATATTACTAAAGGAATGGTTATCCTAAGATTTTTTTTTTAAAAAAAAAGAAAAATAGATTAAAGGTTCAAAATTTTAACATTGGTTGAGGGTTTAACCATGATCAAAATCAAATGCCCCTTGTTATATTGAGTCTAGTCTATTAATCTGTCAAGCTCTAGGTTGCATAGATGACCACTTCTAGGGAGTAGAAAACATCCCCAGTGGTTTGATCTCTTCAACATGGTGACTGAATCATTTTGGTTGCCTATGTATCTTGGTGATCTGAGAATTAGGTCGTCTGTAGTTCTACTGAACATCAGAATTATCGAATTGAACACCTGAAATGCAGTTCATTCAATTGTGTTAGAATTTGTTGGTGCTTATCAATGATTATAACAAACTAATTTATCACAAAGAATATTTAACGAAAAATGATTGAATGTTTTGAAAAGTTTGAAAATTCTATACAATAGGATGAAAGACAAAATGTCAGCCTAGCATGACATAAAAGATATGTCTTAAGAATGGGGGTGCTTGGTTTTGTCGGTGATTTGAAAATTGGGGTTTAGTTTTGTGTTATTTTCAAAAATGTTAGCTAATGATTTGTGGCTAAGGAGAACGTTAATGTTTTAATGTGATTACTGAACTGTATTTATTATCATGTTGCTATATCTGAAATCTAAATTTCCTAAAAACTAAATGAAATCAAAAATAATTTTGAAAATAACATTAGTATTGATATTTCAAAATTTAATATGTACAAGAGGTTGAAAAACAAAAGTGTCGGGCTCCTGCATGCCCTTTTTTTTATTGACGTTTAAGAATTGTTATTTGCTGTCTATCAATCAGGTTCTAAATTTTATGCTTTAATATGAAGCAACTTTCGATGTCATGATCTAGTGATCCTCTATGATATGCACAGCTTTTAGAAGGATCATAAGAGTAAGGAAAAGTTGGTGTTAGCATCCAGTATGATAAAGGTTTAATCTTATGCGAAACAAGAAGTTATTGATAGGTTTCAGTTAGGGTACAAACTAATTTTGAAAGAAATCTTCTTAACCTAGGTCGAGTTTGAGGATGGTTGTATGTTCTCTGTCCTTAAAGTGCATTTTGCAAAGCTAAAAAAGAAAGTGACATTAAGGATCGAGAAGACAGCATTGCAGCTATTTCTATTTCTTTCTCAATCTATATTTCATTGAAGGCGTTCTTAGAGTAGGGATCAATCAGTCGACAAGACCAAATGCCTTATTCTATCATCTCCCCTTGAATTATGAGCTCGGAAAAGAAGCAAGCAAGTTTTAAAACATTTAATCAAAGCACAGCCCTAGGAGTGTTAGCACAAAGATCCTGATGAATTCCATATTAGTTAGGGGAGGATCAACTTGGGATGCAGTTTCTCACCATCTTAGAGCATAGGCACAAAAGGTCTTATAGTCTAACTTCTTCATAGTCATGAGTGAATATTTGTCAATAGTTAGCTCGCTGTTATGTCTGCTATTTCATGAAAATAGCTATGAGATCTTCCTAGCTTCTTATCCGGGTTATGTCTAAACGTGAATACCATTGGATTGCTAGGCTAGCGAGGTTTTGTTGAAAGAGCTGCATCAAGAAAGGGTGGTTGCCATTATAACCACAAAGAGCTCCTACATAGGGCTTAAGGTGAGCAATAGGATCTTTTACACCACTGTACTTGGGGAACTCTAGCATGTTGAACTTGGAAGGTAGCTTTAAGTTTTGGTAGAAACACAAGTTCTAGAAATCAGTATTCTCACAAACATGGATACCAAAGTAATTCTTTAGGACCTCTTCAATATTTTTGAGCTTCAAGGCCAAAGCAAGTAGGCAAATGTTGGGATAGCTATGGTTGAAGAACTGATGGTTATTGTTGAAAAAGACTACTAGGTTTAAATTGTGGAGGTTGTGAGATTGTGAAAGAGGGTATAGGAATATACCAGAACTGGCTATCTGATGATTGGAGTTTTATGGTAGAGGAAAAGTGGAAATAGTGACTGGTCTATTGAGAATTGGAAGTTCAGGTTAGTGATTTTCTTCAGATTCAATGTGATGATTACTGCTTTCTGGGTCAAAAAAGTGTGGAATTCTGAAGTAGGTAGATAATATCTAGCTAAGTTAAGAAATGAAAACATGGGCCAATGCCTGGTTGAGAGCTAAGGCTAAGTTGATGATCTCCTAGTCAGTAGACATGATTGGTAGGGTATCAGTAATGATGTTAGGAATAAAGCTGGCATTGAGAGTTGGGAATGCCAGTTGTTGACTTGGGCCATTTAATGTAGCTATGACAAATGCTTGAGTTTCGACGATAATAGTAGTGAATGCTTCAGTTGGAGATGCCACTTTTCTGCCTCTGGATCTAGTGTTGATAGAGGAGTGTTAAGCAGAGAGAATGGTAGCGATGGTAGCTATTATGAAAATAGAAGTTTATTTAAAAATGATTTTGAATAAATTTCATTTAATTTTGTTTATGGGTTTATCCTCATTGGCAAGGGGAAGAATGATGAGGTGATTTGAATTGTATACAAAGAGATCGTCACTAGAATCCTTATTTTATTACATTGTCCCACTCAAATTTGTCATTGAAAGAAATACTACAAATAATAAATGAATTGAATTGAAATGATTCACTTTATAAAATGCAGAGAATACTTTTACATTAAAGAATAAAATAAAAACCCTATCTACTCTTCGAGTTTTAGGAACTTAACTCCTGATCTTCAAATGTCTGGTTGGCAGAGCTTCCTCTTTATTTGAACGGGTGCCCCTTATTGACCAAACATAGTTTTTGTCTTTACATATTTTATTTCAAAACATACTAGAATTTCAGCAGAGTTTTAGGTTAAAACTTTGATAATTTTCTGGTGATGGAGTTTATTAATAATGTTACCTTAAATGTGGTAGAGTTTTAAGTTGAAACTATGACAGATTTCTGGGTAGGACTTTGACAGGACCCTAAATTTGGACAAAAATTTGGATAAACTCTAACTTGGGATTTCTATCCAAAATTTGGTAAGGTTTCAAGTTGAAACTATAACTGGATTTGAAGATCAGAACTCTAAGGAGTGTTTCTTGAGATTTTTGCCTAGATTTTAGAAATTCTACTAAATTTCTAACTCAAAATCCAGTAGAATTTCAAGCTGAAACTTTTGACAGTTTTGAGGTGAGATTTGATAAAAATATGGGCTTTTTTGAACTGGGATATCCATTGACTTTGACTCAGTGGGTAAATGTTGGATAAACTTGGAATTGAGTGGAAATCTCTTTTTTTTTTTTTTTTTTTTTGAAAGAGTAAAACTCAAGGGTTTACTATACGTAAATGAATGGTCTATTAGGGACTTGGTCCCTTAGACAAGAATGGGTAGGCTTTATTACTATGTAGAGACAATGATGAGCTGTCTCCTCTATTATATATAGAGTAATCACAAGGAACAAACAGGCTAGCACTATCCTATCTAGTGTTCCTGTAAAAATTGGGTTATGCAGGGCTCTGGCCTATAGCTTGACTACGTGTGACATAAGGCTCACAACTTAACTTAAAAGGTTAAAGGCCACTGAATCTTCAAACCTCTAATTTTCTAAAGAAAACCTTCTCAAGTTTGTGATCCAGCCAGGAGGAAATTCAGTACGCCTGTCAAGGGGACTGCATATGCAACCACACCCTCAACGGACCTATTGACCTCCCTCAACTAACTAGAGGGTAATAAGGGCTATGCATAGCATGCTCAATGAAGTGCACAATGTGTGATTTAGGAGAGTACATATTTATGACAGATAGGGAAAGCAACAAAGCATTCATCCTATTTATTCATACATGCTGCAAAATATAAATCAGGATATATATATGCACATAGTTTATTCGCATTTGAATGGGTTAGTTATATATAATATAAATGAAATGATAAAAATGTATGCATTCAAGTGGAAAATTTCTAATGGAAAATGAGGTGCATGCTTTGATTACATAAATCGAAGATTATGTTGTGAGATAGCAACTACGAAGAGGGAAAACTGTGGTTGAACCCTCAAAGCAGGACTATTGAGTCCTAGCGAGTCACTAATTGTCACAACTGGATCTACGTGTTGGGGTCAACGGGCGTAGGTCATAAGTCTTTATTGCAACATAGTACGTTTGGGATCGCCTAAATGTGAAAAACTATGTTTTGTTTTGAAACAAGGCCTTGATTACAGAGACTAAAAGTCACTACCCGACACTTTTAAAATGGGTGTGTCAAGAAACCTAAGTTTTGATTATGATTTAAAATATTTTAATTATGTTCTTGAAAATATGATAAATAGGCCCTCTTAGTGATTCTCGACTAGTTTGTGCAATTAGAAATAGTAGGTTTGGAGGTTTGACTACACACGAAAAATGTTACACCTAGGTACCTAGGGATTCTAGGGTCCCTTTCCACTCTCTATAGTCATAATTTCACAATATAATATCAGGTTCATAATGATCATTGAATACAATCCATAAATGCAAATAAGGTACGAAATGTGAGGTGACAAAGCTTAGCTTGCGTGTGCGAGTGTAGTGACATATACCTATATGACAGGTAATGAGATTTGTATTTAGAAAAATTGTGTGAAATGGAAATAGACTTATGAAGTCCAAAAGAGTGTGCGTGTGTGCTGAGAATGAAATGTGTGTTGAAAAATAGTCTATAAAGACCAAGGTAGCCGGACTTAAGCTATGTGCTGAAACTACCTACATACCCCTTGACAAGGATCAGGTCGATGTAGTTCAGACCTAAGGTGGTCCAAACTATATGTTGATGAGGTATGAGCTGGTATGCAGATGCAAGAGCCTAGCTCTAAGTTTAAAGTGTCGTCTCGCACAGATGGTCTATGAGGATCGTGGGGATAGTGCTCTAACTATCTACTCGAGCTATTTACGTACCATGTTAAGGGATCAGGTCAATGTAGATCGCACTAAGTGTCTAAACTAGTGGTTTATATGTTGTGACCTACTCTAAATGCATGAGCCTCACTCTAAGTTAGTGCCTCGCACTAATGGTCTATGAAGACTAGGGTGACTGGACACTAGCTATTTGCTCGAGCTACCTACGTACCTTAAAAAGAGATCATGTTTACATGACTTAGGACAGTGCCTAGTGCGAATGTGATGTGCAAATAGATATGATAGGGTCAGTGTTGTATGCAGGTTTAGTGTGAAGGAGCTTCGCTCTTAAGATGGGAAAGAAAGAGTTTTAGCTCTAGGTTAGGAGTAATTGTCTTAGTATTATGAGAGGCTACCTCTAAAACTGAAATGAACGTCTCACGCATAACTTAGGAAGAGAGCTTAGCTCCAAATGATAAAAGGGATTTAGCACCTCCTGCCTAACTTGAAAAAGAAACCTTATTTTAGATTAAAAGAATAGTTAGCGCCTGGCGCATAACTAGAGAAGTAAAGGAGCCTTACTCTAAGTAAAGAAGAATAGTTAGCACCTCGTGCATAACTATAGAAATGAGCTTAACTCCAAATGAGGCAACAGCTAGCGCTTAACTCCTAACTGGGGAAGGAAAAGAGTGTTGCTCTAGATGAGAGGGAATAGTTAGCACCTAGCATATAACTAGAGAAAAGGAGCCTTGCTCCGCTAGAGAAAGGACAATTAGCACTTAGCATATAACTGAGGAATGGTTAACTAGAGAAATGAGCCTCACTTCAAACAAAAAGGATTATTAGTGCCTAACACTTAATTGGGAAATGCAGCCTTGCTCCAGAAAAGAAACGGTTAATGCCTTTTGTTTAACTAGGGAAAGAATTCTAGTTCTAATGTGGTGTTATGCGCTATTGTGACCAGACTCAAGCCTTCTGCTCAAGCTACCTACATACCCTGTTATGAGATCAGGTCTACGTAGCTCTAATTAGAAAGGCAATTACACCTGGCAATTACACCTAGCGCATAACTGTGAAAGGGAGCATCACTTCAAATGAGAAAGAAATAGTCAGTGGCCTAGCACGTAATTGGAGGAAAGAGCTTCACTCTGATAAGGAGCTTAACTCTTAAAGATGCACTTAGTGCAGGTGAGTGAGTATCATTTGGGAAAGGAACTCAGCTCAAATCAAGAGTTTAGTTCCTGATGATGATGATCATGTCTCTATGAATGGCCTAGGAGCCTAGTGTGATGTAAGTGATGTAGTTGATATGATCAAGCATGTTATGGGCATGTTGAATGTGTTGACAATTTATGTTCTATCATGGATAACAGTTCAAGGATGCATGTTAGATATGTCTAAGAGAGTCATGACTTAGAAATCACCAGCTTTGCCAATCTTAAGTCATTCTCAATCTCTAGAGCTTCGCTCGCTCGGATGAATGATCTGGATTGGTAAACATTTGATTTCTAAGTCTGTGTCAATGCTAGTAAGTGTGTGTTTACATGTCTAAATGTATTTTAGCATGTCAAGGCATGCACTAGTATGTCAAAACATGGTGCATTACATGTCATAGCATGTGCTAGCATGGTAAATGATGTCCCAGCTTATTATATCATGATGTGGGATGGTGATGAGACATGTTAGTATGGAATAACATGATAATATGACATGTTGGCATGGCATAGCATGGTCTTAGCATAGTTCAACATGGCATAACAGGGTAATATAGCATGTGCACTTGGTGTATGATGACAATGACATGGTATAACATGGTAGAGATGACATGGCATGGTGAATATGATATCTAACATGGCCTAGCATGGTAATATGATGTTATGACATAGCATGATGTGGTAGAGATGGTATTATGACATGGTCTAGCATAATAGCATGATGTTATGGCATGGTATGGCATGTCAGTATGATATGGGCATGACATATGTATGATGTTTGGAATTTTACAAAATTGTCTTGGGTAAATTCAGTCAATATCATATATTGGGCACAACCCGATCTTAAATTATGATTTAGATACCTTTCATTGACAAAGAATTTTGTTTATATAATTAAAATTATTCTATTCTAATTATGCAAATATATTGAATTGAAAAATAGAATAAAAATTTTTAGAGAGACAAAATTATACCAACGCGGACTTTTTTAGAGAGAGAAGCTGTGAAGGGCGCTAAGTCTAGAATAAGAAAAATAAGAAATGGGAGGCCTCTATTTAAAGGAGTTTTGACCGAACAAAACTTATCATGGTTTTATTGGGTGAACAAGTTAGCCTAGCAGAATGGGCAAGACTCTTTACTAGGGCTGTCTGGTAGCTAACTTTGCTTAACAAAATAGGTAAACGTCTGCACAGCATTACAAGTGATCAGACTCGCAAAACAAGTCAGGTGGACATGCCTATAATTCAAGGCAGGCAAAACATCTTGCACAAAGCCTAGTAAGTAAACTATTTGCCTTCAAGGCCAAAAGAAAATGGCCAGGGGCTCAGGCTATGTTCGGAGTTCAGGCTTTGTCTCTACAGGTTCGGGTAATTTTAAGACCTTTGACGCAGTTTTCAAGAGCTTCCTAGACGTTTTGGGCACTTTTAGAGAGAATTAAACGGATTAGGTCATAATTTGGTTTAATTTGGATTCTCTAAGACTAAGTTATGTCTATTTGAAAATTGCTGCTCCAAAATAGGTTGAAATGAAGACAGGGTCAACCAATCATTTGTCCTGACCCTTAGAGGCACCACCGGACTGACTCCTCCTACCTTTTTTAGGTATAAGGAATCTGAAAATGCCATCAATAGCACTCCAGGACACTCTATGAATTTATAAAAAGATTAATGAATTTTGCAATTAAAACTACAGAGGGCCTCCTAAGGTTGAACTTGGCTAAACCTAGCTATGCCATTACCTCAGGAAACTTAACTTTGACATTCTTGTGCAACTTGAAGGCCTTCTGACTTTGTCTTGGGTCTCAAATTGTGTCTGGAGCGCCAACAATTTTTTTTTTATCAGTAGGAGCCATTTAGAGTGAGCGGAGCCTAGATGACCTCTGAAGCAAAAGTTTTACTATTCTAAGCTGTGTTCTATGTCCTGTGACATATCCTGGGATATTGTGTGCATCCTTGTGTATTTTTGGCTTGATCTGGGTATTCCGGTCGATATCGTCCTTCGGGTGCGTTGGTAAAGGCCATTCTTCAATTTAGGGCCAAATTGACTCTTAATTCTGGATTCTAGCTCTTTTGTTGATGCAAAGATCCTCAGTTTCGTGTCTTAGACACATTTGTGCAGTCTAGTGCCTTCTACCTTAATCTGCTTCAACTTGATTTCTCCCTACCTCTAGGAGTACAATCACCATTTTGCTGATTGTTCACTTTTTGTTGATTCTAATGCTTTGACTCGTTTTATGATTAGGAGATTTTAATTAGTAGAGCACTATTTAAATAGAAGCATTAAATACTATAAATTTTAAGTAAGGGGGCAAAATTGGGGTGTCAACGATGTGTTTATGCTATACTAGATGGATTTAACAGCCTCGCGTAGATGTGATATGTTGGTGTGCATGTATGGATGTAAACATGATCAAAATGTCATAGATGGCAAACTAATTGGCCTCGGCATAGTGAGCCTCGTCATTGGCTAGGTAGGTTAAGTTTATGATTGTTAGTGAACAATCAGCAAGGTTGGTACTATGTACTAAGTTATTGTGAAGAAGCCTTGCTCCAAGGATCTGAAATGAAATTTAGCATCTTGTGTGTAACATGGGAAGGAAGCCTTGCTCCAAATGAAAAAGACAATTAGCACCTTATGCATAAGTGGGGAAAGGAGCCTTACTCCAGAGTGAAAATAACAATTAGCACCGCATGCATAACTAGGGAAATAAGCCTCACTCTAGATTAAAAATAGCGTAGTTAGCACCTCGCGCATAACTTGGAAAAAGGAGTGTCACTCCAGAGTAAAAGAATAGTTAATGCCTCATGTATAACTACAGAAAAGAACCTCACTCCGAATGAAAAAATGACAGTTAGCATATTATGCATAAATGGGGAAAAGAGTTTCATTCCATTGGGAAGCTCAACTCCAAGGGTGCGCCTCACATAAATGAGTGAGTATTTATCATTTGGGAAAGAAGTTTAGCTTTGATGTGGAACTTAACTCTTGGGTGATGATCTAGTCTACGTGAAATAGGCCTAGAAACCAAGTGCAATGTGAATGATGTAGTTGATATGATCAGATATGTAATGGGCATGTTATATATATGATGACAGTTTATATTCTAACAATTATCCCTATCATGAATGACAACTGAATGATGTATGTTAGATATATCTATGGGAGTCATGATTTAGAAATCACCAACATAAGCAATCCAAAGTCATTCTCAGTCTTTGGAGCCTTGCTTACTCAAGCAAATGCTCTGGATTGATAAGTGTTTAATTTCTAAATCTGTGTCAACCTAAGTGGTTGTGTGTTAGCATGTGCAAAAATGTATTTAACATGTCAAGTCATGTGTAAGCATGTCAAGACATGGTGCATGGCATGTTGTAGCATGAGTTAGCATGGCAGGTGATGTCCTAGCATGTTATATCATGAAATATTATGATGATATAACATGGTAGCATAGCATAACATGATAATATGGCATGGTAATGACAAGGTATATGATGTTGTAACTTGTTATACCATGATACATGATGATGATAGAACATAATAGCATGTCATAATATGATAATGTGGCCTGATGGCATGATATTGCATGGTAATATCATGGTAAAGTATGTTGATGTATCATGATATCATGGTATGACATTTCATGGTAGTATGTGAGCATGGCATGGTATAATGGTAGTATGATGTAGGTTGCCTATATATGATGACTAGAATTTTATTAAATTGTCTCAAGTAAATCCAATCAACATCTTACATCAAGCTCAGCTTGGACTTGAGTTATAATCCAAATACCTTTCATTGACATAAGGTTTATATTCACATAATAGGAAATATTCTATCTTAATTATGTAAATAAATTAATTTGAAAAATAGAACGAAAATTTTTTAAAGAGAAAAAAATTTCACTGATGCAAGCCTTTTATAGAGGGAGAAAGTCTAGAGTGTTGGCTTTGCCTTGGGAGCTCTAAGCATGTCAAGTGTTTGAATATGAAAAATGAGAAGAAGAGTTATATATATAGGCCTCCCCCTGCACTGAACAAAATGACTACCTAACAATTGAGAACAAAATTATCTGTTTGAGTTTGCAAGCGAAAAATTTTACCTGAGCCCCTTTCATGAAAATTTCTACTAGCAAATGTGGGTAGAAAGTTTTACTTGCAAACACAGGTACAAATCAACTAATAGCATAGGCGAAAAAGTCTGCCACAAGTGTGGCATGGTAAAGAGGCAACATGCTCATTTTAGGCCCATTTGGCCTACAGCTCCAAGCTCAGGTAGTTTGGGTGAGGTTTAGGTCAGGCTTTAATATGTTTAGGCAATTTTTGAATGTTTCAGATGATTTAGAGAGCCCCAGAAGCTTCCTGGTCATCCTGGAGAGCAAAATAAAACTTTTAGAACCAAATTAGATCAAAATGGATTCTCCATTACCTAGTTTTCGTTATATAAAGATCGTTGTTCTGAAATGGGCTAAAATGGTAAGGGGGTCACTTGATTCTTTTGCCTAACCCTTGTGGGCACTACTAGGATAACTCCTCTTGCTATTTTTGGATGTGAGGAATCTATATTTGATGTTGATTGACCTCCAAGAGTTTCTAGTGGATTATGGGCCTTTAGTGACTTTTCAAGGCTTAGTTGTTGAGGCATTTCTTGATGTTTGATCTAGCCTAGCTCATTGGGGGATTGCTTTAAGAATTGTATTCTTTGCAACTTTCTTGTAGATTTTGAAGCCTTTCTAAATTTGTTTGGAAGCTTAATTTGTGTCTAGTGCACTGGTAGTTTCCTTTTCATCGGTAAGAGCTATTTTGAGTTAGTAGGGCACAAATGACCTTTGAAAGAGTATTTTAGCTGTTCTAAGCCATATTCTACGTCCTTTGACATGTTTTGGGATGTTCTATATATTTTTTTGTGTGTTTCTAGATTGATTTGGGTAGTCTAGTCAATATCGTCCTCAAGTGCATCGATAGATGCCATCCTTGACTTGTGGACTGAATTAACCCTTTATCCTAGATTTTAGAAGTATTGTTGATATAGAAATTATCTATTTGGTGTCTTGGACATGTCTATATAGTTTGTGGTGTTTCACCTTGATTTAGGCTTTGATTTGACTTTTTCTTTTTTTTAGGGGCATGATCGTCATTTTGCTAGATGTTTGCTTTTGGTTGAATTCTAGCACTTTGACATATCCTATGATTAATAGATCTTAATTAATTAGTCTAACAATATTCAACTAAAAGCTTAAAATATTGTAATTTCAAGTAAATGGGCAAAATTGGGGTGTCTACAGTTGTCTCTTTTTCCTACCTTTGCTTGACTAAGGTAGAAAATAAAAAAAGAGACAACCGATTTTGTCCCTTGTATTTTGGATCAAAGAATGAAACAACCTCTTTGGTTTAGGTTGGTGCCTCACACTTGGACGATTAGAGGAGTTGAATTCTTGAATTGAGGATGTGTCTATGCCTTGTACTTGACTTTAGGAAAAAAACTTCGCTTCAGGGCTAATAGATGAGTTATGTTTTTAAGTTTGAGAAGGGAACTCTGCCACTAGGCTTGTAAATGATCATCTACCTCACACTTAGTCTTGAAGAAAGGAGCCTCGCTCTTGACTCTATACTTCACAACAATCTAGAGGAACAGATCCATGCTCTCAGATAGGTAATTGATCTTATGCTTCACACTAGACTAAGGTTCGTTCTTAGATATGTAGTTAATCTTGTACTTCTTATTGGATTTGAGCTTTGCTCATGGATAGGTGGTTAATCTTGTGCATCGCATTGGACTAAGCCTCACTCCTAGATTGGTATATGATCCTATGCCTTGCACTGAACTTTGAGAAAAGGGGCTTGCTCCCAGATTGGTTTTTAAGTCTGCGTCTCATACACAACTTCAGAAAAGGAGCATAAACTCCTAGGATGACTCTGAGTTTGTGGTTGACAGAAGACTTTAAAAGGAAAATAAAAACTACTAGGTTAGCTTTGAGTCTATGGTGGACACAATACTTCAAAAGGGGTGTAAAAACCCCTAGGCTGGCTATAAATCTCTAGTGGACACAAGATTTCAGAAGGGGAGTAAAAACTTCTAGGTTGGCTCTGAGTTTATGGTGGACACAAAATTTTAAAAAGGGAGTAAAAGCTCCTAGGCTGGGTTGGTACAGTCTGGTTTTTAAGAAGCCTCACTCATAAGGTTGAGTCATAACATGCACATGATCTTAAGGGAAAAGTGTTACTCCAACAACGAGTCTTATTCTTATGGTGCACTTTCGTGCAAAAAGGATTCAATGCCTTGCACTTAGTCTAGGGATGAGCCTCGCTCCAACTAGTCTGGTCTAGTCTGGTAAGGAGTCTCACTCTAAGCCTTACTCACATTGCTGAATCAATGACTTGCATGTAATCTCAGGGGAAGAGTTTTGCTTCTACAAGGAGTATCACTCTTAGTTGCATTTTTGTGTGAGAAGCATTTAGTTTCTTACACATAGTCCTAGGATGATCCTTGCTCTAACTGGTCTGGTTTGCTTTGGCCTGGCAAGGAGCCTCGCTCTTAAGCTAGATGAACTTATGTTTCTGCATTTACCTTCTGAATAGGAACTTTACTCTTAAATTGATGTGTGACCCTTGCGCCCTAGCTAATACTTGAGTCTATGCTTTGCACTTGACTTTGTAGAGGGCCTCGCCCCTAGACTGTTGGTGGTCTTAGGCCTCACATCGAATGTTGAAAAGGTAGCTTTGCTCCTGGGTTGTTATAATCATGAAGTGTTTTATGCAGTTTCCTTGTGATGATTATTAAGGTCACTATTGGGTGCCTATATAATGTGCATATTTTTGTGTATGATCCTAAGATATTTGATTTTGAAAATTTTTTAGGAATTTTAAAATCCAGGGATGGGACCATGTGTGGTCTTGTTTTGTGAATGAGCCATGTGTAGCCATTAAAGGCAATTGAAACAACGTGCGTAGTTTCTCAAAATTCAAGTTATGCGGAATGAATGATTGTGAATGATGGAAACTTCAATTTTTGTGAAATCTGGTATGTACAAGGCAAGGATTGCTCTTAATATCTAGTTTGAAGATGGTTATCTAGGCTTTTGTAGGGTGTGTGGCCCACTAATGTGGTAAAATGACTATTGTGCACTTTTGAAAAATGTTCATTTTGTGAATGACTTGTATTGTTGAGGTGTTTAATGTGGTGTTGACCATGTCTACGATTTTATCAGGAGACTTAGTCACTGAGTATATTTTCTATTCCCTTAGGTGTTTATTTTGCTTTAGGAACTTTTGGATTAAAAGACCATCATCAATCAAAGAGGTCTTTGTATCTGGTTTGAGTATTATCTAGTCTAAAAATGGATGATCAAGGTTTTTCCTAATCTAGGTTGACCACGGCATGTAAAGTAGTTTTGACAAGGAGCTGCCTCTAGCTTGTGAGAGCTCTTCGACTAAACGACCATTGACAATCGAAAGAGACTTTGATTTAGGTTATAATGTAGGCCTTGGTTCAAGGCTTAAAGAAATGAAGGGGTGTATAGGCATAAATCCCTATTTTTACTTGAGTAAAATTGACTGAGGATCATGTGCGAGGTCTTGTACTTGAAAATGCATTCTTTTATCTTAAAAAAGCGCTTTGAGTGCATTTGATGGATATATTTGAGCAAAGCTATCAGCTTCAATCCAAGAAGACTTTATTTAGATTGTAATGTAGGCTTGGGCGAGGGTTATAGAGACGAAAAATTTTTAGGCTTAATTTTTTCATTTTTTTTAAGGGTTTGAATGATACCAAGGTCGTTTGATTCTTCATTTTATAAGCCAATGTACTTTTTTTTGGTAACCCGGAACTCTCATCGGTTTATTACAGCTCTCAACGAACCGCGTAGCCGATGGGTAAACTGGGAAGATGTACGCTGCCTCTCACGCACACTCCGCTTGAGTCAAGAACAAACTCGTGTGGTCGCTGTGGGAAGCATACCAACGAGCCACTTGGACTAACCCCAGGGTACGCTAACGTACTTTGTTGTTCTTAATGTTTGAGAACTAGAGTTTGATCGCTACTTACTTTCTTCTTTTTGAGGTTTTTAAGTCTTTGATGATGTTTGTGGTTCTTGTTTTGCTTTCTTTAGGCTCTTTTCTCTCCAATTACCCCAGTGTAAGGGATGAGCTTTAAGGGTTTATAACAAAAGAATACGTACTGGCTCAATGGGCTTTCAAGGGATACAATTGTCCTAATCTAAAGATAGCAAAAATGATGGCGTGTCTTCATTTTGAGGTTAGCTACTTTGTTCAAACAAGCAACTTCAGAGTTGCCTTAATGCTTCTTCTAGAGTTGAGTTAACTTATCAAGATGAAGTGATAATTATATTGATGAAGGATGCCCCTAGTGTCAAAATCGTCTAGCTTGTTTGCCCCAATATGGGGGATAATCTAAGGTAGGATCTAATAAAAAGAATGCTTGATTTTTTTTTTAACTTAACGGATTTGGCAAGGGATAATCTAATCCACTAAGGGTAGCTAGAATGATGGCTTATAGTCTCTTGAGCTTTAGAAAATTGCTAAGGGCATGGTTATCTTAGTAATGTTAGGTTATCTTGAGGCAGTAGGCTGCATTTAGGTATGATTGCTTGAAAAAAGAAAAAGCTAAAAGCTAAATGGTTTCACAATGGTTAATTGTTTAACATTGATCGGGGTTTTGACAATTAAATGCCCCTTATCATTTTGAATCTAAAATATTAATCTGTCTAGCTTGAGCATGGCATTAATGATCACCTTTAGGGAATAGAAATCGTCCTAAGCAGTTTCATCTCATGAAGGTGGTGACCAAACCATTTTGGTTGCCCACATATCTTGGTGGTCTGAGAATCAGGTCACCTGTAATTCTGGCGAACATTGAGATTACCACATTGAACACTTAAAGTACGGGTTATCTCGATGGGTATAAATGTGTTAATGTAAAGGAATAATTCTACCAGAGTAGCTTATCACAAAAATGTTAATGAAGAATAGTTGGTCGTATATTTGTTGAAAGTTTTATGTAAAATTATATAGTTGCAAGCTCAAGGTAGCTCAAAGGTGTGGTGTTATTTCTGTTAGCAAAACAAAAGATAAAATGCCAGCTTAGCACGACTAAAAGAGATAGGGTGTTAACTTAACATGATGAGGTGTTGATTGAGTATAAGAAACTTGTTGTATATGATGAAGGTGAGGTACCTATTAAGGTAATGAAGTGATGTTTGGCCATTCTGAACGGCATTATGATGTGATGTTGTCTTGGAATCATTTAGTGATTAAGTGATATGGCGCTACTTCAAGTAGCAAAACATTGTGATTGTGTGAGATGGTATTGTGTACTATATGAGACTTCTTATGAGAGGATTGGGATTGAACAAAGTGTTTGGAAGTGAAAGTTGGAAGTGCAATTGTTTATAATGTGTTTAAATCTTCTGCAGGTGGTGGGGGGACTTTAGGCTACTTTGAAGTGTTAGATGAACTTAAAAGGGAATGCCCCTAGCCTGAGGCATTTTCAGAGAGTAATTATAGTACACAAAATGTTACTCATAGTTTTATGTGTGAAAATTACATAATTGGCAATATGCCAATTATACAGTGTGAAGGTCTGATAGTTGAAATGTCTCTAGAATGGGGGTGTTTGATTTTGTAAGCGAATCGAAAATTAGAGTTAATTTCATGCTCGTGTTTAGAAATGTGAGTTGGCTAGTTTGTTGGTATGGATAGGTGTAAGTGTTTGTGATTTGATCGTGATGTTGTGAGACCAGTTTGTCTAATGTACGTTCTAAGGTAAAAGTTGTGGCCTGGTGATTTGAAGTTGTGGAGGATATTGGTATTCTAAGTGTGATAACTAGAAAGTGATTTTCGACACGTAGGCATACCTTAAATACCTAAAAAATGAATAAAGAATGGTAATGATGAATCATATTTTTGCATATAAACTGACAAAAAGAACTTGGATATCATTTACATTAATATTAACATGTCAAAAGCTAAATATGTACAAGAGATTGAAAAAGATTTTTCTTTTTAAAAGAAAACAAAAATATTGGGCTCTCGTAGAGCTTTTTACTGAAGTTCGATGGCTTTGACTGCTCTGTTACATATTAGTCCTTGAAGTCTTTTTAAAAGCAGTGGCTTTGATTGCTACATCTAGTAAAGGAATGAGTCTTACATTGTTGTCCACCAAGCCCCTTCAGTATGGTCATTTGGTTATCCTTGCTCTTCTAATGTTATTTTAATGAAGCTATCAAGGGCTTCTTTTTTGTGTAGAAATGAGAGGGAAATAGTTTTGGTGGGCAAGATAAGCAGGTTATATTCTATCTCCAACGTTGCTTGGTGATCTTGGACTTTATGGCCTTGATCTCTTGTCTAGGCAGTTTTTTCTCTTTCATCCAAAGAATGGTATTCGCCCCTGGCAAGCTCTATGATGTGCTCATTATCAAGATGGGACCCCCGAAAAAAAAAAGTTTGTGTTTTAGGTTTGGGACTAACATCTTATGATGTGCTCATTGAAAGGAAAGGGCCTCCGATGAAAAGTTTGTGTTTTAGGTTTGGGAGTAACATCCTATCCTATTACTGGTATAGGTATCGAAGGATATACTACCTTATCACCCATTGCTTCGTAGAAGTATGTAGGGAAAGTAGTAAACATTCTCCGGAATGTATGTAAGTTTAGGTTTAAAGCCTCTCTATACTCTTTTGACACATTTTTGTTCCTCCTAGTAGTTCAACTTTGCTCGAAGGCCTAACCTTGGGATTCATCTCTTAAATTCTGGAAGCTCAATTATGCCTTTCTAGTCTTTACCTAACCTTTGTCTTGGTTGAAACTCTTTCTCTTGCAAACTCTTTCAAGCTAGGGGAATTTTTTCTATCTTCTTTTGTACTAAGCAGGACAACCTTCTACGTTCAGTTCTTTAATGTCACTGTCAGACATTAACTAGTGGATAAAACTGTTGATCTCTAACGTAGACTGTGAAGCATGAGCTTGGATCAATCCGAGATAGATTCCCAAAAGTTAGGGTACTAGTGCATTTATGTGAGGACTCAAGGGCTGAGAAGTTGTATTTCTCCTATATATTTGTAGAAGACAGCAAGTTACTGTCAGTTCCATAATTTGTTGATATGAAGTGAAGTGAAGCTCATCATGGTTTGATTGGCTCTCATAAAATAGTTGAGGAACATCCTCCCAGGTGATAGGGTATTTTGGAATTAGAGGTGGATCCATAGTAGGTGGATTTAGGGATTGTGGTTTTATCTGAATCTCCATCATTTCTGGGTAGTCGAGAGAGAGATTAGCTAGTGCAGCATGGAGCTTGCTAGTTGTTGTAATGATTTCGTTAGGGCCCAATGCATGTCAATCCTTTAGTTGATGGCTGAGGGAGTATAGCAAGATGGATGAGTAGTAAGGCTGGTAAAACAGGCACTACAAAAAGCCGGTTTATGTTAGCTTGAGATTGGGCAAGCAGGTATAAGGAAGGTGTGTGATTACGCTTGAAAAGAGTAATCCTAAACCCTAATTTCTATTGTTATACAAATTTTCTCACAATGCATGTATTTTTCTTTAATTTTGGAATATTCAGACTTCTTGAACTCTAAATACAGCCTAAAAACTAAAATAGGGTCTAAGCCATGGGAAACCTTTTAGGCAGATTCAAACTTTTATGTTTTGGCTTAATTTTGGACTTCAAAACTGAAGAAAGGGGCCTTGGACTCTCTATAAAAATTGTAGACCTATGTCTTAGCTTTTCAAAGAGCCAAAGAACATCTGAAACCTAGTTTGTAGCTCAAGTTATAGCCCAAAGACTGAATAGTATTTTGTCACTTAATGAAAATTTTGCTTTTATTATTAGGATAAGGGTCCTAACAAGGGTTTATCCAAACAAGGGTCTGAACAAACTCTGCTCTTTCTCCTATTTTTAGCTTCATTTATTCCTCTTGTTGCCTCACACTCACGCGGGACTTTTCCACTTGTATTCCTAATGTTGTTTAGCCTTCCAAATGCCAAAAATTAATCCCTAAAAATAAAAAATAACATGAAATATAAGGGTATGAAAAATATGAAATTAGATTAACTTTTAACTGAATATAGTTAAGCAATTAGAACATTGAAAGGTGTATAAAAGTACAATATTATGTGCTAATCATACTCCCCAACCTAGACATTACTAGTCCCTAACGATGCTCACAATACGAGGGAAAAGCGGAAAAAGTCAAAATAGGATCACAAAGAATGAGGGTAACATGAGAGATTATTAAAACTAAGAGAGAGACAAATAAATTAAATCCACTTTCATAGGAAATCAGGACTACGCTTAGCACATATAGCAAGCTTTTAAACCCCCAGGTTTCCCTTAATGGAAAGTGAAGTCTCATAAGGGCTTGCAATGATGCTACACACAAACATCTAGATTGATCTCGTTAATGATAAATCCAATCAAGTAACTCACGGTTTAATTTCAATATCAAACAAGTTACATAATCCAACTATTGTATATATCATCTTAATGCATATTGAACAAATTCAAATCAACCACTAGAACTCAAGTATGTCAATTTTTATTATTCAGTCAATTTAATCATCAAGCATACCTAATGACGCAGCCTTGACTTCAAACCTCACCAAGTCATCCACACACAAATGAATTCACTCAAGAAAATCTCTCAAGGTTCTTGTAATAATGCAAATAAAAAGAAGTGCATTAAACCTAATCAAGATGTGAATGAAAGAATTAAAACATATCGAGTGGCATAGCTCCATAAATGGATATCTTAATGCATTATTAAATGAAAACACCACTCTAACCCACATGAGATAGATCAATGCATCCATGAGTATTGATGATGTTGAAATTTTGTAAATCAAGCTCAGATCATGTGTAACCCTTCTACTTCAAGGATTCATTGGAATCTACCACTAAACACCAGTGTGATGCTTGTTAAAGACTCTTTGATGCTTAAGTTAACAAAACTAAGTCTATAGGAGTTTTGACAGAGTTTCGATATAGGATGACTTGCATACCTTGTATAATTAGTGAAGTGTTCCTTATATACATGCTCAGTGGGTCCTCACCAAAAATGGCAATTGGATTTCTGTTATATGATTTTAAGGAATTTAAATATGTGGTTACGATATTCCATAACGGTGAGCTTTTACTTGCAAAATATCTTCGTATTTCCAATATACCCGAAATTTAAAAGAATCTTCAAAAAATCTACTGATGAGTATTTGAGGATAAGAAAGGAATGCTGCTTTTCGGAGAGGGAGTTGAAAACGGGCATGACCCGTATCCTATATCTCGATTTCGGGTCATTTTGGTTTGGTTGCTCTGAACTGATCCATACCACAGCTCGAAATTAGCACAATTAGATACCCTCGGTACCCATGGCTCTAAGTGGGGCCTAAGGGAATTTGGCAATTAGTATTATCCCTGTCAATGCGCGAATTAAATGTATTATGATTGCCATGATAATCATTACAATGAAATAATGTTTGCTTCCATACTTTCGCTGTGTATCATCTTGGGGTTAGCTCCTCATTTGTGGCACAAATGCTTATTTGTGATCTGTTAGATGCCCTTTGCCTAGATAAATTAGGACCATTTATTTTCAAAAAGTTTCCTTTGTATACCGGTGGTTCCACTCATTGCCTCTCCGTTTACAATCCTTAGGCCCCCAAGAACTTTATTGTCGCTACGTATCAAAGCTTTCTACAACTGAGTATTTAAGGGTAATGAGTTCTCCTCTTCTAGTAAAGTCATTTATTTCTTCTCATCTTTATATCTCATTTTTTTGGTTTATGCACTGGTACATTGCCTGTTGTATTTGGTTTTTGGAAAAAAAGAGAGCTCTTCCTTTTCCTGCAAGTTTATAGGAAACCTTAGGTTCTTAAGGGCCATTCGTGGAGTCTTCTTATTTAAGTATTTTACTTATAGTCTAACTGGGTTTACGTATTTGCCAATGGTAAGACGTCACTGGTAAATTCTTGCATCGGAATCCAGGTCTAAAGATTTAGGTTGTGTGAGGTCTGGACAAGGGTCTGAACAGTCTTCTTCCCTTCTGCTCTTTTAGCCTTCATTCTGACTTCTAATCACTCTTTATGTATCCAAATCCTTGCATAAACCTAAAATGGGGGAAAACAATATTTAGGTATAATTAAACCATTTTAATATCTTATTGTGCATGATTAATCACTCTTAGCATGTCTAATTTGTCATTTTGTGTGATTAATCAGTAGGCTTACAAAGTTTGGTCGTCATACATCTTTTATTCATCATATTTTATCATTGGGCTTGTATCGCTAAGATCGATGTATATATATATATTATAAGATTTGACCACGAAAATCAAAAATAGACTTTAGACATCCGTAGGTGTCTAGGCATAACAGTTCCTGCGCATAGCCTAACCTTTGAACTTATAATCTCTGATTGTGCATATTAATAAGGAGTCACTAAGAAAAAATATTTATCATATTTTCAAAAAGATACAACAAGCAATGAGGAACAAATTCGGGGCTTCTAGACATGCTCATTTTGAAATTTTTAGGTGGCGATTTTGAGTTATGTATCATGGTTCATTCAAAAATTCAATTTTCAAATCACTTCATAATCCATGTTGTCCTCACCCCCCTTAGCCATTTGTGAGTATGTTTACAATAGACATCCACAATTTGGAGTGCTACTTATATAACAATTATAGTGATCGATGAGGAGGATAAGTGGAAGACTAAAGGTATTAAAGCTAGATTGGGAAGTTCCACCATAGTGAGGGAGGAACCATTAACTTTGAGTGGTGCACAACCATCTACCTTGATCAGTACAGGACCATATAATATTATACTTAGAGAGGGACCATTTATCTCTCCAAGAAACAGACCTTCCACCTCTGTTAGAGCGAGTTTGTCTTTCTTAGTTAAGGCAATAACATTAGCTCCAGTATTAGTGTCATCCATGTTAGGAGGACACATTTTGTATACATGCCTAACATGGACCCCTTATCTCAGCAAATGATATCCATTATTTGAGTTGCTAACTCCTATCTATTTATCTATAAGTATGACTTAACATTGATAACTACAGATGGATGTTAAAGTGGCATTATGTACATAATCAGAGCGTTTGACAATTAATCCTTAAGTTCTAACCTACTAGACATCGCCTGTTGTTACTCATTAAATTATCTTTTGTCTAACATCATTATGAAGGGAAGAAGATAAATTGTTTTCAGTAATAGTAAAAGTCATCATGACAAATACCCACTTAGTTACAAATGCAAGAAAGCATGCCGATAGAGAAGTCTAAGCATGCCATAAAGAAGTCTAGTTGTGGGGTATGTTAGATTAGACCATTTATGCCTAAGTGGACGCGATGTATTGTGGATGTTGTGCTTCATTGATGTTCATATATATGGCTTGGTTAATGTATGATTCAGTTGTTATTTATTTATTTTTTTGATAAATGAATAAATGCGTACAAGTTGATATATATTGCTTGTTTTTTTTTTCCCCTTGCTTATTGGGTTTATTGTCAAGTGTACATGTTGCTACCATAATTGATATGTGCATTGCATGTGATAAATAAAGTTTAGATGCATAGTTATTTTTATATGTATAGCTGTATAAAATAACATTTTTTTGAAAAGAACTATTTGAAAAGACATTTTTAATAGTGTTGTTTTAGACAATGTTTTTTTTTTATTCTATTAAAGTTAATAAATGCTATTTGAAGTAACATTTTGTACTAATAAAAAGTTTATTTTAAAGGGTATTTTTTCACTAACATGTACAAATACTTCAACATCGAAAATATTTGATTAATATTTATGCCCACTGATAGCTAAAAAGTAAAAAGATGAGCGTGATTTATAACCCACCTAATAAACAGACTTTTTTCACGCGTTGACATTCCGAATCCCTGGGATTTCTTTTTCCCATTTAAAAAAAAATATTGTGTTAAATGTTAAAAAAAAAAGCGAGAAAAAAAAGTATTTAAATGATAAAACAGGGTTTTTTTTATAGTAATATAATAAAAAAAAATAAGCATGTGCAAAAATCGATTGCGGTAGAACTATATAAAAAAATCGACCTGGTGTCGGCGGTAGCGTTGATGACACCGTTATTAACCTAGGAGATATAGTGTTCGTCCCATGTTGTCACTAGTAGTGACGACACTACCATCTCGTCGATTGTAGCCATCTCGTCGATTGTAGTCGTCTACCGAGGTTCACTTCCCATCACTTCCCAGCACAATTGCACATATGCAAATCATTAGAATCAAATAAAATATATATTTTATTTTATTAATATATTTTTAATAAATAGTACAATTAGTTTAATTAATTAATTTAAGTTAATAGCAATAATTAATTCATATAATTTAATCTAATAATTAATTTAATTACCATTAAAAAATTTTATTTAATTATTTTTAATAAATACATAATTAAATTATATAAAATATATTTTATTCAATCATTTTAAATATTTTTTGAATATATTTTATATAATCATTTATATGAGGGTTTCGAGGAAAAATTATATTTTATTCAATTATTTTTAATAAATAATATAATAAAATTATAATTTATTATATTTTATATATATTGAATTAAATAATTTAATTTAATTGTTATGAAATATATTTTATTAAAATTAATTAAAATTTTAAAACTAATTAAATTAATATTTTATTAAAAGAAAATTTAATAATAGTAAATAAAATTGTATTTTGAAATGTAGTTTTAGTTTTTATTTTAGAAAACATGGCAATAGAAAATAAAAAACAAAAAACCTAAATAAGAAAATGACAGCGTTATTAAATGATCTTTAATATTAAATTCTAATTTATTTAATAATAGTAAATAAAATTGTATTTTGAAATCTAGTTTTAGTTTTTATTTTAGAAAACATGGCAATAGAAAATAAAAAACAGAAAACTTAAATAAGAAAATGATAGCTTTATTAAATGGTCTTTAATATTAAATTCTAATTTAATAACTTTTAATAATTTTTTTATCAAAAAGCTATCAAAAATTAGTGTATCGATGAGTAAATATATGAAGTAAATTCTAATTTAATATTAAAGACCTATTTAATAACATTGTCATTTTCTTATTTAGATTTTCTGTTTTTTATTTTTTATTGCCATGTTTTTTAAAATAAAAACTAAAATTATATTTCAAAATACAATTTTATTTACTATTATTAAATTTTATTTTAATAAAATATTAATTTAATTAGTTTTAAAATTTTAATTAAATTTAATAAAATATATTTCATAACAATTAAATTAAATTATTTATTAAAAATTATTTAATTCAATATATATAAAATATAATAAATTATAATTTTATTATATTATTTATTAAAAATAATTGAATAAAATATAATTTTTTCGTAACTCGAAACCCTCATATAAATGATTATATAAAATATATTCAAAAAATATTAAAAATAAATAAAATATATTTTATATAATTTAATTATGATTTATTAAAAATAATTAAATAAAATTTTTTTATGGTAATTAAATTAATTATTAGATTAAATTATATGAATTAATTATTACTATTAACTTAAATTAATTAATTAAACTAATTGTACTATTTATTAAAAATATATTAATAAAATAAAATATATATTTTATTTAATTCTAATTTAAGAATATATACATATTTGCTATATTGATGATTTACAATTGACAAGATGGTAGTTGTCAGTCGTCAATACAATTGAAGCTCGGCAGTCATATAATTGAAGCTTGGTATTGAGAAATGAAGCTCAGCAGTCGTCAGTGGAACTAACGAGATGGTAGTGTCGTTACTACTAGTAACGACATGAGAACAAATACTGGAGCAAAAATTACTTCTGCTTGGATTATTTTGCTTGGATTATTAACCGTGGAGCAAAAATTACTTCTGCTTGGATTATTTTGCTTGGATTATTAACCGTGTTGTCGATGTTACTGTTAACACTGGTATCGTCGGTATCACTGTCGACACTGTGTGGACTGTCAACAACGGATCAATTTTTGAATATACTTCTCACGTGATCAATTTTTGTACGGTATTAATTTTTTAATTATATTTTTGTAAACTCCTCGATGAAACAACACAACTGAGAGGCGGCCAAAGTACCCACTGCCCAATTATTTGGGACACCTTTGTTGGTTTCCCGCCAACTATAGATCGCTGTTGCCTGTGCCCTGTGCCCGCGTGCTAATATGATTCTATTCCCTTTTTATTTTGTTCGGTCATTCTACTTCGATTAGGGTTTGGCTCCGGACAGAGAGAGATAAGGGAGAATAGAATGGCTACCTCCAAAACACTAACGGATTTCTTCCAGCCTGCAAAGCGGTTAAAAGCCGATTCTTCTTCTTCCTCTTCCAAAGCCTCAGTCACGGTTCCCAAGCTTGTGAACGCCATTGGTTCATCCTCCTCAACCGTCTGCAAATCGTCTGATCCCAACATCTGCACCTCCACTAATTCCTTCAACTCATCCACTCATCTAACTGCAGACCAGAAATTAAGAATTGAATTCAACAAATGGCAGGCAGAATCCAGAAGAAATACTAGAATTTGTTTGGATATAGTCTCTAAGTCTACTTCAGGTTTGGTTCCTCATTTATTTATTTATTTTTTTCTAGTTAATTTCGTCGATCATTGGCCACTTAACAAACCCTAGTCATATGTTTTGTATCGGAAGAGGGGTTGAGTTCTGTGCCACTGGAACAACTGTTGGTGGAGGAGACGTGGTTGGAAGCCCTTTCTGGGGAGTTCCAGAAGCCCTACGCCAAGGAGTTGTGCAAGTTCCTGCAAAGTGAAATTAGCGGCGGTGATGATGGCAGCGTCCCAATCTATCCTCCTTTGCACTTGATCTTCAATGCCTTTAACACTACCCCATTTCATAGGGTTAAGGTTGTCATCATCGGTCAGGTGCTCTACCATTTTGGATCAATGCACTGTTCTTGTTTTGTTTGTGTTCTTTCTGTGTTACCGAGAAAGAGATCCATATAAGTTTGTGGAAAAAAAAAAGGACCAACTCATGCACTCAACTAAGCCAAGCCATATAGTTTTTGTACCAGCAGGTGTTTGTTTACTTGGACGTGAGAATCAGATAATGATAAATCTAAAAGGGGAAGTTCTAAGCAAATATAGCAACATGCCCATTATTACTACTAGAAGTTTGGCACCTGCAATGGGTGTGCAAGTTAAATTTGTGGGTAAGTGGTTAGCAAATAGTAATTTTATGTAAGTACCCCAAAATCATTAAGTAGTTAAACCATTTTGGTTGTAAATTAATGAATTTTGTTGGACATTTTGTAAGTAAAAACTTAACACAACTTCATTTTGAGGGAAACATGACCTGGTATTCTCCCTTAATATAATAGTACATATATGTATATAATTTTTTTTTAATTATTGCTTGTAGCTATACCCAACTAGTTTCAGTATAGGGCTTCACTGAATTGAGTTGTTGTTGAGTTAAGAATTATCGCTTGTAGCTAGATGTTAACTAATGCAAGCCTTTCTACTTATGTTCTGATGAGAACTTAGGAGATTTCTTTCCCCTCTCTAAATTGAAACACAACCATTTTCTTCTGGTATGGTTCCTTTATTTTTTGGTTATCATTTCTTATTATTTGTATCTTTGCATGTTCATGTTTTGCTAAGAATGTTTAGCTTGCATGACATTTCTTGATGTTATCCAATTATCATAATTTCTGCTCATTCCTTGGATAGTTTTGTCGAGATATTCAAAAAGCTATTTCGGCACGATCTTTTGTACTCCTGATTTTCAAAATGCATGAAGTATTTGTTCATATGAATATATCTTGATTAATTTGTTTGCTTCAGCGTAATCCTTCAATTATTTATTGTTGTATTGATGACGATACTTAGGCATCTTATAGGCATGAGGGGTGGGGTTGGACATGCGACTATGAACCCTGTGTTGAAGGATTGAAAATTTAATATGGTATCTGTCATACCCCAAATTAAGGATGAGATCAGTCATGACCATGGTGCCTTGGTTCATGACATAGGCAAGCCTTTATAAACTCAAAGTATTAATTTTTTTATGGTAATAATAAAATAAAATCCTAAATGTCAAATATAATTATTCAAATAAAATCAGTCACTAATCCACAACAATAACAGGCCCCAAAATTTAGAGAACTCAATAACACCTAGATTCTCAAACCCAAATAAATGATTAAATATTGTTATAGGAGGTCACAGACTCATGATGCCATGATTCCAAACTAATACAAAATTCTTGACTGTGATCCTCTCATCTCACCTGAAAAAATATTAAAAATAAGGAGTGAGCTAAAAGCCCAGTGAATGAATTGCCAAGTCAAAAATAATCATAGCAATTTGAAAATTATAAATTTTTAAATAAATAATTTAACCAAAAAATATTTCAAGTAAAAACAATGTCCACGCATAAATAATAGTAATTTCAAAACTTGCATGTCGGAGTACAATAATATCCATAAATCACACATCAATCACAACAGTGATGAGAAATATTAATTTGTGGATTATCATATGAGAATTAAATATGGTGAATGTCAAATAATTTCTCATGGCAATGCTCATTGGATCCAACGATCCAACATCGCACTTAGAGTTATCCAGTCTAGCTCCTGAGTTCTTCCCTTAGCCGATCCAATTGAGGTTACCATGGTTTTCACGGGATTGTTCTTGCAATCGTTGAGAACTAGGATCACTATGGGTTTCACGGGCTTATTCTCTGGTTGTCAGAGTCAAACCACTTAAGGATCCTGTCCCCTGAGCTTCTACTTTCAATCCCAATATCCACAAATAAATATTCGTCACAATTCCATAAATTCCAAAACTGAACTTTAATGTTCAAGTCAAATAATTTTTCCTTTGCCCAATAGTATAAAACATATAATCTCTTATCAAAATAGTGGATTTTTTTTATAAAGAATGATTTAGAAAATTCAACCTTGCAAACCTTTATGCATGGAACAATTAACTAATATTAGCAAGTTAAACCACTCAATTGAAGTCCAAATATACAATTCTAAAAATACGCCAAAATATTCTGTCATTGTCCCGAACGCACGAATGTAAATATTTATTATTTTAAAGTCTATCTTAAAATAAAAATGATTAACTATTAACTCTCTCTCCCCATCAAAATAATTAAAATTAATATATATATATTTTACAACTTCAATTAACACACAAAAAAACCCATTGGTAGCAATGTTCTTCTCCAATATTTTTTTCTTTTTTACAATCCCAGCACAACTAACCATTTGATATACCTAGGTGCATGTTATATATATATACTTGCTGTCATGTCACTAATTTCAATCCATAATTTATTTATTTGTGTATTTTTATTTTTTTTATTTTTTTCCTACCAATCAAAATTCATGTCAAGCTTACAAATATATATGTGCATACCTAGAAATACAGGCAACTCAATTGTAGTGTTCCTTCTTCTTTATATATATATATATACATACTGCCAATTAGTGCATATACAAATCAGGTAAGGTGCAAGCCATTAACCATTTGATTAATCCTCCTTAACTTATTGCCCATCTCATCAATCTATGGCATTCAATGCAAGAAAATAAGTAAATAAAGAAGACTAACCTTTGAAATTTTGTTCACCCCTTACTTGCCGTAGCCTCTCTCTCTCTCTCTCTCTCTCTCTCAATTTAGAATACAATAAAACCTAGTATGACACCACCCCTATTTATGTATAAATTCTTTAATCAGGTGCCTTCACATCCACTTAAATTACAGTGGACCCCAATCATATCTCAATGATAAAAAAAATTCTCTAAAAATCCAATGGTCCACAAAATAAATAACTTATAGTTTAAATATTGCTTAACTAAATCTAGCTAGTTCCCTTAAAAAATATAACACGTAAATAAAATAAATAATCAATAATAAATTAAATAAATAATTAAATTCTAGGTTATAACAGTATCTCAATGGCTTTATCCTGTTGGTGATTGTTGAAAAGTTGAACCATGGTTTGATATATATATATATATATATTTTTTTTTTTTGAAATGAACCATGGTTTGATATTTTGCATTGGTAGGATCCATACCATGGACCTGGTCAAGCAATGGGCCTTTCTTTCTCTGTGCCAGAAGGCATAAAAGTCCCTTCAAGTTTGATAAACATATATAGGGAGCTTCAGCAAGATTTGTCCTTTTCAATCCCATCACATGGGAATTTGGAAAGATGGGCTGTCCAGGTAACACTTGCAGCTAGTAATTTAGAAGTGCTTGTAATTGTCCTCATAACTAATGCTGCCCTTTCATTTCTCGTTCCTTTTGCTTGCATTTTTAGGGTCAAACTAGTGTTTCATGTGGTTTACTATGAATATTCCTTTCCCTTATATTATCCATTCTTTCCATCAAGTGAAAATAGATATTGAGTTTAGACATAATAATCAGCAATTGCGTATATATATTTGCATTAATTTAAATGTACAAAATGAACATATTTTTGTCTTCTAAATTCAATAACTTTGCATTCAATAATTCACGTATTGAATTTCAAGACATGGAACCCTCTACATTATGTCAAGGTGATACATATAGTGCCCAGCTGATACTTTGAGACTCCACCATACTAAATCCAGCCTCAGCATCATCAAAGAAGCTACATTTTCTTTCCTTTAAATGAGAAGCATAATGCCAAAGAGTTGATCCGAGACCATCAGGATACAAGCTCCTGGAAATTTCAGGCTGTGGTAGTGAGATTGTAGGTTATTACTGGGAAAAGGAGACCAAATGTATTCTGCAGAGAGGCAATTTGTGAATAGACAATCCAATGATTCTGGATGGGGTTTATATGGGGAACAACCATGTGAAATTGGCAATTTGTTGAAAGTTAAATTTCTAAGGATATTGATCACTGTGGTCCTCGTGGATAAGGACATTTTGGATAGTAATTCATCCCCCAAATAACAAGTAAAGTGCATGAAGAAAGATCTCATCTTAAATAAAACATTCTTGCTTAAGGCATCCTTTGACCAGCTGTGTCACTTGAAGAATCTTGTACTTTATCATCTTCTCAAGGGTTTTCAAGTGTTTTGTGCAAGGACAAATACCAGTCAGTCCCGTTTTTTTAATACTGTAATCTAGCTGCTAAGTTCGGTTTCTTTATCACGTGTTTGTTGCATAGTCCCACAAACACGTTGAGGTGTGTTATTGCTTGCAGTTTCATGTTCCCAACCTCGCTAATGCGTCAATTAGTCTGTGAAGCCGTCTCTCCAGTATAATCAGATAGCTTTTTCATATGTATTTGCAAGTATAGAGTAGCAAACTGCGTGAATCCTTGTGGTAGTTCCTTATTTTCATTGGTTTTATGTTCTTTCATATAGGAGATAGGAAAAATATCCCAGGCCAATTGAGGAAGTTAACAATTGTTATTCAGTAATATAATGTTCAGTCATTTGGTATACTTCATTTCTTATAATCTCAATCAAATTTGAATATGCTTTTCCCATAAAAGCTGAATTCTCAAAACTGAAAGTTCGACAGTTGAGAAGGATAAGAGGAAAATTGTAAAAGATTAGAAGAGAGAATCTTATCCTTCTCTAATATTGAATTTATTGGCAAAGAGTTTGAGTACAATTAGGACACAACTGATGCAGCCCAAGAAAATTCAGATTTAATGGACTGATGCAACCCAGAAAATATGAATTAAACTAGTGCAAATAGAACTGTTATTTGAAATAATTGGCCTAGGAAAATCTGAATTTTAGTGGTTAATGGAGTTGGGAAGGAACAGGGGAAAATTTTGAAGTGATACGGGTGAAGAAATGAAGATGTAGATAAAAGCAAGCTAGTTGTTAGAAATAAACCAAGGATAACTCAGATTAAACTTTTCATCGCTGCCCTCAAAAGCTTACAAGTATTCTCTATTTATAAGCAACCAGCAGCTCTAGAACATTCTAAATACTTAATTTTCTGGACTGATTTCTGGACTGACTTTTAGAGTTCTCATTTAATACATTGGACTGACTTTTGAACACATTATTTAAGGCAAAAACAATCCACAACCTACCAAAAGTTTCTAGCACAAACCTGATTCTAGATGTTTCATCAATTCTCCCCAGGTTGGAGGAAACTTGTCTCCGACGAGTTTAAAACTTGATATCTTCCAAAGAGTTCTAGATCAATGCACTGAAAATCTGATGCAGTAATCCAAATGCTTTCTGATATTGGCTTGCCTTTCCATTTTATTAGGAATTTTTTATAAGTCTCACACCTTGCTGTGACAACTTGCTCTCATCCAGAATATCTTCAATATATCTGACTCTTTTGGCATTTTTGGAAGACGATAAATGATCTTATCTTTACTTGCACCTCTATCATCCCCATATTATGGGCTAAGATCCTCCACGTTGAATATAGGGCTGAAGTTAAACTCCTTTGGAAGCTCAATTAGATAAGCATTTGTTCCAAGACGCATAAGCATCTTAAATGGACTAGCCTTCTTTGGGTGAAGTTTCTGAAATGACCTTTTTGGAAAACGTTTAGGTCGCCATGACATTATCCCTTACTTGAAATTCCACAAACCTCTTGTGCTCATCAGCAACACTTTTATATTGTTTGTTACGCAATGTAATCTTCTTATGAACTTCCTCATGAATATTTTGAATATGTTCGGCAAATACCTCACACTTTCTTGGACGAGTGGAAGGGTAAGGAAGCTAGTCCAAAATAGAAGGCTGAGATTAGGTACTTGGAACATTGGGAGCTTAACTGGGAAACTTATGGTAGTGGTGGATACAATGGAAAGGAGAAGAATAGCAATTGTTTGCTTGCAAGAGACGAAGTGGGTGGGACAGAAAGCTAAAGAGATTGATAGGACTGGTATAAGTTATGGTATACGGAACTTAATAGATCGAGAAATGGAGTCGGCATAGTAGTAAGCAAGGACCTAAAGGAAGATATAGTTAATGTAAAACGCTGTGGAGATAGGATTATTGCAATTAAGTTAGTGTTAGGAGAAGAGATAGTAAACGTAATTAGTGCTTATGCCCCCTAGGTGGGCTTAGGAGATGTACATAAGGAAAAGTTTTGGGAAGACTTGGAAGGAATGCTATTAGAGATACCTCAAGGAGAGATGGTCTTCATAGGAGGAGATTTGAACGATTATATAGGACGCGACGTAGATGGATATATAAGAGTACATGGGGGATATAGTTACGGTAATAGAAATGAAGAAGGGAAGGATATTTTGGAGTTTGTAGTGGCTTATCATCTCATGGTGACGGACACCTTTTTTAGGAAGAGAGAGGAACATTTGGTGACTTATAAGAGTGGCTCCTCAAGGACATAGATTGACTTCTTCTTAACTAGGAAAAGAGATCGCGTAGCTTGCAAAGATTGTAAAGTTATACCGGGGGAGAGCTTGATTGTCCAACATAGGTTGTTGGTCATAGATGTGCAGCTTCAAAGGTGGACTAGAAAAAAGAAGTCGTATAGATACTCAAAAACTAAATGGTGGAACTTGAAATGTGATGAGCAACCAGCATTCAGGGAAAGAGTACTAGAGGAAGACGTTTGGACGGTAAATGAGAGTGCAAATATTATGTGGGATAAGGTAGCAAAGTGTATTAGGAGGGTAGGGAAAGAAGTCTTAGGAGAATCCAAATGGAGTGCTCCAGCATAAAAAGAGGCATGGTGGTTGAACGAGGTCGTCCAAGACAAAATAAGAGTTAAAAGAGAGTGTTTTAAATCTTGGCAAAACGACCGAAATGAAGCGAACTTGGAGAGGTATAGAGAAGCTAGAAGAGAAACCAAAAAGGCAGTTAGTGAGGCTAAGGCAAAGACATTTGAGGATTTATATAGGCGACTTAACACTAAGGAGGGCGAAAGAGAGATATTTAAGTTGGCTAAATCCAGAGATAGACGGACCAAAGATTTAAACCAAGTTAAATGCATTAAGGATGAGGATGAAAAGGTATTAGTAAAGGAAGAGGAGATAAAGGAGCATTGGAAGAGCTACTTCTACAAGTTATTTAACGAAAGCAGTAGTGACATACAATTGGGGCAGTTTACCACTGTTAGGGAAGAATTAAATCTTATGTTCTATAGGAGAATTAGTAGGGAAGAAGTAAAAGAAGTATTAAAAAAGATGAAGATTGGGAAAGCAGTTGGGTCAGATGGTATCCCTATTGAGGTTTGGAGGTGCTTAGGAGAGGATGGCATAAGTTGGTTGACAAAACTTTTTAATGTAGGGCTAAAGAGCAAGAAGATGTCTGATGCATGGAGGAAAAGTATTCTTATACCCATATACAAGAACAAAGGAGATATTCAGAACTGTGCGAACTACCGCGGGATTAAATTGATGAGCCATACGATGAAATTATGGGAGAGAGTTATTGAGAGAAGACTATGAAGGACAACAAACGTTTCAGAGAATCAATTTGGTTTCATGCCTGGCAGATCAACCATGGAGGCTATCTTTCTTTTGAGGAGGTTAATGGAACAGTATAGAAAAGGTCAAAAAGATTTACATATGGTGTTCATTGATTTAGAGAAGGCATATGACCGGGTTCCTAGGGAGATTCTATGGAGAGTATTGGAAAAGAAAGGAGCGTGTGTCGCATATATTGAGGCGATAAAGGACATGTATGATAAAGGCATGACATCTATACGGACGACTAGTGGAGAGACTAACGAGTTCCCTGTCACGATTGGTTTACATCAAGGCTCAATGTTAAGCCCGTACTTATTTGCTTTAGTTATGGATGAGACTACAAGACATATTCAGGATGAGGTGCCGTGGTGTATGCTATTTGTAGATGATATTTAGATGAGACGAGAGAAGGAGTAAATGCTAAGCTAGAATTGTGGTGGGAAACATTAGAGACAAAAGGGTTTAGGCTAAGCCGATGCAAGAAGGAATACATGGAATGTAAGTTTAGTCAAAGTAGGATAACGGGTGGTATAGAAGTAAGTTTAGGCACACAAAAGATTGTAGAGAAAGATAAATTTAGGTACCTTGGATCTATGGTGCAACAAGATAGAGGGATTAATATTGATGTAAGTCACAGGATTCAAGCCGGGTGGGCCAAATGGAGGTGTGCTTTGGGGGTTTTGTGCGATCGAAAAGTCCCCCTCACGGTGAATGGAAAGTATTATAAGATAGCGGTTAGACCAGCGCAGCTATATGGATCAGAGTGTTGGGCAGTAAAGCATAATCATGGTCAGAAGATGGCAGTTGCGGAGATGAGAATGCTAAGGTGGATGTGCGGGATTACAAGGAAAGATAGGATTAGAAATGACGAGATTAGGGATAAAGGAGGAATAGCACCGATTAAAGATAAAATGAGAGAAAATCGATTAAGATGGTTTAGCCATGTTAGAAGGCGTCCAGCGGAGACACCTGTTAGAAGGTGTGAAAGTATGGAGATTGTCAGGAGTTGGAGATGTAGAGGAAGACCCAAGAGAAGTTGGAAAGAAACTATTAAACATGACTTGGCCTACTTAGATCTATCGGAGGACATGGCCCTAAACAGATCTAATTAGCGTCGACAAATCCATATAGCCGACCCCACCTAGTGGGAAAAGGCTTGGTATGGTTTATGTTCGGCAAATTTCTTAGCTTCTTAACTTGATCTATCATCAATAGGTAATGACACTAAGTCAATGGGCTGCCGTGACTTTAAACTAGTAGCAATCTCAAATGGAGAGCGACCCATAGATCGATTGATTGAGCTGTTAGATCTCATGACTGTACATTTTCTTCCACAAGATAGTGTAAAAGACTGCCCAAACTTTTATTAGTCATGTCAGTTTGTCCATCGATTTGTGGGTGATGGGCACTAGAAAATTTTAATCGGGTACCCATGAGTTTTCATAGGGTTTTCCAACAATAACTTACAAGTTTAACATTCGGATCAGAGACTATTATGTTTGGTAGACCATGTAGTCTCACCACTTCATGGAAGAATATTAAGCAACTTTTGATGTATTGGATGTCTTCCAACAAGGAAGAAAATGAGCCATTTTGGAAAACTGATAAACCACCACAAAGATTGAATCAAATCCTCACGGTGTCTTTGGGAGACCCAGAACAAAATCCATAGATAAGTCCTCCCAAGGCAATTGAGGCGTTGGAAGGGGTGTGTACAACCTCGTGTTTTGCTTGTGATCCTTAAAAACTTGGCAAACGCGACACTGCCAAATAATCTTTTCCACATCACGCCTTAATTGAGACCAATAAAACCTATTCTCCACAAGCGTAGCTGTCTTGTCCCTCTTGAAATGTCTAGCAAGACCTCCAGAATCTAGCTCTCATGTAACAAAATCACGAATGGAGGTGTTGGGCAAGCCCAACCGATTACCATAGAAGAGGTAACCATCTTTTAGACTAAAATAATGATGCTTCATAACGAGGTTTGTTTGCAAATCTTTGTAAATTCCTTTAAAACCAGCCACATTAAAGACATGATAGCTAACAAAGTAGCCTTTCTACTGAGAGCATTGGCCACCTTATTTTCAGACCCTGAACAATGCTTTATGGCATAAGAAAATTGTTGTAGATATGCGCTCTACTTTGCATGCCTAGCGTCAAGATGCTTTTAGGCATTTCAATGCCTCATGATATGAGTGAATAATGAATTCTTTATAGGACAAATAGTGCTTCCAATGCTTGATAGCTTGTACCACGGCATAGAACTCAAGGTCATAGGTAGAATACTTCTTCTTTGCCTAATTTAACTTCTCACTATAATAGGCAATAGGGTGTCCTTCTTGACAAAAGACTGCACCAATGCTTATGTGTGAAGCTTCACAAGCCAATTCAAATATCTTATCAAATTCTGGAAACCTAAGCACGGGCATTGCTGTCATCCTTGTCTTTATTTCTTGAAAAGCTTTATCCGCTCCCTTCGTCTAAAAGAAATTTCCTTTCTTGAGACACTCAGTAATTGGTGCCATAATGGAACTAAATTTGCGAATGAATTGCCGATAAAATATAGCCAAACCATGGAAGGTTCTGACTGCATTTATGGAATTGGGAGTCAGCCAATCAAGACTAGCCTTTCTTTTCTGGATCAGCTGTAACACCCTTGGAGGAGATAACAAACCCCAAGAAATTTACTTGGTCATCTAAAAACTAACACTTCTTCAAATTGGGGTAGAGCTTTTCTGCTCGTAAAATTGTCAAGACCTGTCTTAAATGGTCTAAATGCGTTTCCTTGCTACTGCTATAAATTAGTAACCAAACCAAACCAAACCAAACCAAGCCTTTTTCCACTAGGTGGGGTCGGCTAGATGGATTTGTCGACGCCAATTAGATCTGTTTAGGGGCATGTCTTCCGATAAATCTAGGTAGGTCAGGTCATGTTTAATGGTTTCTTTCCCGCTTCTCTTGGGTCTTCCTCTACCTCTCCTACTCCTGACAATCTCCATACTTTCACACCTTCTAACAGATACCTCTGCTGGACGCCTTCTAACATGACCAAACCATCTTAATCGGTTTTCTCTCATTTTATCTTCAATCGGTGCTATTCCTACTTTGCCCCTAATCTCTTCGTTCCTAATCCTATCTTTCCTTGTAATCCCGCACATCCACCTTAGCATCCTCATCTCCGCAACTGCCATCTTCTGACCATGATTATGCTTTACTGCCCAACACTCTGATCCATATAGCAGCGCTGGTCTAACCGCTACCTTATAATACTTTTCTTTCACCTTGAGGGGGATTTTTCGGTCGTACAAAACCCCCGAAACACTCCTCCATTTGGTCCACCCAGCTTGAATCATGTGACTTACATCAGTATCAATTCCTCTATCTTGTTGCACCATAGATCCAAGGTACCTAAATTTATCTTTCTCTACAATCTTTTGTGTGCCTAAACTTACTTCTATATTACCCGTTATTCTATTTTGACTAAACTTACATTCCATATATTCCGTCTTGCATCGGCTTAGCCTAAACCCTTTTGTCTCTAACGTTTCCCATCACAATTTTAGCTTAGCATTCACTCATTCTCTCGTCTCATCTACTAAAATAATATCATCTGCAAATAGCATACACCACGGCACCTTATCCTGAATATGTCTTGTAATCTCATCCATAACTAAAGCAAACAAGTACGGACTTAACGCTAAGCCTTGATGTAAACCAATCGTGATAAGGAACTCATTAGTCTCTCCACCAGTCGTCCGTATAGATGTCATGGCTCTATCATACATGTCCTTTATCGCCTCAATATATGCGACACACGCTCCTTTCTTTTCCAATACTTTCCATAGAATCTCCCTCGGAACCCGATCATATGCCTTCTCTAAATCGATGAACACCATATGTAAATCTTTTTGACCTTCTCTATACTGTTCCATTAACCTCAAGAGTACTGCTATAAATTAGTATATCATCAAAATATACAGCAACAAATCTTCCAATATATGGTCGTACGATATGAGTCATTACCCTCATGAAAGTGCTTGGAGCATTGGTAAGCCCAAATGGCATCACCAACCATTTATAGAGGCCATCTTTTGTCTTGAATGCAGTTTTTTTATTCATCTCCGGGATGAATTCTAATTTGATGATATCCACTTTGAAGATCAATCTTGGAAAATACTATAGCTCTAGTCATTAAGTCAAGCATAAAATCAAGCCTCGGTATGGGAAACTGATACTTGACTGTTATTTTATTGATTGCTCGGTTATCAATAGACATCCTCCTGCTTCCATCTTTCTTTGGTGTCAACAATGCTGGGACAGTGCATGGCTTGAGACGTTCTTTAATAAAGCTTTTGAACAGAAGATTTTCTAATTGCTTCCGTAATTCTTTATGCTTTGTTGGACACGTTCGATGGGCTGGCAAGTTTGGGAGTGATGCTTCACGTACATGATTGATGACATGCTGGATATCCCGCATTGGTGGCAGCCCCCTTGGCAACTCTTCGCCAAATAGATCTTGAAATTCTGATAATAGTTCTTGCATTTCAGGTGCTAGTTTATTTTGTTGGTTGTCTTCTTGCTTCTCACGAACAACCAAAGCATAAACAACACGCGCTCTTTCAAATTCTCCTGCAAATTGCTTCATTGATAGAGTGTGAATAGCTTTTTCCTTGGCTGGTTGCTTAGTTGGAATCTTCTCATCTCTCATTGGTAATAACCTTATCTTCCTTCAATCATACAAAAATGTGTAGGTGTTTAGACTTCCTGTCATGTAAAGCTTTTCTGTCATATTGCCAAGGTCGTCCTAACAAAATGTGAGCAACTTTCATTAGAATAACATCATACAAAATGGTATCTTTGTAACGATCTCTAATCAAAAAGGTCACAAGGCATTGCTTATTAACTGGAATGAATGTGTTATTAATCCAATCAACCTTGTATGGTGTTGGATGCTCCGGGGATTTAAGCTTGAGTTTATCAAAAAGCGCTTGTGAAACAACATTTCTGTAGCTTCCCCATCAATGATGAGTTTTACAACCTAATCTTCAGAGCTCACATTTGTGTGAAAGATATTTGTACGGAGCCAATCATTTGTGATTGCTTCCTTTGATGTTGTCAAGAGACGCCACATTCCCATCGTCAGTTGTCTTACTCCTTTAACATCATCTACATCATCTTCTTGTGCTTCAATCTCTAGTTCTTCATCCTCTTGTTGATTCCCCATTGCATCCTCCTCTTTATAAAGATTCAGATTCTTTATAGGACACATTGATGCAAAATGTCCCTTTCCACCGCACTTAAAACACTCGGTTTCTTTGCTTTGTTTGTTGGAATTTCCTTCAACATATCTTCCTTTGGAGTATGTAGCTTCAAACATATTTTTCTAAGTAATCATATTACTGGTTGTTGAATGGATTGTAAGATTTGGTCTCTTCACAACAGAAGTTTCGACTTGAGATCCCACACGCTTGACCTATGGTAGTTGGAGTTGTTGTTCTACTTTTAAAGCCATTTGGTAAAATTTATCGATGTTGAAAAAATGCATGGTTGTCATTTCTTGTTTGATTTTAGCATGAGGCCCTGTTTTGTTGTATAACAAAAGCTGATGATCATCCTCATTAAGCTGACATCGAACTGTTAGACTGTTGAATTTCTACGTGTATTTTTCCACTGTCTTCGCACCTTGCTTTAATTGCAATAACTCTTGATAGATTGAATTTTCATAATCAAGAGGAAGATACCTTTCTTGTAGCTTCATTTTCATTTCCTCCCAATGAAGAATAGGCGATAGACTAAGTTTATTCATGCGAGCCTCAATACCACGCCACCATATACATGCTTGCCCCTTCAATTTCATTTTTGCAAGCCGAACTTTACTATCTTTGGACATTCCATACCATTCAAAATAATCTTCCATAGCCACAATCCAATCATTGAAGAAGTGAGGATCAATTTTTTCGGAGAAGTCTGTAACATCCACCTTAACCTTTTTAGTTATGTCCTTGTAATCTTCATTTGGCTTAATACGTTGCGTGTAAGCTTATAGAAAAAAAGGAGCTCGGTTATGTTAATGATTTCTATTAAATGGGGCAGGCCTAGGTGCAGCTCTTATTGGCGCGGGCACATCATTTTCAGCATCTTGATTTTCATTTGGAACTTCCTGATTAACAGCATTTCCTCCATTTTCTCCTGCAGCTTGATTGAGTGTTGTTGCTTCTCTCCATGCTACTAAATTGTCAATTCTATTGGAAAGAGACTGCAACTCTTGAGAAAAATGCTTCAACAATTCATTCCTTTGGCGATCAGTTAGTCTTCCTCGGAAATCTCTTCCACTTTGAGTCGCCATTGGAATTATAAGTGGTCAATCAGTCTGCAGCTCTGATACCAAACTGATGCAGCCCAAGAAAATTCAGATTTAACGGACTGATGCAAGCCAAAAAATCTGAATTAAACTAGTGCAAATAGACTGTTATTTGAAATAGTTGGCCTGGGAAAATCTGGATTTTAGTGGTTAATGGAGTTGGTAAGGAATGGGGGAAAAGTTTGAAGTGATAAGGGTGAAGATATGAAGATGTAGGAGGAGTCCACCTCCTTGGATAGATCTGAAAATCAGTTCTGTACCAAATCAAAGCAAGCTGGTTGCTGGAAATAAACTAAGGATAACTCAGATTAAACTTTTCATCGCTGCCCTCAAAAGTTTACAAATATCCCCTATTTATAAGCAACCTGCAGCTCTAGAACATTCTAAAACATTCTAAATACTTAATTTTCTGGACTGACTTTTAGACTTCTCATTTAATATATTGGACTGACTTTTGGACTCCTTATTTTAATGCAAAAACAATCCAAAACCTACTAGAAGATTCTAGCACAAAACCTGATTCTAGGTGTTTCATCAACAACTATGCACAATTGTCCAATAGGGAAAATTGGAAATAAGAATATCCTAATAGGGTATAAATCTGAATTATTTTTAAACACTTCCTTGAAGCTAGAGCATTGGAGCTAGAACATGGAGGGTGAGCTAGCTTGATAGATAACTGTTGAAACGGAGGGTGAGCCAAAGGTTTGATAAGGATGTCACCTAATTTAGAATCTACGTATAAATGGAGTAGTGAGGCCATGCTTCATCAAGAGATCCGGTAAAATGACAATCTGCCTCAATTACTTGGTTTGTTCATTAAAAAATGAATTACTGGCAATAAAAGTAGCAACTTGATTATAAAAAAACATAGACATTGGAGCTAGAACATCATGGCCAAAGTCACATAAAAGAGAATGGACCTTTTTTTTTTTTTTTGAAAAAGATAAGTAATTTTATTTATGAGTAATAGAAGTACAAAAGTGCATCAAAGAGATGCGACTACACATATGACCAGCAAAAGAAAACCTAGGACACAATCAATGCAAGCGATCCAAAAAATTCAAGAACATGAATAAATCCATCTCCCTTCCTTCCATCACCCAGCCATATAAACAATTGAGGAAGATACTCTTGATTTTCGATGAAGATGTAATATGATCTTCAAAAGTTCTTCTATTTCTCTCTTTCCATATTAACCAAAGAGCACAAAAGGGAACCAAATTCCAAATAAACTTTTTTTGCTTTCCCATATAATGACCCCACCAAGCTAACAAGAAGCTATTTAAATCCTCTGGATTGCACCAACATATTCCAAAACATGAGAGAATAAGACTCCAAAGTTCAGTGGACCACTTGCAATGAATGAAGAGGTGTGCAATAGATTCCTCATGATTAAGACAAAGGGGGCATCTATTCACGATGGAATATCCTCTATGTTTAAGGTTATCCAAAGTAAGAATCTTCCCCTTAACAGCACACCAAACAAAGAACAGGATTCTCGGTGGGACAGATTTATTCCAAATCTGAAACCAGGGAAAAGGATCCTTTATGTTTCCGCTTAAGAAACTGTAATAGGACTTGACAGTGAAGATATTATCCTTATTTTCATTCCACTCCATAGTATCTTCAAAATCCTCAAGATAAACGTTGTTTAGCATTTCCATAAGCTGTAGATATGCATTCAGCTCCCAATCATTAACATTCCTTCTCAAAACCACAGACCAAGTGCAGCTTCTACCCATTCCAGTGCAGTACTCATTGACAAAAGCATCCTTATTCCTTGCAATGGCATAAATCTCCGGGAAAATAGTTGATAGGCTGCCTACCTTTAACCAATCATGTTTCCAGAACAAGATTCTGTTGCCTCTGCCCAGATTCCAGGAAGTGCAGCGAACAAAAGGCATCCAGAATCTTCTGATTTCTCTCCAAATAGTTGCACCAAAATGCCCAGAACTGGTTTTTGAGCACCACCCGCCAAGATCTTCCCCATACTTGCTCTCAATTACACTTCTCCAAAGGCTGGAATTATCCTGAGAAAATCTCCAAAGCCATTTCCCAAGAAGAGCTTCATTGTGTAATCTTAAACTCCTCAAACCAACACCCCCAGAATCAATTGGAGAGCAAACTGTCCTCCAATCAACCAAGCTGTGTTTGAAAACTTCCTCACTCTTACCCCAAAGGAAGTCTCTTTGTAATTTTTCCAAAGAATTAATGACAGAAACAGGTGCTTTGAAGAGAGAAAAAAAGTATGTAGGGAGGCTGGCAAGGACACTTTTAATCAAAGTGACCCTTGCACCAGTGGAGAGATACTTCAACTTCCAAACAGCCAATCTTTTTTTGCATCTTTCCAAAACTGGGTTCCAAATACTTTTAGATTTAATTTGATCTCCCAAGGGAAGGCCAAGGTAGGTTGTTGGGAAGGAACCAATTTGGCAGCCAAGAATGGCAGCCAGATTGTTAATGGAGTCAACCTCACCAACCGGAATGATCTCAGATTTCCTGTAATTGACTCGCAGACCTGTAACAGCTTGAAAACCAAGTAGGATGCACCTTAAATGTCCTAGCTGCAGCAAATTAGCCCCACAGAATATAGTTGAATCATCGGCAAACAGAAGATGGGAGACTGTTAATGGGTTGCTGGTATTATTTTTAGCTGTAAAACCACTAAGCAGACCAGCACTTTCCACATTTTGCAACATTCTACTTAGGACTTCCATGACAATGATAAATAGAAAAGGGGAAAGAGGATCACCTTGTCTAAGTCCTCTAGAAGAAGCAAAGAAACCTTCAGAGGAACCATTGATCAAAATAGAAAACTTGACAGTAGAAATGCACCAATAGATCCATTTACACCATCTGCTGCCAAACCCCATTCGTTTCAGCAGATAAATCAAACAGTCCCAATTTACATGGTCAAATGCTTTCTCGATATCAAGCTTGCAGATTATTCCAGCCTCATGACTATGTATTCTTGAGTTAGTAACCTCGTTGGCAACAAGGACAGCATCTAGGATTTGACGTCCACCCACGAAAGCATTCTGTGAGACCGAGATAATAGACTTCAAAACCTGTTTCAGTCTAGATGCCAGCACCTTAGAAACCAGCTTGTAAACTGCTCCAACCAGACTAATGGGCCTAAAATCTTTAACATCAATTGCACTAGACTTTTTAGGGATTAAGGCAATGAAGGTGGAATTCAGATCTTTGACAAATCTGCAGCTGGAATGAAACTCAGCAAAAACCTTCAATATATCTTCCTTGAAGATATGCCAACAGCTCTGGAAAAAACCGATTGTCCATCCATCGGGTCCAGGAGCTTTGTCTCCATCCAGGTCCTTAAGTGCTTGAGAGACTTCAGATTCAGAGAAGGGGGTCTCTAAAAAACCAGCTTCCTCTGGACTGATTTGAGAAAAATTAAGACCATCCACCTTAGGCCTCCACTCATATTCCTCTTGGAACAGCTGCATATAGAATTGCAGAATTTCTTCCTTAATAAGCTGTTTATCGTCAGTAATCGTTTCTCCAATTCGAAGCTTGTCAATCCAGTTCTTTCTTTTATTTGCTGAGGCCATCTTGTGAAAAAACTTAGTGTTTTTATCTCCTTCTTTAAGCCACTTGATTCTAGACTTTTGTCTCCAGCTTATTTCTTCCATTTTGATCAATTTGTGCAACTCATTCAATTTTGATTTTCTGTCATCCTTCTCCTGTTCAGTGAGATTTCTGGATTCTTCAAGCCATTCCAAGTTTTGAATGTCCTTCTCCAACTGAAGTTTCTGAGTTTCAATGCTTCCAAAGACCTCGCGATTCCACCTTTTCAAATCAGATTTTAGGCATTTCAATTTCTGAGAAAGCTTATAGCTAGCACTACCATCAAAGGAATAACCTTGCCACCATCTGGCAATCATTTCTGTGAAGCCTTCGGTTTGCAGCCACATCTTCTCAAACCTAAAAGGTTTTGGACCACCTTTTAAGCCCCCTCCATCTAGCATAATTGGTGCATGATCAGAGCAAAATCTTGGCATGGCCTTTTGGAGAACTTCCGGAAACATATCCTCCCATTCACTAGATACCAGAAATCTGTCAAGTCTTGACCTACTGATGCTATTCCTCCAGGTAAATTTACTGCCATTCAGAGGTAAATCAATGCAGTCCAAGTCGCCTATAAAGTCAGAAAATAGATGCATCTGTTTGGTCTTTTTAGTACAGTTCCATTTTTCTGCAATGCAGCTGACCATGTTAAAATCTCCCCCCATACACCATGGAACCTGCCAGCGATAGACAGCAGCACCTATTTCCTCTAGGAATTCACACTTCAAAGCACGGTCTATTGGCCCATAAACACCTGTGAAGGACCAAGAGATATCTTCCTCCAAATGCTTAAATAAGCATGAAAGCGAGTATGTTCCAACTTCAGAATCCTGCATAATAAATTTTCTACTGTCCCAGATCAGAATGATACCACCCGAGGACCCTACAGCATTTAGAGCCTTCCATTTGTACCAATTCCCACCCCACAGTGATCTGATAACCGAGTTATCTACCACACCAACTTTGGTTTCCAGAAGACAGACAACATCAGGACACCATTTTCTGAGACAAGACTTAATTATCATCCTCTTTGGTACACCACAACACCCTCTAACATTCCAGCATAGAATCTTAGGCTGCATTAAGACTGATGAATAATGGATTCCCTGATCTTCTACCTCCATAATCCAGACTTATGCTTTTTTTATCATAAGTGATTGAACTCTTCAAGTTCTTAAGCTCCCTCATACTCTTTCTAGAGCTGCCTGTTGGCTTTTTAACCTCCCCCTCTTTGTTCAGTCGTCTCTTCTCTTCAATGGACTGAAGAAGGTCCATGATCTTATCTTCAAATTCATCACTTGAAATCCCCAGCAATTTCTTAAAAGATCTCATGCGGTTAACCACCCATTTTGAGATATTTTTCTGTTCATGCCCACAATCACCCAGAAGCAGAGTTTCTGCATTCAAGTCCCACTCTTCTGGACTGTAGACAGCCAAAGGGTGACAGTCAACAGCATCAGTGTTCTGTACCTTGCTCCTCCACGGCTGTGGGAATATTTGTTATATCCTCTAAAGGCCTGTTGAAATGAGTCCCAAAACAGAGATCCTCGTCTTGATCCAATGGAATTAAGGCTCCTTCCATAGAATTATTCAAAATCAGGTCATACCTAGGGTGGTGTAGACTGGCAGATTCAAAATTAGAATCTGGCAGGTTTGCGGATTTTCCAAACATGCAGTTGTCTCTGTTGGGAAGGGAGCAATCACTGTATTCATCCCTATCCCTCATTGAATGCTGGGTTGTCTCACTATCTTCTTCCTTAGTAGTTGCTCCATTAGTGTCGAGGTCATTCATAAATGCTTCATCCTTTGAATCTAGTTCAGAATTGAGAGGGGCAAATCTATTTACTGAAGATTGACCCTCATTAATGGGGATTGAAGTGAGACCCTTCGTATGTGCAGCAGGCTTTTCACCAACTTTGATCCATCGAACTTTCCTAGTATCTCTCCTCTTGCTTTTAATGCTTACCTCTGGAAACTCAAAAGAATTGACTCTTTGATTTCCAAAAGATTGAGCAGCCCCCAAGTTGGCAGCACCTTCACGCGCCACCATCCTCCTAGGCTCCGGTGGCTGCAGATTTCCTGGAATTGACCAGGGATGGATGTTCCAATCGACCCAATGACTCCTTTCAACCCAGATTGGACAATCGTAATTGTAGCTTCCAACCTTAATGATCACCGAAGATGGGATTTTCCTTCCTTGACTCTTAACTCTCATCTTGGCCCATTTCAGATGGGTTTGCATAATGGATTCAGGAGCAGTTTCCAAATGACCACCACAGTAATCACCAATACTCTTGAATATTCCTTCAGTCCAAAGGAAAATGGGCAAACCAATTACTCGAATCCAAGTAGATGTGGGCCTCCTTTCTCCTCTGTCACAGCAGCTCCAACTATGCCATCTATCAAGAAATAAGGTCATTCCGTTAAAGGAATGCTGTCCTAATCTCTCCTCCGCAGATACCCTGGAAGGAAAAATGAATAGAAAAGTGTTGACATCAATTTCCTTAATGTCTACCCCTCCAGGAATTTTCCAGCGCCTATCTACCCAATTTTGAACCTCCTTTGGGTCTGTTAAGATTGCCTTCCCATGCTGTGAAGCTCCAAATCTGCCAACAAGACATCTAGCCATATGAAAGCTACTCTCGACGGCATCATCATAGTTGACAAGCACACATTTCTCCCTACCTCCAATGTGTGAACTTCTGATGGCAGGAAGCTTCCATTTATTTAATCTTGCCGCTTGTAAGAAGGATTTTTTCTTATGGAAGTTGGCTAAATGATTGCTGCTATGAAATCTGTTCTGGAAATCTGCTTCCATAGAAGAGGAAGGAACAGGGGGCTGGGTTGACTGGGTGAAAGGGACATCATTCCTACTCGAAACAAAATTGGATATCAATTCAGCGAAGAATATCCAACCTCTTCCATATGCCAGCTCAGGGATGCACATTTGTCTTCTGCCGTAGGGTGCAAATAGCCGCAGCTCCAGCTTCCTGACAGCACCAGAAATTATTCTGGAGCATATCAGGGTCCTCCTACCACCCCGGCAACATCCAAGCTGCTGGAAACCCCCTGGAAGTCTGGGTTCTTTGCTGCAAATCTCTTGGATCCATCTTAGTTCGTCATCGTAAAGAACTAAGACCTTGACGTAGCCCCTTCCTCTTTCAACCAGCCTTGTTCCTCCATTGTGAACAAAACTATCTTCGACATCTATTGTAACCTCTTGTGAATGAAAGGATCTCCTAGGCCTCCTAATGTGAAGAGCATTACCATTGAAATTTTTCCTCCCCTGCACACTACCATTTCTAGGCTGGTGCACAATAGCAGGGAGAGCCCTGCCATGCGCTGAGAGCATCTAGAATGCCAAAAGACTGCATAACAGGCAAGGATGACGTTGATCTAGAGCTTGCTATCTAGCCTCCTGTTTACAACACTAAAATTATGATTAACTTCAATCTTCACTCCAAGAGAATGGACCTAGATCATCTAAAAAGCAACAAGAGCCATAGCACGATACTCACCCTCATCATTGGAATGAGCAACTATAGTTTGCTTCTTATTATGCCAAGTTAGAAGATACCCACCAATAAGAGTGCAATATCTCAAAGTAGATATTTGATCTAAACACTACCGGCCTAATTTATATCACTGTATTCAACTATATCAACGTGGAGGAAGGTCCATAAAGCAAACCTTGACCTGGAGAAACCTTTAGATATTTCAAAATACTACATACAACATCAAAATGGGTTGGCAAGGAGCATGATTCAACATACTCGCCACATCAACTGCATAAGTAATGTTAGGTTGCATCGCAGTAAGATATATCAACTTACCTGCAAGATGACAGTATTGATCCATATTAGAAAAGGGATCACCACTTCCAGAATTCATACAAACAGAGGAGTCCACAAAAATTTTAGCAGGACGGAAACCCTGTAGCACAGTTACAGAAAGCAAATCCATAACATATGTCCTTTGTGATAGAGAAACACCCTAAAAGGAATGGACAACCTCAATCCCTTGGAGATAGCATAAGGTTCCAAGGTCCTTTGTGCTAAACATCTTTCCACTATGGGGTTTCAATGCATAAATACCATCAGCATTATCCCTAGAAATGATAATATCATAAACAGAGACAATTAAGACAAAGATTATAGAAATTTATTGATGTAAATATTGAATGATCTAGAGTGGATTGTTGGAAACCATAATCTTGAAGAAATGTACTGAACCAATTAAACTATGCCCGTTGAGGTTGCTTAGGTCCATACAAGGTTCAGTGTAGACGTCAAACAAGATGCTCATTGTCTGAGATAGTATGCCTAAGCAACTAGTTTATATATACCTCATCCTGAAGCTCATTGTGTAAGAAGGAATTTTTGATATCCTACTGAAACAAGGGCCAAGATTTACTCACTACAACTGTAAAAGGATACGCACTGAATTAAGGCGAGCTATTGATGAGAAAGTCTATTTGTAGTTAACTTTATAGTGTTAGTGTATCCCTTAGTCACCAACCTAATTTTAAGTCTCTGAATAGATCCATTTGGTAGGTACTTAATTGTGTAAATCTAATGATCCCATATGGTCTTCTTCCTAGTTGGAATAGGTATGAGCTGAGCTTCCATGTTTGATTGTGATGCAATGTAGACATCTTTTTATCTTTCGTTGCCTTTTAGCTATGACAATAATGTTGGCTTATAAAAGGTAGGAATTGAAATAGAGGGCAAAGTACAAACAAAGGACTAGAAGTAAGGTAACATACAATAATAAGAGACAAACTTAGCAATAGGGTGCCTGGTGTAGGTGCGTTTACTTCATCTTAGGACCACGAGAAGATCATTTATGACATAAGGCTCAAGCTCCAAAGAACTTGTTTCGGGAAACCCAGATTCATTGATAATAAATGTCTTAAGTGGCTTAGGGTCCACAAATTTAGAGGCGACTAAAGTGGTACAAGCATGATGGCAATAAACCTATAAGGGTAAAATAGGAACAGAGAGAATATTATCAACAAAGGGAAAACTCTTCAATGACTCCCTTTTGTGAGAAGGAAGTCCTTCATGAGAAGACAACTTTCTTTGAGAAAAAAGAGAAGGTAAGACTCAAAGAGAAGATCCCATGAAGAGGAGAATGACAGCATCGATACCGTTGTTGACTGTGAGAGGAACCAAGTAATATAATACCGATGAGCTCAAGGTGTGACTTCATCAAAACCCAAGTCCATGTTCTGACTAAACATAGCATTACCAAAGGTGCGATGTGAGAAAAAAGATTAAATGAAAGATAAAAGGAGAGAGGAGGATTGGTTGCCTAGGGTGATAGTAAAAAAAACAATTAATGAGATAGTAATCAAGATAGCGTCACCCAATATTGTTTTGGAACATTAATATTCACCAATAAATTGTGGGTAACATCCAACAAATGGTGCTACTTGTGCTTAACAACATTATTTTGCTGAGATGTACGCACACACATTGATAATTCCACGCTTAACATGAAATTGGTCTATGAAGGATTTAGTCTAGGCATTGCTAGATTGCATAATTTTGATTCTTTTTGCTATAATGTGTAAGAATTCAATTATCAAAAAACACAATAGAATAAATGGCAATTCAGAACTATGTTTCATAAAATACAATCAAGTCATATGAGAATGATCATCGGCAAAAACAACTAAATAGCAATATACATTAAAGGTAGAAACTCGTGAAAGACACCGAATATTCATATATACTATGTCAAATGACTTACTTTGATGGCTATCAAGACGATTTGGAAAAGAATTGCGCCGATGCTTGCAAACCGACAAGCCTTACATTAAAGACTCGAATAGATCTGAGAGCTGGAACTACTAACTGAAGATAAACCATATATTTTCTAGTATGAATTGATCGGAGAGGATTAGCATGAATTTGGTATGATTTGAATAGACTTACAACAGATTTATATAGATAAGATAGCTGCAGTTTTTTGTTGTGATCTGCTGGGATCTAATCCCATGATTTTAGGAGGTAGTTTCCTTAATCTAAGGATAAGAGATAGGAACTGATTTGATAGAGTTAATCAGCCCACTGTGTATATATTCAGCTGTGACCTTGATTGTAAATTATTCGAATACTTACATGGTATCAGAGCCTCAAAACCTTGATCCTCTCTTCTTCAACTAAGGTTTGTCCTCCTTAGTCACGTTAGTGTTTGGGCTAAGGTCTGTCCTCCTTAGCCACTTCAATTTCTTTGCTAAGGTTTGTACTCCTTAGCCTCTCTTCCAGTCACAAGTTATTCTAATGAGTTCAGAAAGAGTATTTGAAACTCTTTCCTCTAATCATTCCCGAGTCCCGATGGTTTCTCAAGCTCTTGGAGAAGCCACAGCCCTACAGATCACCAACCATAAGTTGAATGGAAAGAATTTCATTCAATGGTCTAGGTCAGTCCTTTCAGTCATTCGCGGCAGAGGAAAAATGGGCTATCTCAATGGAGATATTAAACAGCCCAAACCTGAGGATCCAGCTTATGAAAACTGGGAGATTAATAACTCGATTGTCATGGCCTAGTTAGCCTCAAGTCAGTAGAACCTACCTCTTTCTTCGCACAACACAAGTAATCTGGGATGCTGTGGATACCAATTACTCGGATCTCAAAAATGCCTCTCAAGTTTTTGAAATAAAAAATCGATTGAAGGAGATAAGGCAAGGAAGTCTGGAGGTGACTGCATACTACAATGAGCTGCAGATTCTTTGGCAGGGACTTGATTTACATTATGAAGCCGACTAGGGAGAGTTAGAAGATAATGTGAAATTCAAAAGGCATCTAGAGAAGGAGAGGTTATATGAATTTTTGGCTGGTTTAAACAGAGAGTTAGATGAGGTTAGAGGAAGGATTCTTGGCCACAAGCCTTTACTTTCACTTAATGAGGCATTTGCTGAAGTTAGAAGAGAGGCTAGTAGAAGAAGAGTCATGCTGGGAATAGGAGGGAATAAGGAAGCACCTGCAGTCAGTGAAAGGCTTATCGATACTACTGCCCTGGTAGTTAAGAATGATCGTGACCAAAGAAGCTATCAAAAGGGAGAAAGAGGAGGAAGACTCTGGTGTAATCACTGCAACAAACCAGGACATACCAGAGATGTCTGTTGGGATCTCCATGGGAAACCTGCTAACTGGAAACCTCGAGGACAAAATAAAGGAAAGAGCTTTCAAGTTCAAGCAGAAGAAAAAACTGTTGAGCATCAAAAGGACCCAGAACAGAATGGAATCTTCCTTAATAAAGTGCAACTGGAACAGTTGCAGAAGCTGCTAAGCCAAACTGCAACCAGCAACTCAAAGATCTCTGCACTGGCTTCAGGTACTGCACTGCATACCAAGAGTACAGACTCTTGGATGCTGGATTCTGGTGCCTCTGATCACATGACAGGTAACATTTCCTTATTCTACGCGTATAGTCCATGCTCGGGAAAATCTAGATTTAAAGTAGCTGATGGCTCTTACTCTAGTGTGGATGGAAAAGGATTTGTTCATCTTTCAAATAATATCTCCCTTCACTCTGTCCTATATGTTCCTAACCTAGCCTGCAATCTGATTTCAATAAGAAAACTTACTCTTGAACTCAAATGTTGTGCTAAGTTCAGTCCTACTGGTTGTGAATTTCAAGGACTGGATTCAAGGATGATGATTGGCAATGTTAGAGTGAGAGATGGGCTCTATTATCTCGAGACTGACGAGGAACCAACAAAAATTGGTGCACTGGCAGAGAGTGTATCTTCCTCTAGTTTTAATCATGATGAAGTAATGTTAAGGCACTATAGGCTAGGCCACCCAAATTTCTCCTATTTGAAAAGACTGTTTCCAGATTTATTCATCAATAAAAATCCTAGTTCCTTTAATTGTGAATTTTGCTTGCTTGCTAAACATTGTCGTGCATCCTTCCCCATCAAACCATACCAAAAATCTCAGCCTTTTTCTTAAATACACAGTGATATATGGGGGCCTTCTTGGGTAAAAAACATCTCTGGTACTCGATGGTTTATAACTTTTATTGATGACCATACAAGGGTTTGTTGGGTGTATCTACTTAAGGAAAAATCTGAAGCTGCCAAAGCCTTCCAATCTTTTCATTCCATGATTTTAACTCAATTCCATGTTCCCATTCAAACTCTAAGAACTAACAATGGGAAAGAATATTTCAATTCCATTCTCAATGAATACCTCACTAATAATGGAATAATCCATCAGGGAAACCTTTCTGAGGACATATTGGTTTGTTTCCTTTTGCTAGTTGCTATGTTTTTAACAGACTACTCTGTGTGTACTATCAATTTATTTTTTCACATCAAAGTTTTTGCAGTTTCATCCAAAATGTTGTCTTGTGGTGTTACTTCCCTCCCCTCCCTCTCTTATTTATATATGCATTACATGACAAAATAATCTGCATTGCAGGGTGTTCTATTGCTCAATGCTGTTCTTACTGGTAAGGTTCTTCATTTCACTAAATTTCCCATATATTGCATGGTTGTGTAGTCTTAGTTGTCTTTTGCTATTTCTTTAGTCATAATATCATCTCACTTTTGTTACCTAGGAAGTCTGAATTTAGACAATGAATCCTTAGGTTTCATGGAGGAAAAGCTATATTACTAGTCTTTTGGTTCAGTTATGTTATCTACTTGAAGGAAAATTCTATTATGTTGGTGGTTTAGCTTTTATGTTAAAGAAGGTTGACCTACTAGATTTCGTGCTAGGCCAACCCCACTAGGGAATTTCCCTTGGTTGGTACCACCACACACACCGGCCCCTTAACACCTCTTGCAATAAGTCGCAGACATGCACTGTGGTGAGGGGTTTGAACCCACATCCAAGGAATTGTTACTGTTTGTTAAGCCAAGGAGGTCCACCCTACTAACTTTACTACACTTTGCACCAGGGGAGGGTTTGAACTCTTGAACTCCCGAAGGAAAGGTAAAGGCTCTAGCCAGCTGGGCCACACAGCTGGTTAGTTTAGTAGTTATGTTAACACTGATGTTTGACGAAGTTGACATTTAGACACGTTAAACCCGAAACCTTGTTACTTCACTTTTATGCTACTTACTGAATTCCATGTCCTAGAGGCCATTCCATCTCGCATCTTCTGAGATGGTTTCCTTTAGAGCTGGAATAATGGAGTTGTTTAGAAACTTCCGTCTAGTTTTTGTTAGTTTTTGACAATATTGATTTAGTTGATCCATGATCAACTACCTTACCCCTAGTAGTTAGATCGCGGAATTTATTTGTTTCTGTATTTCCCGAACATGAGTGTGTGACTTATTATGATTGATCCTATTGATAGCTCAGTGGGAACAAAGTACTCACTTTCCAACCTCCTTTACCCCATAGAGAGATTGACTGCCTTTCAGTTCAAGTGACTCCCTTTTATGGATGTCTATATTGCTCCTCCAGTTAGGCAGCATCAAGCAAATTCTCATGCAAAGAAGGGGTGGGAACAATTTACTGATGCTGTCATCAAAGCAATTTCACAGAAGAAGAAGGGTGTTGTCTTTCTTCTTTGGGGAAATTATGCTCAAGCAAAATCCAGGTAATATCTTGTTATATTGTTGGCTTTGTAGAAAGTCTGACCGATGATTAAGACTTGGTCTTGATTCGTCTCTACTCAGACTGCAAAATGAAAATATTAATGCTCTCTCTCTCTCTCTCTCTCTGGGTTTGTCTCAAGTGCATTGCAGGTTGGCTTCTTTCTTTGATGTTTTTTTCATTGTACTGAATTGATAGCTCATGTGGTTTACGCCGTAATGATCATGTAGTTCAAAATTGCTATGGTTTATCTATGCTATCAATTCATGTATTATGACCACCTAAAAGATGAGCTTGATCATCTCAATACACTGGATATCTTATGTAGTTGCCATTTGTATACAAGTATTTATATATTTCTGTCATAAATAATTTTTCCCTAGCAGTAATGTAATATTGTTGTAGACAACTATGGTTGCAGTCACGTTGACATTTGGCAGATGGTGTTTGGGAAATAATTCATTAGGTTTTCATATCAATCACATTCTAATTTTTTTATTTTTTGAATAAGTAAAGTTGGATATAAAAAATGCATCAAGGGACGCCACCCGCATACAAAAAAGACCACGTCAAAACTTTCTATAAAATAAAAACAACTATGTAAATTGGGTTCTCGGCGCTCCGACAACCAACAGAAAAAAATAACCAAAAACATTACTTTTTAACCTAACTAAAGGGCATTCGACTCCTTGGAAAGTTCTTTTTTTTCTTTCTCTGCAAATCAACCTTGCTTTACAAAACGGGATTAGCTTCCATGCTTTCCTCCTGGTGATCTTTGTCCCCTATCATGATCCAAACACATGCTTGGCCTCTTTTGGGAATAATACCGATTGCATCCCAAAGCACTTCAATGCGATTTCCCATAACTCCTTGGCCCACAAACAATGCACAAAAAGGTGGTCAATAGATTCCCCTCCCTCTTTGCGATTTATAATAACCTTTCTCTCGATCAAATTGTCTATAATGTCTAGGTTTTAATGATTTACAGTTTGAACTCCTTTCAACCTTGGACAGAGTGAATGGTTGTGTATCATTCTGATGTATAGGCAATTGCTTCTCTGATGCCTTAGGGATAATGACTAGTGTAACAATTATGGACCATGATCTTTAGTGGCATTATTTTATGGCAAGAAGAGATATAATATGCATTCATCACATGAGATAGGAGCATTTCCCAATGCTACTTTATTACAATTTATATTTATTGTCATCAAGAACCTGAACTATAATGACACCAATTAAAGAAAGTTATAATCTAATAAAAATTGCACCTTCCAAAGTTATTTAAATTTAAAGCATCAGTTTGGTAGAAAGTTATTGTTAACTCAAGTCCCCTACCCTCCCAATGCCATACAGTACTCCACGTAGGGTAGGGGACTTCTTTGAAAGATAGTGTGGAATTGCTCTCTTCTCATAATGTCAAAGCACATAATGAACTTGATTGTTTGTTAGGAAGTAATTTTAGTAAACACTTCCAAAAACTGAAATTAAATATGATTGAAAATTAGAGGCATAGTAAATTTAATAAGATAGAAATTAGGGTAGCATAACTACCTTCTGAAAATCTCTTCTCAATAGACCAGGGTAATTTGGTAATTGTAATTTAATTCTTTGTAAGCTTATGTAGATGATGTCGAGACTGGAAATTAACTTTTGATGCCTCATTTTTATTATCGCCCTAGTCCACTCGGCAGTTGGGTCCATTATTTATATGGATAGTTTAACAGCCTAGATGTTAAAATGATCTGCGTAGATTGAAGTCCAGCCAAAGAGGTCCAAAGAGTAGTATAATAATGAAGCAGAGCAATTTAGACCCTTTTTTTTTTTTTTTCTTCTGCTTGGCCGAGCTTAGTTGGGTCTGATTAAAGAATTCTAAGTTCTAACAGGGTTACCTTGTGGGAGATATATATTGCTTGGCAAAGGTATGAGATATCTTCAACCTTAGTAGCACCAGCACCAGCACCAGCACCAGCACCACCACCGGCACAAGAACATTCAGACATCAGTTGGGTGCTTAGGTGGACTTGATGTGTGAATGCTTGGTTTTTTGATTTGCCCAGCTCATTTTCATCAGTTCCTTCGGCAAATCCTTGCATTTCCAATCTCCCTTTGTCCAAAGGTTTCTTGGTGCTGTTTGTTGAAGAATGTCTTGGTTCCAGCAAACTGTTCTCTCCCTTTTTTGAACTCTGACACATCAAATCCTGTGGAATCATTTAGAACCAGATTAGACTACATGTTGACACTTCACTACTGTTAATTTCACAGAATGACCTGCAGATGGGTTTCAAACTCCCTTTCTTCCTCTGCTCCACCATCTTTTCTGTGCTTACTAAAGTATTTCCAATTTTCAGCCCACACTGCATCTCTTAGTGATCATTGTTCCTGAAGTTCACCCAGTTTTCTTAGTTCTTCAACCTTTAGCCTCAAAATTTCAAGTCTTCTTGCCCTTCAAGGTGAAAAGTGGCTTTTACAACTACGGGTGGAAATGAGCCGAATCGAGCTGAATATTTACATGTTCGAGCTTGGCTCGAAAATTTGGTGACAGGCTCTAGCTTGGCTCAAGCTCGAGTTTGAGTATTTGATGGAGCTCAAGCTCGGCTTGTTAAAGGGAATATAGTATTGAAGCTCGACTCGCGAATAGGTTGTTTAAGCATGGAGTTCGATATAAGCTCGAGTTTGAGCTCGAAATAAGCTTGTTGAGAGCTTGAGGCACTGAACTACCCACATTTTATTTTATTTATTTATTTATTTTTTGGCGACAAACAAGTTCCCAAAAAAAAAAAAAAAAAGAAAAGAAAAAAAAGAATTCATGCATGTCATAGTAGGTTAAAGTGTTGCCCCTGCATTGTCGTGTTTCTCCATCCATCCATCTGTCCTACTATTACGAAGAACAACAGAAATTGATGACAAAGAAAGAACAAAACTTGCATTTGAACATGAAAGATTAGTCTGTTATTTACACTCATTAGGCAAAGTTTGAACAAGTCATGAACACAACAGACTTTTTTTTTGGTAAGTAACACAACAGACTTTATGATATCATTCCTGCCAACATTCTTATGTAAAAATAAAAAATGATTTGAGGCAAATTTTTTGGTAGTTCACTTTTTCAAAATATCATAATGGAAATATGCACTAGAAAAAAAGTCTTATCTTTTAACTACAAAAACAGGAATTAAGAAGGGGGCATATTTTTTGTACGCACAGAATTAAAGGAACTCTGCCAGTAGTTGGAAATATTTGGTTCACATTGAGTAGACTCTTTGAATACCCATTTATGATACTTATCAGAAGCTACCTTTCCCATCAACCTGCATCAAACCAATTTACCCAATCAGAACACAGACATAAAAATTTATTTTCAGTGTATCACCTGTTTACTTGCTCCCCTAAATTACCATATAAGATAGAGAGAATTGATACCCAAAAACAAACTGCCGAGTACCCAACCTTCTCCATAATTATATAGCTGAATGGACATATCGCTGAAGGCTTTCCTGATAGGATCTTCCCCATCAATTTCTTCCAAAGAGTCTGGGAATCTTCCTTTGCAAAACCCATCTTCCCTCATCAACATCCTGCACCAGAAATACAAGCGAGACCCGCTTCAATAAATTACTCAACCAAACAGTGCCTAATCTCAGAACAACAATTCCAACACCCAATAAACCTGACAAGCTTTACAATACTTTGTTAGCTATGATCATAGGTGCAGCGATTGCAAGGGTTTGCTACAATCTAACCCAAATCCAACACCCAATAACCCCCAATTTGTACCCAAAAATTTATTGAACATCCCAAGAGAGATGAAGACAGAGCTAGAGAGATGGATACTTGAGAGAGTAGAGATCCTTGTCCGCCAGTGGCCTCGTCCGGCGAAAAAAGATAAGGAAAGAGAAATCGAGAAAGTAGAGAAGTATTACCTTTGACTTTGAGAATGGAGAGTAGATTGAGGTCCAATCTTCTTGCCTTCAAGTTCGAGATTCGCCTTCGAGATTGGTGACTTAGACCTTTCGACCTCCTTTCCTTCAACAGAGGGAGACAATAGCAGAGAAGAACGACGGTAGGCAGGAGTAGGTTAGGGTTTTTTCAAATTATTATTATTATTTTTTTGTCTGAGTCTCTGAAGCTTTAACATGGATAAGGGTTGAAGCCGTAAAGGTGTTTGAAGACTATAAATTGACAAAAGAGGGTTTTTTTGGTTTATCGCTTAAGGGTACAAAACGATGTAATTTTACTATTCGAATAGCTCGCAAGCTTTACAAGTTGAACACTATCAAGCTCGAGCTCGACTTGATTTGTTATCAAGCCTTGAATCAAGCTCGAATTCAGCTTGAATATATGACCAAGTGAGCTTGACTCGAGCTTTTATAGGGCCAAGCTCGAATAACTTGATAAAAGCTCGATTTGTTTCCACCACTAATTACAACCTATGGATGCAGGGAGTGCCCCCCAACTTTTTTTCTTGTTTCATTTTAAAATTTGGGACATACATATATATATATATATATATGTATGCGCTTGAAATTTTAGAAAGAAATCATATGCTTATAGTTGTTAATGTATACTCATGTATTTATGTGTTTAGTATAGGGGTAGTTTGGTCTGTACAACTTTATTTATTAGGATAAATACAAATATGGACAACACAATTTGGTGTAGCTTATTTGCCATTGCGTTTCTTAATATGCTATCAGAGCAGAGATCCTAAACTCTCTCTCTCTCTCTCTATATAAACCTAGCTGCATTGTTGATCGTGGACTAGTTAGTAACCTTCCTCAGCAACATTCATTAATTGCCGTCGTCATCACCTCATCATCCAGCGAGCCTCGTCCATTACAGTTGCCATCGCCTTTTAAAGCCGTAGTCGTCAATCGCGACTTCGACTGGCTTCGCAATCATCAAATAAAGGAGAGCAGATTGATTGGCTTCATAAATTTTATCGTCAATCACGACTTCGAGCTAATTGATTGCGATCATCGTTCAAGCGAGAGCAAGTAGGAGTCAACTGGCTTCCTTATTTCGAGTGAGAGCATTCGTCTTCAGTAACAAACCCTAGTTGCAGGCATCGCTATCAGTGCCCTTGTTCATTTATTTTTCACCTATATTGTAATTGTGGTCTCTCTCTTTGCATCAATGGAGCCCAAACCTCTAGGTTCTACTATTCCTCTTCGACTGACTACACGGAAACTAAATGGATTAATTTTATTCAGTGGTATCAAGATTGTCTTAACGGGTTATGGGAAACACAAGCACTCATTGAGTCAGCCCCAGCCTCAATCGAGAAAGGATATGATATATGGATTGAAGAGGATGCTCATATTGTCAGTCTTTTATGGAATTCTATGGAACCTCTTGTCGTTGATATGTGCACTCACTTGGATTCTTGGAAGGAAGTTTGGAAGTATGTCTGCCTGCCATTTTCGAGTGACGTGACCTGTATGTATGGCTTATCCTTTGAGTTCCTTCAATTTCAACAGTTTGATAAGTCAATTATAGACTACTTTGCTTCTCTAAAACAAGTTTATGAAGAGTTGAACTCAATCCAACCATTGTCAGTTGATATTAATAAGATGCAAAAGCAACGTGAACAGATGCCGTTACTTTGGTTTCTTGCAGGACTTATTCGTAGTTTGAGCAAGTGAGGGCTCAAATACTTAGTGGAGCTTCCCTCCCTTCATTCGTTGAGACTTATTCTAGAGTTATGTGAGAGATTCGCCTTCAATTAGTTTAGATTTCTCTCACTTTGCTCTAGTCAGTAAGACACCTACCCTAGTTAGTCAACCGCCTCCACCTCATACTGACAATTGTGGTAATCTTGATGATAGTCATGGAGGACAAGGGGATTGTGGCAGAGGATCCCAATCCAAGTGTACACATTGTGGGAAGCTAGGGCATATTTAGAAGTATTGGGATTTATTTGGGAAGCCTCCACATATGGCAGATGCATTCTCTTCTAATCCTCCAATGGAAGTACCCACTACCAACGAGTATCTGCAGACAGTGACTCTTTCTAGAAAAAAGTATTCGAGGCTTCTACAGTATTAGGGTACTCATCAAGCCTCTTTTCCTATTGTTTCTCTTGCTCACCAAGGTAATTTTATTGCTTGTTTCTCTACTCATTCGCCTAATTTTTGGATTATAGACTCTGATACTTCCAATCATATGCTTGAACATCCACATTATTTTCTGGTATTCAATATTCTACTTCTCCTTCCAGTAGTTACTATAGCCAATGGGTCTACTACTTCTGTTAGTGGTGTTGGTGCAATGATTCCTCCTCCTCTCTCTTTAGCTTCAGTACTATACGTTCTTCTACTTCAGTTAATGGTGTTGGTGCAATGATTCCTCCTCCTCTCTCTTTAGCTTCAGTACATTACTTTCTTTCTTTCCCATTTAATCTGATGTCCATTAGTAAGCTTAACATACATCATAATTATTCAGTAGCATTCTTTCCTAACTCTGTCATTATTCAGAATATGGCAAGGGAGAAGATTGGAGGAGGGTATGAAGCTAAAGGGGTTTACTATCTTGATATAGTTGTGCCTAGAGCTTGTCCTATAGTAGCCTCTTCTATGGAGATTCATTGCTATCTTAGTTATCCATCTTTAGATAAGTTGAAGTCTGTGTTTCCTTGTCCGACTCATTTACACTCTTTAAACAGCGAGTCTTGTCAGTTGGGAAGTATCATCGTGTGTCTTTTGCTTCTCGAGTCAGTCAGAGGTCATTGAGTTCTTTTTTTGTTAAGTCTATTTAGATGTTCGGCGTCTTAGTCGTGTTTCTTCAAATTTGGGATTTAAGTATTTTGTTGCTTTTGTGGATTATTTTTTCAGAATTATATAGATTTATTTAATGAAATATTGTTCTATTTTGTTGCTTTTGTGGATTATTTTTTCAAAATTACATATTTGTTTAATGAAATATTGTTCTAAGTTGTTTTCTATTTTCTAAACCTTTTTTTGCTGAAATTAAATCCTAGTTTGATGTGCCTTTGTGAATTTTTCATAGTGATAATGCAATAGAATCTATATAACAAGGGACAACCGTTGATGGAACGGTTGTCCTACGTGAAAAGGGGAGGGGGAAGCTCGGGTTGGGGTTTTTTTTTTTTGTGGGCGGTGGGGGTTTAGGGGAGAGGGAAGTAACCGTGCCTTGCACGGTATCATGCTAGTACTTTCTTAACCTTTTATTGATTTCTTGACCTCTTTTGGTATGCTTCATCAATCTTTTTGTTCTCATACACCACAAAAATGGGTTGCTGAAAAAAAAAAAGTGTACTCTATTGAAACAGCTTGTTGTCTACTCTTTCAAAAGAATGTTCCTAAGGCTTTTTGGAGTGATGCTGTCTTAATAGCATATTATTTCATTAATCGAATGCCCTCTTCTATTCTTCGAGGGCTAACTCTTCATTTTGTATTGTTTCCTTATGAATCTTTCTTTTCTCTTCCACCTCAAATTTTTGGTTGTGTTTCATTTATCCATCAACTAGCTGTTAGGGTTGATAAATTAGATCCCGTTGCTCGCAAGTGCATCTTTTTGGGATACTTTCGTTTATAAAAAGGCTATCGTTGCTACAATCCTTCTCTGGATCAATTCTTTCTTTGTGCTAATGTTACCTTCTTTGAGTCTACTCTATTTTTCTCTCAGCCTAGTCTCTAGCTACCCTTAATGGAAGTCTTCCTTTTCCTCTTATCCCATTTGAGCGTCACCCTACTTTTATGAGTTCCCCTAGTTGTTTGTCTTGCCCTGATTTGCAGGTTTATACTAGACGTCAAGGAGTAGTTGCCCCTCCAATTGCCTTATGTGCTCCACCATCTTCTCCCATGTTGCTTGCTCTTATTAATGAGTTAGATATTTCTACTAGTCTCTAAAAGGGAAAATACCTCTCTTCCAATCTCTAATTTTGTCTCTTATGATGCATTATCACCTTCTTATCGTTAATTTGTTACATCTTTATCGTCCATTTCTATTCTTAACTCTGTTTATAAAACCCTTCTTGTCATGTGTAGCGTTTTGCTATAGAAGATGAGATGTCTGCTCTCTGAGCCATTGATACTTGGTAACTTGTTACTCTTGCTTAGGATAAGTCAACGGTTGGTTGTCGTTGGGTATACACTATTAAGGTTCATCCTTATAGTACTGTGGATAGACTGAAGGCGGGATTAATAGTAAATGGGTATACATAGGTTTATGGTTTGGATTTATACGAGACCTTCTCTTCTGTTGCTAAAATTGCTTCTACTTGTCTCCTTATTTCTTTGGTTGCTACCTATCATTGGTCTCTACTTCAACTTGATGTGTAAAATTCCTTTTTACATGGTGATTTAGCTGTGGAATTCTATATGGAGCAATAGTCTAAGTTACTTTGTAAGCTAAAGAGATCATTATATGGCTTGAAATAGTCTCCCAGAGCATGGTTTGGCAAGTTTGGTAGCGTTGTCGATGAATTTGGCCTAGTTTGTTGTGGAATAGATCATTCAGTATTCTATCATCTTTCTTCTAAAGGAAGGATTTGGCCTTTAGCTATCTTACTCAGACTCTCCATTTTAGGTTGAAGTACCCTTGTCGACATAACATAACATAACACTGATGTGGGTGTGGGAGCCACATAACATATGGTGAAATTTCGTCAGATGCGTCCAATGTTACAAAAGATGAAGGTTGGGTTAAGAAATATTTTGGCCGACATGTGACTTCAAACTCTTGTAACCATTTTCATAATATAAAAAGATGAAAATACCAAGTTAGCTTTTATAATTACTTTATGAATGTATTCTTATTTTTAAGTTAATTTTTTTTCTAATGATTATCGTTGACTTATGATATAGGATTGTTACAACACTAATACATATGTATATATATATATATCTTCTCATTTGTATATATTATTATAAATTACCCTTATAATATTTTTTGTCGTATCATCACACCCCATCCAAAATTTGGACATTTTTTCAACCGTCTCCGTACTCTAAAATATAAATAATAAACAAATTTGAAATCCAGATACTTACCTAAGTTCGACACCCGTACTTGAGTCTGAGCAACATTCGCTTCTAGTGTATGTATATGACATCATTATGATGTGATGACTCACAGGATATTACTGATTTGAAGTTGCTCCTTCAAAGTAAGTTTAGTACTAATGATTTGGGTTCATTGAAGTACTTGGGAATTGAGGTTGCCAGATCACATATGGGCATTTCTCTTTCTCAAAAAATGTATATTCTTGATTTATTGAATAAGACAGATTTGTTGGATTTAAAACTTGTGGACACTCACGAATCCAAATACTAAGTTGGTTGCTGATAGGGAGAACTGTTACGTGATCCTAGACAGTATCAAAGGTTAGTTAGAAAGTTAAACTACTTGAGAGTTACCGGACTAGATATATCTTTTGCCACATTGTGATCAGTTAGTTCTAATCACCTTGTAGTAGTTATTGGGATGTTGCTATTTAGATTTTGAAATAACCAAAAGGTGCACATGGTAAAGGTTTGTTATACAAGGACAATGGGCACACTTTAGTTCAGGAGTACATTGATGCAAACTGAGTTGGGTCACCATTAGATTAATGATCTACCACTAGATATTGTATCTTTATTGGAGGTAACCTGGTAACTTGGAATCTTGGAAGTGTAAAAAGCAAATAATAATAGCATGATCAAGTGCTGAATCTAGTATAGAGTCATGACATACACATCTTGTGCGTTGATCTTGGTACAATACTTGTTGGAGGAGTTGAGAGTTCATCATTCACAACCCATAGAGTTATTATGTGATAATCAGGTTGCTGTTCATATTACCTCTAATCTAATATTTCATGGGAGGATTAAACACATTGAGATTGATTGGTTAAAGAAAAGATTCTACAAAATGTGATTAAGATTGGTCATGTGAAGTCTGACGACCAGCTTGTTGATTTGTTTACTACAGTCCTAGGAGATCTAAAGTAAAGTTTATTTGTACCAATTTTGGAACATATGATATATACTCTAGCTAGGGGGAGTGTTAATGCATACTCATAAATTTATGTATCTAGCATATAGATAGTTTGGTGTGTACAACTTTATTTATTTATTAGTATAAATATAAATGTGGACAATCTAATTGGGCATTGAGCCTATTCACCATTGTGTTTCTTAACAATAATATTATCTCTGTGAAGTGTCTCTCCCTAAATCTAAAGCAAGATTCATTAACCAAGAAAAATTAATTACCAAAGTAATTCCATTGGTCAAATTTATTATTACCAAAATAAATTATATTTTCTTTTATTTGGTTAAAAATAAAAAAATTTGAAATTAGTAATATAAGTGGTAGAAGCTTCCTTATTTAAAATTTCAATTTTTTTTTTAAATATTACATTAAGATGACAATCCATGCACAGTGATATTTACTAAGAACTACAAATACTAATAATAACAACAAATTATTTGATAAGTTGTTCCAAATTAAGCATGTAATAATAGTTCTTTATAATTTACTATGCAATCTTTTTTTGCCCCCCTTAAGTAAGATTTTGCATAAAAATTAAAGTGGTTGATTATATATTCCTTTCGTTACCAGTAGAATATACTGCCAAGTGTAGAATATAATGGCATTATTAATATTCAAGAGTTTTTGTGACCTCTTTAGGCATTTCCCAATCAGTAAATGCAGTGATACAATGGTGTCATAGTTATTTCCCAATTAGTAAATGTAGTAATAGGATGGTATCAAAAAAAAAAAATCTAGACCAAATTTATTTGTGTGGCTGTGATAAGAAATGTAGACAAGAATTCAAAACCCAATAAAAAAAATCTAGATTAAAAAATTCAGGGACGAGATAGAGAGCAACTGTGAAGAGAGAGAGAGAGCACAATGAGAGAGAGACGAAGCAGCGATAGAGAAAGCAACAAAGAGAGAGAAGTGAGAGAGCAGCAACAGACAAAAACAAAGAAAAACTTATTGCTAGTGGTCACTAGAGCTGTGCGCTAATGGAACTCGTTGTTGAAGCTACATGAGGCTAGTGGAGGTCATTTGATGAAGTTAAGCGAAGCTGTCTGAGGTTTTTTTTTTTTTTTTTTTTCCTTTTTTGTTTTGGTCAATCGAGCAAAACTGAGAGTTTATAGACATTTTGTGTTATAATTTATTTGTTTACAGTTTGGACCCCCCACTTATTTTATCTTTTTAAATTTATCCCGAATAAAGTTTGAAAAATTATATTTTAACCTACGCCATATCGCAAAAGTGCTGGTCTTGTATCCTTTGCGTGTCTTAGCCATATCTTAGCTGTGTCCGATGTAAAAAATATAAAAAAAATCAGGATATGTCACGTGACATGTTCGATACGTGTTTCCAAGCTCTCTCATATTTCTTTATAATGAAAGGATAAGCTTTTGGTTTATGAATTTTTATATATCTATTAGCATTATTGGCATAGTTTAGCCCTATTAGTATGTGGTTTAGTAAAGTAGCTGTCCTAATATATAAAGGGCTCATTAAATTTTTTTTCTTGTTATTATGGTTTTTTCTACGACAACTCTCTTTTCTATTCTCTTAAAACTTCTTTTTAAGGTTTATCTCTTTGATCTATGAAATAATATTTACAAGCTATAATAGCAATGGTTTGATCTTGGAATTAGTTCCTAGACTTGTTGAAGTGAAAATTCTGGAGATGAAACATTGCGGATGTCATCACCCGTACGATGCATCAACATGGCCACAGCAGAACAGATCGAAGACAACCTCGTCTGACTTGGTTTTGCATCTTTTTTCGATTTATATGGTTAGTTTTTTGATTGGGGAGCTATTGATTTGGCTTTTCAAATTTTGAAGAATCTTGAAAATCCTTGGTCGTTCCCCTTCGATCTGTAATTTTGGCTTTGTTTCTTAGGTTGGTTTTTTCAATTAGCATCAGAGCAATGTGTTTAAGAGATTTTAGCATTTCTTTGTTGTTTGGAACCTTAGATAGTGGAAACTAAGGAGTTTCCAATCTTCCTAGTGGTGAATGCTATCGTCGCAATCTTCACAGTGTGTTAGTCTTCAATTTGATAGAGCTTTCTAAATTTGCTTGGGGTCAATTTGCAATTCTCTGAATATTTTGAAGGTACCTCATAATTTCTTGAATTATTGGGTACTCTGCAATTTTCAGAATCTTTGAATTTTGTTTTTGTTGATTGGATTAGCATTTCTAATGGCAAGTGGAAGTTCTCACTCACTTTAGGCAATTAGTGTTAAGCTAATAGGCACCAACTACACGTATTGAGCCTATGTTATGAAGAATTTCTTGTTAGGCAAAAACATGTGGTGTTGCATCATTGGGACTAAGATAGCTCAAATGGATGCTAAAGTAGAGAACTATATAGATTTGAAGAATACCTGAGAGGTAAACAATGCAAAGATAATTCCTTGGATCAATAATTTACTTGACCAAGTTATGAGGGTTCATTTGACCAAATTTAGCACAGGTAAGGCTATATGGGATTATCTGGCTACCATGTATGTTCAATCCAATTTTGCTAACACTAGCAACTTGAGCATGATATTTGGGCCACACGACAGGATAATAGTACACAGGAGTTTTATTAAGTTATGATTGAAATTTGGGGTAAACTTGCACTCACTGAGCCAGCTGGATTATATGCTATTGAGCCATACTGCACCTATAGAGAGGAACAACGGTTGATAAAATTTCTTATGGCTTTAAGACAAGATTTTGAAGGGCTTCGTGGATCCATTCTTTATCACACACCACTTCCATCTGTAGATGCTATCTTTAATGAACTATTGGCTGAGGAAGTCCATCTAAAGAACCTCTTTGGAAAACGACTATTACCTATACCGTTGCAGACAGTTTTTGCAATTTCTTCTAAGCCTAACTTTAGTTCTTAGAATAAATTTGCACGAGTTAGAGTTGCTATGGATGAATGTAGTTTTTATCATGAGAAGTGACACTAGAAGGCTCAATGTCCAAAACTAGCAAATAAATCCGCACGAGGATCATCATCTTAGCCATTTAAGCCTAAGATTCACACTGTGGCTGTTGCCCCACTAGTTGAGGACTCCTTTTCCCTCATCCACTCTGTGATCCATCTTTAATTTGTTGTAAAAACTTATCTCTCTTTAGTAGCTTAATGCATTGTCTGTGTCCTCTTCGGTAGGTTCATTTATTTTGGGCCCATTAGATATATCTTCTGATAGTTGGATTTTTTACTCTAGAGCTACTCATCATATGACTAGTAGCTCCTCTATATTTGTTTCTATTCTCTCTCCTCCTATATTGATACCTACTGTCAATGGAAATCAAATGTCCTTGGCTATTATTGGATCAGTTGTCTCTCCATGTTTAACCCTCCCTAATGTATATTATATTCCTCATCTTATTTTTGTTAGTCAGGTTTTTTACTTTGGATATTTAGTCACGTTCTCTTCTTTTGGCTGTGTTGCGTAGGACCCTCAATCTCAAAAGTTAATTAGGACATGCCGTAGGAAGGGGGGTTTGTATGTTCTAGACTAGCTACTCGTGCCTGCTATTGTTGCTACCACTTCTTATTTGTCCACTTCTCCCCTTGAACTTATTCATTTTGATGTATGGGGACCTGCCCCTATTGCAACTAAAAGAGAATTATAATGTTATGTTTCATTCATTAATGATTATACTAGATATCGTTAGGTGTTTTTAACAAAGAAGTGTTCTGAGATATTTTTGATTTTCTCTTCTTTTCGAATTGTTATTTGTACTCAATACTCTTCCACAATTAAATGCTTTCAATGTGACTTCGAGGGTGAATACACTTTAAATGCATTTCTCAATCTTTTACAGTCTGATGGTACTCATCATTAATCTTCTTATACTGGTACACTTGAACAGAATGGTGTTGTAGAATGCAAACATAGATATCTTGGAAATTGCACTCACTTTTGCTCTCTGTAGATGTTCTTAGTCCTTTTTGGGTGAAGCTGTTCTCACCGCTGTACATCTCATTAATCGCATCCCTACTGCTTTCACCTCTGGGATTTCTTCTTCTGAGAAACTCAACTCACCTGATTTTTTTTTTTGTAATGCCTCATGTTGTGTGCACCAAACTATCGTCTCGATCTTCATTGTATTTCTTTGGGATATGATGAGGGCCAGAAGGGATATTGATGTCATGATCCAGTTACGGATCAACTCTTTGTCTCTTGTCATGTTATTTTTTTGGAGCATCTTTTATACTTTTTTATACCTACTGGCACATCATCTTTGCATCAATCTGATCTTTTTTTTTTCTTACCCTTTTTTCCTATCATGTTTCCTACAATATGTTGTGAAGGATATGTTAGTTTTTGATATTCTTTATTACATGCTACTCGTCCTCCTATTATATGCACTTACTCTTGCACTACAGCAAAAACTCTAGCATCTCCACCATCTTCTCCTCCTATGACTGTGGCCCCCTCAAAAACTGAGATTGTGGATCTTGGCTCTCGCTATCCTTCACGTATATATGAGTGTCCTGATTGATTCGCTTTCTCTTCTTCATGTTATTCTATTGATTTTTGTTCCTTTTCTAGCTTATGTTCATTCTCTTTCTGAACCTACTTTCTCCAATGAGGCTATTCTTGATCCTCTTTGGCAACAGGCTATGGATGAGAAATTATCTGCTTTTCACAGAACTCATACTTGGGATTTGGTTATTCTCCCTCGGGTAAGCATGTTGTAGGCTACAAATGGGTCTATAAGATTAAGATCAATTTCGATGGCTCTGTGGAATATTTTAAGGCTCGTCTTGTGGCAATAGGTTTTGCACAAGAGTATGGCATTGATTACGAAAAAACATTTGCTCTAGTGGCTAAGATGACCACTGTTCGTTTTCTTATTGCTGTGGCTGCAGTTAAACACTTGGCTTTCTATCAAATGGATGTGAAAATACTTTTCTCAATGGTGATTTGACTGAAGATGTGTACATAAAACTTCTTCCTGAGCTGCCTCATTCTTTGAGCATGTGTGCAAACTTCGTAAATCTTTGTATAGTCTCAAGCAAGCACTCCAGTCTTGGTTTGCGAAATTCTCTTCCGTTAATTGTGACTTGGGTTTTCATTCATTTGATAATGACTCTGCTCTATTTCTTCGCTTAACTTCATCTGGATGCATTATTCTTCGTCTCTATGTTGATGATATGATCATTACTGGAGATGATGCTACGGGCATCATATGGCTTAAAGCTCAGTTGCAGGATCATTTTAAAATGAAAGATTTGGGTTCCTTGTGCTACTTTCTAGGTATTGAAGTCGCTTCTTCCCTTAAGGATTATCTTCTGTCGCAATCCAAGTAATTTTTGAAATTATTGCGCAGGCTCGGTTATCAGATTCTTTGACTATGAATACTACATTAGAACTCAATGCTCGATAATCTTCTTCTGATGGTTATTCTTTATGTGGTCCCACCTTATATCACAAAATTATTGGGAGTCTTGTGTCTATTACTATGATTCGCCCATATATATCCTATGCTGTTCATATTGTTAATTTGTTTCTTCGCCAACCATTGTGCATTGGGTAGTTGTGCTTTATCTTCTTTGCCATCTTCGAGGGACCATGCATCAGAGTTTGTTATATTCTTCTTCCTTCTCTCTTACCTTACAAGCTTATTCAGATGCTGATTGGGTTGGTGATTCTACAGATCGGAAATCTACCACTGGCTTTAGCCTGTTTCTTGGTGATTCTCTTATTTCCTAGAAAAGCAAGAAGCAACTCGTTGCATGCTTTTCTACTAAAACTGAATTCCTTGCTATGGCTAGCACCACTGCTGAGATTGTTTGGTTGCGCTGGTTACTCATGGATCTTGGTGTTTCCCTTTCTACTTCTACCTTGATGTATTGTGATAACACAAGTGCTATTCAAATGTAGTATTCATGAATGTACCAAACATATTAAGATTAGCTCATTTTGTATGTCATTTTCTTCAGTTTGGCACTATTTCTTTCCCTTGTCTTCCTTTTACTAGACAGTTAGTAGATTTTTTCACAAAGTCTCTTTCAGTTTCTTCTTAGCAAACTCTTGATGTTTTTCTCCTACCTCTTCATTAAGTTTGAGTGGAGGCAGTTTAGCCCTATTAGTATTAAGTGTAGTTTAGTAAAGTAACTCTTTTGTAGTTGCCTTACCATATAAAGTGCTCATTATTCTAATTTTTTTTTTAATTTATATGTTTTTTCCTATGTAATGTACAGCAGCTCTCTTTTCTATTCTCTCAAAACTTCTTCTTCTTAGGGTTTAGTTCTTTGATCTATGAAATAATATTTACAAGATGATATATTTTCTTTTTGGCAAGAGGTTCAAATTGATGACCTCTACTTTAATTGGATGAGATCTTATCGCTGAAATGCCTTCGTGTGAACTATATCATGTGATAAATTCATGTATCAATGTGGAGTTCTCATGGGGCTTTCAAAATGTCCTCTAAAAACCATATCCATTCATATATAAATATGTCATATTTCTTCACAAAGAAAGGATGAGCTTCTGGTTTATGGAGTTATATATCAGGTGATATATTTTCTTTTTGGTATCCTCACCAAAAGTGGACTAATCACCTAGAGCTTCTGACCCACCAGAACTAAAGTTAGGTAATGGCAAGAGGTTCAAACTGATGACCTTTATTTCAATTGGTAGAGATCTTGTCACTGAATTGTCCTTGTGTGAACTATATCACGTGATAAATTCGTGAATCAATTAATGTAAACATATCGTGAATTGATTAAAGAGGTATCAAGGGGATACCACCAAAATACAAGAGAACCATTAATAAACAACTCAATAATCCCAAAACTTTGTAAAAGCTAAAAATATAAGGATGAGTTTGTGATTGTTAGGAAACTATCAACCAAAGACGCTTACTGTGGTTATTGTTATTTCAACAAGCAATTATCATGGAATCTTTGAAAATTTTACTACCATGCTTACAGATTATAGACGATGTGCAGGTTGATTGATGAGACGAAGCATCATATTCTGAAAGCAGCACACCCTTCTGGTTTATCTGCAAACAGAGGCTTCTTTGGGTGCAGGTCTGTTTATTTTTGGTTGAATGTGATTAAAGTTACTGCAACATATATCTTCATATAGAGAATAGTGGTTTGATTGAAGTTATTGTTTCCATTCTGGCCTTGCTAGCTTCTTTCGTTGGATTGCTTGAATAACTTTTATAATTTTTCTTCAAATTCTTGTACATGGTATCAAAACCACGTTGAATTCTTTTCATTTAAATAAATAAATAAATAAATAAAATCTTTGGTACAAATTCCCTTGAGGAAGAGACTTGGTATAATCTACGACAAAGGCAGCTTAGTCCTGCCGAAGGACCTTTGTTCAAGAAAATACTACTAACACATAAATTTTTGGGTATTTTTTTTTATACTATAGCTGGTTGGAAAAAACACTACTATATATAAATTTTTGAGTTAAAAAATTTAGGTTATGGACTAATGTCCTTATAATTTGAATATTTTTTCTTAGCTGTTATAAATATTCCAAAATATGACAGCCCAATTAGTTTTATTATCTATACATAAGTCAATTCATCACTTATTATTAATGACAAAAAAATTAAAAGAAAAAAGTCTGAAATTTAAATGCCCTTAGAAATTTAAGCATATAAAAATATTCTTAGTCCCTAGAAATTTGAGCGTATAAAAATATTCCTAGTCCGCATATCTTAAAATTTTAAACCCATTATAAACAATCTAATTTTAAATAATGTTTAAAAATTGGGGAAAAAAAAAAGTAAAGAAGAAAAATCGAAAGGCATAAGATTAGCCATGCAAAACCAAAAAAATCAGTTTCTATTATAATTACGGAGCATACATTTTTAATTATAAGTATTATTAAGTTTTTGGGCCATTTTTTTTAATTGTGGAACGTGGATTTGCCCTCGCACCCCTCCCCTCCCGCCGTCCTCCCCCACTCCCAAAAAAAAAAAACAAAATGTAGTTGTCTGGAAGCTCTTTGTGAGTTGGTAACATTTACTTGTTTTTGGGACGTCATTCTCTAGCATAGCAGGGATTAATGTGTTCCTTGTTTTTGGGTTGTTCACTGTCAATTGATTATTCTGTTCCTTTTGCCTCGGTCAACTTTTTTATTGTATCATTATTCTAACCAGTTTGACGGTGAATGTACCGGAAGGCCGTCCCCATAAGGTACTGGGGCATGATATACATGTATTCAAGAAATTTTATATTCCAAGGGTTAGGATCCAATTTTGGACATTGAAGTAATTGTCTTTCATTTGGCACCCTTTGTGAACAGGCATTTTTCTCGCACAAACCAGCTGTTGGAGCAAATGGGAATGTCTACTATTGATTGGCAACTATAATCCAGAGAAGCTGTTCTAGTTTTCTGACTACGTGTCTTTTTATTGTACCTGTCTGGCAAGACATGAATGTTAGTAGGTATGTAAAGTTGCTTTCGATACTATTTAGCTGCTTTTGGCTGATGATTTTGGTCAGATGTATGAATTAACTGAAATTTCATCAGCAACGCGGACTTTAACTGTGTGGTGTTGAATTTAATTATGTTATGTTGCTTTATATACTGATCTAGTTGATGATCTCTTTCTTATGGATGCAACGCAAGGCATAAAAATAACAAGACAATTGAAATGTGATGCAATCCCCGTGCTATGAAGTTTTGTGGGTCTTTTTTTTTTCCCCACATCCACTATTGGCTCTGTAGTAGCAGCTAATTTTTGTGACTATGATAGGACTGTTAGGTGCTGCTCTCTACCCTCCCCCCAAAAAAAAAAGTTAGGTCGCTACTGGAAATTGGGGTTTTATGGTGATCGTTAAAAATGTAAAAGTGGTTGCTAATATGTTTTAGTGGTGGCTTGGCGACCGTAGAGAAGGGGTCGTATTTGCATCATCGATAAAAAATTATTAGCGACCGCTTCGACGATTGTTGTTTTATTTGTGACGATAATGGTGACCGCTAGCAAGTTAATGATTTTGGCTTTTGGGTGGTCGCTAATATTTAGAAATGGTCGCTACTTCTTTTCCGCAAACTTGGCACCAATTCTTCGCCGTTTGGCGAGTGGATAGTAGCAACCGTTATAGGTGGTTTCAAAAGCCATGATTATATTTTTTAAATTATTTTATAGAAATATTTTTCATTAGTGACTGTATATGGCAGTCGCATTAAGGTTTTTTTATTTTTTTAAAATATTTTATTTGAATTTTTAATTTTTTTATTAATTTTTTAAATGTATTTATTATTTAGGGTTAAATATCAATTTGTCCCTTAAAATATCAATTTTTTTTTTACTTCCCCTTTCAACTACCAATTGAACTCTCTTCCTCCCTCAACTATCATTTTTTTGTTTAATAAGGACAAATCACATTTTCCATCCATTTATTAGATGGAAAAGTTAGTCTCAAGGTTATATTAATCTTTTATCTTAAATATCCATTTATTCCTTAAACTATTACATTTTTTTACTTTCCCCTTGATTTTTTTTACTTCCCCACTTGATAAATACAAATATATTATCCTCAAAAGTGTGAATGCATAAATAAACGTGTGGATGCATAATAAAAAAGTTATTGGATTGTTATACCATCTATATAATAAAATACAACATTTGACGAGACATTTGTCTCGGTCATCATTTCACCAAATTATCACTTATTATATATCTATAGTAAAACACATTCTTTGAATTTAAATTTGAAATTCAAATAAATATATATATTATATTTTGTAAAATTATACAAATTATATTTTACTTATATTATTTGTTATTATTAAGTAATGTATAGATGCGTGTGCATCGTATTATTTTTACGGGTGATGTTTATAATTTGTTTGTTTGCCAAAACAAAAAAAATTATGCAATGTCTATGCAATTAAATAAATAAGCCAGTAGTTTTTGTGTGAATCTTTTTTGTCACATGTCGACTTACACGTATTGCGTGTGTTCCAGTCTCTAATTAAATGAAAACCACCATTATTAAATCAAACTGGTAAGATTATTATTATATATAAAGTAGGTCAATTGCAGTGTAAAATAACTCAATTTCAACCCCATCAATCCCGAAAAGAGGATTTTTTGAAATAAAAATGTGTTGCTTGATACTTACAAGTCGGTTTTCTTTCGATGGGATACTGTGACTTATTTATTTTTAAATAAAATTTAGTTAACTTTGTCTAATAAGTATCTATACATTATTTAATAATAACAAATAATATAAATAAAATATAATTTGTATAATTTGTGTAATTTGTATAATATATAATATATATATTTATTTGAATTTCAAATTTAAATCCAAAAATGTGTTTTACTATAGATATATAATAAGTGATGATGTGGTGAAATGATGATTGAGATAAATGTCTCGTCAAATGTTGTGTTTTGTTATATAGATGGTATAACAATCTAATAACTTTTTTATTATGCATCACACGTTTATTTATGCATTCACACTTTTGAGGATAATATATTTGTGTTTATCAAGTGGGGAAGTAAAAAAATGTAATAGTTTAAGGGGCAAATGGATATATAAGCTAAAAAACTAATATAGACTTGGGATTAACTTTTCCATCCATCTATTGAATGGAAATGTGATTTGTTCTTATTAAACGAAAAAATGATAGTTGAAGGGGGAAGGGAGTTTAATTAGTAGTTGAAGGGGGAAGTAAAAAAAAAAATTGATAATTTAAGGGGCAAGTAGATATTTAACCCTATTATTTATATTATTTATTTGTAAATATTTATTTCTAAATTAATTTAATTTGATTATAATTTAAATTGCACATGTAATAGAAAATTTTGTAAATAAAATAGAACAAAAATAAATGTTATTTATATATACAAAAAAAGGTACAAAATTTAATTTCAAATAATTAATTTACAAAATATGAACAACAAAATAAAAAAAAACAAAAACAAAAACAAAAGAACTCGGTCACAATCACTCTAATCCAATTCAGAAGGGCTAGTCGCTATTGTCCGGGTCCTACAATGAAATAATAACCGAATGAGAATGTTACAACAAAACCCAAATAAATAAATTTATAAATATCTAATTAGATGTAAATACGAAAACTAATATTTCTAACCTGAGGAGAGGGAGGATGGCTCTGACTTTGAGATAAGCGTCTTTTCATCTCGGTTCAAAGCGAAGCCTCTCGTGCGTTCATCTTCTCATGAAGGGTCTGGAACAGGTCCTCGTCGTGACATCTAGCTTAAGAGAATGACTTCGCTCATGCGATGGACCGGCATGGAATGTTTGCGCGTCGCGTGATCGTGTATTCGTGATCGTAACGTTTGATGATAGAAAAAAAAATCTCAGCTCTCCTCTCTTTGGATTCCCTCTCATTTGGCGGTAGCTCAACCAAACATGTCTTAAACTGATCCTGAGGGAAACATGATAAGATGGTTAAGAAAAATAAGTAACTAAATTATATCAAGCAAAATTGAATATACTCGTTGGCCAAAATATATAAATTAATAACTCGTATGGCCTAAACTTTCGGCGAATTATCATGTCAAGTCGCTAACCACATGGCCATCCGATTAGTCCTTTGGCCCTTCTCCACCCTCTTTTGAATGACAAATTATATGTTAATAGTTTATTATCGTATGACTTGAAAATAAATGAAATTTTTGTATAGTAGGCTAACATTTTATCTCTAGCGGACCTGCATAAAATGGTGAGCCCCCTCTTTGTGGGGGGGGGGGGGCTCCTACAACCCTCAATTCTATGAATTCCTTGAGGCCTCCACCTGTTTCCATTTCTTATCAATCAACTTTTGTAAGTTACACTTTATAACTTAAAAAATTAAGAGAAAAAATTTAGATTGCAATCTACTCACCTATGCCTTGTCGGTCGACCAGTAATAGACAATCTTAGCCTACTGGTGGGGGGGGGGGACGCCTGACGGGACACGCTGAATGACATCAGGGTCAGTCTCATGACCCTTCCAATAGGTCAATTTTACCTTATTCTCATGGTCCTTCCACATCTTTTGGCACTTGCCGTAGCAAATGTCCTAAAAGTTTGGAGGAACCTTAACTACATTAGCTTAAAAATGACAAATTATAGGATATTGTTTAATATTGTAAGTTTCAACACAGACACGATGTACAACATAAGCAAAATATGATACATGCACCTTGGTCTAGAGGCCCTTAAATGCGTCGAGCGGGAGGGTGTCCCAGTTGAGGGTGGTAAGCGAGAATATGATTAGATTTTAGACCATGTGCTGGAGCTGAGAGATGAGGGACCATTTGCCCTTCCTCACTGGGTGGGGCGCATCATCCCAATCCATGGTCATCCACTGTGCCCTGCAGTTCCATTGCAACAATGCCTTTGAAGGCCCTTTACCAGACCTAGAATGCTTCCTTAGAGTGGGAAATCTATTGTATACAAATTATTAAGTTTAATGAGTTAAAAGAAAAAAAATTTAACAGTTAAAAAATATCTTAAACTAATTAATTTATAATTGACGCTGAATGTGCCTCACTATGTGTTAAAGGACGCATCGACATAAAAGGGTGATGGTGGGATAGTGTTTACCAAGCTACTGCCCGCACAAGATAGGCTGAGACGCTCGGCCATCGTTCTAGGACCAGATCTCCCCTTAGAACATCCGACTATGTTTGTGTACATGTTCACAAGATAGATTTATTAAAATTTCGAAAAAATAGATATTAAAAATAAATTTTGTTAGGATAAAAAAGTACACAACCTTTTATTAGTCATGTAAGTTAATGGTATTTCCTTCGACGGTCTCCTTAACCCAACTAATATCTTTCTCACGTTGGACGATCACATCCTAGTCAAGAGCTTGTTGGATGAATGTGTCAATATCTAGTTTATCGCATTCGATCTGATACACCTCATTCTCGACGTTGTAATTGTAATTTGCCAGTTACGTTTGACTCGATCTTCGATATTATAAATTTGCTCTGCCATTAACACCAGTATGTGGGGTTCATAGTGTATTCGTGCATCCTGGTATAACTAATTGTTAAAGTTTACCAATTTAAATTGGTACTTATCAGTTTAATCTCACGGATTAGATCGGCCTAGTTAAACTTGAACAATAGAAATCTCAAACTGCGATTATATACAACTTTAATAATGTCGTTTAATTGGTTCTAGTAGTAACTTCTGTCGGCGGATGGACAATTAATGCCACTATTTTGCATAACTTGCCTATTGTCTATTTATTTGATGTGAAATTGAAAGCCATTAATATAGCAAGTTGTGTAACATTGGGCCGTCATATAAGGGCCATCAACTAACTTGTTCATTTCATTAGTTGAAATAGGATGGCTAGTGCTTCATAAATTGTAAATCTATGTAGTTTCTCACGTATTAATTAAATACAAATGCAAAGTAATATATAGGATATATAAAAGTACATGTAAATATTTAATATATACATAATTCTTAAGCTAGTCGTGAAAAGATTGATAACGGGACATTTGAATTTGACTATCTGTTGTGCGAGACATATCTCGTTTCAGCTCATTTTTGTGTTTCTTGCAATGTAAATCAAATTGTGTTATTGATAAGCACGATAATTAGTTCAAGTATTGCATAATTTCCTCTCTCTGTAAGGGTAAATGACTTACTGAGTTAATGGCACGACCGATTGGGTGTTGAAGAGCATGAACTGATGAGCTTGGATCCACTCGATGTAGTGGAGATCAAATGACGTGCCCTTCCCAACAAGACCTTCATTTAACTTTGTTTGAACATTGTCGTTAAGATATACAGCGCAAAAATTGGTGTACCCATCCATCAAATAATCCTTGGCTATGGATGCCTCCAATCGAGCTTTGTTATGCACATACCTCCTCAGTGTGTTCATGTACCTCTTTATCGGATACATCCACTTGAATTGGATAAGGCCACTAAGCTGGGCATCATCAGTTAGGTGTATGGTCAAGTGAACTATTACATCAAAAAAACGTCGGTGGAAAAATTTTATTTAGATGGCACAGTGTCAAAGCAATTTTCTCCAAATCTTCCATACGAAGAACTCTATAACACAACTGTCTGAAGAAGTTACTGATCTCAATCAACGGCTCCATCACATTCTTAAGTAGACAATTCTTTACCGCTATAGACAGTAACTGTTGAATGAGAACGTGATTGTCATGATTCTTCAAACCCTATATCGTCCTTTTGCTCATGTTCACTCGTTTGGAAATATTTGAGCAATACCCATTAGGCACCTTGACATCCTTTAGGATTGATAAAAAGGCATCATTCTCTTCTTTGCTTGTAGGCCTTGTTTGGTAGGGCAAAAACTTACCAAAAGTAGTCAAAAGATACAAAAAGTTATCAATATTTTTTCTAAACTTTATCGATTTCCTGATCCATGTGTTAGTGACAGACATCATAGCTGTCAACTTTTCTGTTCCCCATTCAAATCGGAGCTGGAGATTTTATTCGATGGGTTTCTTTTTAAATCCATTAGAACGAATGATTTCTAGCTTGTTCCAATAGGTCTTTTTGTTACCTGACATCTCCACTTGCAAAGAACCTAACACCATTCTTGCTTTTTTTTTTTTTTTTTCTAGGCTGTTCCAATGTTTCTTTTCTTGGTCGTTCCAACGGAATTTTTGGTAGATTTTGGTAAGTCGTCCTGTAGACACATAAATTTTAGCTAATCAAATATTACCAAGTGTCAGGTAAAAGCCCAATTAAATTGGCAAAATAAATCTTGTCACGTGTTTCGTTGAAGATTTCAAGAAAATTGGATATATAGATGAATCACAAGATGCCACGTGTAAAAGTGATGCAACCTAAAGATGATAAGACTTGACCAATCAAATTGAGCCACTTGTCAACAGGGCCCACTGCTAAAGATAATTATTATTTTTTAATTTTTATCTCTTAGAAAATAAATAAATAAGAGATAATTGTTTAAGAAGTATAATGCTATCTTAACTCTTTGATATTATCTCTTATTTAATAAATAAAATAATGAGATAATTATCTTGAAGAAGTTAAGTCCTACTGTGACTCTCTCCTTCACATCTAAAAATAGGGCTCACTACCAAGAATAAAAACACATTCTTCTGCATACAAGAAGACTCTGCTGGATCAAGCTGTCAAAGTTCCACCGACTCTCAAGCAACAAGAACGTACACGTGTTGGTTTGAGATCAAGCTGCGAGCCTTCACATCAATATTTTGAAAAGAAGAATCAGATGATTTTATTTCTTTGACTAGAAATTCAGAGATTGTATTCCACTTTTCTACAAATCAATAAAAATTTGATTTTTTGTTATAAATTTGTGTTTATTTTCCAAATATGAAATTTGTGTGTACAAATTTCTGACATGCCCGGTGGGACAATCTCTGCCTCTCATATTATCTTTTCATCAAACTAAATCAACCAAGCTCTTAATGGCTCCCAAGAACAACCGTTCGAAGGTTCCAGATCTGAACGCTGAAGGCTCTAAATCTGCCGTCGGCAACATTAGCTCATGGTCTACTACTCAAAGCATTGGCCTGGTCGCACTAGTTATGGCTGAAGTGCTGAAGCAAGTCTCACTACTACCGAAATCAATACCTGATTTCAATCCAAGTTTGTTGAAGACAACATCCATGTCACTAAGTTTTCCATGGGGCAAAGATACTGCAAAACCGAAGACATATGTTTCTGCAATTTTGGAAAAGGCTTTGTTACATCGTTCAACGTCTCAAGGATCTGATTCAAGTGTCAAGCTCCAATCTAGCCAAAAGGAGATTAATAATTCAAGCAGTGCTGAATCCAACTCTCTTCCAGAAACTCCTCAATTAAAGTTTTAAGTTGCATGATGATTTCGCTGGTTCTCAAAGCTCGATAGCTATTGATGTGATGATGACAAATACGACATCGTTAGAGAAACAAGTCAACTCGCTATTGAAGATTATGGAGAATATGATCACTAAATTGAAGCAATCATGACTAAGCTGAACAATACTAGAGAATCAAGCCAAAATCCTGCTCCTCTAAAACCACAAAAAGTGACTGAATCATTCAGCAAGCAAGAAGAAATTCCAAAAAGTTTGCTGGTCTCTGTTGATGGTTTCGTCGCTATTAATTAGCTGAAAGAGTTCATTTTGGGCACCCTCAAAGACAAGAACGAGAAAATCCCAAAATTTTATCTCACATACGTTAAGCCTTACACTGATCAGATTAATCAACTGAAGATGCCAGTTGGTTACCAACCCCAAAAATTTCAACAATTTGCAAAGCAATATGTTGCTTATTTTGTGGAAACCTGCAGTAACGCTGGAATTGATGGAGATCTTCTGGTTAAGCAGTTCGTTCAAACTCTCAAGGGTAATGCATTCGATTGGTACTGCAATCTAGAGCCTGGCGCCATTGACAGCTAGGAGCAACTGGAGTAAGAATTGCTCAACATATTCTATAGTTCCTGTCGTACTGTAAATATGATTGAGCTCACCAGTGCTCGCCTGTGAAAAGAACCTGTCATTGACTTCATCAATAGATGGAGAAATTTGAGCCTCAATTGCAAGGATAGGTTGTCTGAAGCTTCAGCAATCAAGATGTGCGTTCAAGGCATGCATTGGAGGCTTCATTATATCTTCCAAGGCATCAAGCCTAAAACTTTTGAAGAATTGACTACTCGTGCTTACGACATGGAGCTCAGCATCGTTGGAAGTTGTAATCAAGGGCTGCCGATTCAAAAATCTCCCAAAGGAGGAAACAAGCCAGAAAACAATCACAAAGGGAGTAACACTTTCTCCAAATTAGCCAATAAAAAATCCATGTCTGTTTCTACTACACCAGTAAATCTAAAAAAAACGAGACGGAGAAGGTCGAATCCAACCAAGGAAGAGGATGGAAAAAACTTACGCTTGAAGAAATGTAAGCAAAGGAATATCTGTTTCCTAATTTTGAAGTTCCTCGAATGCTCGAGGATTTGTTAAAACTAAAGCTCATTGAGCTTCCAAAGATGAAGCTGATAAGGTTAATGATCTAAACTATTGTAAGTATCATTAATTAATTAGCTATTCCACCAAGCAGTGTTTCATCCTTAAAGAAAAATTATACAACTGGCAAGTTAAGGAAGATCCTTCTAGAAAGAAGAGAATGAGGTTGCAGCCACCAACCAAACTGCTACTGTGATTGGATTAGTGGATCCCACACCTAAAAATTTGATTCTTGACCTATCAAGATTTGAAATTTAATTTAGATCTTTTGATCATGTTAAAATAATCATTCAAGACTATTTGCAAATTCCTGATACACCATTGTTGAAGTGTAAAAATAACACTAATGAAACAGTGGACTCAATTGATTCAGCTGAGGAAGGGTGGACATTTGTCACTCGCAAAAGAAAGAGCAAGTCGAAGTTTCATCACCCTCAACTTGCTCATTGACAACGTGACATTGACCGCATTGTTCCACGTGATCGATGCTAGAACTTCATACAATATATTGTAGGGTCGGCCTTGGATCCATGAGAATGATGTGGTTCCTTCTACTCTCCATCAATGCCTTAAGTATTACCATGATAATGAAGTTAGAAAGTTTGTAGTTGATGTGAAGCCATTCACTAAAGCTGAGTCGCACTTTGCTGATGCTAAGTTCTACTTGGCACATATTGTAGTGGAAGAGATACAACCAATTAGTACTTCATCAACGTACAAGTTATAACGAAGTGACAATCCTTAAGATGATAAAAGTGGCAAGATTGTTGATAAAAAAAAAGGAATCAGCAAACTGATCAAAAGTGGCGATGAGAAGTGCAACGTGGAAGCCTCTAAGAATGCCACTCCAGTACTTCGTTATGTGCCAAAGGCTTGAAGAGTTGATGATCAAGCCTTGGATGGACTAACACTTCCCATCACCAACATCAATCAAACAAAGGTGACTACGCCATTCCCAGGATTTGTTCGGCCAACACGAAGTCCTAAAGTAGAGCATGGAGACCTACCTTCAACACACATAGATGAGGCTTTGATCCAAATGCATACAAGATTCTCGCAAAGGTTGGATATAATTCAATGGAGTCTTCCACCTTTGGAAAGTCACCACTAGAAGCTAATGGACAAGATGTACATAAGTTGAACTTGACTCAAAAGATGCTAAGACAATAGTGATACGCTGTACAGAATTCTCATGCAGGCCTTGGTTTCACTCCACCTGCTCTAATGCGTACCATTATAAAAAAAAATTAGCCAACTACATTATTGTCGAAGAAGATGAACCTCCAATTCTAGTTAAGCTTTTAGTCTTTGATTGTCTAGAAGAAGCAAATCCATAACGTCAGCTATTGATTGTTTGGAAGGGGCAAATCCAAGAGTATCAGTTTTTGAATGTTTAGGGGAGAAAAAGTCAAAAGGCTCAATCTTTGACCAGCTGGGGGCAAACAATTTGGCATTAAATGAAGTTATCGCATCCCTTGCACTTGAAAGATCTGTTAAGAGTAGATTGGGAATCCCTAAGAAGACCATTGAAAAGAAAGAAAAGATCAATGTCATCTTAGAAGACCCCAAAGATCTCAGAAGTAAAATACCATCCCGCAAGAAGCGTCTTACTACGCTAGTAGTGACAGCTGAAGAAGAATTGAATGTGAGGTGACAAACAGTAGTAGTCACGAAATTTTCTGCTAAAACATCAAGGGTCTTCTTTGAGGAAGAAAACATTGAATACTCATTCCACATCAGTGCAAGTGATGGAGAAATTCAAGTGGAAGATGAAGATGCTCTACTGGAACTTAAAGAAGGTGTTAAGTTCACTGTTGATGACTTGAAAAAAATCAACCTTAGTACACCAGAAGACCCTCGACCTATTTATATAAGTGCTCTCCTAAGTCCTAGGGAAGAAAAAGATTATGTTGAGCTTCTCACAGAGTACATAGTTATCTTCGCTTGGAGCTACAAAGAAATGCCTAGATTAGACCATAAAGTTGCTTTCTATCATTTAGTAGTTAAGTGAGGTGTTTGACCAATTAAACAAGCTTAATGTTGATTTCGACCGAAGTTGATTCCAAAGATTGAAGTTGAGGTCAATAAACTCATTAAAGCGGATTTACCTGAAAAGTCAAATATCCAACATGGATCTCGAGTATAATTCCTGTCAAAAAGAAAAACGGACAAATTCATGTATGTGTCGACTTTTGGGATCTCAACCATGCTTGCCCAAAAGATGACTTTCTGCTCCCGTTGACATAACTTAAGGTGGATGCTACCACTTGTCACGAAGCCTTGTCTTTTATGGACGGCTTGTCTGGTTACAATCAAATTCGCATGGCACCGTGAGATGAAGAGTTGACATCTTTTTGTACACCTAAAGGCATTTACTGTTACAAAATAATGCCATTTAGATTGATGAATGTAGGGGCCACTTATTAAAGAGAAATGCAAAAGATCTTCAACAATATGTTTCATAAAAATATTGAATATTACGTGGATAACCTTGTTGTAAAGTTGAGAAAGAGGGCAGATCATCTTCAAGATCTAACGAAGGTTTTTGACCGCCTACGTCAATACCAGCTCAAGATGAATCCCTTGAAGTGTGCCTTTGGTGTTACATCTGGAAAGTTCCTTGGGTTTATTATTCGTCATCCCGGTATTGAAATAGACCAAACCAAACAAAGATTGACGCTATCTTGAAGATGCCTGAACCTTGAAATATTCATAAGTTTAAAAGTCCACAGGATCAATTGGCTTATCTTTGGCGATTCATTTCAAATTTAGCTAGTCATTATCAGCCATTCAGCCAGCTAATGAAGAAAGGAATTCCTTATAAATGGGATAAAGATGCAGTAATGCCTTTAAAAGTACTATGGATTATTTGATGATATCACCAGTATTGGCCACTTCTATTCTTGGGAAGCCATTGGTTCTATATATTACTGCACAAGAACAGTCTGTTGGGGCTTTACTTGCTCAAGAAAATAAGAAAGGAAAAGAAAATGCCCTTTACTATCTTAGTAGGATGATGACCCCCAATGAGCTGAACTACTCGTCAATTGAAAAGATGTGTTTGGCCTTGGTGTTTGCAATTTAAAAGTTGCGGCATTATTTTCAAGTTCACGCTGTTTATCTCATCTCTAAAGTCAATCCCGTCAAGTACATCATGTCGAAACCAGTTTTATCTGATTGACTAGCTAGATAGCCTCTTCTTCTTCTTCAAGAATTTGAGATCATTTACGTGCCTCAAAAAGCGGTTAAGGGACAAGCCTTAGCTGATTTGGTAGCTGATCATTCCATGCCTACTGCTTGGGAGCTATCAGAAGAACTACCAGATGAAGACATCCTCTATGTAGAAGTTCCACAACCATGGAAAATGTATTTCAATGGAGTAGCTCATTACAGTAAGCGAGAGCTGGTGTAGTGTTTCTCACACCTGAAAGAGATGTGTTGCCTTACGCCTTCACTCTTACACAGCTCTGTTCAAACAACAAAATTGAATATCGAGCACTCATACTTGGGTTAGAAATGGCAGTTGACATGAAGCAGTTAAAACTCAATGTATATGGAGATTAAAAATTGATAATCAATCAGTTGCTCAACATTTATGAAGTAAGAAAACCTAAAGTTGTTCCTTACTACAATTATGCAATTTAATTGAGAGGATAACTTGGCGGTGTTACTTTGGAATATGTACCAAGGAAAGATAATAAACAAGCGGATTCTCTGGTCAAGCTTGCTTCAACACTTGCATTGCCTAATTAAGAGACACAAATCCCAATTTGTCAAAGGTGGGTCATTCCTCCACTCTTCGATAACGAAGATAATGATCAAAGAGATGTAAATGTAATATTAGTCTTTGAAATCGAAGAAAATGATTGGCGTCAACCTTTCATTGATTATCTACTTCATCAGAAGTTACCAAAAGATCTGCGTAGAAGAACAGATATAAAGCATCGAGCTTCGAGGTTTGTTTACTACAAAGACACACTTTATCGCCACCCATTCGAAGGACTATTCCTCCAATGCCTAAGAGACATTGAAGCCTCACAAGCTTTAGAAGAAGCTCACTTTGGTGTATGTGGAGCTCAACAATTTGGTCCAAAACTCTATTTTCAAATCAAAAGAATGGGCTACTATTGGCTTACGATGATGAAAGACTCTATGAAGTACGCTAAAAGATGTCAAGCTTGCCAATTCTATTAAAACTTTATACATCAACTGCTAGAACCGTTTCGTCCAACTGTCGCTTCTTGGCCATTTGATGCATGGGGGTTGGACGTAGTAGGGCTATGCCTAAGTCTTTTGCTGGTCATTTGTACATTTTGGTAGCAACTAACTACTACTCTAAGTGGGCTGAAGTTGTACCATAAAGAGAAATCAAAAAAGAAAATGTCGTGGATTTCATTCGCACTAATATTATCTTCAGATATGGTATGCTGCGATACATCATCATTGATAATGAGAAGCCTTTGTACAATAGTTTGGTGAACAAATTATGTGAGAAGTTTAGTTTCAAACAGCACAACTCTTCCACTCTTCCATTCACAATGCACCTGCAAATGGTCTTGCTGAAGCATTCAACAAGACACTTGGAAACCTGTTAAAGAATGTGGTTGCAAAGTCAAAATGAGATTGGCACGAGAGAATTGGAGAAGCTTTTTGGGTCTATCGAATAACATATCGAACATCTACACAAGCTATTCCTTATGTTTTAGTGTATGGCGTGGAAGCTGTTATCTCTCTTGAGCGTCAAATTCCATCATTACAGATTGCTCTTCAAGAAAGTCTCACTCAGGAAGAAAATGCTGGCCTGCGATTGGAAGAACTAGAAGCACTTGATGAAAAGAGACTAGATGTACAGCAGCATTTGGAATGTTATCAAGTTTGTCTTTGCAGAGCATTCAACAAAAGAGTCCACCCTTGATCCTTTCAGAAAGGAGATTTGGCACTCGCTGTGAGAAGACCCATCATTACCACTCAACATATTGACAACAAATTCAACTCTAAATGGGATGGTCCGTATATCGTGCAAGAAGTCTACTCAAATAGGGCATACCAGATAATTGCTGAAGATGGCTTGAGAATCGGCCCCATAAATGGCAAGTTCTTGAAGCGCTACTATTCTTAAAATCATAGCCCCATAAATGGCAAGTTCTTGAAGCGCTACTATTCTTAAAATCATATACTATTCCTAGCCCACGAGTAAAAACTATGAAAGGCACCAAAAAAAAAAAAATGAACTACGCTTAGCTTGATCCTATCTTAGGTACGTAGGTAACTTAGAATCTGTTCCAAGTTTAGTCATTCAATATATATATATATATATATTCCATTCAAATGAACAACGCTTGGCTTGATCCCAACTTGGGTACATAGACAACTTGGAGTCTATTTCAAGTTCAGTCATTCATTTAAATAAAAAAATCCATTCATTCCTTATTGTAAGGAACTACACTTAGCTTGATCCCATCTTGGGTACATAGGTAGTTTGAAATCCTGTTTCAAACTCAGTCATCCAATCAAAACAAAAAAATTGACCTAATTATGAGTAGTGAATTCATAATTCATACTCTTGTTATAAAGCTTGTGATACGCTAAGAACATCTCCAAGAAGTCTTTCCAATGTTGAGATTATAATCTTTATAATAAAGTGAAGATTGCAAGAACAATGCATTTGAAGATGTCTTCTGGCAATAAATTTATAGTAGAAATGAATAGTACACACTAAGTAAGTTCCCAGGAAAGATTAGAGAGGTCACACTCGTCCCACTTAAAACCTAATCTCCTAAACAGAACCTCCTTAGACATGTACATATTCATATTACAAATGAATAGTACACATTAAGTAAGCTCCCAAGAAAGATTGGAGAGGTCACATTGGTCCCACTTCAAACCCAATCTCCTAGAGAGAACCTCCTTAGACGTGTATGTATTTATATTACAAATGAATAGTACACACTAAGCAAGTTCCCAGGAAAGATTAGAAGGGTCACACTGGTGCCACTTAAAGCCCAATCCCCTAGACAGATTCTCCTTAGACGTGTATGTATTTATACTACCACATTGCACTATAGAAAAATAGAGAATCTTCTGATCATGCAGTGAATAATTGTTGAAGGTAACCATGATATGAAAGAAAACAATCTCAACACCATGTGAATCTGATACAGAGATCCTAAAGGCCTTTAATGTAGTCCCCAAGTTAGCTCCAAAAGTTTGGCGGCACGAACGACTTTTAGTCCCAAATTCTTGTCGAAGCCGAATTCAAAGGCTTTGGTTAATGTAGGCGTGAAGTGATGTGGCACGAATGACTTTCAGCCCCAAATTCTTGTCAAAGCCAAATTCAGAGGCTCTGGCTGATGTAGGCGCAAACGGCTATTGATACAAACAAACATTCAGTCCCAAATTCTTGTCGAAACTGAATTCATGGGCTCTATTTGATGCAGTCGTGAACGGCTATTGCCACGAATAAATTTTCAGGCCCAAATTCTTACTAAAGCCAAATTCAGAGGGTCTAGCTGATGTAGATGCGAGTGGTTGTTGGTATGAATAAACTTTTAGCCCCAAATTCTTGCCGAAGCTGAACCTCTGGTTGATGTAGGTGCGAATAGATGCTGGCACAAAAAAGCTTAAGCTCGACGTTGGAGTTGTTAAAAAAAAGTTAGCAATTAAAAAAAATAGTATGTTATTGTGCTCATTCAAAAAAAAGAGGGATGCATGCTGAAAAAAAAAAGAGCTAGCAATTAAAAATAGTGTAGTAAAAAAAAAAGTTATCCTGCTTGTCCAAAAAACGAGAAAGAGAGAGAGAGAGGAAAAAGAAAAAAAATTTGTGCTTGTCAAAAGAAGCAAGTTGCAGGAGCATATTAGAGGACAAGTTGATCATGTGTTGCTAGTTTAGAATTGTTTTAGAACTATAGTGAACACTGGTTTAGTTAAATAAGACTGTTGGGGTTCTTGTAATGCTATTACTTTGGAAAGCAAAACTAAAGTTGAAAAACAAAGTAGCAAGCTGCATTCGGTAAAAAAAAAAAAAAAAAACAAAAGGTAGGCCTCGATTAAAAAAAATTAATTAATTGGCATTGGACGCATGTTGATTTAATATTACATATGTACATATACATATATGTATGTATGAATACTATTAATTGCCTCTGCCAATTACACCATGTACATGAATGTGGAGGCTTAAATGATGGAACAAAAAAAAAAAAAGAAAATCTATTTTTGGCCAAAAAAAAAAAAAGGAGGTTGAGAATTACCTCTACTGCTTCTTACTCGGTGATATGATGTGATTGTGATAGAATAACTATTCTGGACATGCTTGTATTTTATAGGCAAATACAACAAAATCCCAATTAAATTATGATTTAGAATTCTATGAAATCTGAAATTGCAAAAGAAAAAGTCAGTCAGATTTTCATCTCCTCAACAACTTTGGAGTGGTTACAAGCTGGGTGATTATAGATGCTTCGTGAATCGCTGTCCAAGTTAATTGATAATTTTATCTTGATTCCAACTCAAATTTGAAATTTCGAATAAAATTAAATTCATTATTCCAATCCAAATTTGGAATTCAAAATAAATTCAAGTTCGTTATTTTAATTTCTATGTATAGAAATTAAAATATTTAAAGTGTGGCTTGCATCAAATTTAAAAAAATTGTGATTGTACAAGAATCCGTCAAATTCTCAAAATTCGAGACTCGATCACTTTCAACACTACTACAATGTGTATGTGATCAAGTCTCGAGGGGGCATTTGTATACAAAATTTGCCCAATCAAATATTTCCAAGTGACAAATAAAAACCCAATTAAATTAACAAATTAAATCTTGCCACATGTTTCGTGAAAAATTTCAGGAAAATTGGACATGTGGACGAATCACAAGATGCCATGTGTAAAAGTAATGCACCCTAAAGATGACGAGATTTGACCAATCAAATTGAGCCACTTGTCAGCAGGGCCCATTGTTAAAGATAATTATTTTTTTCTTAGTTTTTATCTCTTAGAAAATAAATAAATAAGAGATAATTATTTAAGAAGTATAATGCTATCTTAACGCTTTGATATTATCTCTTATTTAATAAATAAAATAATGAGATAATTATCTTAAAGAAGTTAAGTTTTACTGTGACTCTCTCCACATTTATAAATAGGGGTGACTACCAAGCACAAAGAGACATCTTTTGCACACAAGGATACTTTGTTAGATTAAGCCGCCAAAGCCCCACAGACTATCACGTATCAAGAATACATGCGTGTTGGTTCGTGATCAAGCTGCAAGCTCTTGCATCAACATTTTGAAGAGAAAAATCAAAGGATTTTATTTCCTTGATTAGAAATTTGTACATACAAATTTCGTGTTTGGAAAATAAACACAGAAAATTGTAAGAACAAATCGAATTTTTATTGATTTGTAGAAAAGTAGAATACAATCTTTGAATTTCTAATCAAAGAAATAAAATCCTCTGATTCTTCTCTTCGAAACGTTGATATGAGGGCTCGCAGTTTGATCTCAAAACAACACATGTATATTTTTGTTGCTTGAGTGTTTGTGGAGCTTAGGCGGCTTGATCCAGCAGAGTCTCCTTATATGCAAAAAAATATGCTTTTGTGCTTGGTAGTGACCCCTACTTATAGATGTGGAGGAGAGAGTCACAATAGGACTTAACTTTTTCAAGTTAATTATCTCATTATTTTATTTATTAAATAAGAGATAATATCAAAGAGTTAAGATAGTATTATACTTCTTAAATAATTATCTCTTATTTATTTACTTTCTAAGAGATAAAAATTAAGAAATAATAATTATCTTTAATAGTAGATCCTACTGACAAGTGGCTCAATTTGATTGGTAAATTGTTATCATCTTTAGACTACATCACTTTTACATGTGGCATCTTGTGATTCGTCCACACGTCCAATTTTCTTGATATCTTCTATGAAACACATGGCAAGATTTAATTTGTCAATTTATTTGGTCTTTTATCTGACACTTGATAATATTTGATTAGCCAAAATTTGTGCATTTACGCTTCTAAACACCAAAAAAATATTTGACGCATTATACTTTTTCCATTTTTTAGTAATTTTTGGCGGTCCAAACAGCCCCATAGTGTACTATACAGGTGGCATGTATGCCTTCTTGGACTCCCTCTCCTATAAGTGCGACAGGGTTCTCAGTCCTATTTCCTGCAAATCACGTCGAGCATTGACACTATCTTTTGACTTTCTGTTAACACCAAGGATGGTCCACAATATATTATCGCAAATATTCTTCTCGATGTGCATGATATCCAAGTTGTGCCTTAGAAGGTTATCTTTCCAGTAAGGCAACTCGTACAAAATACTCCATTTCTTCCAATTATGACTTCAATTCCTGTTTGCACCCGAAATAAATGCTAGTGGGGGGCTAACAAATCCTAAAAATCATACATTGTTCGTATTTGCTCCCACTCGATCTAAGCCAACAAATCAACCTTGGTGCCGGAACATACTCTCGAGTGTCGTCAAATGAGATTTTGTTCCTCCTGAACCTATGCAACGGAGGTAGGAAGCGTATGTGAACCATGTATGCCCACTTGCTACCGTGTTTTAGCCAGGTTGACTTCTTGTTCTAGTTGCAATAAAGACATACAAACTCCCATTTCGTGCTCTAATAAAAAAAGTTAGCATATACAGGGAAGTTGTTAATTGTCTATAATAATGCTGCCTCGAGTCTAGATATTTCATTTCCTTTAGAGTCAAACGTCATCTCACCCTTGGCTCATAATTCATAAAACTCTTCAATCAAAGGCTGCATATATATATGTCTATCTTATTTCCGGGATCTCTAAGTTTGTCAATCAGCGTCGATAGGATTAGGAAAGGTTGCTTCATGCACAATTAGGACGAAAGATTATACGAAACCAACAGTACGGGCTATGTACTGTGATTTACCCTAGTTATGGCCTTAAATGGGCTAAATCCATCTGCAACTAAGCCAAGGCGCACACCGCAGCTATCAGTAGCAAAATTAGGGTATCTTTGATCAAAATCCTTCCCTGCTAAGGAGTCTGCTAGATGGGATAACTTTCTGTCTTCCTCGCTGTTCTAGGTATGCCATCTCATCAGTTTAAAAATCTTGGAGGACATGAAAAGTCTCTTCAACCTTGGCTTAAGTGGGAAATAGCACACTTGCCTTGCAACCACAAGCTTATCACGGTGTAAAACACCTGAAATCTTCTAACGATCTTGGCCACCCCTGACATCCTTCCACCTTGAAGTATGACATATGGTGCACTTATTGAGGTGGGCATTCTCATTTTGAAACAACATCCAACTGTTTGGACATGCATCCAGAGTCTTACATGTGAATCCCAGATTTTTAATTAGTTTGCGAGCCCAGTAGTACGAATCAACCGGCTTTGCTCCGTTGGTAGAACTCTGTGTAACAACTGAGTAGCATATCGAACGCCGTACCCAACCACTGATTCAACGCCTTCAAATGTAACAGCTCGACAATAAATGAGAATTTACTAAAATCCTTGCATCCAGGATACAATTCTGTGTGCACATTATCGAGTATTTCAAAACATTTTAAGGCTTTGTCGTCTACACCCGAGCGAGAATTACTCGCACCCGTCAGATCAGTATCACAGCTTGTGTTTTCAAGGGCCAATCCACACATGATATCAGCTAACATCGCGAGTATTGGATCAACCTCCTCTGTAGCCTCAGCCTCCACTTCAACAGTTTCCTCTTGGCGAGAAGGGTATACTCTTCCCCATGGAAAGTCCAATATTTATACTGCTTCAAGAACTTATTACGAATCAAAAGCTCCCTGATGGGCTTTCGTGTGTTGTAATACTAGTTCGCACACTTTCTACAGGGACAGCTAATGTACTCACGGGGAAACTCATTGATGAATGCGATGAACAAATTATTCTCCCTCCACATCTTCTGTAGACATCCTATTTGGCAAATCATTCCAACTCTTGTCCATCTCGCTAACTATTTCTGCGGAGTCTCGAAATGAAAACTTACAATTAGCCCAAAGGATCGTGTAATATGCAAAGTGCCTAGTCTTAAACTTCATTTTCTCACTATAGGGTGATTTAGCTTATCCCATTCGAGAATACATGATCCAACTTGCACTCGACAACTTGATGCCTTCGTTTCTTAATTAGACAAAATTTCGATAGCATGTCCGTATGGTTTTTCAAGTACACGACATAGACACAACATTAGTCGCACTCTGTGTATGCACCCGGAGAATAACAAGACGTCAACTGAAACTCCATCTAACATTGGGCATTGCATGAGTTGTTGAAGATAAGACAGATAGTTGGATTCACAAACTGTCTAAACTAGACAATTCAAAAATCGCGTACATCAATCCCCGCACGTTAATCAAAAAAACGACGAATCTGATCAAAAACCTAATCTGTCGCTTAAGGATGACCAAACGAGTGGCGTACAAGATTCTTGAATGGGTCTAAGTTTCACTATTGCATGCAAATGAATAAAGTAAAACAATTCTAAGTTTCTATTTGTTTCCTAACTTAGACTAAAGTAAAGAAGTTCTAAGTTTCTCTTTGTTTCCTAAGTTAGAATAAAATAAATGAGTTATAAATTACTCTTTGTTTCGTAACTTAGAATAAAGTAAAGAAGTTCTAAAATTCTCTTTATTTCCTAACTTATAATAAATTTAGATTTGGATTGCATTTAGATTGAATAGGATCAGCCCAAGTAATATTATTAGATTGGATTGGGGCAATGTAATAATTTCGATTTGGCCCATGTAATGTTATTAATTTATTATAATATTATTCCTAGGATTATAATTTAATGTTACTTCTTATAATTAACATTTTTACTACTATTTGTATTATTGTTATTTAATATTATTTATACTTAATTACCTAATAATAATATTATAATATTATCATATTATTATTTTACTTAATTTTCTTATAGTATTAATATTAGATTGGGTTAGACCCAAGCAAGATATTGGATTGAGTTCAAGTAAGATTAAGGGTTTGTCTATTAGCTATTAATTTAACTAATTAAATATTATTAACTAACTATTATTAATTACCTAATAATAATATTAAAATAATATTAATTGCGTAATTATAATATTAAAATATATTATTTTACCTAGTTTTCTTATTGTATTAATATTTGATTGAATTGGGTCCAAGTAAGATTAAGTGTTTGTCTATTAGCTATTAATTTAACTAATTAAATATTATTAATTAACTATTATTAATGACTTAATTATAACATTATAATATTATTTTACCTAATTTTCTTACATTTTTTTTGATAATTAAGTGTAATTTGGATTAATGGAAGAAAGTTATATCATCTTAAGGGCATACCCCCGTATATTGATTATTACTTGGGCCTAAGAAAAATATTGAATTGGGCCTAAGTAAGATTAAGGATTTATGTATTAACTAATAATTTAACTAATTAAATATTATTAATTAACTATTATTAATTATCTAATTATAATATTATAATATTGTTATTTTTACCTAATTATAATATTATTATTTTACCTAATTTTATTATAGTATTAATATTGGATTGTGTTGAGCTCAAGAAAGATATTGGATTGAACCAAAAAAAGATATTAAGTTTGTGTATTATTATCAATTTAATTATTATTATTAAAAATTTTAAAAAGCTAACACTTAAATAAATTAAATAAAAATAAACAAATAACTAAATTAATTAACAACAAATAAATTCACAACAAATAGATTAACAAGTCATTATTTGGTTATTATACCATTAATCAAATTATTATTTAATATTTTAAATAATAATAATATTTTTTTTATAGTTTAACTAATTTAATATAACCATTACGATATTAATCCAACTAATTTAATTTAAAGTGAATTAATTATATATTGATATTGAGGGATTGATTGGGTATTGGGTGACCGGGCTTCCCGACCGATCGGTCGGGTCGGGCCAAATTGCCCGTGCCATAACCACGTGAATAATTGCCCTCTAACATGTTTTATGATATCCGCCTACAAACACGTTGCCTGCTCAATAACAGTTTGGATAACTAATCATGGAATATCTGCGTGGGGATTTGCAAATACACGTGGCACAGTCTGATTCGATGAAAACCTGGATTCGGTACAGCTCACACGTATGGAGTCCATGCAGGTTCATTCCTCCTCTATATAGTACTACCTTTGGTGCAAGAAATAGGTACACTCAGACGCCTATACTAAGTTCTATCGTTACTCTGCTAAAATATTTTTCTTAATCCTCTTGTTTGCTAACTTAAGTATCGGAGGCTCCTTGGCAGGCACCACACCGGTGTCAAGACAGGATTCCGGGCACAAATTGGACCATCCACAGTACTTCTAGTGAGCTACATCATCATCTGGCGCCGTCTGTGGGAAACCGACTTTTCTCATTGATTACCAACTTTTCTCATAATTTTTATGGTTCAAACCAGGTCCAGCATCAATACTCAATCTCCCTTGCGCAGCAACAACAGTAATGGAGAACCAAAATGATGAGCAAATGCATGAAATGATGACAACCATGCAAGTTCTCATGGCCCAGAATCAGGCGTTGCTTCAGCAAATGAATGCTCCTCCTGTTCCGGTTCTGCCTCTAATTGCTCCACCAACTAATGGAGCGCACAATGGAGGTGCCGTGGAAGTAAATGGTGTAGCACACGAGGAGGTCTCAACAGGACCCAGAATGGGCTTTGGCTATGGTGCATGTATCGTTCGGGAGAATGATGTCTCTAATAAGTTGCCAGAGGAGTCAAGAAAGAGGGAAAGGACGTTAAGAGTTGACGTCCCACATAGAGGCTAGCCGGAGATCTCTAGGATAAAAGCCACCAGCATTAAGGGTCTTTCTGCAAACCCTTAGGATGAGCAAATTAGAGCCATGCAGGCTCACATGGATGATGTCCTGGCCGCAGTCAAAGTCCCACATACGGTGGAAAACTTGATTAGGAATACTGTTTTCCTGTTTACCTCGATAGTGATGGCTTGCCTTTTGCCATCGAAGTTTAAGATGCCGGCGGTAGATTCATTCGATGGATCACAAGATCCATCAGACTATTTGGAAACTTTTAAGACATTAATCCATATACATGTATACCTCGATAAGATCATGTGTCGAGTCTTCCTTGCCACATTGAAAAGACCTGCTCGCCTATGATTTTCTAAGATCAAGGCAAGGACCATTGCCAACTTCACTCAGATGGGCAAACTTTTCGTGAGTCATTTCATGGGGGGACAAAGGTAAAGGAGGCCACCTACCCATCTGCTTCTTCTTGCTTAATTACCTCACTCCAAAATAAAAGCTTAGATGAAAATTCAGATTATAAATTCAAATTTAAAAAAAAAATGTTAAGTGAGGTAAATCAAGATAAGTTTTCCCCCAAGTGCAAGGTGTGGTTGAAATACAAAATAACTGGTAAGTCCCAAGTCATTTCCACAGGGATCTAGGGAGTAATGAAGTGAATGACTCTAATGGAGATTAATTTGGCAAAACACAACTCACAAAAATGTGAAACAGAAAATTAAAATTTGATTTGGTTGGTTGATGGTTTTGAACTAGTTTTCCAAAAGCAAAATGAATTTAAACTAAAAGATTAAGTGATAAAAAGGTTGAGCAAGACAAGTTTAATACCAATCCGAATGAATTTCAAGTGCCAAGAGTTTATAAATTACCAAATCAATTTGTGCTGATTTTTGAGAAAATTAATTTCAATTGAAACAAACCATGGATTAAACACTCAATGTGCATAACCTATTTTAAGGACAATAGGAGTTCTAATTCTAGCAACCCACATACAACAATGTCATGAGAGTTCTAAGTTAAGCAATACCTATGAACTCATCAATAGGATATACAAATTTGGATTAATCGGGTCTTGAATCAATGAGTTCTAAGACACCCAGCTGCAAATTGACTTGATAATCATAAGAACTCAAAGTAAATCCATGAAGTTCGGCCACTTGAGATTCATTAGAAGGGCATTACCCTTGCCTTGGCCCAAGAAGACTTAGCCGAGCATATTAAAGAGAAGAAAAACAGACATGGAAATCTAAATTGAAGACATTTCAACCTGAAAATGAAAGTTTAATGGATTCAGAACTGAAAATCTAATTACAGAAATTGAAATGAATTCAAAATGTAAATCTCCAAAACTCTAATGCCAAATTGAAATTAAAATGTAAAACTATGAACTCTCAATAAAATTTCTCTCAAAACCTCTCTCTACAAAACTGAATTTCTCTCTCAAAACTTACTCTGCTTTTTTTACGTGCGTCTCTCTATTTTTTCTTATTTTTTTCTCTCTCTTCTAACAGAATGTAGTCCTCATGATAGCTTCTTCTTTCTCCTACTTTTACTGATTTGCCCTCCCTGGATTGCAGGTTACATCACATGGAGAAGTTGGGATCACATGGAATTCGTTGCTGTGAAGAAGCTTATATTTGAATACAGTAAAACCATATTCGAATATGATCCTCTGCTGCAGAAATTTCCAGAATAGTGATTCTGATCTCTTTGCATTGATTTCAACTGAATTTTCTTCTTCTTCTGAAATAGCTTCAATCCTTTGATGTGCTGTGCAGCATGCTTTCTTCTCAACATCCTCAATGTAGCTTAATTTCTTGTTTTTGTGACGGAAATCAACACATATTCCACTTTGGAGATATGGAGATGAAATCTGCACAAAACATAGATTTTATATCTTTTTATGATGTGTGCAAGTGTAATTTGAATATATAAATATGTAACAATTGATGTCCAATCATACACCCCCCAACTACAACATTACTAGTCCCTAGTAATGCTTCTAATAGAAGAAATAGGAGAGAAATCCAAAAGCATTAATTCCATTTCAATTTGAATGACATTTCAGTTATTCATATGAAATTAGTCAACACCATAAGCAAAAACTTTCATAAGCAAAGTTTAAAATTTAAAATTTTATAAGAGATGTGAAACTTGCCAAGTGTGTGAAATGAATGTGAATGAATAGCAGCTTTTAGCTCTATCAACTTAACATACATCTTTAGAATTAATTCTGAACTTTGCATTCCATTTCATTCCCAAGTTTTGACTTCAAATCTCACCTTGGAATTCACTCCAAAGAAAATAGAACACACAAGGTTTCACTCAAGATGCCCCTTATTAAGAGTAAATGTTCATCAAATTCTAGAAGTGGCATCAACAAGTCAAAAACGATGTATTCAAGAAAAAATTGGACTTGGCATAACTCCATGAAGGAATGATGTAGCAAAGTAATTTCAGAATTTTCACCATGATTTCCTAATTCCTAAATTTCACAATTGAATGAAAATTCTTCCAAAGATCGATTAGGACTTGCAATGGGTTGTAATGGGGCCATGAGGTTTAATAAGGTAATAGAAGGAAAGGATAAGGAATTCAAAAACTGATTTGGAACACTGAAATAAACTTTCTTCTACCCTTCTACAATTCATTATTTTTTTTTTTTTTACAGAAATTGAAAATGACCTCAAATGAATGTATTTCAAGATTAAAACAGTTCCCCCTTTTTTGATTTTCTTTTTATCATCCATTTCCCTTAACATTTTCTTTTTCCTCATTCCATACATTTTTCTTTCTTCTCACCTCCAAATCCCACAATTCAGTCCACTAACCTTCATTTCTATTTTCAGTGCATTCCAAAATACATAGGGAAGGCTAGAGAGCATTCATTTTGTTTAAAGGAATTACGTGGTAAAAATGAAGAAGTATGAATGCTCTAATAAGGCTCAAACTTGGCTACAATGGTCATGTTTATCAAAGAAAGGCATTCCAAGCTCAAATGTTAAGAAAAATGGCCTAATATCACTTCTATGATTTCATTCCATTCAACCATAAAAGTTAAGAATCAGAAATCTAGTTCCATTCCTCTATCACTTCACAAACACCCAAAGCAAAATAGTATAAGTGGAGTTATTGAAGGAATTTGAAGTGCAAAAAGCTTGAGCTTTTGAAAAGCCCTTAGAGTAAATGTAAGTCTCTCATGAACAAAGTTTAAGGCTCAAATACCTCACTTCAGGTTTTAAGTCTCCACTATATCTGGAAATCCATAAAACACATTATTCATTCATAAATCCATTCCTCAAGACAAATGTTAGATCAACAATTCTCAAGCTAAATCCATTCACACACTTTTCAACTTAAAAACACATGGCAAACACAACAACTCTTAAAATTTCATACTTCAACTCAACTCAATCCAATTTATGCAAATGACATCAGTAATTCCAAGAAAACAGAAATTTCATTCATTCCAAGTTGTAAGTTTAAAGTCATAGGTGGCAAAAGTAAAAAAAAAACAACTTAAACCTAATCAAAAGAAACAAACAGCAAGAACATCATTCCAAATCCTATTGTTGACAAAACATATTTGAAATATTCTACAGATTTGCCGTCAAAAATCTGGTTTCAAGGAGGAAAGAGTCTGAATCATGGCTGAAATACTGAATTAAGCATTTCTTCCTTCTCGGCTTAATTCGAATATGCTCTCCACCAATCGAATAAGCTTTTGCTGCTCCTGTCTCAGCTCACTAACTTCCCTCATCAGTACTTCTTGATTTTGCTGGATTAACTTCAATTTCTCCTCTGTGCTCATGGGAGCTGCTTCAGTTGTCTCCTCTTCTGCTGGCTGCTGCTGGTTGTTCTCTACTGCAGGTAGAGCAGCCTTCTTCAACTGTCCTTGACTTCTATTCACAGATGTCTTGTCTATCAAAGGAGCAGCTTTCACAGTGGCCATTCCTACCTCTTCCTCTATTCCCAGAAAGTGCTGAATTATCTCTGTAATTAGACCTCCAAAAGGCAGCCCAGCAGTGGATTCTGATTTCTCCACCACATGAGAAATAACCAACCAGATGTGGTAAGGTAAATCCATGGGAATGCCTAACAACAACTTTCCCATAATCATGGCTTGCTCTAGAGTAATGGTTGACTTGTAAGCATGGGGCAGAATTGAAGAACAGACTAGCATGTGAAGGACATTACTTTTGGGAGTAATTCCTGACTTGGACATCCTAGCAGTGGTCCATTGGGCTTGAGGGTTGGCTATGAAGAGTCTAGCCAAATTGTCCTTATGCAATTGCTCCTCTCATTGTGCTTTTTGTTCAGGTGTGGATTCGGGTACTCTTTCAACAGGTAAGTGACTTATGAAAGAGATCTTCTCAAGATTCAAACTGATTTTCTTCCCTCTAACCTTAGAGTTTATCACATGTCTCCCTTAAACCATACCCAATTCAGCATTTGAGTAAAACTCTCTCACATATGGTACCACAGCCCTCCTACTGGTTGTAACCCAATGCGCCCAGCCGCTTTGCTCAAATAATTCTAACAATTCATAGGGCGGTCCATTGTAGTCCTCCAATTTAATTCCTCTTTCACTCAACACAGCTCTCTTGCTGTAATTCTTATCATATTTCAGCTCTGAGGCTTTATTGGAAAACCTCGAGCTATCAAAAGAATCCTCATAAAAAGATCTTGGTCAGATTGTGCTTCAGGTTCATCCTCAGGAGCATTTTCAGAGGTGTGGACCTCATGCTCAGGAGCAGTAGTGTGCTCCTTAGTAGGCATATTCTCAGGAACTCCAATAGAGTTTTCCTTTTCAACATTAGAGACATGATCATCATGTCTCTCATTCAAACTCTCATTACCTACAGAATAGAACGATTCTGTTCTAGAGGAGGACCTAGGGTCTGATTTAGAAGATGACAGTTCATACGTTATGGGTTCCTGAACAACAATTGAAGAACCCTTACCATGTTGGCTCAAAATCCTCATGCTCCTTCTTTTAGTCTTACCTTTATAAGCCATCTTCTTCATCCTCTTTGGTGGCATTTTGCTTCAATTGATTCTCAACCCTTTATTAGAAATTTTCCAAAGTTGTAAACCCTAACTTCTTCAATCGCAGCTCTGTATCTGAATCTTTCTTTCAATGTCAACTCAAAATCACGCTCAGATAATCTGAAAGTTGAGGATTGGAAGAAGATGTGGAATGGTGAAGGTTTCAGGGTTTTGGGCATCAGGGCTCGTATTCGAATAGAACAGGAACTTGAATGGGGCCACTCACGGGTATATACAGGATTTAAAACCGACATCATATTCGAATACCCAGACCCATATTCGAATACAGGTTATCAGCAATTTGCAATTCCAGTGTCCAGAAAACCAGAAATTCTTCCCCCATTTCTTAAGAATACTCAAATTAAGTTTTGCCAACAGCTAGGATTCGAAAATTATTTCAAAAGACAACTAATTCAAGAAGAAGTTTTGCAATTTTTTCAAATTTTCAATTCTTTTTCAAGATTCAATTTTTTCAAATTTTCAACATATGCAAACTCAAACTGACATAAGCATGATCTTAATTCAATTCAAACAATTCCAAATCATATTCAAAACATTCTGATCATATCCAATCACTCAATTCAGCAAATTTCAGTAAAAACACTATTCACATCCACAAACTCAGATTGTGTCCCCCCCCAACTAAAATCATGCATTGTCCTCAATGTATTAAACCAGCAAATTAAAGAAAGGTTGGGGAAGTAACATACCTGGAGATTGTGAATGAAAATTCAACTTATTACCAAGAATTGAAAGCTCATCATCAACTGCTGTGACCAATTCCCCCCCCAACTTGTTCCAAGCTCACATTTCAGCAGTGGCAAAGCATTCAGTCCAGCTACTGCAAGAACACAGCTGCAGTTGCAATTGCAACTGATCAAATCAGATTTGAATAGATTCTTTTCATCAAGCAGATTCTTCACTTCCTCAGTTGAGTACTACTTGTAGCTGAAAACTGAAGGTTAGCCATAACCATAAACAATTTTTTTTTTTTTAGATGAAAAAAAAGAAAATTACAAAAACAAAAGAAAACAGAAAATCAAAAGCATAACAGAACTTACACTGACTATGATACAAAGTCAGAATTCTTCCTTCATTCAAACAGAATTTGGGGGATCTTCGAGATCCCAACTCTCTACTTCAGCAAAAAAATTCTCATGATACTCCTTGAGTCTTTGTCCATTCACCCGGAAAACATTCTTTGAACTTGGGTTCTCAATGTCAATAGCCCCAAACTCAGTCACATTCTTGACTACAAAAGGATCAGTCCATCTTGATTTAAGCTTTCCTGGAAACAGATGCAATCTAGAATCATATAACAACACTTTTTGTCCCACAAAAAACTCTCTTCTACTGATGTGTGCATCGTGCCACTTCTTTACTCGATCCTTAGAAATCTTGGCATTCTCATATGCATCGTTTCTAATCTCTTCCAGCTCACTAAGTTGCAATTTTCTTTAAAAATCAGATTCAGTGATGCTCTCATTAAAATGTCTCACTGCCCAAAAGGCTTTATGTTCCAACTCCACTGGTAAGTGACAAGCTTTTCCATATACCAATCTATAAGGGGACATTCCTAAGATGGTCTTGAATGCAGTCCTATAAGCCCACAGTGCATCCACCAATTTCAAAGACCAATCTTTCCTTGTGGGGTTCACTGTTTTCTCAATGATTCTTTTGATTTCCCTATTAGCTAATTCAGCTTGTCCACTTGTTTGGGGGTGGTAAGATGTTCCAACCTTGTGTAACACCCCATACTTCTTCATCAAAAGACCAACATGTCTATTGCAAAAATGTGTTCCCCTATCACTTATCACTGCTCTAGGCATCCCAAATCTGGAAAACACATTTTCTTTCAAAAATTTGATAACCACTCTATGGTCATTGGTCTTTGTTGGAATAGCCTCTACCCACTTTGAGACATAATCTACGGCCACTAGAATGTACTCATAACCAAAGGAACTCACAAATGGGCCCATGAAGTCCATACCCCAACAGTCAAAGATATCAAGCACATAAATGGGATGAAGGGGCATCATGTTCCTCCTAGTGAGGCTACCAAGTCTCTGGCATCTATCACAAGCAACACAAAATGCATATACATCTTTGAACATGGTTGGCCAATACAATCCACATTGCAAAATTTTAGCCACAGTCTTCCTAGTAGAAAAATGTCCTCCACAAGCTAATGTGTGACAGAACTCAATGACACTGGTGGACTTACTCTCAGGTATGCACCTCCTAATCACCTGATCTGGGCAATATTTAAACAAATAAGGGTCATCCCAGAAAAAGTGTCTCACATTCCTAAAGAACTTCCTTCTATCCAACATAGGTCCAGTGAGAAGGCACAATACCTGAAGCTAGGTAGTTGGCTATATCTGCAAACCAAGGTACCTCAGAAGAGTCTATGTGGAACAACTGCTCATCAGGGAATGTCTCATTGATGGGAGAATCAAAAGATGCTAAATCCTGATGTGGGAGTCTAGAAAGGTGATCAGCAACTACATTTTCAACTCCCTTTTTGTCCTTGATTTCTAAATCAAATTCTTGAAGCAGAAGAATCCATCTAATAAGTCTAGGCTTAGCATCAGGTTTGGTCAAGAGATACTTCAAAGCAGCATGGTCAGTGTACACTATGACATGGGAACCTACCAAGTATGATCTGAACTTGTCCAAGGCATATACTACTGCTAGCAATTCCTTCTCAGTAGTAGTGTAATTCCTTTGTGCTTCACTAAGGGTTTTGCTAGCATAGTACAACACATGTGGCCTCCTATCCCTCCTCTGTCCTAGCACTGCACCAATGGCACAATCACTAGCATCACACATGATTTCAAATGGTAAAGTCTAGTCTGGTGGCTGCATAATGGGAGCTGAGGTGAGCAAACTCTTAAGTCTATCAAATGAGGCCTGACACTCTGGTGTCCAATCAAAGGGAACATCCTGGGATAGAAGGTTGCACAAAGGTCTAGCAATGGCACTGAATGATGCAATGAACCTTCTATAAAACCCAGCATGGCCTAGAAATGATCTGATATCCTTAACACATCTAGGGGTAGGAAGTTTTTGAATGATTTCCACTTTGGCTTTGTCTACTTCTATCCCCCTAGAAGACACTATGTGGCCAAGAACAATTCCATGAGTTACCATAAAGTGGCATTTTTCCCAGTTCAAAACCAAGTTTTTCTCCTCACATCTAATCAAAACCTTCTCTAAATTTCCCAAACATGTATCAAAGTCACTGCCATATACTGAAAAGTCATCCATAAAAACTTCAAGGAATCTCTCTACAAAATCACCAAACAGACTCATCATACATCTCTGAAATGTTGTAGGAGCATTGCAAAGACCAAAAGGCATACGCCTATATGCAAATGTGCCAAATGGGCAAGTGAATGTGGCCTTTTCCTGATCCTCCAATGCAATCTCAATCTGATTATACCCAGAGTAACCATCCAAGAAACAGTAAAATGCATGCCTTGCCACTCTTTCCAATACCTGATCTAGGAATGGAAGAGGGAAGTGATCTTTCCTTGTGACTGCATTTAACTTTCTATAATCTATGCACATGCGCCATCCTGTTTGGATGCGTATTGGAACTAATTCCTCTTTTTCATTCTTAATCACAGTCACTCCAGATTTCTTAGGCACTACCTGAGTTGGACTCACCCACTTAGAATCTGAGATGGGGTAGATAATTCCAGCATCCAAAAGCTTGATTACCTCCCCTCTAACAACCTCTTTCACGTTGGGGTTGAGTCTCCTTTGCATTTGCCTAATAGGCTTGGCCTCATCCTCCAAAAATATTCTATGAGTGCAAATCAATGGACTTATTCCCTGCAGATCTGCTATAGTCCAGCCCAAAGCTCCTCTATGCTTCCTCAAGACTTCCACAAGTCTATTTTCTTGGTCCAAACTCAGCTGAGATGAAATGACAGCTGGATAGGACTCTCCCTCACCCAAAAATACATACTTCAAGTCACTTGGTAGGGGTTTTCTCTCAGGTTTTGGTGGCTGGTCCAAAAATGACAGAGGCTTGACTATGGGCAGCTCTAAAGACTCAACAGATGGTCTCCATTGATTCACCAATAGCATTGAATTTTTCATTTCCTCCAATTCTCCTCCCCCACAATTCTCCAAGTCACAATCAGCTAGGAAATCTACTTGCTCATTATTCACTAAGGCTTTCTCCAAAGGGTCATCAAAATACTCTCTATCAAAGTGATCTTGAGTGATTGTTTGAATCAAATCAACTTCCTCTACCTCCTCATAATCACTCGGCTGTTTGGTCACCTTGAAGATGTTTTTCTCAATTGTCATGTTTCCAAAGGAGAACTTGATAACTCCGGTTCTACAATTGATCAAGGCATTTAAGGTGGCCAAAAATGGTCTTCCTAGGATAACAGGTACAGCTGGTTGGTTTCCTTGAATGGGCTGAGTGTCTAACACTATAAAGTCTACCGGAAAGTAAAAATGATCCACTTGAATCAAGACATCCTCCACCACACCCCTAGGGACTTTAACTGACCTATCAGCAAGTTGTAGTGTCACCCTAGTAGGTCTAAGTTCTCCCAACCCCAGCTGTTTGTAAACAGTGAATGGTAAGAGGTTGACACTTGCACCTAAATCTAGCAAAACTTGATCTACCATTTGATTCCCAATTAAGCAAGCTATGGTAGGGCAACCTGGATCTTTATATTTGGGAGGAGTTTTAAATTGCAAAATGGAGCTCACTTGTTCAGTCAAAAATGCTCTTTCTTTCACATTCATTTTCCTCCTAACAGTACAGAAATCTTTCAAAAATTTTTCATAGGATGGATTTTGTTTAATTGCATCAAGTAAGGGAATATTGATTCTGACTTGTTTGAACAATTCATAAATGTCAGAATTCAAATTTTCTTTCTTGGCTTTGTTCAATCTTTGTGGAAATGGAAGTTTTGGAACAAATTCAGATTTGTCCAACTTGGTTTTATTCAAAATCTCTTTATTTTCAAATTCTTTTTCACTCTTTTCAAACTGATTTTCCTCAGAAATTTTGTTCTTATTCTTAGAAATTTCCTCTTTATTTTCAGAATTTACCTGCTCTGTTCTTTGGATTCTGATTTGCTGCTTACTGCTATTCGAATGTTGCTTACTGGTATTCGAATATTCCTTCGGCTACATCAGAATTTTCTGCCCTTCTTGGCTCAGATTCTGCTTTTCCTCAAGTTTTCTGCTGTCCAACTTGCTGTCCCCAATTAGTCTTTCATTTTACTTCAATTCCTGCTCTTCATGCTGAAACATGATTTCTTTCTCAGAAGTGCTAAATTGCTGTTTCTGTTCACTTTTTGTTCTGCTTTCCAGTTTCTGTTTCAGCTGCATTTCCTCTTCATTTTTCATTATTTCTTGCTTATTTTCGTCCTCAATTTCTTCAGCAGGTGGTTTGTAATCTGGCTTGACAATTTGCTTTCCACTTCTCAATGTTGAAACAGCTTGTACATGCTCCAGATTTTCATTTGCAGCAGATGAAGATGATTCACTGAAATGAACTTGGCTTGTAGGATTTGGTCTTGGCTGAGATGGAAGCTTTCCTGATTCTCTGATGGTTAAAGCTTGAGTTAGCTTTGACAATTGACTTCGGATGTCTTCCATGGCCCTGTTTGTCTGCTCTTGAAACTTGGAATTCTAATTGTTGGTTCCAATCTGCCCTTGCATAAATTGTTGCAAAGTGTCTTCCAAAGATCTTTTGTGAGGTGGCTGATAAAAATTTGTGTTCTGCTGAGGTTGAAAAGGCTGAGAAGGAAATGGTTGGGGTTGCACAGGTTGTTGAGGTTGGTATTGTTGGTTCTGTGCCTCTGCTTTCCAAGAAAGGTTTGGATGATTTCTGTAGACAGGGTTGTAGTTATTTGAATATGGACTATGGCCTTGTGAATATGTGTTCATCCCCTGATTTTGATTGAAGGGTCTTGCAGCTTGTGTGGGATTTGCTTGACCATAGAGAACTTCCTTAAAAGCTGGAAGTGTTGGGCAATCATCAGTCCTGTGGTCTGCGGTTTCACACAGCACACACTTCACTTCACTCTCCTTCAATGTTTGCTTCTTTTGTTCCATCAATTCAATCTTTCTTGACAATGTAGCCAACCTAGCTCCAACATCATCTGCCTCATTGAGATGAAACTTTCCTCTATCATTTGATCTGTCAGAAAATTCAGAAAAAGACGGGGAGACTACCTCCCATTGTTTAGTGTTTTCAGCTAAAGCATCAAAGAAATGTAAAGCCTCTTCAGCAGTTTTGTCATAGAATTCACCATTACAGATGGTGGCAACTAACATTTTCAGATTTGGAGTTAATGCATTATGGAAAAAATTAAAAATTCTCCAAGATTCAAAACCATGATGTGGACATGCTTGCAACAATTCCTTGAATCTTTCCCATGCTTGAGCAAATGTTTCATTGGATTTACACACAAAATTCATTATTTGCTGTTGAAGAATTACAGTTCTATTTGCAGGAAAATACTTCTTCAAAAATTTTGTTTACATGTCTCTCCAAGTACCTATTGACCTAGGCTCAAGTGAATTCAACCACATTTTTGCCTTGTCTTTCAATGAAAATGGAAATAATTTAAGCCTAACCATGTCCTCATTAACATTCCTATCCATGCAAGTTCCACAAACATCTTCAAATTCTTTCATATGCATGTAAGGATTTTCTGAGTCCATGCCATGAAAAGTTGGTAAAAGCTGAATTGTTCCAGGTTTAAAATGAAAATTCTGATGTCCATTTGGAAGAACAATGCAAGATGGAGTGGTTTGTCTAGCTGGATAAAGATATTCTCGGAGAGGTCTAAGGATGTTTTGATCCATTTGGTCATTCTCTCCTTGAACACTTCCTTTCGGCAGAACAGGTGGTGGTGGATCCATATGTGCAACAGAAAATTCAGATTGTGAATGTGATGCAGCAGATTCAATCAATTCAGCAAGAGAAGATGGAGAATGCAATTCAGATCTGTTTCCAACAAGTTTACCAGACCTTAAAAGCATAAACAGAAATTCAGACTGAAGCAAAACTCCAATCTAACCTCCTAACTTCACAATTTCATCTACTGATTCACAGAGAATTGCAACTACAGCTTACAGCAGAGAAATGCAGCAGTATTCGAATATCAGATGAAACAGATTCAAATCAGAAATTCAGGATTCAAATGCAAACAGTTCTAAAACTAAACTAACAACCAAGACTATAAAAGAAATAGAAACAGAGATGGAACAAAGTTACCCAACAAGTTAAGCAGCTCTGTTGTTGAAAATGGTGGTGAGATGTACTGCCAGTTAATGCTCCAAAAGCTCAAAACACCATTGCTTCTCAAAGATCCCCGGCAACGGCGCCAAAAATTGTGCTTGTTCTTGCTTAATTACCTTACTCCAAAATAAAAGCTCAGATGAAAATTCAGATTATAAACTCAAATTTAAAAAAAAATGTTAAGTGAGGTAAATCAAGACAAGTTTTCCCCCAAGTGCAAGGTGTGGTTGAGGCACAAAATAACTGGTAAGTCCCAGGTCATTTCCACAGGGATCTAGGGAGTAATGAAGTGAATGACTCTAATGGAGATTAATTTGGCAAAACACAACTCACAAAAATGTGAAACAGAGAATTAAAATCTGATTTGGTTGGTTGATGGTTTGAACTAGTTTTCCAAAAGCAAAATGAATTTAAACTAAAAGATTAAGTGATAAAAAGGTTGAGCAAGACAAGTTTAATACCAATCTGAATGAATTTCAAGTGCCAAGAGTTTATAAATTACCAAATCAATTTGTGCTGATTTTTGAGAAAATTAATTTCAATTGAAACAAACCATGGATTAAACACTCAATGTGCATAACCTATTTTAAGGACAATAGGAGTTCTATTTCTAGCAACCCACATACAACAATGTCATGAGAGTTCTAAGTTAAGCAACACCTATGAATTCATCAATAGGATATACAAATTTGGATTAATTGGGTCTTGAATCAATGAGTTCTAAGACACCCAGCTGCAAATTGACTTGATAATCATAAGAACTCAAAGTAAATCCATGAAGTTTGGCCACTTGAGATTCATTGGAAGGGCATTACCCTTGCCTTGGCCCAAGAAGACTTAGCCGAGCATATTAAAGAGAAGAAAAACAGACATGGAAATCTGAATTGAAGACATTTCAACCTGAAAATGAAAGTTTAATGGATTCAGAACTGAAAATCTAATTACAAAAATTGAAATGAATTCAAAATGTAAATCTCCAAAACTCCAATGCCAAATTGAAATTAAAATGTAAAACTATGAACTCTCAATAAAATTTCTCTCAAAACCTCCCGCTACAAAACTGAATTTCTCTCTCAAAACTTCCTCTGCTTTTTTTGCGTGCGTCTCTCTATTTTTTCTTATTTTTTTTTCTCTCTCTTCTAACAGAATGTAGTTCTCATGATAGCTCCTTCTTTCTCCTACTTTTACTGATTTGCCCTCCCTGGATTGCAGGTTACATCACATGGAGAAGTTGGGGTCACATAGAATTCGTTGCTGTGAAGAAGCTTATATTTGAATACAGTAAAACCATATTCGAATATGATCCTCTACTGCAGAAATTTCTAGAATAGTGATTCTGATCTCTTTGCATTGATTTCAACTGAATTTTCTTCTTCTTCTGAAATAGCTTCAATCCTTTGATGTGCTGTGCAGCATGCTTTCTTCTCAACATCCTCAATGTAGCTTAATTTCTTATTTTTGTGATGGAAATCAACAAATATTCCACTTTGGATATATGGAGATGAAATCTGCACAAAATATAGATTTTATATCTTTTTATGATGTGTGCAAGTGTAATTTGAATATATAAATATGTAACAATTGATGTCCAATCACCATCTCTTCACGATCCGGCAAGAGAAAGAAGAGTCCCTAAGAGATTATGTGGGAAGATTTAACATGGAGTTGCTTGAGGTTGATGAAGCCGATGATAAGGTGGTTGTAATTGCCTTCATGAGCGGGTTACGATCTCCTAGGTTCATGGCCTCTTTGGTGAAGAAGCCGCCTATTGATATGGCAGAACTTTTATTTCAAGCTCAGAAATACATCAATGTCGATGATGTCATGAAAGCGAAAAAGGAAAGCGATGAGGCTGAAAGCTCCAAAGCAGAGGAAAAAAGGCCAAATGGATCAAATCACAAAGATACCAAGGTTAAGAGGGCAGACAACCACCCCGACCGGGGAATCAGGAGGTTCGATGATAGACGTGAGTTCACTTCGTTAAACACCAGGTTGGAAAATGTGTTTCTCGAGATCCAGAATGACCTAGCCCTGTGATGGCCAGAAAGATTAAAGACCCCAGCAGAGAAATGATCCTGGATGAAGTACTATAGGTTTCATCGGGACTATGGTCATAACACTGACGATTGTCATGACCTGAAACGATAGGTGGAGGAGTTGATCCACCGAGGACGTCTTGGCTGATTTGTAGCCGGTCAGAATAATAATGGAAGGAGAGAGCACAGAACACCCCATCAATAGAGTCCGAGGAGGAGGAGTCCTTAACGAAGAAGTCCCGATCGGGGCAGAATGAACAAGCAGCCGATTGGGGAGATACGAGTTATTTTTGGAGGATTCGCCGCAGGAGGAGAGTCCTTGACAGCCCAAAAAAAGTATATGCGCGAAACCAATCGACCTCGAGAAGTGCTAGCGATTGATCGATCGGTAAAAAAGACAAAGGCTGAGGGCCGCTCAATCACTTGCATAGAAGATGAGGCGAATGAAGTATTCCAACCTTATGACGACCCCCTAGTGATATCAGCTGTCATAGCCAACCATAAAATCTGGGGAATCCTCGTAAATAACAGAAGTTCAGCAGACATCATGTACTGGGGGCATTCGAGAAGATGAAGATCGGCCGAGAAAAGTTACAACCCGTCTCCTCCCCCTTAGTAGGATTCATAGGGGGCTGGATTACCCCACTCGAGTCGATCATGTTGTCGGTGACTTTGGGGGATGAGCAGCACAAGGCAACCAAAATGATCAAATTTTAGTTGCGGATTGCCCATCGGCGTATAATGTGATCTTGGGAAGGACAGCTCTAAACCAATTCCAGGCTATTACATCTACGTACCATCTCCGTGTTAAGTTCCCGACAAAGCATAGAGTTGGATTCATCAAAGGCGACCAGAAGATGGCCCAGGAATGTTACTTGTCCTCTTTGGAAGAGGATGTGCGAAAAGAAGCCCTGGTAATCGATGGGTTAGAAGTAAGAGATGATGAGGAAATAAGAAGGGGGAGCTTGAAGGAAAAATGGAAGATGTGATTATGGGTTCCCCCGAGCAAGAAAGGACAGTCAAGATAGGCTCGGAAACCCAGGAGCCTTTGAAAAGCAAAATAAAAGATTTTTTGTTGAATAATGCAGATATCTTCGCATGGTCCCATGAGGACATGCTGGGGATAAGCACAAGTGTAATTGCTCATCATTTGAGTATTCATTCGACAACTAGACCAGGCAGAAAAGGAGAATCTTCTGCCCCGAGCGCAACAAAGCAATTGCTGAAGAAGTGGATAAGCTATTGAAGGCCATGTTCATCAAAGAAGTTCACTACCCTGCCTGGTTATCAAATGTAGTAATGGTGAAAAAGTCTAACGGTAATTGGAGAATGCGCGTGGATTTCACTGACCTCAATAAGGCTTGCCGAAAAGATAGCTTCCCCCTACCAAGCATCGACCTGTTAGTTGAATCTACAGTTGGTCACGAGTTGCTATCCTTTATGAATGCGTTTTTCGAGTATAACCAGATCAAGATGGCCGAGCAAAATCGAGAGCACATGGCATTCATAACCGATCAGGGATTATATTGCTACAACGTCATGCCGTTCGGTTGAAGAATGCAGGGCAACATATCAAAGATTGATGAATAAGATGTTTGGGAAACAAATTGGCATAAATGTTGAGGTATACGTAGATGATATGTTAGTAAAGAGCAAGGAGGTTGTTTTTCATGTTACTGACCTACAAGAAACATTCGATACTTTGAGGAAGTGTGGGATGAAACTCAATCCAGCCAAGTGCGCATTTGGTGTGGCATTTGGCAAGTTCCTTGGCTTTATGGTCTGTAGCCAGGGAATAGAGGCAAACCCTGAAAAGGTGAGAGCAATAGTGGAAATGCAGCCACCACGGACAACTAAGGAGGCGTAGAAATTAGCTAGAAGAGTGGCTGCCCTCAACAGATTTATTTTTTGGTCAACAGACAAATGCCACCCCTTCTTCAAAGTGCTCCAAAAGGCCTTTGAGTGGACAATGGAATGTGATGAAGCTTTTTTGCAACTGAAGTAGTATCTAGGGTCAGTACCATTGCTCAACCGTATTGTCCTCGAGGAGGAGCTTTACTTATACTTCTCCGTTTCTACCACAGCTGTGAGTTCTGCACTTGTGAGGAAGGAAGACGGTGTCCAAAAGCCAGTTTATTACACGAGCAGGGCCCTAATGGGGCCGAAGAACGTTATCCGAAGATGAAACTATTGGTCTTTGCTCTGGTAACAGTGACTCGGCGACTAAGAGCCTACTTTCAAGCTCATACCATTATGGTTCTAACAGACCAACCTCTTAGGAACATCCTACATAAGCCAGAAACCTCAGGGAGGTTGGTAAAGTGGTCGGTCAAACTAAGTCAGTTCGACATTCAATATAGACCAAGGCTAGCAATAACAGATTTTATTGCGGAGTTTACGACCCACCTTGAAGCCTCACCCAACGATGAAGATGACGATCAACTATGGACACTTCATGTCGATAGTTCCTCTACTCAGAATGTAAGTGGAGCAGGCATCGTCCTAATCTCCCCTAACGGTCATAAATTCAATTATGCTCTTCGTTTCAAATTCTCTGCCTCCAACAACGAAGCTGAATATGAGGCCCTACTCGCTAGACTCTACATGGCTCGGCGAATGGGGGCACAGTACATCAAGGTTTGTAGTGACTCCCAGCTAGTTGTGGAACAAATACAGGGGGATTATGAAACAAGAGGTGAACACATGGCCGAATACTGCTAGAGGGCAAGGGGTCTATCTTGAAAGTTTTCAAAGTTCTAGCTGTAGCAAATTCCCAGATTGCAGAACGAGGAGGCTGACAGATTAGCAAGAATTGCATCTTCGGGGGAGGAAAACTCGAAAGTTCTAATTGAAGTACTTGATTCCTCGAGCATTCGGACTCCAAAGATCTACCAAATAGAGGAGGATGCGGAATGGGCCAAACCGATCAGTGCCTATCTAGAGAACGGAATGTTACCAACTGACAAGATCGAGGCTCGAAGAATACAGTATCGAGCAAGCAGATACTTGATCATAGACGGAGTTCTCTACAAAAGGGGGCATAGCTCCCCATTGTTATGATGCCTGAACGACTGAGAACCGGATTATGTTATGAGAGAGATCCATAAAAGGGTCTGCGGTAACCACTCAGGTAGCAGAGCTTTGGCTGGAAAGGTCTTGAGGGCAGGCTATTATTGGCCTACCCTAGAAATGGATGCTCAAGAATTTGTTAGGAAATGCGACAAGTGTCAGTAATTCGCCAACGTCCCAAGGTAACTAGCTTAGGAAATGATGCCGATCCAGAGTCCCTGGTTTTTTACGTAGTAAGGAGTCGACATCATCGGCCCATTCCCGTTTGGCAAGGGACAGAGGAAGTTTGCAGTGATAGGAATCGAGTACTTTACCAAATGGGTCGAAGTTGAGGCCTTGCCCAATATTATAAAGCAGAACATGGGGAAATTTTTTGTGACAGAACATCGTATGTAGATTTGGCATTCCAAAAGTCGTCATAATAGACAACGGAAGGTAGTTCGAGGGCCGGCAATTTAATGTGTTATGTGAAGAATTGGGGATAAGCCATCACTATTCATCCCCAGAACACCCCTAGGTAAATGGTCAGGTGGAGGTTGCGAACCGATCACTCCTCAAGATCATTAAGACAAAGCTGGACAAAGCCAAAGGTCTCTGGGTGGATGAACTATCTAACATCTTATGGGCTTACAGAATAACAGAAAAGTGACAACCGGCCACACTCCATTCTCTCTCACATACAGTGTGGAAGCTATGATACTAGTGGAGATCGGACTCCCCAGTCCTAGGGTGTAGAACTTTGCTCTGGATAGGAATGATGATGCTTTAAATGAAGAGATTGACTTACTTGAAGAAAGAAGGTTACAAGCTGCAATCAGAATGGCTTCCTACCAACAACGGATGCGTCATATCACAACAGCCGGATTTGTTTGAGGGAGTTCACCGTTGGTGACCTAGTGCTAAAGAGGATTAATCAATCCATAAGAAATCCTCAAGAGGGAAAGTTAGGACCGAGCTGGGAAGGACCCTATAAAGTGCAAGGCCACACTAGAAAGGGGACCTACAGGCTAAAAACACTTGAGGGCAAGGAATTGCTTCATCCCTGGCACATTGACCACCTAAGGAAATATTACACTTGATTTATTATTCCCTTCCCAGTTTGTTGTGATCAATGACATGTTTAATGGCATTATTTGTTTTATCAAATATTGTGGTCTTGAAGGATTTCTACTACGAGAATGCCTCTCTACACAAATGTTCCTGATTGATCCATATGATCGAGCAATGCGAAAATGGCTCACGAGGCCACTGTTCTTGATCGATCCACGTGATCGAGCAATACGAAGATGGCTCATGAGGCCAATGTTCCTAATCGATCTACTGATTGAACAGTGCGAAGAAGGCTCACGAGGCCAATGTTCCTGATTGATCTACGTGATTGAGCAGTGCGAAGATGGCTCAGGAGGCCACGTGTTCCTGTTTGACCCACGTGGTCGAACTGCGTGAAGATGACAGAATGAACGAATTGCAAACTAATATGTGTGCAGTTCAATTTAGAGGAACAAACAAGTCTACTATTCCTAACCCTCTCCATAAGTTAAAATTCATTTAATGAATATATGCAACATGTTTTCTTACTTCACGTTCGTGCCTAAGTTAAAGTTCAAGAGACATTATGAACAAACTAAACTACATTAGCAAAAGAACAGTGAAATTGAAACTAACATTCAAAAGGAAATCGTTCATTACAAAGACCAATATTACATTAGAGTTCAAAAAAAAAAAAAAAAGAGAGGAATAGATAATGTTCTGTACAAGAAGAAAGGATAAAAGAAATTTCTAAGCCTGAGCCTCCATTTCATTGCCACTCTCCTTTGGCTCCGTGTTGGTCTGGTTGGCCTCACCCTCGGTGGTTTGAGCGGTATTCTGTTCAGCATTTTGCTTAGTTACTTCGCCACCATCTGGAGGGATCTTGTCTGCCTGCTCTTCTTGGTGCCTTTCCTCACTAGGGGCGGTCTCAATTTCCCCAGGCTCTAAGTGGGAGATGTCGAGATTAGGGAAATTGTGCTTGAAATGCGCCTTGGCATTATTAAACCCCTGTATGAAGATGAGGAAGATCATTGCCTAAAAGTCATCAGTGTTCTTGAACTCTGCAATGGCTTTCTCTCCGGCATCTTCCAACTTCCTTGAGAGCTCAACTACCTATCGTTCCAAGCTCTCCTTTCACTCGGTGGCCTCGTTGAGCTCCCTTCAAAGGCCATTTCTCTCCCTATCTAGCTTTTTATTCTCTTCCATAACCTTACGGTTATGTCGGAGAACTTTTTCTCGTTTGGATTTTGCAACATCAATGTTGACTTTAGCCTTTTCCAGTTTGGTTAGCAGCTCCTCTTGCTTTGTCTTGAACTCAGCAATAAGGGTTGCATTCTTCTGCTTCTTCTCATGAAGGGCTTTTTCTGTGCTGGATAGGCGAGTATAAATGGCAAGTGACCGAACCACCATCTATGCAATAGAATCAACAAAAATCATAAGTCCAAAAAGGTAGTAAGATACTTAAAAAAAAAAAAAGAAGGAAAGAGAAAGAAGAAAAGATGAATCTTAAAGATATCATGGTTCAAGTCATAAACCAGCTCGGAGCTAGAACCTCGCCGAACTGATGTTAGATCGGCGTTTTAGACAGTGGCGAGCAGCTTCTGCCAAGCCAACTCGCTGTTGGCCACAAGTGTTTGGTTGGAAGATGCTTTAACCTCTGAACTGAAGCCTGTTGCCTCTGACCTCACCGGTAGAGGGGGTAAGGACCTCCTTTGATTGTCAAAGGACCTCCTAACCCTTGACGGGAGCACCTTTCTTTGGGGCAGTTGCAGCATGAGAAGAAGTGGGCTTGGCCGCTGGAGCGGAAGGCTTTGTTGTTCGAGCTCGGAGGCTGTTCCCCCAACTCCTTTTGGGGTTACTCCTTTATTTTCTTCAGATAACCCATCTCAAAGGCCATCTCGGTTTGATCGGAATCTTCGGGAGCAAGACTGTCTGCAAAGACAAAAGGTGAAATGCTAAGTTCAGAACGAGCAGGTAAACATAAACTCAAAATAAAAAAAATAAACTCAATCCGCTCACGTTCGGCTTCCAAGGCCTCTTTGGTGAGATCGGGGTCGAGCAAGTAGAGAACGAGATTCTCTATTGCAATAAAGAAGTGAGAATCTCGAACAGAATGTTTCTTTGCCCAACCGATCAACTCCTTCAGTTCCCGAGTGATCAAAAGTTGTTTTCGTGCTAGTTAAGTAAAGAGAGGGGTTAGAATCCTAGACTCTAGACTTGTTAGAGTAATTTTGACAAAAAACCAAAAGGAGATCAAAAGAAGGGGAATCTAAGCGTACCCTTTAAGGAGGGTTGACCCCATTGGCGAGGCACTCGAACCTTTTTGTCCTAATCAGACTCCCATGGTTGGAACTCCCAGGTGCTTCCCTGGATGAAGAAGAACTTTTCCTTCCATCCTTTGCGAGAGGATGACATGTTCGTCACAAAATTGAACTCCCACCTCCTCGCGGAGAAGTACCACCAACTAGAACTTCTCTCCGTTACTTTGTAGAAATGGAGGAATAGGCCAGCTGTGAGTTCCTTTCAGTTGCAGCCTTCCAAAAGATCGCACACCCAATAAGGATTCTTTAGCTGTTCGGGGGGATCTGGCCCGGAGCTAAGCTTAATCGGGATAATATTTCCCGAATGAGCTGCGGTAAGGGGAAATGCAACCTTCTAATCAGGAAGTCTCGTACACAGCAATTTCTCCCGATCTCCAAGAACATGCTGCGTCTTCGCTCCCCAGTTGTCTAAGTGTCAGGTCAAAAGGAAACTGAAATTCTGAGACAATCCTTGACATCCTTTTGGTCGAAATGGTGGACCTTATACCCTCCGTTTCATACCCAACCCCCTCTTTCTCACCACTAGCTATTAGAGCCCTCTTAACCCCTATGCCGGGCTCGAATGCATCGACTATACAATCGTCTCCTTCATTTTTGCTCACGCCAGTAGCAATGAGATTTCGTTAACGGCGAAAGATGAACCCGTCGCTGTCGGAGCTACGGGAGCTCGATAGACTGACTCATTTGATGTTTTCTATTTCTGAAAATAAAGACAACCGACATAAATGGACTGAATACGATAAAAAGATTAGACCACTAACGACAGCTCTAAGGCACCTAGCTTTCCCTACGAATCCTATGGGGTTCGGAAGCTTTCGATTTTCTGAGTAAAAGAAAGCGCTCCTAACTAGGATCCACCACATCAGAGAGAAGATGAAGGAAATAGCCAAGCAAAGTTGCGAAGAAAGTACATTACCTAAAATAAACTTAAAGAGCCTCGAAAAAACGAACACCGGCGATGGAAAAGTAGTCGGAAAGGGTACTGGATCGAACGAAGAATGGCAAAGGAAGCTTTGAAAACTCGAACGCGTAACGGGGACACCGATATCGGGCATCTCTATTTATAGCATGGGCAAAAAAAATTAAAAAAAGTAATAAATTTTGAATTTTAATTTTTGAAAATCAACAGCTTGGATAAAGGCGGGAAAAACTGATCCAACAGCTCTCAAGTATCGATGCTACACATTTTGACACCGCGTAATGTGGCTATGATGCGTGGAGGGAAGGTGAAACGACTGCGTTCTTTTGCCGTACCTCTGCAATTAATGCGCCACATAGGTAATAAAGGCGTGTCCCATCCACTCCGCAGAGCCCCTTCGGGATTAGGGGCACCTGATCAGAAACATTACCTGACCAATCACGTCCATTATAGATTCCTCTCGGTCTTTTTTGTTGACCGAAGGAATCGGAGGCATTTGATAGTGAGGGATCGGTTGGGAGAGTTTGCCCGACCTTGTCAATCGGTTGGGTATTGGGTGACCGGGCTTCCCAGTCGATCGATCAGGGCGGGCAAAATTGTCTGTGCTATAACCACATGAATATCTGCCTCTGACATGTTCCGTGATATCCGCCTACAAACACGCTGCCTGCTCAATAACGGTTTGGATAACTAATCATAGAATATATGCGTGGGGATTTGCGAATACACGTGGCACAGTTTGATTCAATGAGAACCTAGATTCGGTACAGCTCACACGTATGGAGTCCATGCAGGTTTATTCCTTCTCTATATATTACTACCTCTCGTGCAAGAAATAGGTACACTCTAACGCCTATACTAAGTTTTGCCGTTACTCTACTAAATAATTTTTCTCAATCCTCTTATTTGCTAACTTAAGCATCGGAGGCTCCTTGACAGGCACCACACTGGTGTCAAGATAGGATTCCGGGCACGGGTTGGACCATCCACAGTATTTCCGGTGAGTTGCATCATCATACAGTACAATTATTATTATTATTATTATACATTACAATTATATTATTTATTAAAAATAATTGAATAAATTGTTTTGAAATTAATTTAACTAATAGACTTACTTATTTCTTATTATTATTTAAATATATTATTTAAGTTATATTATTACTAAAATAATTTTCCTAATTTGTTATTAAATTTTTTGATTGTATGTCTAATTAAAAACCTAGCTAACATACTACCAACTAACATAAAAAAATGATAAATAGCGCTAAATTATCAAAAAGAAAAATACAATAGCAAAACAATTCTTGACAATAAAAAAAAAATAGTAGACAAAAAATACAAAGAAAATCTAAAACCATGCTCAATAGTTTACACAAAATAACCCAAAAAATTCAAAAAAATATCCCTATATTATTCCATTATTTTAACAGTATAACAACTCCAGAAATACCTAACAAAAAATCCAAAAAAAAATTAAAATTATTTTCTTTGGGTAGTATACAAAATAGCTTGCAAAAAATCCAATAACATTTCATTCGCAAACAAAAACAATAAATCAAAAACAAACATCAGTAAGCCACACATGCTTTCCATTTTCAATAATAAAAATCAGAATATTTATAAACTAAAAAAAAAAGTAAATCAACAAATAACAACACTCTAATAATAATCAGCCTCCAAAATGAAATTAAAAAAAAATTCCACTTACCTTCTTTGGGCAGAAAATCAAATCTAAATACCGTAATAGAACCAACCTTTAAAACCCTCATTTAGGCATAAAATAAAAAAAAAAGGAGAGATATATATGTATACGTATAACACTATTAGAGAGAGAGAGATTGAGAGAAAAGGGGAGAGAGAATTTACTGGTGACAATGGTGGAGCGACGGCGGCAAAGCAGCAAACAGAGAGAGGAGAAAGGGAGAGAAAAAGATGAGGGAATGTGAGGAAAAAAAAGGGAGGGAAGAAAAAGAGGGTTCGTGAGAATTTGTAGCAAAAGCAATCGCAAATAGCTCTTTGATGACCACTTCCTGAATATTTTCATCTTTGATAATCACTTGTGCATAGTGTGGGTGATCGAGTGTTCTGATTGTCTAATAATAATGCTGGTTGTTGTTAATAGTGAAAATCTACTAGAAGCAAGTAGGGTGAGAACTAGGACAACTCGAAGAGAGAGAGAGAGATGGTAGGTGGGGTGAGTGAATGCCGTCCTAAATATGGTATGTTAGTCCTTAGACTTAGTGGGAAAGGAGACTCATGTTTATAAGATCATAGGAGGTTGAGCGTGTCAACGGTGTCAACTAGCAAATAATATAGTGACACACCTCATAAAGATTTGGGTTGATACCAACGAATCCTTGGGTGTTAGGCTAAGTGGACTAGGACATTTGAGGTGATAGGATCTAGGATCGAATAGAAAGGTGCTACCTGACAATGGTGTTCGAGCATATTAAATGCTGGCTCAAAAACATTAAATGCATGGATGAGTCCATCTCCCTTAAGTCAATCGAGGGAATATCTCAATGAATTTCTTAACTCTATTCACCCATTGACTTTATCTCCGATGGTCACACGAATAGAGGTGCATAAGCAGGGTTTTTATAGGGGAAGGGACCCGAGGTGGTAAAAGGTAAATCGTTTAGCTTTACTCTTAATCCAAGCAGTTGATTATCGATAGGTCTGTGGGTGCAAAAATGCTATTGTAGGGGTTCAAAAATGACCCTAAATTGGAATGCTCGCATGGGGTGTTATATGAGAGGCGTGCTCTTGGGCAGGGCCTTAGGCCGTCATACGATCATCATAACCATGTTAAGATCTTGTTGCAAGGTGGGTGGGTCCCCCAAGGTAGGGCTAACGTGCATGCTCAGTGTGCCCTTAGTTACTGATTAATTTTCCCACGCATGTGGGTTTCCTTTAGGCTAATGGGAGGGTGCGTGTAAACCACATGATTTAGTACTCTTCTTTTTTTTGGTAAGTACATGATTAGTACTTTGGAAAGTTGTTTGTTAAAGCATTTAATGGTCTCCTTGTGGAATTCGAGACGTCTCATAGCAGTGATAACTCATCCAGTGTCTCTTCGGTCTCATCAAGTGTCTCTTCGGTCTCATGCGGGGCATACCACTTAATCGCTGCTTGGTTCGAGCTTTCTGCAATCATCCTAGTGAGTTACCTCTTTCCATTAAAGTGGTGTTTGAATAGTAAAAAAATACAATAAAAATATAAAAATTTAATATAAAAGTGATAAGTAATGAAATTTGATTGGAAAAAAGTATAAAAAGTTGATAAAAATAGATATATTTTGATAAACCAAACACCTCCTAAATACTATTGCACGAACCCTTTGTTCTCTTTATTGGTAATCGTTTTTGCTTAGCTGTATTTTAATTCAATTAAAAATAATTTTTTTAAATAAAAAAATTATTTACATTATTATATTTTTAAAAAATTTATTTTTAACTATAAATATATGTACATATATAACTTGTGTTGATTATATGTTTCAGTTTTCTCAATGTACTTTTTTTTTTTTGTAATTTATATCTTTTTAATTTATTTTATTGGAAATTAAGGGTAAATAGTTGGCGAAAACCAAATTACACGTGTAAAGTTGATTTGTTAATTACCTAAGTGTAACATTCATGATTACGTACAAATAAATAAAATATATTTTTATTTTGTATATATATTGTATAATCTATTTTTTTATTTTTATGAAATGATGATATATAAATTATTTAAATTATATTATTTTTTAAAAATAATTTAATAAGATATATTCCATATTAATTTAATTAATTAATAATTAATTAAATTAGTTAAATTATATTATTTATTAAAAATAGCTTTAGTATAATAAAATATTTGAATAAAATGATTCATTTTAATATAATGGAACAAAAATAAATAAAATGTTAAAATTGACAAATGTTTATAACCAAAAAAAAAAAAAAAAAGAGAGAGAGAGAGAATAAAAATACCTTTTTTATTTATGTTTTTCTTGCTTTTTTTTTTTTTTTTTGCAAACTGAAACATAAAAACAAATTTAACAAACATGTTTTTATTGCCAGATTTTAAAATTTGTAAATATAAACAAAAAACAATAAATTTACTTTACCAAACGAGACCTTACGACTTTGAAAATATTTACAAAATAGACTTAGTCATATTAAATTTTCAATCTTACCAATCATAATTTATCATTTTTTTTTTGCTACTTGGACATATATATATATTGAATAAAATACATTTTTTATTTTTTTGAAATGATAATTTAAAAAAATTATTTTTCAAAATGAGTCAGATATATGGATCTAGACTAAATCTTACAAATCAGATCCAATTACGTTTGGATATAGATCGAATCTATTATAATTGGATTTGAATTAGATATGGATTGAATGGATTTAATCTAGATCAGCCCCATGGATAGGCCTAAATCCATGTATTTGTAATGTTAGATTATCTTAGGTGACCTAGTGGTCTCAGTCATCATCATCAGTCCTAGTGGGCAATCTAAAATGTAAGTGTTGGTAGTGGTTAGTTAATGTCATGCACTAAACTTGATGTGGGAGCCTCACACTTGAGTCAATATTATGAGTAAGTGCCTCACACTTAAGTTGGTATGGGAAGCTTGCTCGTAGGTAGATATGTGAGTCAACATTTCTTATTTAACTCAATGTGGTAACCTTGCTTTTGGTTTAGTGTGTAAGAATGTGCCTTGGACTTATCTTCACATCGGAGTGTAATGATTCTAAAAAGAAAAAAGAAAAAGAAAAAAATATGGCAAAACAAAAGGGTGCCTATTGGCTCTCTACCTACCTACCTTCCCTTAACTTTCATGAGTCCACTACTCGGTGTGTATATGTATATATAGGTAACGTCACGAGAATAAAACCACAAAAACGACCAAAAAAAAAAAAAAAAGAAGAAGGAGAAGTTAGTACTAGAACTCAAATTATTTCTTCAGTCTTCTAATTAAACCCGTTTCGAATGCGCTTGCGCTGCTAGATTAAGGAAAGAAGGTTTGGATTGCATATATGGTGAATTTTTGGTCTTTCCAACAAAGAACGAGGTAGGGAACTGGTATATTATTTATACTTTTTGTAATGCTTTCTTTAATAGGAAATGGCTGTAAGAATAATTTTGACATGTTTTAAAGGCAAAGTTCTAAGTTTTAAAACCAAACCTAATTTTTCTTTAAGGAAGGAAATAAATAATAAAGAAATTTAGCTCAGCGCTCGTTTTTTCCCTCGGCCCCCACGACTCCCCTAGCTTGGCCAAATTTACTCTCTTTTTGTTCTAAAATGTTATAAAATAATAATTTACATATAAATAAAATATTTAATAGAGGTACAAATGAGGGTTAAAAATTATATAGTATTAAATTAATATTAAGCTTTATAACAAAATTTTCAGTGGCACTAAAATTGTAATTAGGTTTCCAAAAATTGCTATTTAATGCTGAGATATGCTATGATATGTTAAAAATAAGATGAATAGGTGTTCATTGCAAAACAAATAATCATTAAAAATGAACGGACTGTAACGACGATGGAAATATGAAATTGTAAAAGTTGATACACTCATAGATATTATTCTTAAGCTTCAACAAAAGAGAGGTGAAACCTAATAAAACGTTAATTTTGGAGAAAATGAGAATACTATACAAAATAGGGAGGGTCATAAGATACCCTAGGGTTGAAAGATCTTAAACCTGTGCAAGGTTGGGCAATTATGCCTGTAGACTAGTAATCCACAACAACAATAGAAATGGTAAGGCTCATTGTGGCCCTTAGGCTCGAATTTATAAATGACGATGCAGAGTGCTTCGTGACCCATATATTTACATATGAACCGGTGATGATTTGGGCTATCACCTTGATTATCGGACAATCTTGTAGAGTGTCCTTCCCCGCCTTAGAAAAAAATAATAAATGAAGAAAGGTTAACAGGAGAAATAAAAAGTTACGAATTGATGTTGTCTTATCTTTCTATGTGTTGATGTATTCGATAATTTCTTGCTATATTCATTGTTTTATGTGATTCATAAAATGAATCCCAAAATGTATATTTATATACATCGTGAGCACAATTGGTTTGGTGCTCATCTCCGTACAAATTATATTGTAGGTGCAGAGCCTAGGACCTAGGAGGGTGGGTACAATTGTTTGAAACCCTACAGTTCTATTGAGTAGACTTTACGACTTAGATATAACTTTAAAAATTTATGTATATAGAAATATCATTTTACAAGTAAATTAAACTTATGTTATCTGGCTTTAATTTAAATCTAAGTACTTATTTTATTAATAACGTAATCATTACTATTGTTTATATTTATGGATAGGGTGGTCAATGGCTCTGAAAGGTAAATAGTGAGACTGTAATAGATTTTGTGCATTAAATTTTACAATCTAAACTCACTCCTTAGAATCTCTAGATTTTGGGGGCGTGCAGGGTAGTATTAGAGCCAAGGGTTTATAACACCTAAAGACCATGGGAAATAGATGCTTTATGTGAAGTTGCAAATAGTAGCTAGGAACATCCGAGATCTTATATGAAAATGTTTTTACGATGATTTATTAAATAATGTTGTTTATAAATTGTGATCGTAGGATTAATTTAGATTTTCTTTATTTTTAGAAAAATGGCCAACCTCATTGGCAATGTAGATCCAGGACAGCTTAGTAGAGTGAACCCAACCTTGGAAATGATCTGGCCTAAGCTTCTCATACACATTAACTCGAAAGTAATGTTTAACCCACTTGTGGACATTGGACCAATATATCCAATCGAGACTAGTCTACCTCCGTATGCAATCTTGCAACCTATAGTGATTCTATAACCAAAACCTACCACAATATAGATCAATATCAGGGAACAAGAAGGGAGTACTGTGGATAATATGTCATGACCTAAGGCTAGAGATAGACCCCAAGTATATCCTAATTGTCATCAGATCGACGTACCGAGCAACGATGCCCTCCAAGCCCACCAAGATGTTATTCCTGTGGCCAGCTTGGCCACATATGCAAATTCTGCAAGAATAACTGAAAATGATTGAAATGTTAATTCTGATAGTGCAATGACTAGTTGTTTAATAGTCGTAATATAGGAAGGAAGAAATTTTGTTGTATTTATACATCTCTCTCTCCATTAGCTATTTTGTAGAATAATTATGTTGTTTTGAAAAAAAGACTCCTGAAAAATTTTACAATGTATGCAGGATCGGTCACCTACTTTCTTTTTCCCTTTTAATATAATGTAATATAGAAGAAGTCTACCTTTTAAATAAAAATAATTATGTTTCGTAGAATATTGCCATTATATCATAGGTACAATTAGATATTGGTTGATAATTTGGTATTAAATTATAACATTTTGCATTTTAGGATGCCACCATATGGAATTCAGGGCTGGGGTCGAGGCTGAGGTAGTGGTCAAGATAGAGGCAAAAGAGTTCTTGTTGCTAATGTCATTAGAAATTATATACCTATTCTGCCAAAATAGGAGTCACATCATTGTGCTGCAACTGAGGTCCAGCAAGAAGTTCAACAGGAAAATCCAGGGGAAAAGGAAGGGCACGCTCAGGTACCCAAGATTCCGTAGGCTGCAGCAGTTGTTAACGCCAGGGTAGTATTGCAACAACTAGCCAAATTATTGACAAATGGTGGGGAGAGAGTAGGCCCTCCAAACTGACTACAAATGAGTCAGACATGTTAGAAAATTTTCAAAGATTGAAGCCTCCACCTACGATGGGACCACCAACATTGAAACTGTTAAGCGATTTCTTGTAGAATGTGAGAAAATCTTGATAGTTATGAAGATAACCGACCATATGACTAGAATCAATTTGACTACTTTCTACTTAATGGGATGTGTGACAAGTTGGTGGAGTAGTATACAGAATTCCAAGGGAACCACGGGACAACTTAGGAAGGACTCAAAAAAAAGACTCAAAGATCACTTTTTTTAGCAATCCTTAGGAGATGTGAAAAAGGAAGAATTTACTAACCTAATCCAAGGTTCTATGGTGGTACTAGAATATGGAGGACGTTTTCTGACTTGTTTAAGTATGCTCTAGAAGTTGTCTTTATTACCCGTCTCAAGTGCAAAAAGTTTAAACGAGAATTACGGCCGACCTTGCAAGAATGGATAGTTCCGCTTGGGCTCGATGATTATGAAGCGCTAATAAACCAAGTAATAACAGTGGATAAAGATATGATCATGACTAGGAATATTCAGGAAGGGTGGTAGAATAGCAATTCGGTTCTTTTGCTAGGAATTGCGAATAGGAAAGGCCAAGAGAAGGACTGTTACCACTACCACTACCACTACCACCACTGCCACAACCTAGTAGAGTGGCACTATTATAGTCAAGGGCTCCTGTGAGGTCACCTCTAGGACAGATGTTTTGCTATAATTATAGATAGCTTAGGCCCAAGAGCCATGAATGCCCAAGATAGCCAATGGGGCAGGTCACCCCGGGTATGGTGGAAGTGGTGGAAGCATTAGAACTTGTTAGAACTATGGCCAATAGGGTCACTTTCAAAGAAACTATCCACGAGGTAGAAAAAATTTCCATTAGTCACCCTAAGGAAGCAACCCTTAGCCTCCCAGTCAGGGCAACAACCTTTGCTGTGGAGATATAATCGCCCTTAAAGCATGCAAAGCGAGACCCAGCAACAACAACATAGAGTGGTTCAACCAAGTTAGACAAGGGGTGGAACGTCTGATGTGCAGACCCAAAGAAGAGCTTATGCCATTATTTGACCAGAAGCCCTAGTCGAGCTAGTAGTGACTCAAGATATCTTCCTTGTATACACCTCCCATGCCACTGTACTTATTGATATTGGTATGTCCCACTCTTTTATTTCTGCCACCTTTGTTTCTACTTTGGGACTCAAAACCCAACCATTAGCCTTATTATGCATAGAGACCCATATTTTTTGTCATTCTTCCCTAACTAGAATATGTAAAAGGTGTGAACTAGTGATTAGAAATACCTTTGATAGTCAAGAGTATCACTTAACCTTTGACTTAATTATGATAAAGATGCAAAGTTTTTATGGTATTCTTGGAATGAATTGGTTAGCAACCTACCAAGCTAAGCCAAGATCGACTACCATACGGGACGGTTCACTTTGCGTACTTTAGAAGGCAAACAAGTGTAATTTTCTTCAGATTGCTATAGTTTCGAGATCTGACCAACCGTATATGGGGAAGGATGGGTAGATTTGTGTAGCTTTGTTGCCGATTTGACAATATTGGAGAATGAAACCAATAATAATGAGTTACCCTAAGTTGTCTGTGAATATCCAAAGGTCTTTTTTGAAGATTTTACCCAAATTACTGCTCGAGTGAGAAGTGAAATTTTGTATTGACTTAGTACCTGGAACCAAACCTATCTTTATCACTCCTTATAAATTGGCACTGGTAGAATTAGTGGAATTAAAGAAGCAGATAGAGGAACTTTCAGCCAAGGTACTCATCAAACCCCGTGCTTCGCCTTGGGGCGCACCAACATTGTTTGTATCCAAAAAGGATGAAACTCTAAGAATGTATATTGATTACTGTAAGATGAATCGAGTAACGATCAAGAATCGGTATCTTTTAACAAAGATTGATGATTTATTTGATCAATTGAAGGAGCAACAGTGTATTCCAAAATTGATTTGTGATTTGGTCACCACCAAGTGAGAGTAAGGAAAGAAAATATCCTTAAAACAGCATTCTGAACAAGATATGGGCACTACAAGTTCCTAGTGCCACCATTTGGGTTAACTAATGCTTCTACAGTATTCATGGACTTGATGAATAAGGTGTTCTGAGAATATTTAGATAAATTTCTAGTGGTATTCATTGATGATGTGTTGGTGTATTCCAAAAATAAAGAGGAACATATAGATCATTTGAGGATAGTATTATAACTTTTAAAAGATCATCAATTATATACTAAATTCAGCAAATAAAATTTTTGGGACATGTCATTTCTGCCAAAGGTGTGGTAGCAAATCCAGTTAAGGTTGAGGCCATCGTGAGCTAGACAAGACCCAACACAATGGTTGAAATTTGAAGTATATTGGGATTAGCTGGATATTACTGTAGATTTGTTAGATTTCCCTAGGTTGACTGCTCCTTTGACTAAATTGACCCAAAAGGGAATCAAATTCACGTGGGATGAAGCCTATGAAAAATCTTACTAAGAAATCATAGAAAGATTAACCACTGCATCAGTATTTATTATTCCAGAAAGAGGATTAGGATATTCTGTGTATTATGATGCTTCCAAAGAAGGATTGGGTTGTGTACTTATGTAGAATGGGAGAATAGTTGCTTATAGGTCAAGATGATTGAAGACTCACAAGCGAAACTACCCACTTCACGATTTGGAGTTGGCAGTTGTTATCTTTGCCCTAAAAATCTGAAGACATTACTTATATGGAGAAAAATTTGAAGTATTTTCAAATCATAAAAGTTTAAAGTACATTTTCACCCAGAGGAATTTGAATTTGAGACAAAGAAGATGGATAGAATATATAGAAGATTATAATTTTAACTTACAATATCATCCAGGTAAAACCAATGTGATTGTAGATGCTTTTAGTAAGAAGATTCTTTGTGATTTAGCAAGTATTGCTGTTATAGAATGGGCCATGATGGAGAAATTAGGTGAGTTTGACCTTGAATATAGGAAGGAAGGTGAGCAGAGGATATTGTATACTTCAGTCATTCAGCTAGTTTTGATAAGTAAAGTAATTGAAGCATAATAGTCAGATGGAGAAGCAGAAAATGTCTAGGTAAGACTAAGAGAATTAGTTAAGATGCTGGGATGGACTATAAGTGATGACGGTGTAATGAGGCATCAAGGGACAATATTTTACCATTATTGGTTTGAGATGACATTATGAGGGAATTTCATCATTCTCGACTGGTAATACATTCGAGAGGTACAAAAATGTACCATGATGTGAAATGATAGTCATATTAATCCAAAATGAAGAAAGATGTGGTTGACTTCGTCAGCAGGTGCCTAACTTGTTAACAAGTTAAGGCAAAACATCAGAGACTAGTAGGATTATTACAACCATTACATGTCTGAGTGGAAATGGGAAAAATGTAACCATGAATTTTATGGTAGGATTGCCAAAAACGAGGAAGGGTTATAAGGCAATATGGGTGATTGTGGATCGTCTAACCAAGTTGGCTCATGTTTTGCCAATTCAAAGGACATACACAATGGATACTCTAGCCAGATTATATATCCAAGAGATTTTGAGACTCCAAGAGACTCCGGTGTCCATTGTTTAAGATTGAGATTCTAGTTTTATCTTCAGATTTTGGCAGAGTTTTCAGTTAGTGATTGGAATAGAGTTATGTTTCAGTACTGCTTATCATCCCCAATAAGATGGACAGTCTGAATGCATAATTCAAGTTTTAGAAGATCAGTTTCGAGCATGTGTATTAGACTTTGGAGGTAGTTAGGAAATTCAACTACCATTGGTAGATTTGCTTATAAGAACAGTTACCAAGCCAGTATTAAGATGGCACCATTTGAGGCTTTGTATGGCAGGCCATGTAAATTGTTAGTCTGCTAGACTCAAGTTGGAGAAATAGCAATGATTAGGCTAAAATTAGTTTGGGAAACTAATGAAAAGATCAGAATTATTAGGTAACGATTGGAAACAGCACGTAGCCACCAAAAGAGTTATGCAGATCAAAGGCATATACCATTAGAATTTCAAGCAAGAGATCATATGTCTTTGAAAGTCTCACCACGAAATGAACAGTTTTGATTTGGTCGACAGCTTAAATTGGCATCCAAATATATTGGACTATTTGAGGTTTTGGCAAAAATTGGAGAGGTTACTTACCAGTTGGCATTACCGCCGTAACTATTAGGAGCACATAAAGTATGTCACGTATACATGCTTCGCAAGTATGTTTTAGATCCTACACTTGTATTAGATTGGACTAGGACAAGAGTGGATCCTAATGTGACATACGAGGTTAGACTAGTTTAGATTTTGAATTCTTGAGATCAGGAACTTCAAGGAAAAATGATTCAATTAGCTCGAGTATTATGGAAATATCACGGTATGAAAAATCTACTCAGGAACATGAATTTGAAATGTGAACTCGATTTCCTCAATTATTTATTTAGTTATAATGTTGTAACTATCCTTTTTAAGTATGGCAACTGTTTTAAAAGTTTAGAGGACGAAACTCCTATAAGGAGCAAAGGATGTAATGATCATATTAAAAAAAAAAAAAAGAAAAACATGGCAAAGCAAAAGGGTGCTTCTTGGCACCCTCCCTACCAAAATATATATATATATATATATGGCAAAGCAAAAAGGTGTTTGTTAGCACCCTTCTTACCCCTCTTTTTAGCTTCTATGAGTCATCCATCCTTTAGCCTTCGTGAGTCATCTCCCCTCTAGTATATATATATAGGTTACATTACGGGGAAAAAAGCCACAGAATGAGTAGAAAAAAAAAGAAAGAGAGAGAAGTTAGTATCGAAACTCAAATTATTTTCCCAGTTCTCTAATAAGCTCGTTCTGGACGCACCTATGCTGTCAGATTAAGGAAAGAAGGTCAAGGTTCGACATACGGTGAATTTTCGATCTTTCCAATAAAGAACGAGGTAGGGAATCGATATATTATTTATACTTTTTGTAATACCTTCTTTAATAGGAAATGGCCATGAGAATAATTTTGGCATGTTTTAAAAGCAAATTTCTAAGTTTTAAAACCAAACCTAATTCTTCTTTAAGGAAAGAAATAAACAATAAAGAAATTTTAGGCCGCGCCCATTTTTCCCCCAAAGCTCGCGACTCCATTGGTTTGGTCGATTTTACTCCCTTTTTGTTCAAAAATGTTATAAAATAATAATTTATATATATAATATTTAATGGTTGTACAAATGTGGGTTAAATTTTATATACTATTAAATTAATATTAAGCTCTATAACCAAATTTTCAGTGGCACTAAAATTGTGATTAGGTTTCCAAAAATTGCTATTCAATACTGAGATATGCTATGATATGTTAAAAATAAGATGAATATTTGTTCATTGCGAAACAAGTAATAATTAAAAATGAACAGACTGTAACGATGATGGAAGTATGAAATTGTAAAAGCTGACGTACTTGCAAACATTATTCTTACGCTTTAACAAAAAAAAAAAGAAAAAGGTGAAACTTAATAAAATGTTAATTTTGGAGAAAGTGAGGATAGTATACAAAGTAGGGAGGGTCATGAGATACGCTTAGGTTGAAAGACCTTAACCCTGCATAAGGTTAGGTAATCATGCCCATGGACAGAAAGGGAACATGTGCGTTAAATTTTACAATCTAAACTCACTCCATAGGATATCTTGATTTTGGGCGTGATAGGAGCCTTATTTCTAGATTTGATGTGTGAGTTAGCATCTTGTGCTGAACTTGATGTAAAAGCCTTGCTCTTGGTTTTGATATGTGAGTTAATGTCTCGCACTTAACTCTGTATAGGGGCTTTGGTCCTGGCTTGGATACGTGAGTCAGTGCCTTATACTTAATTTAGTATGGGAGATTCGCTTCTAGTTTAGATATGTGAGTCAGTGCCTTGTAGTTAAATTAAAGGGAGAGCCTAACTATGTAAGGGAGCCAAGCTGACTCTATATGAGAGCCTTGGTCCTAGTTTGGATACGTGAATCAGTGCCTCATACTTAATTTAGTACGGGAGTCTCGTTCCTACTTTAGATATGTGAGTTAGTGCCTTGTAGTTAAATCAAAGGGAGAGCCTAGGGAGCCTAGCTCCTAGTGATGATGGTCAAGTCTCTATGCATTGGGCTTGATGGCCTTGATAATGTGCAGATGATGTATTCTTAGATGTGAATGATATGTATCCTATCATTCATATCTTATCATATATGATAGTCATAAAATGTGTATCAAATATTTTTATAAGAGTCAAGACTTAGAAGCCACCGTTTTAACCAATTCTAAGTCATTCTTAGTTTTTGGATGTTTACTAAGGTGAATGCTCTGGATTGATAAGCATTTTATTTCTATGCTTGTATCTACCTAAGTGTACATAATGTCCTAGCATAGTATTGCATCGTATTACATGTTATGGTAACATGGCATATGATTCATGTCATGGCAGTATTTTATAGGTCATGTGATGTCATGTATACCTTATGTTGTCTCAAGTCATCCCGTTCACTATTACTCATTGTGATTAGCTCGTGTGAGAATTGATAACAAGCAATTTATGACTCGAGTGCAGTTTCATTGACAAGAGGTCTTATTCACATATTAGGGAATTCCTATTCTAATTATGCAAATAATGGGAATTAATGATATCATGAATTTAAAAAAAGAGAAAATAACCGACATAGGGTTATGAAGAACAGTGCCTTGAGTGCTCCTTATAATGCTTTGAATGCCTTGATTATGATGGGTTGATGTTGGAAATGGCTCAGAAGAGCTCCTATTTATAAGCTCATTTTTGTGTCTCGAGAAAATCTCCAAAATGCACTTGAAGAATTTCATCGAAAATATTGTTAGTTGTTGAATTTCTTGTATATGTTAATATGCGTAATTGCTTGTATAAAATTTGGAGCATACTGCATTTAGTAGAAAAGTCAACAAAGTGAAATAGGGGAGAGTTCTTGCACAAATATGGAGAGTGAACTAGACTACACCACATAAGGGGAAAAGAAGCTTGCGCAAAGCCTTGCCGCCCACTATACCACGCGCCATGTCTTTTTGGGTTTATTTGGCCTGGTCATGGTGCTCGAGCCAAGTTTGAGTTAGCTTATGGTTGGTTCGAGATGAATTGGTGCATGAATTGAGTTCCAAGAGCACTGGGAGCTTTCAGGGCATACTAAGGTCAATTTAGGGTATCTTATGGTTGACTTGGTTAAAATTAGGTCAAAGTTTGACTTCTATGATTAAGCTATGACTAATCAAAAATACTGCACAAAAATGGGTTGAAATGCTAATAGGCTCGCTGATTCCTTCATTTAACCCTTTAAAGCACATGTAAAATGACTCAGGTTACCACTTTTGATATGAGAAATTCAATGGCGAGGCTCGATTGGCTCTCGGGATTTTCTGTTAGCATACGTGTTAGTAAAGACAATTTTGGGTGCACATTTCGAGGTGCACCTTAAAAGTCAACCTGAACTATCTAACCAGATAGCTATTTTAGTAAATGTGTCCCCGACATATCTGTGCAGTTTCAAGTCATTTTGATATGAAGTGAAGGTCCAATTTATGTTTGAAACCTAAGTTGCTCTAATTTTGTAAGCAAGAATCATTTTTGGCCTATGAGCCTGGATCATCTCTAAAGAAACTCATTGACCATTCTAAGCCTTGTTCCCCATCCTTAGGCATCTCATTGAAAACTCTATAAATTCATTTGATATTCTAATTTGAACTGGGTGGCCTGACTGGTTGCTCGCAATTATTGATGATTTCTAATGATTTCAACTTCATTTCACATCCGTCTTTTGAACATTTTATCAAGTAAAATTCATTTCTTATCATATTTTGGTTAGTTATGTTGCTCATGTGTATTTTGTAGGGATTTGGAAGGAAAACAACCTTAGAAGGCATGCTGGAAAGCAAAAAAGGCAAATGAGCAAAAGTGCTATGGATCATCAATCCAGGAACACAGACAATCTACTCGGGCGCCCGAGCCTTTTCTAAACGACCGGATGTGTAGCAGGTTGGGCGACTATAGAGATGTACATTTTAGGGAAAATGGCCCACCTTTAAGGCATTTCGTTGAACAATTGGAAAAACCCAGGTACAAGCACCTGCACATAAGCCTCGTGCGCTTGCTCAGGCAAGGCCAGGTGCAACCACTATGTATTAGTCCGAGTGACCACAGAGAGCTAATTTTGGGCTTCCAACTGAGGACTTCATCGAACACCAACTGGATCACTACCCCGGGCGCCCGCATTTGTGTCCCGAGCGCCTAGACTGCCCTATTCACACTGCCTTTTCAGTGGCGACTATAGAGATGTACATTTTAGGGAAAATGGCCCACCTTTAAGGCATTTTGTTGAACAATTAGAAAAACCCAGGTGCAAGCACCTGCACATAAGCCCCGTGCGCTTGCTCAAGCAAAGCCAGGTGCACCCACTATGTATTAGTCCGAGTGACCACAGAGAGCTAATTTTGGGCTTCCAACTGAGGACTTCATCGAACACCAACTGGATCACTACCCCGGGCGCCCGCATTTGTGTCCCGAGCGCCTAGACTGCCCTATTCGCACTGCCTTTTCAGTTGCTTTTTACCTTTATTCTTCCCCTTTTACCCTTAATTTTGTAATGCCCATAAAAAGGCTGTGGATTTTCTGACAGGAGGAGTTTTTCAATTATTAGATTTTAGTTAGTTAAATTTGTAATCATTAAAGCACTATCTCTTTCCCCTAAGGTTTGTAAGTGTGTACTATTCGATTTCAATTACAAGTTTTCAGATTTCTTTCATCGTTCTTACTTTTTTGTACTTCTCTGTCCTTCTTTTATGTTTTTTTTTTTTTAACTCTTCTTAGCTTAATGGCATGTGTGTGTTTTTGCATTTTTTTTCTCGAAGCTTTAGTTTAACTTTAAGCATGCTAAGCTAGGGTTTTATACTTGGTTTTCAATCTAGAAATGTAGTGGTTGAAAGATTGCTGGTTTGGGTGTCATGCTCTTCAATGAAGCATATTTTTCAATAAATTTGTAGAGAACTTAAAAGTCAGGTTTAGCCATTGAAACCAAGTCACCCGTGTCATTGGTTCCAAGTTGATGTTCGTACATGCCAACTATCTACTTCAATGTCCTAGTGATTTTGAACTTTATTTCAAAACCCTAACTATAAGTGTTTTTCCACTAAACATATTTTAAAGTTAAATCTTTTGACTTAATACCATATGTGCGGATGTTAGGTTGAGCAAAACTGCATCCAAACCAACGTCTTTATTCCGCTACATGAATAGATTGAAGCCAAGTCCTTTTGACTTAAAAGTAATTTTCTAAAATCAAATTGAATCTTTTAAATTATGTTTTAAGGTTAAGTTAATTTTTGTTTGCAAACCATCTTTCAAAACCAAACCATCTTTTAAATATTTTCTCTTTTCTTTTATTTTTCTTTGCAAATGCCTTCTTAAATGAGTTTTTCAAACCAAGTCACACCTTGCTCCCTGTAGAGATGACCTAGGACTCATCTAGACTAAACTACAACCAGCCTCTTGCAATTGAGGGTATAAACCCCTACAATTTTTAAGAGTGGTCAAGGTTTTAACGCCATTTTTGGGGAGCAATGGTATTGTGACGAATCCGGAGAATTCGTGGCGGAACGTGCTTGCCACCTTCTTTCACGTGATTGCATTTGGACTTCTAGGTGACATCACTCCATTCTTCTTATGTATATTTCATTTTGATTTGATTTTGTTTCCTTTTCTTATTTTTGTATATATTATTAGGAATTGTTAAAGAATCTTGGTTATTACATATTCCTAAGGTCAAGTAAAGTATTAGTGGGAGACCTTGAACTGGAAGACCTAACTTACTAACCCTCGCATTTAGATTCATACTCCACTGTCGTACTCACTTCATTACCTAATTCAATGGCCACCATGCTGGGTGACGGGAGTAACCACGGGGACTATGTTCCCGAGGAAGTACCCGAATACTTATATCTTAAACACCATTTGAACCTAGCCTGACAAGTGATTCCCTCATGCATCCTCTTGCCCATAAATCATAATCAATTCAATTTGAGATCGGGTATGATTCAACACCTTCCCACCTTTCTTGGTATAGAATATGAGAATCCGTACAATCACTTGAAGGAGTTTGAAGAAGTGGTTGGTGCATGTATGGACCAGCACACTAATGAGGATGTGGTGAGACTCAAGTTGTTTCCCTTCTCACTCAATGACAAAACCAAGTCTTGGTTTCACTCTTTGCACCTTCGTTTTATTGGAACATGAGGTGAGATGCAAGCTACCTTCATTAAAAAATATTTTCTAGCTGAAAGGATTGGAGCTTTGCAAAATAGGTTGATGAACTTCTCTTACATGCCCCATGAGATCTTTAGTCAAGTATAGGAAAGATTCAAAGACCTTATAGCACATGCCCTCACCATAGATTTTTTTGGTGGAGACTTTGTGGTCTCTTTTACAATGCCTTGACTCCTGACTTCAAACAGCACGTATCTACTATGAGCAATAGGGACTTTTATGATAAGTCTGCGAAGGAAGCCATGATTTTCTTTGACTAGTTGACCAAAAACACTACTTAATGGACCATTGGCCCTCCATCTACCCTCGAGTTTAGGAACCCTCAACCCAGTGAAAAATTGTAATTGAGTGAGAGTAATGACCTAAGAGCCAAGTTAGCCGCCCCACAAAATAAGCTTACGTACAGGTGAACTTACATGTGAAAAAAAAAAAAAAAAAAGCAAGCTGTAAAGAAAATAATGATTTTACACTTATTTCTCTTGAGAATCTCAATCCATTTGAAGATTCAGATGAAGACTTTTATTCTTGAAGATAAGACATTAGTGGAGAAAAGCATCATCATCATCATCTAACTTAAGAAGTGAAGAGTTAGAGCCCAATACTATAGATTATTCTTTCTTTGCCCTTAGAATAGAATAGTTTCTTTATTTAAGTTTAATATTAGTTTATTTTGTTTGTAGACAAAGTTGTATAACTTCTTATTGATGTCCTTTTAATTACTAAGCATGTCATTTTCTTCTTTAGAATGTGAAGACTTTTGGTTCAAATTAAATAAAAAAATTGCATCTTTTATTTTTGGCTCATTATTTTTGCATTTAAATTAATGAATAATTTTTTATCTATGTAATTACAATTACAAATTTAATAAAGTAAAATTATTACTTGTTAAAAAATGTTATGACTATAAGAAAATTAATGATATATATTTTACCGAATTATTCCCAATATTTTTAACGAATTTAGGTGTCATGCCGAGATTTTTTAAACTTATTTCCGAACTATCTGGATAATTCCCGAATTATGAATTTTTTATCCCTTCGAATAATTTCTAAGTACCGAATTTGTTACTATGGTGGGAGGAAGTTCGACACATGTGTTAAGGGGACTGGATACGCAAATGCACCCTGAAGGGACCTACTAACTACTCGCAACTAACTAAATGGCAATAAAGGTTATATAGAATATGTTCAATGAAGTGCGCAGTGTAAGATTCAGTAGACTTGAATTTTTGACAAATAAGGAAAACAAAAAAAATTCACCCTATTTATTCATATACCCTACAGAATAAAACATATAATATACACACATGCATTTTATATCCATCCACACAGTTTATTGGGTTAGTATACACATATTGTGCACAATATGATATACAAGCAAGATGCAGTCTAAATATGTGTTTCCTAAGGGTAGGGGGTTGTATGCTTTGATTCTATAAACCAAAAATTATGATGTGAGATAGCAATTTCAAGGGGGGAATGTGGTTAAACCCACAAAACGGGAGCTGAATCCCTAGCAAAGTCGCTAGCTGTCACGACCGAAACCACACGCCAAGCTAACCGGTGCAGGTCATGTGTCTTTATTACGATAAAGTGCATCCAAGATGACCCAAAATATATTTTTGATTTTGAAATAGGGTTCGAATGCAGAGATTAGAAGTTGCCACCTGACACTTTCAAAATGGGTGCGCCGAGAAACCCGAGTTTTGATTTTGGTTTAAGATGTTTTGATTTATATTCTTAGAAAATATGATAAAAGGTCCTTTTTAATGACTCTTAACTGGTCTGTGCAATTAGATAAATTGGTTTGGGGGTTCGACTGCACATGAAAACTGTTACGCTTGGAGACCTAGAAATATCCAAAGTCCCTTTCCAATTTTTACAGTCGTGATCTCACAATATAATACTATGTTCTATAATTATCATAGCATACAACATGTAAATGCAAATGATGTATGAAATGCAAGGTGACCTAGCCTAGTTCATGCGTGCAAATGTAGTATAATGCCTGCCTATGTGGCAGTGATGCACCCAAAGGGGTTCTATATGCTAGTTAGATCTTTAAATGCAAATTAAATGCTTAGTCTATTTCTGGTTCCCATTAGAAATGCTCTGTAAAAGATGAATCCTGCTAAGGATGAGACTTGTACTAGAAATTATGTTTAATATAGAAGTGGATTTATGTAGCCTTTATGTATGAGTGTGTGTGTGTGTGTGTGTGTGTTAGGAATGAATTGTGAATTCGAATATGGTCTATGAAGATCAAAGTGACTAAACTCAAGCTATCTGCTTGGGTTGCCTACATACCCTATAAAGGGATCAGGTCGACGTAGTTCAGATCTAAAGTGACTTAAACAATGTGTATGTGCAATATAGATATGATGTAAGAGCCTTGCTTTAAAGCTTAAGTTGTGTCTTGTGCAGATGTGATATGCTGATGTTTATGTGTGGATGCAAACATGATCAAAATGCCATGCATAGCAAACTAATTGGCTTCAGACATAGTGAGCGTCATCATTTGCCAAAGTGTGACGCTGTGGATGGCAAGGGATAAACTAGTTTAGATTCCAAAATGCTGTGGTGGTAAACTAGTGGCCTCAAGCATCATCATCAACCAAGGTATGTTAAGGGAACGAGTATGATGAATATGCTATGCTAAGTGTATGAGTTGATGAGCAATTGATGAAACTGATATTGTGTACTAGGTTTGTGTGAAGGAGCCTCGCTCCTAAGATGGGATAAGGAAGAACCTAATTGTGGATCAATATTAAGAGTAATTATCTTTGTGTTTGACCCAAGTGTGAGAGCCTAACTCTAAGATTGAAGTGAAAGTTAGCATCTTGTGCATAACTTGTGAGGGGAGCTCTACTCTAGATGATAGAAGAAAGTTAGCACCTCATGTGTAATTGAGGAAAAGAGCCTTAGCCTAGAGTAAAAGAACAGTTAGTGTCTCATGTGTAACTGGGAAAAGAGTCTTGCTCCAGATGATAAGAGACAGTTAGCACCTTATGCATAACTAGGGGAAAAAAAAGGAGCCTTACTCCAAAATGAGAAAGACCAGTTAGCGCCTTGTGCCTAACTGGGGAAAAAGTCTCACTCTGTTGAGAAGTTTAGCTCCAACGGTGCGCCTTGCCCAAGTGAGTGACTATTTATCAGTTAGGAAAGGAACTCAACCCTAATAAAGGGAGCTTAGTTCCTAGTGATGATGATCAGTTTGTGTAAAATGGCCTAAAAGCTAAGTATGATTGTGAATGATGCAGTTGATATGATTATACAAGCCATGGACATGTTAAATGTAATGATAATTTGTATTCTAACATTTATCCCTATTGTCGTAACCAGATCCACATACCAGTGTTGACAAGCGTGAGTCGTAAGTCTTTATTATAACATAGTGTGTCTGAGTTTGCCCAAATATGAAAACGTATATTTTTGTTTTGAAATAGGGCCTTGATTACAGAGACTAGGAGTTGCCACCCAACACTTTCAAAATAAGTGTGTTGAGAAACCTGAGTTTAAATTAAGATGTGTTTTGATTTATGCTTTTTAAATTATGATAAAGGGCCCTTTTTAGTGACTCTCAACTAGTCTGTGTAATCAAAGATAATGGGTTCCGGTGTTCGACTATGCATGGAAGCTGTTACGCCTAGATACCTAGAGATATCTAAAGTCCTTTTCCAATGTTTGCAATCATGATCTCTGATTAGACTTCAATTATTACGCATTCATATATTTAATTACACCTTTACATAGCACATAAATGATATAAAATTTATGTTTTGTGCAGAATCCATTCTTACTATGCAAATTCGAAGCATATGTTGATTTTATAAACAAAGGAAAGAAATCTGAGACATTTTGAGGGTACAAAGGAAAAGAATGAAAGCACTGGATATATCAAAGTGCAATACATCAGTTGATCGATGCCATTCAAGAGGATGAAGAACTTTCACTTACATTCAACACAATAGGGTCAAAATCTTCAGTTTTGAGTTCTGGAAGCAAGGAACTATATTCGGATATGTAGATTGGCATATTCGAATATTGTTGGCGAGTGAATCACATTCTGGAGGGAGGTGCATATTCAAATACAGTTTCAAAGCATTTGAATGAGGAGTTATATACTTCAGTAACAGCTTTCATGTGACTTCAGCCTCTCCATGTGACAGAGATATTGAAATCAAGGAATGGCAAATCTGTAATTAGATGGTGAATCACATAACAAAATACGAAATTTTCAAGAAGAATGAGTAAAGAAAGAGTTGACATCACACGTCCCACACACATACACATGAGAGAATTCCATTAAAAGGGGGGTCAGTGAATCAATTCTATAATTGGATAGAGAAATATAGTTCTGTAGAGAGATATAGAGATATAGAGAGAGAAGGAGCTCTATTTTTAAATTCTACTGTAGCTCAGGTTCTGAGTCTTCAATTTCAATTCCAATTTCAATTACTGTAATTATATCTCAATTGCAAATCAATTTCAATTCTAGATTTTAATGTTTCAATTTCAACTTTCTGTTTTTGTTTCTAATTTTCTAAATATGAGCAGCTGAGTGTTTCCTGGGCCAAGGTAAGGGCAATGTCCCTTCTAATGAATCTCAAGATGCCGAGCTTCATGGTTTCACTTTGAGTTCTTTAATTAAAAATTCAATTTGCATTTGAACACTTTAGGAATCATTGATTCAATACTCGATTAACACTGATTTGTATATCTTATCGTTAAGTTCATAGGTGTTGCTTAACTTAGAACCCTCGTAACAATCTTATATGTGGGTTGCTAGACCTAGAACTCCTATTGTTCTTAAGATATGTTATGCACATTAAGCATTTGATCCATAGTTTGTTTCAATTGAAATTAATTTTCTCAAAATCAGAGCAAGTTGAATTGGTAATCCACAGACTCTTTACATCTTGAGATTGATTTGGATTGGCATTGAACTTGTCTTGCCCAATTCTTTGACATCAAATTTCTAGTTAAATTTAACTCTTACTTTAGAAAATCATTTCAAAAACATTTAACACTTCAAATCAAATTTTTGTTTCTATTTTACATTCATGTGAGCCATGTTTTTGCCACTTTAATCCATTAGGATCAGCCACTTCTTTGTTCCTTAAATCCTTGTGGAAATCGACTTGGTATTTACCAGTTTATTGTGCTTCAACTACACCTTGCACTCGGGGAAGTTTGACTTAATTTTCCTTACTCAGCACTTTTAAAATCTGAATTGACATCTGAATTTACATTTAAGAGTAAGGTAATTAAGCAACACAAGCAATCTCACAATATAATACTCTAGTTTGTAATGATCATTGCATATAACTCATAAATGCAAATAATACATAAAACGTAAGGTGATCAAGCCTAGCTTGTGTGTGCGAGTGTAGTGAGATATCTAATTGTGCATAAGTGTGTGTATGTGCTGAGAATGAAGTGTGTATTGAAAAATGGTCTATGAAAACCAAAGTGACCGAACTCTAGCTATGTGCTCGAGCTGCCTACGTACCCAATAAATGGATTAGATCAATCGTAGTTCAGACCTAAGGTGGCTTGAACTATGTGTTGGATGAGATGTGAACTTGGTATGTAGATAAAAGAGCCTCACTCTTAATCTAAGTTGGTGCTTTATGCTTGATGGCTTCTGAAGACTGTGGTGACTGCACTTAAGCTATTTGCTCGAGCTGCCTACGTACCTTTCTAAGAGATTAGGTCACCATAGCTCTAGGACAGTGCCTTGTGCGGATGTGATGTTGCGGATATGTATAAGTAGATGCAGGTGTTATCAAAATACTGCGGATGGCAAACTGATTGGCCTCAGGCATAATGAGCCTCATCATCGGCCAAGGTAGGCTAAGTGTATGAGAGGGTGACAGATAAGGTCAATGCTGTGTATAGAATTAGTGTGAAGGAGCCTTGCTCTGGATATGGGATGAAGGAAAGAAAGAACCTATCTCTACATATAGATTAAGAGTCATCATCTTTGTATTGTGAGAGCCTAGCTCTAAGACTTAAATGAAAGATAGTGCCTCACGCATAACTTGGGAAAAGAGCTTCACTCCAGATTAAAAAAAAAAAAAAAAAAGGTAGTTAGCACCTCGTGCTTAACTTAGAAATGGAGTCTAGCTCCAGATGAGAGAGAACAATTAGCACCTTGCGCATAACTGGATAAAAGAAGCCTTACTCCACTGGGGAAAGGACAATTAGCGCTTAGCGCATAACTGGGAAACGATTAACTAAAGAAAGGAGCCTCGCTCCAAAAAAGAAAGATAGTCAGCACCTAGCACGTAACTCGGAAATGGAGCCTTACTCCAAAGAAGAGAAAGTTAATGCCCTATGTCTAACCAGGGAAATGAGCTAAACTGTAAGTTAGTGTTTCACGTTGTGGTGACCAGACTTAAGCCTTCTGCTCAAGTTGCCTATGTTAAAAGGATCAAGACTATGTAGCTCTATCATTCTAAACTATTATACAGGTGTAAAGCTTAACTTTAAGTCAGCGTTTCACGCTGGGGTGACTGGACTCAAGCCTTCTACTTGAGCTACCTATGTACCTAGTTAATGGATCAGGTCTACGTAGCTTGACATTATGTTTGCGCCTCACACATGACTATGAAAAGAGCTTAGCTCCAAACAAGGAAACAGTATGCGCTGGAGTACAACTAGGGAAGGAAAGGAGCCCTGCTCCAGATGAGAAATAACAGTTAGTGCCTCGCACATAACTGGAGATAGAGTTTCACTCTGCTGGAGAGTTCTACTCTAATGGAAGAGACATTTAGTGCCTTGCACATAACTGTAAAAAGGACCTTTGCTCCAGATAAGAGAGAAACAGTTAGTGCCTAGCACATAAATAAAGGAAAGAACTTTACTCTAATGAAGAGCTCAACTCCCAGAGATGCGCTTAGCGTAGGTGAGTGAGTATTTATCATTTAGAGAAGGATCCTAGCTTAAATCGAGAGCTCAATTCGTAGTGGTGATGGTCAAGTTTATGTGAATGGCCTAAAAGTCTAATGTGATGTAATTGATGCAATTATCATGATTAGGTGTAGGCATGTTAAATGTGATGACAACTTATATTCTATCATGGATGGCAATTCAAGGATACATGTTAGATATGTCTAAGGGAAGTCATGACTTAGAATTTATCGGCTTAGCCTATCCTAAGTCATTCCCATTCTCTAGAGCTTCGCTCTCTCAGGTAAATGCTCTGAATTAACAAGCACTTGTTTCTAAGCTATATCAACCCTAATGGGTGTGTATTTGCATGTCAAATGTGTTCTAACATGTCAAGGTATGTGCCAGTATGTCAAAGCATAGTGCATGGCATGTTAAAGCAAATGCTAGCATGGTAAATGATGTCCTAGCATGTTATACTTTGATGTGGGATGGTGAATAAGCATGGTAACATGGTATAACATGATCATAGCATGGTATAACATGGCATAACATGGTAATTTGACATGTAAGCATGGTGTAGGATGATAATGATATGGTATAACACGATAGAGATGACATGGCATAGCAAATATGATACCTAGCATGGCCCAACATGGTATTATGATGATATCACATGGAATGGCATGACAGGCATGGTATTATGACATGGTATAGCATGATAAAATGATGTTATGGCATGGTATGATATGGTAATATGATGTGGATATGTCATTTATATGATGTTTGGAATTTTATAAAATTTGTCTCGGGTAAATCCGATCAATATCATGTATCGGGTACAACCTGATCTTGAATTATGATCCAGATGCCTTTCATTAACAAAGAGTTATATTTATACAATTAAAATTATTCTAATCTAACCATGCAAACTAATTGAATTGAAAGATAAAATAAAAATTTCTAGAGAAAAAATTATACTAAACATGAAACTCAAGAGAGAAAAAGCTTGCAACTCTTCCAAAAACCTTAAGAACCCACTTAGTGGCCGGCGTTAGGGAGAGGCGGGTCAGATGGTGGAAATGAGAAAGGAAGGCCTACTATTTATAGGATTTTTGAGTGAATAAAAAGTTTGCAATGCTTTGAAATGGCAAACAACTTTGCATAACCCAATGAGCGGACAAATTTAAAATGATAAAAGGAAAGCAAACATCTTTGCTAAGCTTGTTTTGCAACCTTTTAAGCTAAGCAGGATGGGAAAACAAGTTTGCATAACATCATGAGTAAATATGCTTGCAAAAATAAAAAGGGCGAACAAGTTTGCAATTCAAAGTAGGCAAAAAAGTTTTCCACACACCTAGTTGGCAAACTTTTTGGCAATTAGGTGAAAAAGAATGCCAATTTGGCCTGAGCCCCTAGCTCTCGCCATGTTCGATGAAGTTTGGGTTTCATCCATAGAGATTCGGGCCATTTGAAGACCTTTGACACAATTTTTGGGAGCTTTCGGGACGTCCCAAACACTTTTGGAGCAATTTAGACCAATTAGGTCAAAACTAAACCCAATTTGGGATTTCTAAGGTCGAGTTATGTTCATTCAAAGAATGCTACACCAAAACGGACTAAAACGGAAACTAGATTAGCCAATCCTTTGACTTAACCCCTGGAGGCACCACCAGAATGACTCTTCCCACTATTTTAGGGTATGAGGAATCCAAAAATGCCATCGGCGGGATTCTAGGACAATTTTATGATTCTACAAAAAAATTAATGAATTTTACAAATGAATTAATAGAGGGACCTCCTACGGTTTGACCTGGTTAGACTTATCTATGCCATTACCTTAGGGAATGAACCCTCAACATTTTTGTGCAATTTGAGAGCATTCTAACTCATCTGGATGCTTAAATTGTGTCTGAGGTGCTATTCTGAGGTGCTAATAGCTTCTTTTTTGCCGATGGTAGTAGTGGAGCCCAGAGGACCTTTTGGCTGCTTTGAGCCTACCTTTGTATTCTATGACATATTCTAGGAATATGTGCATCTTTTTATGCCTTTCTAATTTGATTTGGGCATTCAAGTTGATGTCAACCTTCAGGGGCATTGACAGAGGCCGTTCTTGACTTTTGGACCGATTGACCCTTAACTCTGGATTTTGGCACTTTTGTTGATGCTGGAGTTTTTTGTTTGATGTCTTAGATATGTTTGTGCAGTCTGGTGGCGTTCTGCCATGATCTAGGTCTTTAACTTGGCTTATCCCTAGCTCTATAGGTACAATCAGCACTTTGCTAACTGTTCATTTTTTTGTCAACTTCTGGAACTTTAACATATCCTATAATTAAGAAAACTTAATTAGTAGAGCACCATTCAATTAAAAGTATTAAATACTATAGATATTAAGTAAGGTGGCAAAATTAGTGTGTCAACACCTATCATAGATGACAGTTGAATGACACAAGTCAAATATATCTAAGAGAGTCATGACTCAAAAATCACTGACTTAGCCAATTCTAAGACATTCCCAGTCTCTAAAGTCTTGCTCACTCAAGTGAATGCTCTGGATTAGTAAGCATTTGATTTCTAAGTATGTGTTAACCCAAATGAGTGTGTGTTTATATGTCTGAATATGTTCTAGCATTTAAAGGTATGTGCATGCATGTCAAAACATGGTGTATGGCATGTCAAAGCATGAGCTAGCATGATAAATGATGTCCTAGCATCTTATACCATGATATATAATGATGATAAAACATGTTAGCCAGCCATAGAATGATAATATGGCATGGTAGCATAGTGTAGCATGGTGATGACATGGTATATCATCATGATATCATGGTATGACATATAATGATAGCATATGAATATGGAATAAAATGGTAGGGATCACATGGCATGGTAGATATGATGTTTAGCATGGCCTAGCATGGTAGCGTAATGTTATAGCATCGCATGACATGGTAGATATGGTGTTATGACATGGCATGGCATGGTAGCATGATGTGAGCATGTCATGGTATGGTAGTAGTATAATGTGGATGTCTTATGTTTGATGTTTAGAATTTTGCCAAGTTGTTTTGGGTCAATCCGATCAATATCATACATCAAGCCCGACCCAAACATAGGTTATGATCCAAATACATTTTCTTGACAAAGTGTTTTTATTTACATAATTGAAAATATTTTATCCTAATCATGCAAATAAATTAAATTGAAAAATAAAGTAAAAATTTTCTAAAGAGATTTTTTTTACCAACGCGTGCTTTTTCTAGAGAGAGAAATTCTTGAATGTTGGCCTTGCCTTGAGAACTCTAAGTGCCAAGTGTTAGATGTGAAAATGAGGGATAGGAAGGTCCTCTATATAGGCCTCGCTTATCCCATTTAGGGCTAAGTTCCCAAGTTATGTCTCGATGCTTGATCTGGTTCAGTTTAGCTAAGGCAATTGCCTCAAGAATTATATCCTCAACATTTTAATGAAATTTGAAATCATTCCAATTTCGTCTGGAGCCTCAAATTCGATAAAAGCCATTTTGAATCAGTGGAGCCCAAATGATCTCTGAGCAGTATTTTGCCTACTTTGAGTTGTGTTCTATATCCTCTGGCATATTTTGGGATGTACTGTGTCTACTTGTGTGTTTTTGGATTAGTTTGAGTATTTCGATCGATATCATCCTTCGGGTGTATTAGTAGATGCCATTTTTAACTTCTGGACTGAATTGACTCTTAATTCTAAACTTTTGTTGTTTTGTTGATGTAGGGGTCATTGGTTTGATATCTTGGACACATTTATAGATTTTAATGGCATTCTAACTTAATCCGGGCTTTCAGCTTGACTTCTCCTTTTTTCCAGGGGTATGATTATCATTTTACTAGTGGTTCACCCTTTGTTGCATTCTGGTCCTTTGACATAGCCTACGAATAAGAGAAGTTAATTAAGAGAGTACCATTCGACTAAAAACATTAATTATTGTAAACTTTAAGTAAGGGGGGAAATTGGGGTGTCTGTAATGTATTTTTACATGATTTACGTAACTAAATTAAACCGGTTATAACTTAGCACTTAGGTGTCCAATTAGGTTGATGTTTTTCTTCATTTCAAATATTTTTACATAATTTACACAACTAAATTAAAACAGATATAACTTGGCGCTTGAGTGTTTGATTAGAATGATATTTTTCCCCTTTTCGTGTATTTTTATGTAATTTATGCAACCAAATTAAAACTGTTATAACTTGGAGCTTGTGTTTTCGATCAGAGTGATATTCTTCTTCAATTCATATGCTTTTTACGTGATTTACGCAATCAAAGTAAAATGGCTACAACTTGGTGCACAGGTATCCAATTAGAGTGGTGAATTCAAATACCTAAAACTTAGCGCTCGAGTGCCCAAGTGTTTGATTAGAATGATAAATTTTTCTTCATTATGTGTAATTTTATGTGATTTATGCAACCAAATTAAAATGGACGCAACTTGGCACTCAAATTATAGAGGTATTTTTTTTCTTTATATCGTGCATTTTCACCTAAATTATGTAAGAAAAATCAAATTGGTATAGCTTGGCACTTAGGTATTCGATTAAAGTGGCATTTTCCTTCCATTTGTGTATTTTTACGTGATTTACATAACCAAATTAAAACGGTTATAACTTAGCACTCAGGTGTCCAATTAGAGTGATATTTCTTTTTTCTATTTCATATGTTTTTACGTGATTTATGCAACCAAATTCAAACAGTTATAACTTGAAGCTCGAGTGTCCAATTAGACTAATATTTTTCTTCATTATAAGAATTTTTATGTGATTTATGTAACCAAATTAAACGGCTATAACTTCGCACTCAAGTGTCTGATTAGAATGATATTTATTTTTTTATTTCATATATTTTTACGTGCTTTACGCAACAAAATTCAAATGGCTATAACTTAATGCTCGGGTGTCCGATTAGACTGATATTTTTCTTCATTCCGAGTATTTTTTTGTAATTCACGTAACCAAATTAAAACGGCTGCAACTTAGGTGTCTGATTAGAGTGACATTTTTCTTCCTTTTGAGTATTTTTATGTAATTTATGCAACTGAATTTAAACGATGATAACTTGGCACTTAAGTATCTGATTTAGGGATGGGCATTTTGGCCAACTCGTCTGAATCCGATCCGTTATCCGATCTGAATGGATGTGAAATTTGAATTTTTTTTGGAGATTGGATCGAATTTCGATTTGGTTTTTTAAAAAGATTTAGATATTGGAATGGATATAGAGATGGCATTGCCTCCATCCCAATCTGCCCCGAATCCGATATCTAATCCAAATTTGCCCAATCTGCCTCGATTTGTCCAGATCTGTCCCGAAAATATCTGAATAACCCCAAATCATTTGAAACCACGATGACAACACCGTCACTATATCATGGAAAATAATATTCACATTCATAATACTCCAGACTTATTGAACTTCACTATTATTATCATTAAAACGAATATTGATAAATAAATTTAAAACAAAAATTGACATCGTTTTATATTAAATAGGGTGTGTTTGGGAAAGAAATTATAAATTTGATTTTTTTCTTACTTTTGTGCAAATTGAAATTTTAAAAGTTCAATTTATTTCTTTCATATGCAAAAATTAAAAAAACTTAAAAAGGTAAATTTAAAATTTTATAATGTACATCATTTGGGACTCTACAAAATTATATAAATCCCTTTAAATTTCAAATTTTTACTTATTACACGAATTATGAAACTATAATTTTTATAAATTTATATTAATTTATACAATTTCAAACCCTATTATGACTTATAAACTTAATTATTTTCAGAAAAATATCTAGATACAAAATTTAAAAAATAATTAAAATATTTTATTTGCTATTTTATTTTATTTTTCTTATTTTTAGTACAAAAAATTACTATTTCATTGAATAATTTCTTTCTTGAACTTTGAATAGTTTATTGTTTTCCCCGTATTTTTAACATTTTCAGCTTAAATATATTTTTAAACTTTTCAATATTGATATTCAAAAGAGTTCTCTAGAAAATAGATTTTTCAAATAGTTTAACTAAAATGTTTAATGAAACATTAAATATTTTTTTTATAGTGAAAATTATTTTTTAAAAAATATATAAAGAAGGTAACTAATTAATTTTTTTTCTTAGATATTTTGATAAGTGCAGATAATTACATTTTAAATTTTTTGAAAAAATTTACTTATGCGGATGAGTTATCTTATTATGATAAAAATTTATAATTCTATGTTATTCTAAAAAATTATTTGTTATTATAAAAAAAATTAAAAATTTTTTGTAGTTTTATTTTTTTCTATATGTGAATAGTTAGAAAAAAAATTAGTTACTTTATTTTGAAATTAGGTTGATGTAAAAAGTTAACAGGGACAAAAAGGAATTAGAAATTTAAACTTACAACTTTTATTTTTTTTGTTTGTAGGTTTTATATAAGAAAAAAATTTGAAAAGCTAAAATAAATTTTATTTTTATTTTTATTTTTAACAATCATAAAAAAATAAATTTAAATTTATTTGATTAAGATAAAAAATAAATTAAAATTTATTTACAAACTTTTGTCATATTTTTTAACATTTTGATATTTATTTTTTTTATAATTCTTTTAAAATTTATTTATTTTAAAATTTACCAACTCATGTTTTTTCTTATATTTTAATCATTACAGTATTTTTAAATATATTACTAGATTATTGAAATGTATTACATTATTTACAAAATATGTTATTATGTATTATTTTGATTTTGGAGATGAATTATTTGGTAGTAATAGATTACATACAACTTAAGGGCAGATTTGGAGGTTAACAAATGGTTTGTAGTTTTGGATATTCGTGGATATATCCGTTCTCCGTTTGGAGCGGGGATGGAGATTTAAAAAAATATCTGTTTGGAGTTCAAGGTAAATTTGGAAGTAGGCAGAGGATTTAGAGTTTGGATTTGAATAATGCCATATCTACCTTCGATCTGCCCCATTGCCATCCCTAATCTGATTGGAGTTATTTTCTTCTTGATTTTGTCTATTTTTACATGATTTACGCAGCGAAAATAATCGGCTACAACTTAACACATGAATGTTTGATTAGAGTGATTTTTTTCTTCACTTCATGTATATTTTTACAAGATATACGCAACCTAATTCAAACGACAATAACATGGTGCTCAGGTGTTCAGTTAGAATGATATTTTTCTTTATTTCGTGCACTTTTTAGTGATTAACACAACCAAATTAAAACAACTATAACTTGGTGATCGGTTGTCCTATTAGAGTGATATTTTTCTTCATTACATGTATTATTATGTGATTTACGCAACCAAATTAAAGCAGCTTTAACTTGACGCTCAGGTGTCTAATTGGACTGATATGTTTTCTTCAGCACGTGTAATTTTACGTGATTTACGCAACTAGATTAAAATGACTATAACTTAGCACTCGAGTATCCAATTAGAGTGATATTTTTCTTCATTTCATGTATTTTTATGTGATTTAAGTAACCAACTTCAAATGATAATAAATTGGTGCACGAATGTCAGATTAGAGTAATAATTTTCTTCTTTTCATGTACTTTTACATTATTTATGCAATAAAAGTAAAACAACTAGAACATTGTGCACATTTATCTGATTAGAGTGATATTTTTTCCATTTTGTGAATATTTTTGTGACATATACGCGGCAAAATTAAAATGAATAATACTTAGCGCTCGGGTGTTCGATCAGAGTGATATATTTTTTGAAGTCATGTATTTCTAGGTGATTTATGCATCCAAATTAAACAGTTATAACTTGGCACTCGAGTGTTTGATTATAAAGATATTTTTTCCTTCATTTCGTGTACTTTTACGTGATTTATGCATTCAAATTAAAAAGGCTATAATTTGGTGCTCAGTTGTCCCAATAGAGTGATATTTTTTTAACTACGTGTATTTTTACGTGACTTAAGCAACCAAATTAAAGCGGCTTTAGCTTGGCGCTCAGGTGACCAATTAGACTAATATTTTTCTTCACTATGGGCATTTTTTCATGACTTACACAACCAAATTGAAACGATAATAACCTAGTGCTCAGGTGTGATTATAATGATATTTTTCTTCATTTCGTATATTTTTAAGTGATTTACGCAACCAAATTAAAACAACTATAACTTAGTAGTAGGTTATCCTATTAGAGTGATATGTTTCTTCATTATTTGTATTTTTACGTTATTTAAGCAGCCAAAAGAAACTAGTTCTAACATGATACTCGAGTGCCCCATTAGACTGATATTTTTCTTTAGTTCATGTATTTTTACATGATTTACATCAACAAATTAAAACAGCTATAACTCGGACTTGGGTGTCCAACTAGAATGATATTTTTCTTCATTTTGTGTATGATTTACGTAACCAAATTCACATGATAATAACTTAGTGCTTGGGTGTCTGATCAGAGAGATATTTTTCCTCTTTTCGTGTACTTTTACATGATTTAAGCATCTAAATTCAAAAAGCGACAACACATCGATTGAGTGTCCAATTAGAGTGATATTTTTATTCATTTCATGTATTTTTATGTGATTTACGCAACCAATTTCAAACGGCATTAAATTGGCGCTTGGGTGTCTGACTAGAGTCATATTTTTGTCTATTTCATGTATTTTAATGAGATATATGTAATCAAATTCAAACGGTCATAACTTGGTGCTCAGGTGTCCAGTTTAGGTGATAGTTTTCTTTATTGTGTGTATTTTCGTGAGATACACGCAACCAAAATAAAACAGCAATAACTTGGCTTTTGGTTGTCCAATTAGAGTGATATTCTTCTTCATTTCGTTTATTTCTACATGATTTATGCCACCAAAGTAAAATGCTACAACTTGACATAAAGGTGTCCGATTAGAGTAACATTTTTCTTCATTTTGTGTATATGTTTAGCAGATACACGCAACCAAATTTAAATGACTATAACTTGGCACTTGAGTGTATAATTAAAGTGATATTCTTTTACATTTAGTGCTTTTCAAGTGATTTATGCAACCAAATTCAAACAGTCACAACTTGGCACTCGAGTGTCCGATTAGATTAATATTTTTCTTCAGTTTGTGTATTTTTATGTGATTTACACAACCAAATTAAAGCAACCTTAGCACTCGGGTGTCGAATTATGCTAATATTTTTCTTCATTATGAGTATTTTAACATGATTTACGCAACCAAATTAAAATAGCTATGACTTGGAGCTCGGGTGTTCAATTAGAGTGATATTTTTTTCATTTCGTGTATTTTTACATGATTTACGCAACTAAATTAAAATGGCTATAACTTGGCACTCAGGTGGTTTATTTGAGAGAGAATACTTTTCTTCATTTCGTGTATTTTCACTTGATTTACTTGACCAATTTCAAAAGGCCACAACTTGACACTTAGGTGTTCAATTAGAGTGATATTTTTCTTCGTTTCACGTACTTTTATGTGATTTACGCCGCCAAATTGAAAGGCTATAATTTGGCACACATGTGTCTGATTAGAGACGAATGTTTTTCCTCATTTCGTGTATTTTTACGTGATTTATGGAACCAAATTCAAATGACTAAAGCTTGGGGCTCAAGTGTCTAATTAGACAAATATTTTTTCATCTCATGTACTTTTACATGATTTAGGAATCCAAATTCAAACGTAAAAACATGGCGGTCGAGTGTCCGATTAAAGTGATTTTTCTTCATTTCGTGTATTTTTACGCAATTTATGCAACCAAATTCAAACAGTTATAAATTGGTGATCGGATATCCGATTAGAGTGATATTTTTGTTCATTTTATATATTTTAACGAGATGTAAGCAATCAAATTCAAATGGGCATAACTTGGCACTCGGGTGTCAGATTAAAGTGACTCTTCTTCATTTTGTCTCTTCCTACGCGGTTTATGCCCACAAAGTAAAATGTTACAACTTGACACATGGATGTCCGATTTGATTGATATTTTTCTTCATTTCGTGTATATGATTAAGAGACACGCAACCAAAATTTAAACGGCTATAACTTAGCGCTTGGGTGTCTGATTAGAGTGATATTCTACTACCTTTTGTGTTTTTTAAGTGATTTAATTTACATAACAAAATTTAAATGGCTATAATTTGGCGCTCAAGTATCCGATTAGATTGATATTTTTCTTCAATTCATGTATTTTTACGTGATTTATGCAACCACATTAAAGTAGCTTTAATTTGGCACTCAGGTGTCCAATTATGCTAATTTTTTCTTCATTTTAGGCATTTTTACATGATTTATGCAACTAAATTAAAACAGTTGTAACTTGGAACTCGGATGCCCAATTAAAGTGATATTTTTCTTTATTGCGTGTATTTTTTCACGATTTGCATATCCAAATTAAAACAACTACAACTTGGGTGTCCGATTAGAGTGATATTTTTTTTCATTTTGTGTATGTTTACATGATTTATGCAACTAAATTCAAATTGGCTATAACTTGGTACTCGGGTGTTTTATTAAAGATATATTTCTTTTCTGCGTTTCGTGTATTCTTATGTGATTTATGCAACCAAATTAAAATGGCTACAACTTAACACTTAGATGTCCGATTAGAGTGTATTTTTCTTCACATCATGTATTGTTACATGATTTACGCAACCAAATTGAATTAGCTACAACTTTGCACACGGGTGTCCAATTAGATAGATATGTTTTTCTTCATTTTTTTACGTGATTTACGCAACCCAGTTCAAACAACTATTTCTTGGCTCTCAGGTGTCCAATTAGATAGATATTTTCCTTTATTTCATGTATTTTTATGTGATTTAGGTAGTTATATTTAAACGGCAATAACATGGCACTTGAGTGTCCGATTAGGGTGATATTTTTTTTATTACGTGTATTTTTATGTGATTTAGCAATCGAATTGAAATAGCTATAACTTGGCACTTAGGTGTCCAATTCAATTGATATGTTTCTCTATTTTGTGTATTTTTACGAGATTTACATAATCAGATTCAAATGTCTATAACTTGGTGCTTGACTGTCTGATTAGAGCAATATTTTTCATTATTTCGTGTATTTTTACGTGATTTACACAACCAACTATCAAATGGATAGAATACGGAGGTCGGCTGTCCGACGGGCAAGATCTTTTTCTTTATTTTGTGTACTTTTACATGATCTAAGCAACCAAATTCAAACAGTTATAACTTGCCACTCAGGTGTTTAATTAGATTAATATCCTTCTTCATTTCATGTTTTTAAGAAATTTACATAACTAAATTTAAGCAGCTATAAATTGATGCTCAGTTGTTCTATTCGAGTGATAGTTTTTTCATTGCTCGTATTTTTACGTGAATTACACAACCAAATTAAAATAGTTATAACTTAGCACTCGGGTGTTAGATTTGAGTGCTATTTTTCTCTATTTCGTGTATTTTTACACAATTCAGGTAGCATAAATCGAATAGCTATAACTTGGCGCTCAGGTGTCTGATTAGAGTAATTTTTTTATTTCATATATATTTACATGATTTACGCACCAAATTCAAATAGACAGATTGTGACACTTAGGTGTTTGACTGGCATGACATTATTTACATGATTTACGCACCAAATTCAAACAGACAGAATGTGGCACTTAGGTGTTTGACTGGCATGACATTATTCTTCATTTTGTGTATTTTTACATGATTTACACACCCAAACTGAAATGGATATAACTTCACACTTGGTTGTCAGATTAGAGTGATACTCTTCTTTATTTCATGTTTTTTAAATGATTTAAGCAACCAAATTTAAACAGTTATAACTTAGTGCTCGGTTGTCCTATTGGAGCCATATTTTTCTTTATCACGTGTATTTTTATGTGATTTATGCAATCAAATTAAAATAACATTAACTTGGCACTCGAGTATTCAATTAAGTTAATATTTTTCTTCATTTTTCAGGTAATTTTACGTGATTTACGCGAACAAATTAAAAAAGTTATAACTTGGCACTTCGGTATCAGATTTGAGTGATATTATTCTCCATTTTGTGTATTTTTATATAATTTACGTAACCAAATTCAATCGACTATAACTTGGCACTCGGTTATTCGATTAGAGTGATCTTTTTCTTTATTTCTTATATCTATACGTGATTTATGCAACCAAATTCAAACGAACAAAATGTAAAGCTTGGGTGTCCAATTAGCGTAATATTATTCTTCATTTCATGTATTTTTACATGATTTACACAACCAATTCAAATGGCTATAACTCGATGCTTGGGTATCCGATAAAAGCGATATTCCTCTTCATTTCGTCTATTTTTATGTAATTTACACAATCAAAGTAAAATGGTTACAACTTGGCACACATGTACCCAATTAGAAGGAAATTTTTTTCATTTAGTGCATATTTTTATGAGATATACGCAACCATATTCAAACAGCCAGAACGTGGTGCTCAGTTGTTCAATTAAAATGATATTTTTCTTCATTTCATGTATTTTCATGTGATTAGATAACCAGAGTGAAACAGCTATAACTTGTTGCATAGGTGTCCAATTAGAGCAATATTTTTCTTTATTTCGTGTATTTAACGAGATATATGTAATCAAATTCAAATGGCCGCAACTTGCCACTCTGGTGTCTAGTTATGGTGATAGTTTTCTTCAATTTGTGTATTTTTTAGAGATATGTGCAATCAAACTCAAACGATGATAGATTAGCGCTTGGATGTCATATTAGAGTGATATTCTTCATCATTTCGCCTACTTTTATGTGATTTATGTAACCAAAGCAAAACAACTACAACTTGATGCACAGGTGTCCGATTAGAGTAATATTTTTTCTTTATTTCGTCTATTTTTACGTGATTTACGTAACCAAAGCAATATAGATATAATTTTACGCAACCAAATTTAGATGGCTAAAACTTGGAGCTCAGGTGTCTGATTAGGGTGATATTTTTCTTCATTTTGTGTATTGTTAGGTGATTTACACAACCAAATTAAAACAGCTATAACTTGGTGCTCGGTTGTCTTATTATAGTGATATTTTTCTTCATTACGTATATTTTTACGTGATTTATGTAACCAAATTAAAACGGTCTTAATTTGGTGCTCGGGTGTCCAATTAGGCTGATATTTTTTCATTTCAGGTATTTTTATGTGATTTACGCAACTAAAGTAAAACAGTTATAACTTGGCACTTAGGTGTCCGATTAGAGTGATATTTTCTTCATTTCGTTTATTCGTACGTGATTTACGTAACCAATTTTAAATGCCAAAAACATGGCAATCAGGTGATTGATTAAAGGGGTATTTTCTTTATTTCATTTATTTTTACATTCTTTACACAACCAAATTGCAACAACTAGAATGTAGCGCTCGGGTGTCCTATTAGCCGGATATTTTTCTTCCTTTCATGTTTTTTTGCATGATTAACGCAACCAAATTCAAATGACTATAACTTAGTACTTGACTATCCAATTAAAATGATATTCTTCTTTATTGTGTCTATTTTTATATGCTTTACGAACCCAAGTAAAAACGATAAGAACTTGGCGCACGAGAATACGATTAAAGTATTTTTTTTTCATTTTGTGTATTTTTATGTGATTTGTGCAACCAAATTCAAATGATTACAACTTGCCACTCAGATGTCCAATTATAGTTATATTTTTCTTTATTTTGTGTATTTTTATGTGATTTTATAGGTACACCAAAATTTCCCCCTTATTTAAATTTTATAATATTTAACGCTTTTGGTTGAATGATGCTCTACTGATTAAAGTCTCTTAATCATAGAAGAAGATAAAGTGCTAGAAATCAACAAATATCAAATATTTAGCAAAATGACAATTGTATCCTTGAAAAAAGTGAGAGCTCAAGTTGAAAACTCAAATCAAGGTAGAACACCACCAAACTACATAGACATGTCCAAGGCAGTACACAAATGATCCTCGCATCAACAAAACACACAGAGTTCAGAATCAAGAGTCAATTCAGTCTAAAAGTCAAAAAAGGCCTCCACTGACACCCCAAATGACGGCATTAATTGGAATACCCAAATCAAGCCAAAAACATACAGGAAGATACAAAGAATTTCAAAACATGTCAAAGTACATAGTGGTATGGTCAGAACAGCCAGAATACTGTTTCAGAGGTCATCCGGGCCCTGCCAACTCAAGATGGCTCCTATTAATAAGATGGAAGCTACTGGCACACTAGATACAATTTCAACATCCAGATGAAATCAGAATATCCTCAAAGTGCAAAAGAATATCAAGGTTATGTTTTCAGAAGTAATGACATAACTAGGTCAAGTCAAATCAAACTTTAGGAGGCCCCTCCGGATCCAAGTCTTGAAAAATTGTTAATAATTATAAATTCATAAAAATATCCATAAGTCATTTCGATGGCATTTTTGGATTCCTCATACTAAAAAAATGGTAGGAAAAGCCATCCTGGTGGTGCCTCCAAGGGTCAGGCAAAAGATTTGGCTATGCCCCTTCTATTTTAGCCTGTTTCAGAGCAACATTTTCAAACAAACCTAACTCGATCCTAGAGAATCCAAATTCAACCAAATTTTGACTAAATTGGTTTAATTCTCGCCAAAAAGTGTCCAGGAGGTCTCCAGAATTCCTGAAAACTATCTATAACTTCTTGAAATCGTCCAAACCTGTCAGGACAAAACTCGAACTGCAATTGAACTGGCCTCAACTTGGAGCTGTAGGCCAAAAAGGCCCATTTTTGACCTAGCACACCAAACCCACTTCGCCACACTCTTGTGGCAAGTTGTTTTGCCTATGAGGTCATGTGGAATCATCTGCCTGCATTGTCAAGTGAACCTTTCTACCTGCAAAGCCAAGTAGGCTTTTTTGCTTATGAAGCCAGGAAAAATTCTCTGCAATATGAAGTCATGTAATATTTTTCACCTATGAAGTCAGGTGGAAGTTTTTTACCTGTAAACCCGGGCAAACAAATCTTTATGCATAACTAGGGTGGACATTTTCTTCTATTTTGGAAAGCTTATAAATGGGACCTCATTTCCCCCTCATTTTCACATTCAATGCTTGGCGCTCGAAGCTCTCAAACAATGCTAACACTCCAGACTTTTTCTAACTAGAAAAAGCCTGCGTCAGTAAAAATTCTCTCTCCAGAAAATTTTCACTTTATTTTTCAATTCAATTAATTTGCATAAATAGGATAAAATAATTCTAATTATATAAATAAAAAAACTTTGTCAATGAAAGGTATCCGACTCATATTTTAGTAGAATTCTAGACATCATACATATAACATGTTCACATTACACTACCATGCCATATTATGCAATAACATCATTCTACCATGCCATGCTATGCAATAATACCATATCTCCCTTGTCATGTTATGTCATATCATAATATCACAATATAATTCCAGGCCACGCTAGACATCATATCAACCATGCCATCATCATCCCTGCCATGTTATACCATGTTCACATGCTACCATGACATGTCATACCATAATATCATGATACTATGCCATGTTATACCATGACATTACCATGCTATACCTTGTCATTACCATGCTACACCATGCTATCATGTCATATCATCATGCTATGCCATGGTAACATGTCTTATCATCATCACATATCATGGTAAAATATGCTAGGACATCATTTACTATACCAACACATGCTATGACATGCCATGCACTATGTCTTAACATGCTTACACATGACTTGACATGTTAGAATACATCTAGATATGCAAACACACATCCACATAGATTGACGTAGATTTAGAAGTCAAATGTTTACCAATCCAGAGCATTCACCTTAATGAGTTAGGCTCTAGAGATTGGAAATGACTTAGGATTGGCTAAGTCGATAGTTTCTAATTCATTACTTCCCTTAGATGTATCTGACATGATTGTCATCTATGATAGAGTATAAATTGTCATTACATTCAACATGCCCATGATATATTTGACATATCAAATGCATCACATTAGCCTCTTACATGTTAGTTTATTACTTGCCGCCACAACATTCTGGAATCTAAGCTCATTTATTACATGCACATCCACGGTGTTCTGATCACACTTGTATCCACACATACATATCAACACATCACATCCATGCGAGGCACTAATTTAGAGCTATGTTGACCTGATCCCTTCACAAGGTATATAGGTTGTTCGAGCACGTATCTTAAGTCTGGACATCTCGGTCTTTATAGACCTTATTTCAATACTCATTACTTCCCAATGCACACATTCAAGTATAATGACACTATATAAGTCCATATACCTAACTCTATGCGGTTTCTCAATAAAAGCATTATTGCCACATAAGCAAACATTACACTACAATTGCACACACGCACTAAGCTCAATTGCCTCACATTCCATACATCATATACATTATTTCATGAGATTATAATTGTAAAGAGTAGAAAGGGAACCCCCCATGGTAGCCCAGTAGTGCTTGGGACCAACTGTAAACTTGGAGATCCTGCGTTTAATTCCCGCTGGCTCCTACCTTATTTGGCCTGGTGCTTGGGTCTTGTGGGTGGATTCAAGCACCCTCGATTTACCCATCAGTTACACGGCTCATTGAAGATTACAATAAACTGGTGTATATTCTGGGTTACCAAAAAAAAAGTAAAAAAGGACTCTGGATATCCTTAGTTATCCAGGCGCAATAGTTTCTGTGCGTAGCCGAACTCCCAGATCTACAATCTCGGATTGCACAGATCAGTAGAAAATCACTAAAAAGGGCCTTTTGTCACATTTTTTTCAAATATAAACAAAAAATTTTAAATCATAAATAGAACTTAGGTTTCTTGACACTCCCATTTTGAAAATGTCAGATGGTGACTCCTAATTTCTTTAATCAAGGCCCTATTATAAAATAAAAATATACTTTTTCAAATTTTTGTGATCTCGAATGCACCATGTCGCAATAAAGAAACATGACTCATGGCTGTCAGCTTGGCATATGAATCTGGTAGTGGCAGATTTATGTAACCAAATTTAAATGGCTACAACTTGCTGCTTAGATGTACAATTAGAGTTATATTTCTCTTTATTTCCAGTGTTTTTATGTGATTTGCACAACCAAATTCAAACGACTACAACTTGGCACTCTAGTGTCCAATTGGATTCATACATTTCTCTATGTTGTGCATTTTTACATGATTTATGCAACCAAATTAAAAAAGCTATAACTTGACACCTGGTGTTTGACTAGAGAGAGATTTTTTTTCTTCATTTCATGTATTTTTACATAATCTATGCAAACAAATTCAAACGGTTATAACTTAGCGCTCGGGGTCTGATTAGAGTGATATTTTTCTTCATTTCTTATATTTTTATGTGATTTATGCAGCCAAATTCTAACAGTTATAACTTGGCACTAGAGTGTCCAGTTAGAGTGATGTGTCTCTCTTTATTTTGTATATTTATTCATGTGATTTACGCAACCAAATTCAAACGGCTATCACTTGGCGTTCGTATGGTTGATTAGAGTGGTATTTTTCTCAATTTTGTATATTTTAACAAGTATACGCAATCAAATTCAAATGACCGTAACTTGGCACTTGGCTATCTAGTTATGATGAGAGTTTTCTTCATTTTGTGTATTTTCACGAGATATATGCAACCAAATACAAATGGCAAAACTTGGCACATAGGTATCTAATTAAAGTGATATTCTTCTTCATTTCATCTATTTTTATATGATTTACACAACCAAAGTAAAATGGATACAACTTGACGCATTGGTGTCCAATTAGAGTGATATTTTTCCTCATTTCGTGTATATTTTTACAAGATTTACGAAACTAGATTCAAACTACTATGACTTAGTGCTCCAAAGTTTGATTAGTGTTACTTTTTCATTCCATTTCACATGATTTTAAGCGATTTACACAACCAAATTAAAATGGTTATAACTTGGCAATCAATTGTCCTATTAGAGTGATATTTTTTTTCATTATCTATACCTTTACGTGATTTACGCAACCAAATTAAAATGGCTATAACTTAGCGCTCAATTGTCCTGTTAGAGTGATATTTTCTTCGTTTCTGGTATTTTTATCCGATTTATGCAACCAAAATTTAAAAAACAATAACTTGGCTCTCAGGTGTCCAATTAGAGTAATATTTTTTTCATTTCGTGTATTTTACGTGATTTACATAACCAATTTTAAATGCCTATAACATGGCACTCGGGTATCTAATTAGAATGATAATTTTCTTTGTTTCGTGTATTTTTACGTCATTTATGCAATCAATTTGAAACAACTAGAACATGGCACTTATGTATCTGATTAGCATGATATTTTTTTATTTTGCGCATTTTTACGTGATTTGGGCAACCAAATTCAAATGACTATAACTTAACACTCGAGTGTCTAATTGGATTGATATTTTTTTCATTTCATCCATTTTTACATGATTTACGCAACCAAACTAAAATGACTACAGCTTGGTGCACAAGTATCCAATTAGAGTGATACTTTTTACATTTCGTGTGTATTTTTATAAGATATATACAAACAAATTCAAATGACGGTAACTAGGCCATTGGGTATCCAATTATAGTAATATTTTTTTTTCATTTCATTTATTTATATGTGATTTACATAACCAAATTCAAATGGCTACAACTTGGCTCTCAGATGTCCTATTAGAGTGATATATTTCATCATTTCGTGTATTTTTTTGTCATTTGCTCAACCAAATTAAAACGGCTATAAAATAGCACTCAAATTTTGAGTAGAGAGATATTTTTTTCTTTATTTTGTGTATTTTTAAGGGATTTATGTTTCCAAATTCAAACCGCTATAACTTGGTGCTCGAATGTTCAATTAGAGTGATATTTTTCTTAATTTCATGTATTTTTATATGACTTACACAACCAAATTAAAATAGCTATAACTTGGTACTCAGGTATCTAATTAAGACGATATGTTTTTTCATTTTGTGTATTTTTTATGTGATTTACGTAACCAAATTCAAACAACTATGACTTGGTGCTCAGATGTCCAATTAGAATGATAATTTTCTTCATTTCGTGTATTCTAATGAGATATATGCAATCAAATTAGAATGACCATAATTTGCACTCGGGTGTCCAATTATGGTGATAGTTTTCTTCATTTTGTGTATTTTTACGTGACTTACGCAACCAAGTTCAAATGGCAATAAATTGGCACTTGGGTATCTGTTTAGAGTGATATTCTTCATTTCATCTATCTTTATGTGATTTATGGAACCAAAGTAAAATGCCTACAACTTGAGACATGGGTGTCTGATTAAAGTGATATTTTTCTCATTTCGTGTATATTTTACGATATATATGCAATAAAATTCAAACTGTTATAACTTGGCACTCAGCTATCCTATTAGAGTGATATTTTTTTATTATGCATATTTCTATCTGATTTTTGCAACCAAATTAAAGTGGCTTTAACTTGCTGATCGATATCGAATTAGGTTGATATTTTTCTTCGTTTTAGGGATTTTTATAAGATTTACACAACCAAACCAAAATAGCTATAACTTTGAACTTAGGTCACCAATTGGAGTGATATTATTCTTTATTTTGTGTATTTTTATGTGTTCTACGTAATCAAATTCAAACGGCTATAACTTGGCACTCGGGTATCTGAATAGAGTGATTTTTTTTATTTCGTGCATTTTTACGTCATTTATGCAACCAAAATGAAACAAATATAACGTGACGCTTGAGTGTTCAATTAGTGTGATATTTTTCTTCATTTTGTGAATTTTTACTGGATTATTGCAACCAAATTCAAACAGTTACAATTTGGTGCCCGAGTGCCCAATTAGAGTGATATAATTCTTCATTTTATGTATTTTTGCATGATTTATATAGCCAAATTAAAATGACTATAACTTGGAACTTGGGCATTTGATTAGAGAGATTTTTTTCTTCATTTTGTGTATTTTTATGAGATTTATGCAAATTAAAATGGCTATAACTTGGCACTCGGTTCTCAAATTATAGTGAATTTTTTTTTTCATTTAGTGTATTTTTATGTGATTTATGTAACCAAATTCAAACAACTATAACTTAGTGCTCGGGTGTCAGATCAAAGTGATATTTTTCTTTGTTTCATGTTATTTTACACAATTTACACGACCAAATTGAAGTAGCTAGAATGTGGCACTCGGGTGTTCAATTAGCATCGTATTTTTCTTTATTTCATCTATTTTTACATGATTTACGCAACCAAAATAAAATAGTTATAAGTTGGTGCTCGGATGTTTGAATAGAGATATTAATTTTCTCTATTACATGTATTTTTACGAGATTTATGCAACCAAATTAAAACAGCTGTAACTTGGTGCTCAGGCCTCAAATTAGAGTGATATTTTTCAACGACTATAACTTGAACCTTGGGTGTCTGATTAGAGTGATATTTTTTTTTATTTTGTGTATTTTTATGTGATTTACACAACCAAATTGAAATGGTAAGAACCTAGCATTTTGGTGTTCAATTAGCATGATATTTTTCTTTATTTCTTATATTGTTACATAATTTACACAACCAAATTCAAATGGCTATGACTTGGCACTTGAGTCTCTGATTAGAGTGATGTTTTCTCTTCATTTCATGTATTTTAATGAGATATATGCAATCAAATTCAAATGGCCATAACTTAGCACTTGGGTGTCCAGTTGCGGTATTAGTTTTCTTCTTTTTGTAAACTTTTGCAACATATATGCAACTCGATTCAAATGATGATAACTTGGTCCATGGGTGTCCGAATAAAGTAATATTCTTCTTCATTTTTTCATGATTTACCCTGCTAAAGTAAAATGGCTACAAGTTGATGCATGGATGTCTGATTAGACTGATTTATTTCCTCATTTTGTGTATATTTTTATGAGATATATGTAACCAAATTTAAATGGCTATAAATTGGCACTTGGGTGTCCGATTAAAGTGATATTCTTCCTCATTTTCTCTAATTTTGGATGATTTATGCAGCCAAAGTAAGACGGCCACAAGTTAATGCACGAGTGCTTGATTAGAATGATATTTTTCTTCATTTTGTGTATATTTTTACAAGATATACGCAACCAAATTCAAAATAGGTATAACTTGGTGCTTGAGTGCCTGATTAGAGTGATATTTTTTTTTCATTTCGTGTATTTTTAACTGATTTCATAACCAAATTAAAATAGTTATAACTTGGAGCTCGGTTGTCTTATTAGAGTGATATTTTTCTTCATTATGTTTATTTTTACATGATTTATGCAATCAAATTAAAGCAGCTTTAACTTGGTGCTTGGGTGTCCAATTAGGCTTATAGTTTCCTTTATTTCGTGTATTTTTGCATAACTTACACAAGTAAATTTAAACAGTTATGACTTGGTGCTCAAATATCCGATTAAAGTGATATATTTCTTCATTTTGCGTATCTTATGTGTTTATGCAGCCAAATTAAAGTAGCAATAACTTGTCACTCGAATGTTTGACTAGAGAGATATTTTTTCTTTATTCAATGTGTTTTTATAAGATTTACGCAACCAAATTAAAACAGTAATAACTTAGCACTCAGGTCTCTAGTTAGAGTAATATTTTTGAATGACTATAACTTAGCACTTGGGTGTCCAATTAGAATGATGTTTTTCTTTATTTCGTGAATTTTTATGTGATTTACGCAACCAAATTGAAACAGCTAGAATATGGCGCTTGATTGTTTGATTAGTGTGCTATTTTTTTTCATTTTGTGTATTTTTACGTGACTTATGCAACCAAATTCAAATGACTACAACTTGGGACCCAGATGTCAGATTAGGGTGATATTTTTCTTCATTTCATCTATTATTATGTGATTTACACAGCATTGTTGCTAGCTTGGAACATGATGCTAGGCCTTTTTTTGCTATTTGGGGCCTCTTTATCCTTTCTTGGTGATGAATTACCCTAAAAACTAACTTAAAGCGTGTGAATAAAAGTTTTTGATTTTGTTTTTGATTCTCACCTCATCAATGAAATCCTTACACCCATTCACACACTTTAAGCCGCACCTTCATATGTCCTAGGTTGTAGAAGTGCCTCAATATTAGTATTGTGAACTTAGGCTGGGAATGTAACCTGTTGAGAGCAAATTGAAGAGGAATTGTGGGATGAGAATTTAGTTTTTGTATAATCTATTATTCGATTAAAAAAATCATTCTTCTTGTTTATGTAATTGTGGGACTTATACATTATTTGTAATATTTACAAATGTCCTAGGGGTAGTTATTGAGTATGATTTAGATTCTTATTATGGTTCTTGTTAGGGTTTGGAAAGGAATTAGATATTAAGGACTTGTGCGCACTTGAAGATCATTATTCCAAGACATATGCTTTGATTTCTATATCTTCCATTGTTTAACCATTAACATAGCTAAGTTACAACCAAATCAAAGACCTAGTGATTCCAAGTGAGCAACTCTTATCTTGTGCATATAGTGGTATTTTCTAGGTTGTGTGGTGTGAATTCTTGCATTGCATTGGAACTGTTGTTATGAGCTATCCACTATAAACTTCATTTTAGTTCACTTGATCATTTGTAAGGTTTTGTGTAACTAGGATAACATCATTTGCTAATATCTATGTGTGAACCCCTATTGAGTGAAATTCCTTTGATGAGTGGTACCCTGTGAGTTTTTGAAGTCAAAACTTAGTTCCATTTATGCTCTTGTGACTTTATGAAATGAATGACACTGTTTTGCACACATGCTCTTCTTGCTTTGATATTCCATGCATACATGCTTTGTGATTACACTTGAAAAATGTAATTACAAACCTAACAATTAGGTTATTAATTATGCATTTATTTAATAATTTTATAGTTTTTGGTTATTTTTAATATTTACTCTATTTTATTTTCTAATTGCAGTGAAAATAAGAAAATAATTGAGATAAGTGATGATAAAAATGATAAAAATGATACCATGATCCAAACACCCTGATGACCGGTCTGAACCGAAGCCAAAGCAAGTCGGAGTAAGGAAGTGCAAGAATAGGCTTTGGTGTCTTTTGAGGCATTTTGCTGAGCACTTGGTGTACATAGAAAAAACAGCTTGAAGGCAAAATGGCTGACATGTCCAATGACTTTCAAGACTTGCTTAACATCCCAAGGTCCATCCCAAGGAATAAGATTAGTTACTATGGTGGCCGAGGAGAAGAAAATTGTCTGAAGTTCAAGATGGTTGAAGTGGTGTGCAGCTGAAGTTCCAGCTTGACACCTTATCGATTTTTTAACCATAACTTTTTTCTCATAACTCCGATTGATCTGATTCTTTTTGGGTTGGAAAGAAGACTTGAAGGTTTGTGTTTTAGCTGAAGCTTGAATCCATTGTCTTCAAGGTCAAAACTGCATTGGAATTTGAGGACAAAAAGCTGTCAGAAGCAAGACACAAATTGAAGAGGAAGTACACTGTGGTCCGGACACCCCCACAGGTGGTCCAAACTATGCAAGCTAATATGCACATTTATGTCAATTTTTAGGGTTTTTTTTCTTGCTTATAAATATGAACGTGTACGACCGTTCGGCGGAATTTCTCACATACGCTTTTCTCTGTAATTTTTAGGTTAGTTTTTCATTAAAAAACAGATTAGTGTGGAGAGTTTTTAGTTTAGTTTTTGAAGAATTTTGGGATTGATTGCTTTCAGATTCGAGTTTAATTCGTTGCGAAGAATGTTACGCGCTTTGTTTTATTCAATGAAATTTACTTTATTTTCGTATTCTCTTTTTATTTGCTATTCTATTATTTCATGTATGTTAGGTTAGATTTTTATTATTGATTCAACCCATTAATGATGGGTGGATATTTATTTGAAAGTTGGATGTGAATGAATCCAAGCATGCAATCTAAAAGTTGCATGTTAGGGTTCATGTTCTCTAAATCTACTTTGTAATATTTTCAAAACCTTCCAAAACTTGTGTAGTTGATCATATTTCCTTAAAATCACTGGTAACTACACAAGATTATAACTTTCTTAATACTTTGAAAACAAACGAAATAAAGTTAAACCTATTTTCTGGTTTTCTTTCTCTTTTATTTTTCAAAGCCTTCAAAAACGTGTAACCTCGATCACATTTCGTTAAAATCCCTAATGACGTTACATGATTAAATTTTTTTTTTATATTTTGAAATCAAAGAAAAGAGATCTAGACCAAACAAAGTTTTCAAGATGATATCTTTCTGGTTTTATTTATCCTAAATGTGATTTTAAAACCGTGTTTTGGAAAGCAAAGCTTTCACGATGAAATCTTTCTGGTTTACTTTTCCTAAACGTGAGCTAAAAGTCGAGATAATAATCACATCCAAACATGAGAATAAGGTATTCACCTGGATTTGTAGTTTGAATCAAGATCTTAAATTATCTTGAATGCGTAGTACTATTGTTTTCATTTTAGTTTAATTTAATTGTTGCAATTTAGATTTTTTATTTTGTGGTTAGTAAATCAAAGCTTTTCAAAACCCAAAATCAATTTTTCTTTTCCTGTTTTTAAAACAAAACCAGCAAATAGAAGAACTTAGAAAACCCTAGTGTTCAATCTCAAAGTTTCCTGTAGTACGATCTTGGACTCACCAGGTAAAACTACACCATACACCCTTATACTTGGGGGTTTTTCTAGATATTTAGACACGATCACTTTGCACTTGGGGTTAGACATGACATTTGGATTTTGTGACTTGTTGAACTTGAACTTGATTTTGATTTATTTTTTTAACCTTAATCACTTTTTAACATCTAGAGACCATACCATAGATGTTTGTGGGAAGCATCACCGCAAACCCTCACGAAACCTTACACATCTACTAGGGAAAACCTAGGGGTTTAAAGGGCTTACCTCATACGTTAAGTGTGGTCGTATATCTCCTACAAAAATGGACCTACTTTTTTGTTAGTGTTTTTATTCATCTTTTTTTTTTTTTTTGGAATAATTGGGAATTGTTAGGGTATGCTCTTTAGTCCTAGGATTTGAATTCTTTCCATTACTAGGGACTGGCCATGTCTAGGTTGGGGGGTGTGATTGCACACAATCATTGATATATTTAAGCACCATTTCATTTTCTATTTAAGCATTTTATCAATCAATTTCCATGTTCTTGTTAGTATTTTGTGGTTTTCTACATTTGGTGCTTGTTTTGTAGGTAATGGGGAAATTGGAGAGAATAATGTGGCTTTGGAAGGCAATGTAAGTCAAAGATAGAATCAACCTAATGATCACCCGGTGGGGAAATGGACGGAAATGAGAAGAACAATTGAAGTTAATTGGTTGATGTAAGAAAAAGAAGCAATAAAGTAGTAGAACCAGTAAGAGAAAGCTACCCCCAGGCGCCCCATTGCACTTGGGGACGGGAGCCCCTCGTCTCGAGTGCACAATTGATCTTCGCGTCAGGCGCCCCTTTGTTTCAAGCACTTGGGACCTTTTCCGAGTTGGTGTTTTAACCTTCCTTTTGTATGTAATATGACTATTATGCCCTTAAAAAGTCTTTGTCTATAAATAGGCTTGTGTAATTATGACAGAAACGACTGTTAATCTTTAGAAGTAGCGTTAAGTTAGTTTAAGTCAGTGAGATGAAGTTCTTATTCTCTCTCCTAGGGTTTAACCTTGTAAGTGACTTTATCCTTTACTATTTCAATTTCTAGTTCTACTTCTCAATTTTACTTCTACTTGCCTTTACTTATTTCTAGTTCTTAATGCTTGCATGTTATTTCGTTTTATCTTCTTAGCTTAATGGGTTGTATGTATGTTCGTTCTTCTTCTCAAAGTTGTAGTTTAACTTTAAGTATGTTAGGCTAGACTACTTTCTTGTCTTCAAGCTATTGAAGGTGGTGATGTTAGTATGGGTTTCTCGAACTAAAAATTGGATTATTATGGAAAAATTACTAGCTTTTCATTTGTGGAATATCACAATCTCTTGGGTTTATGTTTTGGACTCAACTTGCTCGTGTTATAATCGAGTACTTGACTATAAGATTTTCTTGTGCACGTAAAGTATTTGATTCAATGTCCCAACAAGTTGGGTGGTTAATTTTCTGAAAAACCTAGTTAGGTTTTCTCAAGAAACCGACTCACCCATTGTATAATTGGCACTTGGTTACGAGTATCTACTTGTGCACACTAGTTTCTAATTCAATGTCCCAGTGGGACTATACTTATTTTCAAAACAACCTAACTCTTGTGATTTCCACCATTAAGTTTTCAAAGTTCATTTTCTGACCTAACACCACATGTGTGGATGTCAGGTTGAGTTAAATTTGTTTAAGAACCCCCTTCCACATCACTGCCAGATTAGTTTCGAGCTAAGGTTTTTAATTCACTGTTAAAGTAAGTTTTTAAATCTCGTTTTCTAATTAGGTTTTTAATTAAGCTTTTAGTTACATAATCAACCATTCTCTCAAATCAATTTCAAAAAGCCCCAAAAAAATTTTTCCTTTCTATTTTGATTCTTTGCAAAGTTTTCTAAACAAGTTTCTCCACACCTAGTCACACTTTTGCTCCATGTGGAGACAAACTAAGACTCACTTAGACTAAACTACGACCAACCTCCTATACCTAAGAGTAAGAACCTAATTAAGTGCGGTCAACCTATAGTTCAACAATTTAGTATTATGCACCCTGTGGTAGTTATTCAACGAGTGACTACAATTACTAGGATAGTTAAAGGGATGAATGTTAGGACGCCTTCAAATCATGATGACTCGGGAATAATGAGAAGACCTAGAAGAATGGTAAGGAGAGTTTGTACTCGTTATAGATGCCAGAGGTCCAGTTATATCCATAGAAATTGCTCACCTGGATGTGATCGGAGGTGTTATGCTTGTGGTGTGCTAGGGCATGTCAGTAAGTTTTGTCCCCATGATTACAAGACTGGTTTAAGAAAATTTTGGAGTTAATATGCTTAAAAGATTACGTGCTAGAAATATTTCCTTAGTATATTAGAATTTGGAGTCAACTGAATGTAATATAAGTTTATGTACTAGGGTGTAATGAAATGGATGCTAATTATATGATCTTGGTTGAGTTATATAGATTTTCTTAAATATGATCCCTTGTGTTTTAGAGAATGCCGCTAAAAGGAAATTAGGTTGTGGTAGAGGCTGAGATAGAGGAGCCCCGATGAATGCAAAAGTTGGTGATATGCCTGCTCAGGAGGAACAAGAGTCACACCACAGTGTCTTGGCTGATATTCAGTAAGAAGTTCCAAGGAAGAAAGAGGTGCATTCCTAGGCACCAAAAGTTCCACAGCCCGTAGCAATGGATGCAGGGACAGTATTGCAACAATTGGTTGTGACTGTAGCAGCACTGGCAGGAAGAATGAGAATAAACTAACCACCACAGTTACAATCAGGTTTAAATACACTAGAAAAATTTTAATGGTGATATTTGGTTATTAGATATTGATATCATGATGTTTATTATTTATTAGTTTTGTCACTGTTGCATATTTATATATTTTTATTATGTAACGTGGGTACAAGTGGATTAATGCTCAATTCCCTACAGATTGTGTTGCAGAAATAGAACCTAAAAATTAGGTCGACCTGCTGTGTTGGATTAAATTATTATTTTATTTGAGTTGTTTTTATTAACATTTAGGACTATAATATTATTTTTTTTATCAATAAAAGACTATAATATTATTAAATTTGGATTATTTCGATATGGTTGTGAGTCTATAAGGATAAGATATTATGTTGAGATTTGTGATGTAGCATTAATGACTAGTTTGACCAAGACTTAGCTATTATTTGTTTACTATTATTTTATTGTTATAGATTGTGAATGTCTACTCCAGAGTGATTATGGCTTTAATCTGGGTGATAATTGATGTACGTATGTTGTGTGTGATTTATTTCACTCACCTTTGGGTTACGAGATTCAAGGCATGACAAGAGTGATATTTTTCTTCATCTTATGTATTTTTTGTGATTCACGTAACCAAATTCAAACAGTTATAACTTCACACTCAGGTGTCTAGTTAGAGTGATATTGAAAAACCCTAATATGGATAAATCCTCAAAAACAAACAAACACAAGTGATAGTAGATGAGGCACTTGATTTAATGAGAAAAACCTTGGAAACCAATCTCTACAAAAAAACCTTAAGTCTATAAGGCGGTTGTCCCTGAAAACCAATCTACTATAAAATCAAAGATTATAAAAGTTTATTGGACATGACTCGACTTGACAGCCGTCCTAGTCTAAGTACCTCTTGCTTACTAGAACCCGCAATGAATCATCTTCCACACAATTTTTTTCTTGAACTCGAACGGCACCTCCTAGAACTTAGAAATATTCTTAATTCTTCAAATTCTTGAAGCAACAATCAAATGTTGTTCTTTTTTTATCTCCACTTTTAATTGCCACTCACACAATATGTTTCTTACTTTTCAAAAGTGTTAATTAGGTCTGGTAAAATATATGATATTTATAATTGTTCTCAATATGGAAATAAGATCAGAACAGAATATACCAGAAATCTATAGATGGCTTGAACCCTGCTCACACCAAATATGATTTAAGTCAATTTTCATTTTAATCTTCATACTGACAAACAACTTGATCAACGTAAGACTCAATATGAAAATTTATAGACATTATATGCTCAATGACTCACAATTGTCACACCTAAAAAATTAAACCTTATAGATATTTTTCTTTATTTTGTTTACTTTTATGTAATTTATGCAACCAAATTCAAATAGTTATAACTTGATGCTCTGGTGCCTAATTAGAGTAATATTTTTCTTCATTTCATGTAGTTTTTATACGATTCATGTAACCAAATTAAAATGGCTACAACTTGGCACTTAGGTATCCAATTAGAATAATATTTTCTCATTTCGTGTTTTTTACTTGATTTACGCAACCAAATTCAATGGAACTTCTTCTAGTTCCTATCTCTCAAGTGGCGAGGCCTGTCCTCTTAGGTGACGAGGCCTAGGTGCCACCTGGTCCGGGTACTAACCAAAAGAAATCCCCAATGCTCATAGATTTTAAGATCTTATCCGGAAGCTTAAAAGCGGACAATCCACAGATGTGAAGGCTTGTAAACACTAATGAGATGAGCTCCATTCTTCCAGTATATGACAGTAGCCTTCCTTTCCAATTGCTAATTCGGCAATTGAACTTGTCCAAGAGAAGGAGAAAATCAGAGTGTCTCAATCTGGTAGATATTAAAGGCAGTCCCCAGTATTGGAAAAGGAGCTACACCTCATAGAAGTCAAGAGTTTTAGCTAAGCAAAAAGTTTGGAATTGTCCAATGAGAGATGAAAACACCTACTGAACTCATGGGCAGCTATGAAAAAGATAAAGGAGACCTTTAATAAAATGCTTTTAGGCAGAGTCCTTCTATGTAAAACTGGTACTTCCCATAGTTGCTCAAGACTACTGTTTCCCTTTGCTAGTGAATTAGATATTTAGCTTATTAGCCATCTGTCCATAATTCATTTTATGTTAATCTACCTTCTCAGCTTTGAATTCATTCCACTCTTATCCCATTCCCAATTCTTATTTCATTTTCCTACCACTTCACTAGGGGATTTAAACCGAGAGGCTTAATAAGAGGGAAAGGGTAAAAAAATCACAATATGGCAAACGCATCTTTTTAGATCGAACGGGCTTTTTGGGGTCTTCTTTTTTAAAATTTGATTTTTGTGATAAATGGCAAAACAAGATACATAAACATGGTATGTTATTGCTAGATCTAGTTTTTTGGATTCATTGTTCGGAGTGGTTCTACCAATTCAGTAGTTAGTAGTAGACTAGAGGCTACTTTCTTTTGTAAGAATTCTTAAAACAAAAAGTCTACACTCGACTAAACACTATTTCAGCTCTTATACATGTTGCTCCAGATCATCGGCATCCTGAGTCGGATCAAGATCTAGATCTCAGTCCTCCTGCTATGAACATTCCTGGTCCCTTTCCTCCATTAGTCGAGAAGGACCCTGTTGGCCCAAGATTTATAAACTTAGTTTTATAATTAATTTTGATGATATAAACTTAGTTTTATAATTGATTTTGATGATAACAAACATTAAATTAAATTTTCACAATTAATTTTCAAATAGACATTGTATGAAATGTTACAATTCATTTTATTTTGATAGATCCAACATAATATGTTTAGAAGATATTGATATTATTTTTCAGCTATTTTTACAAAATTTGGATGAAGAAATAAAAGAATTTCAAAGTCGGGAGTAATAGAAATCAAAGGAAGATGATGACTTGAACTAGAAAGCTAACTTAGATAAACAGAGAATCAGACACATGTTAGTATATGGATGATATCTAAAAATAAAATGGTTCAATTTGCACCAAAATTTAATATAGTGAACTAGACTTTCATATCTAAAACTTTCTCTAAGGGAAAATTATATGGATCTAAAGGCAAGTTGTCCCAAAAGGAGATGGAAAATTAGTCTTGGTAGAAGCAGTTTTAATTCTGAATTGTGAAGCTAATCTTAGTTTTTAAGACATAATTCATAATCTACAGCTTTAAAAATTCTAATTTTTGGTGTGCTAAAAGAGGACTTAAAAAGATACAACTTTTGTAGTTAAAGTTTCTTCTAGTTCCAAAATTATCATGGTGAAACAGAAGCTTAAACTGGAAATACAGATTCAGAAGCTGGTCTTGGTTCAAAAGCCATATCTAATGATCTAACCGTTGGATGAAGCTCAAATTTTGACATGTGATAGCTGACTTATATATCTACAAAGTCTTTACTCTGAGATAACGTTAGATATGAACATTATGAAGGTGAAAAATGGTCACAAATGTATCCCATAAATTTTGAATCTGAAAGACAACGCTGGAAGCAAGGAAATTCAAAATTTTTAAACAACAAAAGTGCTTTTTCACTTAGAAACGGCCATTTGGAGACTTTTGCTTATAAATAGAGCCTCAAACTTAGATTCAAGTGCATGAAGAATGCAAGAAAGAAGTGCTTACAAAGAGATACAAGAAAGCCCATAACTTTGCAAACATAGAGTGATTTCTTCCCACACTTGTGCTTCATCTTTGATATTCAACTTGTGAGAGTTTCTTTTTTGAATTGATTGAGCTTTAAACTCATCATTATTATTGTAAGAAATGGAAATCTATAACCCTCTTAATTTGTGGGAGTTGGGTAAGCTCTTGTTAGTTTTGGTTCAAATGTTAGAAGAAAAACAAGAGATCTTTTTTGAGAGAGACTTGTAAAGTGATTTGGGGATAAAATCATTTGATGTGAGTGATTTTGGGATAAAATCACTTGGAAAATGTTTCTAGCATCTTGAGAAGTTAGTGTGTAATAAACTATTCAAAGAATAGTGGAGAAATCTCAAGGAAAGGCCTTGGGGAGTGGATGTAGATAACATTGAAACTAAACCACTATAAATCGATTGTATTTGCTTCTCTTCCCTTCTCTTTATATTTATTACAAACACTAGCACTCACTCTTCATAAAAAATATTGAATAGTTTTTAAGTGCATTCCATATTTGATTATCTTTTTCATCTTGACATATTTGTTTTAAGGGTTGAAATTTTTTATTTGCAAATTTTTCTTAAGCAACCCTATTCATCCCCTCTAGTGCTGCTATTTGGGACAACAGAACCTCATCCATAGGGGGGATTCCCAAATGATTCTCAGTATCTTTGGATGTGAGTTAGGAGATGTTCGCCAGCGATGAGCAGAAGAATGGTTATTAGATACCTCAGGAAAGCCTGACCAGAACCACACATGTAAGGTTTCCCTACATATGGCTCGTCCGTGATAACTTCTTTAGATTTACATGAACTTCCTAACTATGATAACGGGTGCACTTCCCCGCTTTCAAGGCTCTGCCCTAGCTGGCATAGTTTCTTATGTTCTACCTTAATGAGTGGGAAAGGTAGCAAAGAAAGGCCCTAGCTTCCTTCTCTCCCCCAGGTAAACAAAAAAGGCTCTAAATCCAAGCTGTTGACAACGCTTAAACTCATCAAACTACAAGGTCCCAGAATTAGACTTGCTCTTCTTTCTTCTAAAAAGATATGAGCTGTATTCCGTGAGCAACCAAACGGGCGTACAGTCTTGCCTTCCCATTTGACCTCTCTTCTCGTATGATTAGGAATCCTTTTTACTATCGAAAAGAGGCCTTACAGCCTAAGTCGTGAACCACTAGAATGGGCAAACCACAAGTCAACAAGTAATAGATTATTTCCATATACAAGAGTTGCAACTGATTAAAGCGAGAAATTCAAGCATCAAGATAAGCGATTTCCTCAGAGTAACCTTAGGAGAAGGAATCTCTATTCTGTCTAGATTTTAATGCCCCATTCTTTCTGTGAGTGATTGGGTGGCCAAATACACTAGCGTGGATAGGCCTTCTTAAGTTTTTAGCCAGGCTCCAAAGCTACTATGTTTGGAGCTCGAGTGGCCAATTATAGTGACATTTTTATCCATTTTGTGCATTTTTACATGATTTACACAATTAAATTAAAACGGTTACAACTTGGCACTCGAATGTTTGATTAAAGTATATTTTTTTCATTTCTTATATTTTTACGCGATTTACGCAACCAAATTAAAATGGTTAAAACTTGGCTCTCGGGTGTCTAATTAAAGTAATATTTTTCTTCATCTCACATATTTTTATAATATTTATGAAACCAAATCCAAACTGCTATAACAAGTGCTTGAATGTCTAATTAGAGTGTTATTTTTCTTTATTTGGTGTATTTTAACGTGATTTACACAAACAAAGTAAAATAGCTACAACTTAGCGCTCAGGTGTCCGATTAGAGTGATATTTTTACAACTTGGCACTCGGGTGTCCGATTAGAGTGATATTTTTCTTCATTTTTTGTATATTTTTACATGATTTATGCAACCAAATTAAGCAACTATAACTAAACACTCCGATTAAAGCGATATTTTTCTTCATTTCATGTATGTTTACATGATTTACGTAACCAAATTCAAATGGCTATAACTTAGTGCTCGGGTGTTCAATTCAAACAAAGATCAAGCAATCTATCTGTAGGAATTAGGAACGTAGCGGAATAAGGTTTTAAAAATTTTTCAAGACGATCATTACTGGTCATTCCACAACATGGATTTACACCCCAAGTGCAAGGTGTTCTGATATAGCAATCTAAATTTACAATAGTGAAGTCCGGTCGTACCCACAAGGAGAGACATTGTTACTCACAATTCTTTTTCACTTTTTTAGTTAGTGTCACACAATGAAAATCAAAGAAAATCAGGTTGAATTTGGAAAATAAAACCTACCTAGGAATTTTGTCAAACACCTAGAAGGCTAAAATAAAATCCAATGCAAAATGAATAAAAATTGAATTAAAATCAATTCCAACAAAAATGAACTAAAACCTATGAAATTGAAGAGGTTAGGGACCAAGGCTAACCCATCCAATCATCATCAACTGAATCAATTTAGAGGGCAAACATGTCTACCTACATGCTCCTAGGCAAACCATCACAAGGTGGGTTGATTTAGAAAAATGTAGTCCAATTGCTAGATTACTTAGGGAAACATAGCATCAAATATACATAGTATGCATAATTGATCTAGGAATGCAAATATTTTAACGAAGGCCTAACATGTAATCACATTCAACACAAGACAAATGTATACGAATATTTGGTGTGAATACAAAATCCAGAAAAGCATGTAACACAGGAGGTTTTTATGTAAATCACCCATCGAGACACACTATCAAACATTTAGTGTGCATACTATTTCCACACAAGTATTAAACATACATGGCATGAAAAGGCAAAGTAGAAATTGTATACAAATAAGGATTGAAAGAAAAATCAACCAATCGAGATCTAAACATGTGAAAATTGGAATTAGATTGCAAAGATACCTCAATTATAATAAAATCTTCAAGTAGCCAATGGTCCTTTACCTTGATCTACTTTAGAACATCAAAACTCTCAAAAAATTAATAAAAGAATTTGAATCTAATTTGAAAAGATGAAGAAAAACTCCAAATCTTCTCTCTAATCTACTCTACTTCTCTTTACGATATGTATATCTATCTATATTTCCCTCTCACATAACCCTCTCATGTATTTATAGTGTATTCACAAGTACAAAATTGCCCTTCAAAATCACAAATAAATTACAAAATTTCCGAGAACGCAAGTTAGTTCAAACACATGTTCGAACAAGATTTTGGTTTGAACACATGTTCGAACCCATTTTTGGGACTTAGCTAATTTTTACATCTAGAACCTTTGCAACCTTTCTGTTAGGACCCGTGTTCGAACAAACTTTTGGTTCTAACCAATATCTAATACTTAGAAATTTTTCAACTTTTTTTTTCCAAATGAGGATTCTATGGTCCTAACTAATGTTCGAATAAACTTTTGGTTTAAGCATATGTTCGAACCAAGTTTTGACACTTAGTGAAATTTTTCTTACTCAGCGTTCATTTGCACTTTGTATTATTAGAACCCATGTTAGGACAAGGGTTTATCCAAAAACATGCGTCTGAATAACCTCTGCTCTTTCTCTACTTTTTTGCTTCATTTCTTTCTTTTTTTGCCTCACATTCATGCAGGACTTTTCCACTTGCACTCCTTATGCTTTTTAGGCCTCCAAATCTCAAAAATTAATCCCTAAAAATAATAAACAACATGAAATACAAGTGTACAAGAAAATATGCAATTAAATTAACTTTTAAGTGACTATAGTTATGCAATTAGTACATTAAAGGTGTATAAAAGTATAATATTATATCCTAATCACACCCCCCGACCTAGACAATGCTAGTCCCTAGCAATGCTCACAATAAGCACAAGGGAAAAGAGGCAATAGGCAAAATAAGATCACAAAGAATGAGGGTAACATGAGAGATTATTAAACTAGGAAAAGAAACACATAAAGTAAATCCACTTTCGTGGGAAATCACAACTACACTTAGCATGTATAGCAGGCCTTTTAAACTCCTAGGTTCCCCCTAGTAGACGAGTAAAGTCTTGTGACGGTTTGCAATGATATTACCCACAAACATCTAGATTAATCTTATAAATGATACAATTCAATCAAATATCTCATAGTTTAATTTCAATATCAAACAAGTTAAGTAATCTAAGTATTGCATATATCATCCCAGTGCATATTGAACAAGCTCAAATCAACCACTAAAACTCAAGTATGCCAATTCCTATTATTCAATCAGTTTAATTACCAAATACCTAATGAGGGGGCTTAGACTACAAATCTCACCAAGTCATCCACTCACAAATGAAGTCACTCAAGAACGGTTTTCTCTCATGGTTCTTGTAAGAATGCAACGACAAAGAAGTGCAATGAACACAATCAAGACATGAATAAAAGAATTAAAACATAATGAGTGGCATAGCTCCATGAATGGATATCTCAACGCATTATTTAATTAAAACACTACTACAACCCACATGCAATGGATTAATGCATCCATTAGGGTCATTCTCCTAAGGTCCATTGAGTCTTTACTAGGTTGTAACTTGGCCTTTGGGAATTGGTTAGACAATAAGAGACAGAGAATTTCAAAGTGCATGTCTAGGGCTGTTATGAAAGTGTAATAATAACTCAATTTAATCTAACTCCTCCTTTCATACACCTTAAATGCCAATCATAAAGTTTTATGGAATTATACCATTCTATTCTTTTTTTTTTCATAGGACTAAAAATAAATGATACTCAAGAAATACTACATCCCATACTTATTTTATTTCTTTGTTTTCCGATTTTTTCTTTGTTAATAATGAATTTCTTTTCATTCCTAGCACCTTTCTTTCCAATTTCTATCATCATCCTTACAACACCCATCTATATTAAACCATGATGCACTTAACATCCTATGACATAGAAGGGTTGGCTAAAATATATATATGGGGCTAAATCGTGCCATAGATGTGGCTATAAATTCAAAGAAAATCTCCTTTTTTTTTTTCTAATGGCTTCAAAGTGGCTCGAAAGGTAATTTAATCAAAGGAAACGACTAATGCTCCAAAGCTTTGAAAGATAACCTAACATCACTCCCTAGGGTCACAACAACTCATAAAATGTATTGATACGCTCATGCAAGTCAATGTAATGCCATGTGTGCATTAAGACCAAAACAAACAAGTAAGTGTGATGAAGCTATGTAAGGACTAATGAGATGAACAAAAGATATAGCATTAAGTATGTAACCCTTAGAAACAAAGATAAGGCTCAAAAGCTCACAAAAGAAAGTTCAAGTCTCCACCAATGTCGTGGCGTACTCAAGTAACTAAGTCTCATGAACAACAATCCTTAACACGCTCTCATCCAATGATCTCAAAGGGCATATTCTCTAGTATTAGGAAATTATATACTCAACTTGAATCATGCACCTTATTCAGTATTGAAACCAAATCACTGTTCACTCTTATTGAAAAAATACCAACATAAAACCAATCAAAAAGAGAGACATGTAAGGCCCAACTCATGCTAGGTCAAGTCAATTAGGCTCAAATATGCTCAAATTTTGAAAAAGATTTAACAAATTTTGTAATAAAAGCACAAATATCACCATACGAACCCTACCCCCAACCTAAATTATACATTGTCCTCAATGTAACAACTATGAAGCTAATGTGGGTCAGTAGTGTGAAAGTAAGCATGATGAAGAGCATACACCCAGAGCTACTTAAGGCACAATTCAATCAACCAAGCATAAGTAGAAGTCAAGCATGCACCCATTATTTAAACTACTTAAGGCATCACCTAATCCACCTCCAACCTAGATTCTACAGCACTGCCAACAACAAGAATATATCATCATTAAGTACCAAAATAGAAGTGCAAGATTAAGGAAAAGTGAGAGGAAGTACATCACCTCAAGAGCTTTCTTATTTTAAGGAAAGAAGAACTATAAAACAAAAGATGTTAGAAATAAAAGAAAAGAAAAATAAAGGAAAAACAAAACAAGAAAAAGTTAGTAAGTAAAAGAAAATAGGAATAATCAAAGAAATAAAAATCTAAACTAATAAAAAAATAAGAAAATAAGAAAAATAAAAATCTACCTACTATGTACAAGGAAAATGGGAAAGAAGGGTCATCCAATACCTACCCTATCCTAAGCCTTGCCAAATGGCTTTATTAATAAAATGTTCTCTTTGAGCCCATGAGGGACCAAAGATGGGTAAACTCTAGGCGTACATGACACTGGAGATAATGTGGCTAAGTAGGGTCTATAACACCCCGAATAAGGCCGACCGTGAAGGTCAAATATGAACGTGGGATGCTCTAGTAATAAACACTTAACACTAAGAAAGTCAATATAAGCTACCTCCTCAGAATACTCTACCGCCTCCCCTACCCATGTGTGGTCAATCTCAAATAAGTCACTCACTAAACCCCACATAAGACTCTTAAGTGAGGCAGAATTAAGAGGGAAAAGGTATATATCTCTCTCACTCTCAACTGTACAAGTGAGTGAAATGGGTGAGACTAACTTCGTGCAAAACTCTTCAAGCCAAGTGTCGTGTCCACTCTCAGTATGAGTCTTAGGACTCTAAAGAACAGCTTGAGTGACTAGGGTAGAATGAGCATCATGCTCGAGGGTGGTGATAGGTGAGGACCGTGCACTAGTGATGGGCTCGACATACACAAGACTAATATTCACTGGACTCTCAGTGTGGGTAAATGAAGGTACATGATCAAGAACGTCCGAGACAACTGGAGTCGTGGACTCTTCCCTTGCACTATCCCCTAAAGTAGTGGTCTTTAAAGGTGTATCATCATCAAACAAAGACCAATTAACCTTAAAAGTATCAGTGGGTGGTATGGGACTATGATAATCATTGTAAGTGTATGTGGGCTCTAATGTAGTGGGCTCTAATGTAGTAACCTCAGGTAATGTATCCTCAAAACCCTCATTATTTTCTTTAGGACCCTCAAAAGGAGTGTTACTTGATGAATGCTCAAGGTCATGGGGACAAGCGTCTAGAAAAACTTCACGAAATATGTCTAAATCAGAGCAAAATACTATGGTAGACTCTAAATGTGAGACATCATATGCAAGTGACATCTCATGATCATAATGTTCAGTCTCCATGAGTGGCATGAGGTGTGAGCATAAATAGTCAACATGTGATGTGGTGTCAAATGTGCTAGATGCAATAATATAATCAATATCTCCCCTAGGTTTCATGTTCTTGTAGAAAGACACAAGACGGTACTATGCCATGTCTGGTGTAAGAACCAAAATCTCATCAAGAGTGTGGCGTGTGTCTGGACATAAGCCATGAAAGAAAGAACTCAAAATGCACACAAACTCTAAATGATGGCATGGGTAGGATTGTAAAATATTGTTAAACCTTTCCCAACATTCATAGAACATCTCATCCTCTTTTTGATAAAAATATTTTAATTGAAATTAGAGGAAGTATGTCTGACAGATGGTGGAAAAGTGAAAGAAAATACATTTGACCAATCCTCCCAAGACCGCATAGATGAATGAATAGCATAGTACCAATCTAGAGTACCTCATGCAAAGACATAGGGAAAAAATTGATCATAAAGACATCATCCAAGCAACCATTAGTCTTATACATACAAGCCAACTTAAAAATTTCAAGATGGACTCGAGGGTCCTCGTGCTCATGCCCAAGATATGAAGGTAGCATATATGTGGTTTCTAGAACAACATAGGTGCCATAAATCTCCACTAGATAACCAACATGTGAGTGAGTAGGTGTAATTACCAAAAAAAAAAAAAGAAACATGCGAGTGGGTGGTGTTGGGGTGGACCATATGTGCATGCGTTAAAATCCATGTTCATCATTAAAATATAAAAATCAAATAAAAAATAAAAATAGAAAAACTAAGCTAAATATGCAAATTAAAATAAATTCAATGCAAACTAACTAAATGGCAAGCAAATGTAATATAATACAATGCAAAAAGAAAAAAAAACTACTAACTAAGAGAATATAGATAGGAAAGGATATTCTCAATTGCTTGAGACAACTCAATCCTAGCTCTGAATTGTGCGTAAACAATGGCTCTCATCGACAATAGTGCCAAAATTGCTTGCCATTCCACAACGTGGATTTACACCCCTAGTGCAAGGTAGTCTGAAGTAGTAATTTAAATTTATAACAGTGAAGCACCGGTCATACCCACAGGGAAAGACATTGTTACTCACAATTCTTCTTCTCTTGTTTAGTTGGTGTCACACAACAAAAATCAAAGAAAATCAGGACGAATTTTGGAAATAAAACCTATCTAGGCATTTTGTCAAACACTTAGAAGGCTAAAATAGAATCCAATGCAAAGTGAATAAAAATTGAATTAAAATCAATTCTAATGAAAATGAACTAAAACCTATGAAATTAAAGAGGCTGGGGACCAAGGCTAACCCATCCAATCATCATGCAATTGAATCAATTTAGAGGGCGAACATGTCTACCTATATGCATCTAGGCAAACTATCACAAAGTGGGTTGATTTATAGAAATAAAGTCCAATTGCTAGATTACTTAGGGAAACAAAGTATCAAATATACATTGCATCCATAATTAATTTAGGAATGTAAATATTCTAACAATGGCCTATTAAGTAATCACATTCAACACAAGAAATATGTATACGAACATTTGGTGTGCATACAAAGTCTAGAAAAACATATAACACGAGATGTTTTTATGTAAATCACCCATAGAGACAATCTATTAAACACTTGTGTGCATACTATTTCCACACAAGTACTAAACATACATGACATGAAAAGAGAAGGTAGAAATTGCATACAAACAAGGATTAAAAGAAAAATCAACCAATCAAGATCTAAACATGTGAAAATTGGATTTTTTTTTTTTGGTAAATAAGTAAAATTTGGATTAATGGGAAATATGTACATTATCTTAGAGGCATACCCCCATGTGACAAAAGTAACATTTACAATGAGATCCCCCAATTAGCATATAAACTAGTGTTGTGACCATGTACATTAATGAAAGGAGATTGAGAGAGCTTAATTCTTATTACATGATTTACATCTTGAATGATGGCAGGGACTAAGAAAGAAAACCGTTTAAAGATTCTAGCATTCTATTCTTGCCAAATGTGATATACTAAAGCAACCCATGCAAGTTTGCATATTGTATTGTTGAAGTGCTTCCCATTAAATTTACCCGCAACCCAAGTGACTTCATCCCTCCAAGGTTGTCTAACTTTAGTAATGGAGCACTTCCTTAACACTATCTCCTTAAGTTCAGCCGAGAATGAGCATTAAAAAAATAGGTGATTCATAGTCTCAAGTTCTTGCCCACACAAAACACAAGTAGGATCGGTGTCCATACCCTATACAAGCAACTTATCTTTGGTGTTTAGCCTTTCCTTGATTGCTGGCCACAAGATGAAGCAATGTCTAGGAAAGTGATTAGGGAACCATAGTAGGTGATGCCATATTATCTTAGGGGACCTTTCACGAAGTAAGTTCTAAGTAGCTGCTTCTTTGTAGACTTTATTATTAGAAAGCCATCCACATGAATTCATCCGCAACTTAGGGATTGAGTAAGTAGTCTGGATGAGATTCAAGAATAACCTCTTTAAGTTCCCAAGTGCACGGGTAAGGCCATTTCCACTACCCATTGTTAATCACTTGTGAGACTTTGTCATTAATTGGAAGACCGGCATCATAGGCAATTCTAGCACCATACTTAGGGATTAAAGGACCCATAGGATGCTAGTTAGAGAACCAGAGTGAAATAGAGTCCCCTGTTCCTACCTTGTATTTAGAAATACTGCTTGCTTGTTCCCTTAGCTTAAGCAATTTGCACCATGTGCATGAGTAATCAGAGGGAACTTTAACCTCCCAAAAACATTTGCCCTTGAGGAGACTTGATTTGCACCACTTAACCCAAAGAAAAGAGCTATTAGAGCATAAAGCCCATATATATCTCATCATAGAAGCCTTGTTCCAACTGTCAAGCTTGCGAATGCCAAAGCCGCCTTCATTTTTTGGCTTACAAACTTCACTCCAAGTTACTTTGCTTCCCTATTTTTTAAAATCAGAACCTGCTCATAAATATCTTCTTAAAAATCTGCTCTATGGCCTCACTCACCTTTCGAGGAAGAATGAAATGAATGCTCCAATAAATTTGAATGCTAAGCAAAACAGATCTAATTAGGACTAATCTTCCCACATATGACAAGCAGTTAGAAGTTAACTCTTAACTCTATTGGTGACTTTCTCAATGAGTTCCTTGCAATCTTCACACTCCAACTTTGTAAAGATTAAGGGAACTCCCAAGTATTTGACAGGGAGATCACCTAATTGGAAGCCAAGCATGGAACATAATTGTAGTTTTGTTTGGTGGCTTAATCCTGAGATATACACTTTGCTCTTGCTACAATTCAATTGAAGTCTCGAGTACTTATGAAACTCCTGAAGTGCCTTATGTATTAGTTGAAAGAAAGCCTCGTTAGGTGAGCACAACACGAACAAATCATCAGCAAAGCAAATGTGATTTATAGGAGGATTAAAACATTTAGGGTGATAAACAAATTCACTTCCTTCCACCATCTTATTGAATAGCTTGGAGAAGAATTCCATAAAGATGAGGAAGAGATACGGAGAAAAAGGATCACCTTGCCTTAGGCCCTGGCTCCTAGAGAATAGCCTTCAAGGACACCATTTAAGGAGATTAAGAATTGGGGAGAAGTGATGTAGGCCTTAATCCATCCAATGAATCTTCATGGAAGACTGAGAACAAGCAATATGTCAAGTATAAGATCCCAAGATACTGAGTCAAAAGCTTTCATTAAATCAATCTTTAGTGCACTCCGTGGGGACACACTATGCATATGGTAGTTTCTCACCAACTCCTACATAAGAAGAATTTGATCTCAGATTGACCTTCCTTTAACAAAGGCCGCTGGGGAGGGGCTGACGATGTGAGGCATGATCTTCTTAAGCTGATTTGCGAGGATCTTGGATATATACTTATAGATAGTGGAGCAACAAGAGATAAACCTGAAATCTATAACCCTACTTGGATTGGGAGTCTTGGGGACTAAAGCAATGGAAATAGAATTAATCATTTTTAATAGCTTACCCGAAGCAAAGAAGGATTTGATGGTTGCAATAAAATCCTCTCCTACAATATTCCATACCTTCTTGAAGAAGTGGGAAATTAACCCGTCTGGGCCCGAGGCTTTGTAACTTGGTAGGGAAAAGAGGGTGGCTTTAATCTCCTTCTCAGTAATCTCCTGCTCAAGCGGTTCCAATAGTTCCATAGGGAGGCTTGTACGCATGACTTTTGCAACTTATAGCTTAGCATCTTGCAAATAGTGGAAAGGAGTCCCCAAGAGTTTTTTGTAGTGATCAATGAAGATGGTCTTAACTATTTCATAATCCTCTTGTCTTTCACCTTGAGCATCTTGGATAGAGAGGATTTTATTTCTTGAGCAATTAGCTTTGACTTTCCTATGAAAGTAAGAGGTATTTTGATCACCCACCTTGATTAGATTATCCCTGGCTTTTTGCTTGTAGAAGGCCTCCTCAGCTAACGAGAGATGAATTTAATCCTCTAGAGCTTTGCTTTCTTGATGGACAATAGTCGAGTTGAGGTTTCTTTGAGCTTTAATTTGAATAACATCCAATACTGCCGTGGCTTCAATTACTTTAGCAGAAATGCCTCCATAATGCTTGATGTTAAATGCTCTAAGGGCCACCTTAAGTGCCTTCAACTGGGAATAAAGTATAAACATAGGGGTTCCTAAGACTTGAGCAGACCACACCTCTTCTACCACCTTGTAAAATTCTTTATTCCTTGTCCAAAAATTGAAGAACTTAAAAGGTTTCCTACCAGCTTTAATGTTGAGCATCATGTTGATAAGAATTGAGCTATGGTCTGAAATTCTAGTAGTAGGAAAGAAAGCCTCAGAGTTTGGAAAAGTGGAAAGCCAACTCTCATTCATAAGAGCTCTATCAAGCTTGCTAAAAACTCAGAGTCCATCTTATTGCTTGTTGCTCCATGTGTATCAACAACCCGAATACCTCAAATCTACTACTTCAATTGTTTCAATGCAATAATTAAATTCTTGGACTGCAAGTTTGTCAATCCTTTTGCCTCCTCTCTTCTCATGCTCAGGTTTCACCACATTAAAGTCCCCTAGAATGATCCATGGGGAGGAGCTGCTAATTAAAGCTTAGATAGCTTGAAGGTCATTCCATAAGAGTTCTCTAAGTTTCCTGTCATTGGAAGCATAGACAAAAGTGGCAAAAAAGTTAAGAGATAACAAATGATGATTTACATGACAATGAATGGATTGGCTAGTGCTTGAAATGAATCGGATGCTGATTAATGAAGGATCCCACAAAACAATAATTCTAGCAGGCTGGTTATTTGTAGCATTCCTAACATGACAAAAAGATGGATTTATAGCTTTACAAATTTTATCAACATTGTGACTTTGAAATTTAGTTTCCAAAAGGTTGATTAAATTGAGGGATGGATCCTTAATAAACTTCATTTCTTCAGCTTCTTCTTTTTTTTTTTACTTTTGGACAGCATATACTCCCATTTGCTAGCATCGGCTTCATCTGCATTTGGAGTAGAAAGACCATCATAAGGGTTAGAATAAGTCCCCTAAGTTGTAGTAATTGTATCAAGGAATCTATTATTTCAAGTGGGTGAGTTTGTAGTTCATCAACATCCCTTTGAGATTCTATCATCAGAGAATTATCAACTTGCTGTGCAACTTGTAAAGGCAAGACCTCAAGTAAAGTTCCTTTGGCTTCTGCTATGCCAAAGATGTGACTTTCCTGCTCAACCGAATTAAGCATTTGCTGCTTTGCTGGAATTCGTACACCTTTTCTCAAGCTCAGGCTAGATGGACCTAACTTGGAAGCTTCTAATCGAGCAGTAAAGTCTTCTTCAAAGGCAGCATATTTGTTATCCATCTCCAAGGCAAAGGCTTCTTCTTTCCCATCTAACATCTTAGGTTGTTTTGATGAGGGGCTACCTTGATTAATAGCTGAAGATTGCTATGTGGGCACATTGTTATGAGTAGTTTTTGGCCTCCATTCAATTCTAAGTACCTTGGGACAACTATTGGTTCCATGGTTAACACTCTTGCATTGTTTAATTGAATTAATTACAGGAAAATCTTCAAGTAGCCAATGGTCCTTTGCCTTGATCTACTCTAGAACATCAAAACTCTTAAGAAATTAACAAAAGAATTTGAATCTAATTTGAAAAGAAGAAGAAAAACTCCAAATCTTCTCTACCTCTCTCTGTGATATATATTTATCTACATTCCTCTCTCATGTAACCCTCTCATGTATTTATAGTGTACTCCACAAGTAAAAATTGCCCTTCAAAATCACAGCTGAATTACAAAATTTTATGGAACAAAAGTTAGATCAAACGCATGTTTGAATAAGATTTTGCTATTTATGGGACTTAGCTAATTTTTGCATCTGGAACCTAATTTTTGCGTCTAGAACCTTTACAACCCTTCTGTGGTTAAGAGGCGTGTTTGAACAAACTTTTGGTTCCAACATGTGTTCGAACCAATTTCAAATACTTAGAAAATTTTCAGCTTTTCTTTCAAATGAGGCTTCTGTGGTCCTAATTTATGTCCTAACAAACCTTTGGCTTGAACATGTGTTCGAACGTAGTTTTAATACTTCATGAATTTTTCCTGTTCAGTATTCCTCTGCACCTTCTATTACTAGAACCCATGTTAGGACAAGGGTTTGTCGAACACATATCTGAACAACCTCTAATCTTTCTCCATTTTTAGCTTCATATCTTCCTCTTTTTGCCCCACATTTATGTGGGACTTTTTCATTTGCACTCCTTATGTTGTTTAGGCCTCCAAATGTCAAAAATTAAGCCTTAAAAATAATAAACAACATGAAAAACAAGTGTATGAGAAATATACAATTAAATTAACTTTTATGTGACCATAGTTATGCAATTAACATATTAAAAGGTATATAAAAGTACAATATTCTGTTCTAATCAATCATGCATGAAATAATATAAACTTCTTTCGCTATTGTATTCGAAATACAAAAAAGAATTTAAATCAATAAACAAAACTGACCTTTCATCGTTTCTTAATTTGATCTTAGTTTCTCAAATTTTTCTACCCTAATAGTTAAGACTCCTAGATTTTCGGCTCTTTATCCTATCAGAATCTTACTCAGGGTTTTTTCTGATATCTAGTGCTGTGTAGGCAACCTAATGGACTAATCTTTTATATAAGCAAAAGCAAAATACCTAGGTGCAAATGAACTTAAGTTGGGTAATTAGGAAATTACCCACTATTATCTCATAATTATAAATACATCCCCTAATAATTATACCTTAGTCCACTAGAAAAGTATAACCGAATGTCAACCCCAATTTATAGAAAAAAAAATTACATAAAGCACCTAGTTCACTCATTAAGTTTGCAATTAAGCCTCTCCACTAGATATTGAGTCAATTAAAATTTAGAACCTATCCAATTCCAATTGATACCTCCCTCTATATTCTAAAACATATTATTATTATCATTTGTTGTTGGTCACCATCTCAATAACATATTATTAAGACAACCGGATTCGGATTTAATAAATGATTAGTATTCTTAATATGGATAATATCCTTATCTCAAATTAGATTGTGGATTCCTTCTAGATAGTGTATGTTTCCTAATTTTATGCAATGATTTCCTAAAACACTGTGGTGTTGGCCTAATGATAATCCGCCTCACTCCTGATGAATTAAAGTTACCCTTACATAAAATAGTGCCCATAAATATCTCAGGATTTAAAGCAACTGTTAGGAGTGAACATAAGAGATACATATTTATAAGCTTTTTCCTGACCCAAACAATGGTTTTTTTCCTATTTATAGGTTTTTTCCTGACTCGAATATGAGAAGGGGGAGGTCTTATTTATAGGTTTTTTTTTTCCTAACCTGAACAAAGTTTTTTGCTTAAGCAGTGCAAGCAAATTTGTCTACATGAGCTTACGAGCAAAAACTTCTACCTGACTTTACAGGCGAAAAATCTTGCTCGACTTCATAGACAAAAATTTTGCTTAACTTCATAGGCGAAGAAGCCTGCCTGACTTCATGGGCAAAACGGTTCACCTAATAACACAAACAGATGCTTTTTCCTAACCTCACAGGAAAAACATTTTGCCAAAGGCTTATGATAAACCCCTTTGGCAGGTAGATTAGAAAATGAGCCATTTGGCCAGCAGCCCTTAGCTCAGGCAATGCTCAGCTAAGTTTGGTTTCCATCCTAATATGTTCGGGCCATTTTAGGAAGATCTAGACAATTTTTGGGAGCCTTGGAGACCTCTTAGACACTTTTGGAGAGAATTAAACTAATTAGGTAAAAATTTAGTTCAATTTGGATTCTCCAGGATCAAGTTAGGTCAGTTTGAGAAGTACTGCTCTGAAATGGGCTGAGAGGGGGCTAGCCTAGTCTTTTTGCTAACACTTGAAGGCACCACCAGGATGACTCCTCCCATTATTTTTTAATATGAGGAACCTAAAAATGCCATTAGCATGACTCCTTGACATTTTTATGAATTTATAAAATATTAATGATTTTCTAAGTCCCTAATCTGAAAGGACCTCATGAGGTTTAATTTGTTTAGACCTAGCTATGTCATTACCTTAGAAAATATACCCTTGAAATTCTTGTGCAATTTGAGAATATTTTGACTCTGTATGGATACTCAAATTATGTTTGGTGCGCCGATAGTATCCTTCTTATTAGTGGGAGCATTTTGAGTCAATGGGATCTAGATGATCTCTAAAGCAGTATTTTAGCTATTCTGAGCCATGTTCTATGTCCTCTAGCATGTTCTGGGATGTTGTGTGACTTCTTGTATGTTTCTAGCTTAATTCGAGTATTTCAATCGCTACCGTTCTTCAAGCACATTGTTAAAGGCCATTCTTGACTTTTGGATTGAATTGATCCTTGACTATAGATTTTGACTCATCTGTTGATACAGGAGTTATTTGTTTGACGTCTTAGACATGTCTGTATAGTTTGGTAACCTTATGCCTTGATCTAAGCTTCTAGCTTGACTTTTTCCGTTTTCCAGAAGTGTGATCATCATTTTGCTAATTATTCGCTCTTTATTGAATTATGGCACTTTGACATATCCTACGATTAATAGAACTTAATCAGTAGAGCACCATTCAACTAAAAGAATTAATTATTGTAAAGTTTAAGGGAGCACAATTGAGGTGTCTACAGTTGCCCCCTTTTTTTTTGCCTTAGCTTAGCTAAGGTAGAAAATGAAAATGAGATAACCTATTTTACCGCTTTATATGATGAGTCAAAGAAAAAATAACCTTGCAGGTTGAGTTAATGTCATGTACTTGAATTGTTGTAGGAGTTGCATTATTGAATTTGAGGTTATATTTATGTCTTGCACTTGTCTTTGGAAACAAGCTTCGCTTTAGAGTTAATTCTTTGCATCTTATGTTTTGCATTCCACATGGGAGCTTGACTCTTAGACTAGTTGATGATCATATACTTTGCATTTGGACAAGAAGAAATGAGCCTTGCTCATAGGTGTATGCCTATGCCTTGCATTAATTTTAAGGAAAGGAGCCTTGCTCCATGCGGGTGATTGATCTTATAACTTATATTGAATCTGGGCCTCGCACTTGAATTGGTATATGATCTCGTGGCTTACATTAGACTAAACTTAACTCTTCGATGGGTAGTTGATCTTGTGCCTTACAATGGACCAAGCCTTGCTCCCAGATTGGTATCAGATCTTATGCCTTGCACTAGATTTTGATAAGAGAGCCTTGCTCCTAAGCTGGTTTTTGAGTCTATAGTTAACGCAAGACTTCAGAAAGGGAGTACAAATTCATAGGCTAACTCTGATTCTTATTGTGGAAACAAGACTTCACTTAGAGTCATGTGATGGACACAAGGCTTCAGAAGATGAGTAAAAACTTCGAGGTTAACCTTGAGTCTTGTGATGGACACAAGACTTTAGAAGGGAGTAAAAACTCCGAGGTTAACTGCGAGTCTTATTATGGACACAAGACTTCAGAAGAGGAGTAAAAACTCCAAGGTTAACTCTGAGTTTTATGATGGACACAAGACTTCAGAAGGGGAGTAAAAACTCTAAGGCTAGTCTAGTCTAGTTTGGTGAGATGAGGAGACTTGCTCCTAGTCTAGTCTGGTCTGGTTTGGTTAGGCTATATACATAGGTTGTATAGGGTGGCTTGATAATCTAAAAAGAAAAGCATCAGTCACAAATTAAAAAAAAAAAAAGAAGATAACCTGATCTGACACAACAATAAACACACCAAGGCACACAGAGAAGAACATGTGAGTGCCTGGGCTAACCCTTAAAACCGAAAATTTTTATAAGTGTTATCAAATACCAAACTCAATCTAGGAATCAAACAACTGAGTCCACTTACACATCAAATTAATCACATTTTAATATATCATGAATAAAATAATATTTATGAAAAGACGGGTTATCGTAGCAGGTTTCGACAATGATCTTTTCGTAGGTTTATCTACAGAAACCTTGTTACGACTTTTCTTTTCTTTAAATCATAAGGCTTAGTGGACTTCTCACAACATCACTAGCAGTAAAACCGTTCATGTCATTGCAATCCAAACACTTTACTAGACCATTCAATTAGTAGGAACGAAAGGTGGTGTGTACAAAGGCTAGTAATGTAGTCAACATGAGCTAATTATTTGCGCTTACTAGGAAAATTAATGTAGATGTGAGAGAAAAAGGGTTAAAATGGCAAAAGAACCTAAAATTGTGATTACTTTGACTTTTTCAATTAAGTTTTAATGGTTGATTTAACAGACGGGGGGTCAATATTAACAACATTTTAAAATAAAGAAGGTAAATATAATTTTTAAATGTTAAAAGCTGTAAGTGTAATAATCCAAATGTTGAACAGAGGCAGGTATAATTTACCCATTATTTTATTATCGTCTATAGTGGGTTAAAAAAACTCCTAAAGCTCTCTCTCAAATATATATGTTTTGCATATTAAAGTAAAATAGGTCGGGTCAACTTGCAACAACATAACCTTGTTCGAGCTGGAAATTGGCCTGCCTTGGTCCTACCCTTGCCTATCTGGGTTAGAGCGTAGGTCACGTTGGCCTGGCCTGTGATGCGCCTTGCCTTGCCTCGCGTGACCCACCCCCTTACCTTGCTACGCTAGCTGCTTGCCATTACTTTTCTTTTCCCTTCCCTAAGCTTCTAGCTGTTGCTAGCCTGCTTGCTTTTATTTTCTTTTTCTTTTCTCTTTTCCCTTTTCCCTTTTCCAATCTTCTAGTTGTTGTTGGGCTGCTCCTTTGCCTTTTTTTTTTTGTTAGCTAGCCGTTCCAATGAGCAAAATAATTTTTTAATTAGAAAAAGGCTCCAAAAATTACAATACCCCTAATCTTCCATTATAAATATCCCACATATATTAAATCCAAAAATCACAAAATTTGTAATTCTCTCTACTCTTAAGCTAGTAATTCTGAAATATATTCTTCAATTGTGCTTAATTACTTCCAACTATATCAAATTTGAAATCAAGAATAAAAATTTAAGTGGTTAAAAATTTTATATTATTCCAAGTTAGTAAATTTGCATAATTTTACAATTTGCATACTTTAATTCTATTCCATCAAATTATTTTTTTCTGATTTTAGTTTTATTTTAATAATTTTTATTTACAATTCTACATCTATAATTTGAACTTAATGTTAATTATGGCTTCGTTTGGTTTGTAATTTTTCTCTAAAAAACTCTATAAATTTCTGTTAACTTTATATCACATCAACTTTTTTCTTTTACTGCACGCATTACGAACTCTCAATTTATTTCAATTTATCTCAATTTATCTCATTTTTTCTTACTCCAAACGAAGCCTATGTAATTATTTATTTTTTAATAAAATTTATTTTTATCAATAAATATTTTAATGTGATTTTATAAATTTTATTTTTATTTAATTTATTAAAAAATTAAGTTGAAGCAATTAGAGCGGGTCATGGATAGATTTGCTAACCTGAAACCCGACCCGAAGGAGAGACAGGCTGGCCGTTGGTCGGTCGAAATCAGGTGGAAGCGGGTCAGGATCAACCCGGTCCCGATTACATCCCTAGTTTTGCACGTTAACTCACTGAACTAGACCAGACTATAAAAGTTGAAGCAGAGCTTGGGGAGAGCTTTGCCGGACATTGATGGTGAAGCTTGGTTCCACTACAAAACCCATCATGAAGAGTCCTGTGCTCTTCTTTTCTTTCTTGTTAATGATATTATTATCAGTGGTCTCATCATTACCTTCAGCTGCTCATAATGTTACTTACGATCGTCGCTCTCTCATCATTGATGGCCAGCGAAAGCTTCTCATCTCTGCTTCCATTCACTATCCTCGCAGTGTTCCTGCGGTTAGTGAGACTTCAAAGTTCCCCCATCTTCATTCTGTCATTTTCCATCCGGGTTTCCAAACAAGATATCAATGCTGTAACCAATTCAGATTACTAGACTGTTTCGATGTTTGATTTCTCTCTCTGCGTGTGTCTAAATGATTGTTTCAATGCCATTTTACAGAAAATCTAGTTATTGATTTGAATGTCGTATATGGTAGATGTGGCCGGGACTGGTTCAAACTGCGAAAGAAGGCGGCGTGGATGCGATTGAGAGCTATGTGTTTTGGAATGGTCATGAACTTTCACCTGACAATGTACTGAAATTGGATGCATCTATTTATATTATCCGATTCAATTGCTTCACATATTTCTTTTATAGATTAATTTAATGTATTTCCCACGTGTTTAATCCTTAGTATTATTTTGGGGGACGATACGATTTGGTCAAGTTTGTGAAGATTGTTCAGCAGGCTGGCATGTATATGATTCTTCGAATTGGTCCATTTGTCGCAGCTGAATGGAATTTTGGGTATGTTGATCGCTATTGTAAATTCTGACCTCATTATTTGAGAACTATATCATTAGGCTTGTCAATGGGGTGTATTTGGTTTAGATCCGACCCAGACCGGAGCAGATCCAATAGTATTACACTAGATCCGTCCAACTAAGTAGGTGATCCAACAGATTTAGATCTATTGGGTTCAGGAACTTATGGATCTGGATCCGAATAATCTACCAGATCTATTATTTTTAAAAATAAAAAATAAAAATTTTAGAAATAAAAAAATTTACATGGAATAAATCAATCATTTTAACTATTTTACTCTACTCTATATACATATTTGTATGAATCATACATGAAAGGTATAAAGGTTATACTGCTTAATTCGCATATTAATTATGTGAGATTGCTTATCTCATTCATTTTTTAATATAGTTGCATTGTAATTAAATTAAAGATAATTTTTCAAAATATAATAATTAAAAGAAAAATTTATTTACATTATTACATCGTTAAAAAAATTTATTTTTAGCTATAAATATAATATCTGAATTGAGTCGGTCACTTTATTGTCGTGTGAAGAATTGAATCTAAAATGCGTGGAGGTTAGTCACTCTTTTCTTCCCACTAGAAGTTCCAGAGAGCAATGTTATATTTGTAGATTGTGTATATGTATATATTATACATATATTCAATTGGGTCACCGAAGTACTGCAGACTTAGTTGAAATACTAGCGGCACGTAGGAGAGAGAATTTATATATACGTCCATGCACGTCTTAGTCATATTAAATTCTCAATCTTATCAATCATGATTTGTGAAAAATTTTTTTACTGCTTGTACATATATATATAATATTTTAAATAAAATATATTTTTTTATTTTTATGAAATGTTGATTTAAAAAAAATTATTTTTACATGTCAAATCTGTGAGGCATATGGATCTGGACTGGATTTTACAAATCAATTTCGATTACTTTTGGATCTGGATTGAATCCATTATAATTGAATCTGGATTAGATCTGGATTTGACGGATTTGATTTAGATCCATCCCATTATAGTTATGATGATTATAAGACTTTTCTAAAGTTTTACTTGTTATTGTAAAATTCTAAGAAACTAATTTTATTTCACAGTGGGATACCTGTTTGGTTGCATTATGTGCCTGGCACTGTCTTCCGAACTAATAATGAACCCTTCAAGGTATAGAAATTCATGTTTATCTCCTAATTTTAGAATAACTTGATGGTTTTTACTCGGAGTGTTTTTAATGTGATTGGTTCATTTAAAATGAAATATGGATCATTCTAATTTATATGTCTACTTGGGATTCCAGCATTACATGCAGAAATTCATGACATTCATAGTGAAACTCATGAAGCAGGAGAATCTTTTTGCATCACAAGGAGGTCCCATCATCTTGGCCCAAGTGAGTTTAAAACTCTTGGTGTGAGTCTGTTTTCTTGAGTCACAAACACAATTATTCCCTCTCCTCTGTCCTCTCAATCTAGTACAACTACCACTTGCAAATCAATCACATCTGTTAACACAAAAGGATTATTTGTAATGTTCCTTTTATATTAGCAAGACTAATACAAGAGGCATATTTTGTAATATTCCTTTCCTCATGCTTGTAGTAACTTCAGCATGCTTGTTAGTAGGTCATAATGTTGACCATTAGACTTTTGAGTTTGAACTTTGGTGGTTTCTTAAAAAGCATGTCTATGTACTAGGGCACGGTAACAGCTCCTATTACTTTTTTGTTGAGGCACAAAAAGTTTGGTTGAATTTCATGCTTCAAGAAATTGAAGACGTGTTGAAGGATGGAATAGCAATTTATGTTGCATGCTCCCTTCATAATGTTTGTGGTAACAATATTAACATAACTTGACATAAACATGGCCATCAAAAGGACAATTCAGATGTTCTTTTTCATAGTTTTTCAAGGGATAGATAGCCCTCCATACCAAAGTGCGATATGGTGAATAGCATCTTTGTATCTTTGCGTTGCTAGCATCAGTGGGGACTTATTGTATGTATGATACAGATTAATTTGGTCAATCTTTATGAACTAAGGAGCATGTATGCAGATATGAAATACAATTTCATATGAGTACAAGCACTACTGCGATTTAGGAAAAATGAGGATGTCGACATGATGAAGATACTAATAAAGATAATTAATTTTAACGGGAAGGGAGAGCTTCCATTTCTAGATTCCTAGAGAGAGAAAGCTCTTCCATGGTTTTCTTGGACTTCATCTTTCTTTCGCTCTTCTCCAACTCTCCATTTTCACTTCCTATTCCTTATGAGGGTGGGTTGGTGTTAAAACCCATTGCATTTATTGTTTTATTTCTTCAAATGTGTTATTATATATCTTTCCCAGATTGGTCATTTTATGTCTTCTACTCCATATTTGGTTAGGGTTTCTCTTGGAGAAGATGAAGAGTTTCTTGTTGGAACCCCTTCTTTTGTATTTGTGCTTCATGTGGAGAACCTTTGAATCCCTTTGTTGGGGTTTTGGAGCATAACCTTTTGGGTCAAGGAGCATCTTACATCTTTGAGAGCTTTATGGTAGTGGGTTTGTTTCTTAATTTGCTCTTCTATTCTATTCATTGGTCCTCTCCATTATTTCCAAAGCCGTTTATGGAGGTAGTAGCTTCTATTCCATTCGGCTTAGAGATTAGCAACAAATGACGCTTGCTTTGTGCATGGATCGAATAATCATCTTTCAAGGAGAAATCTTTGGTATAATTTCAAGGTGTCTTCTTGTCTATTTCATAACTCCCTGTGGATTCTTATGGGTGATTTTAATGCCATTCGCTATTGTCATCAAAGGAGAGGGGGTATTGCTGATTGGCCTCGTACCGTGGATGAATTCAACGAGGCGATTATTGATCAGGGTTTGAGGATCTCAAATTTTGTGGTATGTTGTTTACATGGCATAATGCTAGAGACTTGGGGCATATTATAAGAAAGTTGGATAGTGCTCTGGTTAACAATTCTTGGTTAGGAAGGTTTGATCAAGTGGTTGTTGAATTCCTTGCTTTTGGTGTTTTTGACCATTATCTGGTGGTGGTTGATTTGGGGGTGAATATTCCTTTTGTCCGAAGACCTTTCAAGTTTTTTAACCATTGGGTCGATTTTGACGAATTCTTTCCATTGGTTGAAGAGGTGTGGAAGACTTCGGTGGATGGATTTGCTATGTAGAAGGTTAATAGGAAATTGAAATTGGTGAAATCTGCCCTTGAAGTTCTAGGTTCAAAGAAGAATAAGGAGATGGGTAATCTTTCTAGTTTACAACTTGAATTGGCTAATATTCAATCTTGTATTGCTTCTAACGGTGGAGATGTGGAGCTACTAGCTATGAAGAGAGATTGTGTTTCGAGGCTTACTATTGCCAGTTGAGGTGAAGAAAGTTATGCCATGTAGAGAAGCAGGATTCAATGGCTTAAGGAAGGGGACAAGAATTCTGCTTATATCTTTAACTTTGTTAAAAATAGGCATAATACCAATAAGATTGTTTGTGTTCAAAAAGACATTGGTGAGGTGCTCAAAGATTAGGAGTCAATTGTAGGAGCTGTGGTTGATTTCTGTAAAATTCTAGTTGGTTCTAAATGCCCTTCTTTGTATGGAGGGGAATCAGTTCTCAATGAGTTTTTAGGGCCTTGTTTGGATAGTGGACAAGTGGAGATGTTGGGAGCTAATTTTGCTGATGAGGATATTAGGGCTGCTATGTTCAGTTTGCACCATAATAAATCTCTTGGGCGTCATGGAATTAATGCTTCTTTTTTCCAAAAAACTTGGGGGTCTTGTAGGTTCAGGTGTCATGCAGGCCATTAAAGAATTCTTTCACTCTGGTGTTCTTCTTAAGGAATCTAATGTGACTATTATTGCTCTTATTTCGAAAACTCCCAATGCCATGAGGTCAAAAGATTTTCGTCTTATCTCTTGCTGCAACACTTTATATAAGTGCATTACTAAGTTGCTTGCTGATGGATTGAAGAAGGTGTTATCCTCCATAATTAATGATGCTTAAGTGGCTTTTTTTAATGGAAGACATATTGGTGATAATATTCTTATGGCTTAAGAATTGGTTAGGGGATATTATACCAATACGTCAGTCCCTCGATGTGCAAGTAAGGTTGATCTAATGAAGGCTTATGATTCTGTTCGCTGGGATTTTCTGTGGGATTCTCTAAGACTTTTGGGGTTTCCTAATCAGTTAATTGGCTAGATAAGGGTGTGTGTATCTATCCCTAGGTATTCGGTGAGTATAAATGGTGGATTGAATGATTACTTTGAAAGTAAGAAAGGTCTTCGCCAGCGAGACCCTATTTCCCCTTATTTGTTTGTCATTTGCATGGAGGTGTTTCATGCATTCTTGACAAGAATATTAAGGATTCCTCTCTATTGAAGTTCCATTGGAAATGTCGTAAGATAAGGCTTACTCATTTGTACTTTGCAGATGATCTCACGGTTTTTTGTAAAGGGGATATGGAGTCTGTTAAGATTGTGAAAGAGTCTTTGGACCTTTTTTCTTCGCTATCTAGATTGGTACCAAACCCGGCTAAGAGTGAAATTTTCCTTTCTAGAGTGGATGAGCTAGTGAAAAATGATATTGTGGAATCCCTTGGCTTCAAATTAGGGGCTTTTCCTATTAAATATTTGGGTGTCCCTGTTATTTCAACTAGGCTTAAAGCTTCAGATTGCTGGGAATTCGAGGATCAGATTCTAAGAAGGGTGAAAAGTTGGACTAATATCTTTCTCTCTTTTGCAGGAAGACTTCAACTTATTCAATCTGTACTCTTTAGTATCCAATCGTATTGATGTTCCTATTTTGTGTCGCCAACAATGATTATGAAGTCCATTGAAAGCTATTTAAGGGCCTTTTTGTGGAAAGGAATTTCGATGGGTAACCAAAGAAGGAGGGTGGTTTGGGTATTAAAAAGATCAAGGACTGGAATCATGCTTCTATGGTGAGATATATTTGGATGCTTTGTCAACCTTGCTCCTCTTCTATGTGGGTTTCTTGGGATAAGGTGAATTTGCTTCATAGAAATCATTTCTGGATTGCTAAGGTCCCTTGGAATTGCTCGTGGATGTGGAGAAAAATTTTGAAGCTTCGGGACAAAGTAAGATCTTTAATTACTGTCAAAATTTGTAATGGGTTTTACACTTCTTTTTTTTTTTTTGGTAGTTAGGTTTTACACTTCATTATGGTTTGACTCCTGGTTGCGTAGAGGCCCGATTTGTTCCTCTCCTGGAGATAGGGTTATTTATGATTCAAGATTGACTAAGGATGCTCAAGTTAGTGATATAATTTCTTTGGGGCAGGCCTTTAGCTAATTCTAACAAGCTTATTGATCTTAAGAGGGAAACACAGTATTGTTGCACCAAATTGTGAAAGGATTGACAGAGTAGTTTGGAATAACAATACGGGCAAGAGTTTTCAACAAAAGGTGTTTGGGAGGCTCTGAGAACCCACCAACCTTTTGTAGATTGGTGTCACTTTGTGTGTTTTAATCATCATATTCCTAGACATTCCTTTATCCTGTAGTTGGCTATGAGAGAAGCTGTCTACTCAAGATAAACTCTTCTCCTACGGCCTTATACAAAGAATGAGCTGTCTGTTTTGTAGAGATAATGTTGAGGATCATAGTCACCTTTTATTTAGGTGCAGCTATACTGGGAGGGTGTGGCAGACTATTCCTAGTAAGTGTGGTCTGTAGGATGCTTCTACTTCTTGGAAGGATGTTATAAACTGGGCTGTTTTCACATTCCGTGGATCTTTCCTTATCTCTTTGATAGGAAGACTTTCCCTTGCAACTTTGATTTATGTTATTTGGAGTGAGAGGAGTTGGCGAATGTATGAGAATTCTTATTTGAATGTGGTCACAATTACTAAGATGGTTATGAACTTGGTAAGGCAGCGGTTAATGGGTTGTGCTGGATTCCCTATGTCCCCTGAGAATCTCCATCTTACTCAAGTATGGAATCTACCAATTAGTTTGGTGGGTGGGATAAGTTAGTGGTTTGTTTCCTTGACTACTCTGCATGCAGAATATGTTGTGATTGGGTTGTTGAATTTTGTGTTGATGGTGTCTTTTAGATGTTGATGCTTTCCTGCTATGTGGGTTGTTGATGATGGGAGGAGGTTTTCTGCAAATGGGTTTGCCGTGGCATTCTGTTTGGGCTGTGATGGTTAAAATTGTTGTTTCATTGATTGTGGCAGTTTCTGAAATGTTGGGGGTTGGAAAGTCTTGCACTAAATGTTGTTATTGGTTATTGAGGTTGGTCTTTGATGTGTTTGAGACCTTTTTTTTCAGTCTTGTGGCTGTTTATGAGGTGCAACTGTGTAGCTTGATAGAGTGTATTTTTGGTGCTTTGTGTGCTGCTGCAGTTGTTGTAGTTGGGGGGTGGCTGCAGGTCCTGTTTGCTCCGTTTTGTGGCTGCAATGGGCTGATGTTGGTCATCTTTTGGGTTTCATCTTGATGGCTCTTCTGGTGGAATTTTTTGCTGCTGTATCAATCTTTGTTACTCTATTTTGTTACCTATGCTGAGTTTGGTGCAGGTGCTGCTGTATGTAGGAGTTGAAGTTGGGAATTACTACATGTGATAGGTGATATTTAGATGATTTATTGTTAAGCTGCTCGGTATGTACTGTCGATTGGAAGCATGGTGATGCTTCAATCTGTTGGCTGGGTTTTTGAGGTGGGATAGACTGATCTATTATGCCAATCTCTTGTGTGGGTGCTTAATTTTGGAATGTCCTCTATTGATTGTCTGCTACAGCTGGGGGCTGAGTTGATTGGTTTCTGCTGTGTAATGTGAGGTGCTGCTGATGCTTCATGGATGGATGACCTTTTACTTTGCTTAATTATGTCCGGCTGAATTGTGCATCCTCTGGTGCTCCGTGATTGCTTCAATGTGGATGGAAGATTTTTGTTGATGCTGATACAAGTTTCATTTGCATTTGTTGCTGGATGTTGTCTTCTATTTTGGTGTTTGCAGGTTAGATGGCAATTTCCTGGTATATTTCTTGGCTGATGGGTTGAATTTGAATGAGCGTGCTGCATGGTTGCTGCAATGCTACTTTTATCGTGACTCTGTTGATTCACGATGGGTGCTATCAATGTCATAGTCTGGTTGTGCTCTACTGTGGCTGTGTATTTTTGGGTAGTCAGCTGTTTTAGTTGGTTCGGTTCACTGGAAGTTCGGCATATTGCTGGAGAACCTTGCTGGTCTTCATGTCTTGCTTGTGCATTGGTCTGTGCGCTGTTTTTGTTGTTGCCTACCTGCATCAACAGTCTTGTTGGGTGCTGGTTTAGGCTGTGTTCTTGATGGCTGTTACTTGATTGCTAGGGAAGTTTGCTTGCTATGGTGGAATTTCTGGCTGTAGCGGGCTGATATTTCCTTGTTTCTGGTTGATGTATTGTTGATGGAATTGGAATTTGTTCTCCTGATTGTTCAGAGCTGCTGGCTTATTTTGAATTTTGTTCTTGTAGTTCTGATGGTTGCAGGGATGGCTGTGCTATGCAGTTTTGAGGGTATTTGATGTAGTATGATAGGTAGTATGATAGGTTGAATGATGTGGTGCTATCATGCTGGTGGGGCATTAAGGTGTCTAGTATTGTGTAATGAAACCATGGTATTAATCCAAATGGAAAAAAAGAATAAGGAAGAAATAGATGAATGTTTTTGATGAGGACATCATCCAGATTTTATTTCCTTTATTATTATTATTTTATTTATTATTATTTCTATTTCTATTTCTATTTTTGCTTTATTTTAGGAAGTTTGTTGAGAGTAGAAATTTTGATTTTCTTGTACTCTTGATTTGATATTATTTTTAGCTATCTTTAGAAATTTTAGCCTATTTATAGGATTGGATTGTTAAGGTTTTGGGAGACTTTTGGAGATTATTGAATAATATTGATGGTTGTGTTTTCCTTCTCTTTCTTCTAATTCTTCTTCTTTTCTTTTCTATTTTCTTCTTTCTCTTGCTTTCAATTTCTTCTTTCTTTACTTTGAATTGTTGTTCCGCATCAACTTGGTATCAAAGCAAATCGATCTATAATCAACGAAAACTCACTGTTTATCTCGAACCCTAGCCGCAACTGCAGTCATAGCCGCCGCACGCGCCCTACACGCTCTCAAACCCTTCGAGTACACTTTCGTACATTCCCAGCAGTGCCCACCTCCGGCGAACCCCACCATTGGCATCACCAACCTCCGGCGAACTCGTCGTGACTTCGGCAACCTTCGGTGACTTTTCCGGCGACCTCCGGCGACTTTTCTTGCGATTTTCGGCAAAATCCAGAATAACCACTACACTCTAGCGATCTGACCTGTGCTTCACGCGAAGTTCGGGCGACCTCTGACAATTTCCAACAAAGCTCCAGCGTCTTCTAGGAGGTTTCGGAACACCTCACAGTTCATTTTTGCAGATTTGAAATTGTCAGTACACTATCGGGTACAGTCAAATAATAACCAGATGCAAACTCAAATAGCAGCCCTCACTGAAGCCATTCAAAGACTGAACGTGAGGTTAGACACATGGGAGGAATACTATTGGCTGAGCAACCATATTCACCTCTGTTCTAACCAAATATCGAATTCAAAGGCGAACATAGTTTCAGCTCCTCTATTTGGTGCCTTAATCGAAATTCCAAAGTAATTGATGAACCAAATAGAAAATCTGATGACAACCACTTTGAAGTGAAGACAGAGTCTAATGATGATCAAATTGAAGAGTTGATTTATGAGCTTGATCCTGACGACTTTTATTTTTGGTCCATTTTTTGTCTTCTTCCAACATCTACAAGTTCTATTTTTGAATCACGGGATTTCTATTTCGGAAAACTTGGTGGATACACTAGATTTCTACCACTCTTGACGCGTGTTCATGAACTTTGGGAGCAGCTTGAACATCCGCTGTGTTCGTAGTCTGGCGATTGAAGGAGTATGCAAATTTTTAACTCGATAGAGTCGAGTTTTTCTAAGGGTAGAGAATGATGCGGAAGCAAAAAAATTATGAAATAATTATTATTATAATTTTATTTATTAGGATTACATTTTATATAAGGATTTTACCTTATTCCATTAAAGATTTATTTTATTTTAGGCAAAATTTTATTTAGATTTATTTTAAGAAGGATTTATTAGAATATTTGATTTTGCTTTATTTTTAGTAATCTTGAGAATGTATTAATCTATTTAAAGGCTTATGATGATTAGGGTTGGATACATTGATGAATATGAAAATTTGAGTTGTTAAATCCTCGTGGCTTATTTCCCTCCCTCTTCTTCTTTCTTCCCTCTCTCCGAAACTTTTTCTCTCTCTTTCTATTTCTCTTTCTTGCCTTTATTCTCTATCGTCCTACATCAACTTTGGCTTTATTCTCATGCAGGTGGTCTCGCTGGCCATTTTGGGTGTAATAAGACTATAGAGGAAGTTGAGCGTTAATTTTATTGGCCTAGTTTGAAAGATATGTGGCTAGAATCATTAGTCAGTGTTGCACTTGTCAGTTAGCCAAACAGAAGAAGCAAAACACTGGCCTCTATACACCCCTTCCTGTCCCCAGTTGTCCGTGGCAAGATGTGAGCATGGACTTTGTACTTGGTCTTCCTCGCACTCCTAAAAAGCACGATTCCATTTTTAATGTTGTGGATCGTTTTTCTAAATTGGCCCACTTTATTCCTTGTAGTAAAACCTCTGATGCTTCTAGTGTTGCGCGGTTGTACTTTGATGAGATTGTCAAGTTGTATGGCTTCCTAAAACTATTGTGTCTGACAGGATGTGCGCTTCACTGGTCATTTTTGGAGGACCTTGTGGCACTTAGTTGGTACTAAATTAAACTTTTCTGCTGCTTACCATCCTCAGATAGATGGCCAAACTGAGGTAGTCAATCGTAGTTTAGGAAACCTTTTGAGATGTTTGGTTAAAGAAAACCCTAAGAACTGGGATCTAATCCTCCCTGTGGCACCAACTGGCTTATAACAGTTCTGTCAATAGGTCATCAGGTATGAGTTAATTTGAGGTTGTGCATGGCTACAAACCTAGGAAACCATTAGACCTGATTCCCATGTCTATGCATTCCCCTGTATCTATGACTGCTGAGTCTTTTGGCACAACATTTACATGACTTGCATATTGAGATCAATGAACAACTTGAAGCAAGTAATGCATCTTACAAACTTCGAGCTGATGCACATAAAAGACATATTGAATTTAATGTTGGGGATTTTGTTATGGTTCGAATTCGCTCGGAACGGCGTCCATCTGGGCTCAGTTCCAAATTGCATGCTTGTAGTGCTGGTCCTTTCAAAATTTTAAAACGGGTGGGTCCTAAATGCTTATGTTATTGATATTCTACCAGAATTTGGTTTTAGCTTTACATTTAATGTTGAGGACTTAGTTGCTTATAAAGGCCAAGCTATTATCCCAGTTGATCCTTTTGCTTCTTCTCCAAATGAGCCTAACCCTGAGCCTGTGCCCTTTCTAGTTGAACCCAACTATGACTGTATTGAACTTAATCACGAAACCAATTATGAGCTTGATTCTGAGCCTGAGCCTATTTCCTTATCTACATCAACACCTGTTAATTCCACACACACAGAGATAAAATTGATGCTATTATAAGTGATCAGGTTGTTTTTACCAAGGAAGGAGTGGTTTAGGCGCTATCTGGTTCGTTGGGTGGGCTGACCCGATTCTGATTGCATTTGGATTTCCAGTGACACTTTGCAGTGCATTGATCCTGATTCTTTGGAGTTTTATCGTAGTTAGCAGGATCTTTCTTCTCCAGCAGCGAGCCATACCAGGGTTATATTACTTCTCACGCGCGTTTACGAGTGTTGGAGGAAGGTAGTACAGCATCTTAGCTTGTGGCTAGGTGATTGACTGACAGCGTCCTTGGTTCAGTTTTCACTCGACAGAGCCGAGTTCTTCTTAGCCCGGGAGAGGTGATGAGGACATCATCAGATTTTTATTTCCTTTATTATTATTATTTTTTATTATTATTTTTATTCTATTTTGCTTTGTTTAGGAAGTTTGTTGAGAGTAGAATTTTTGATTTTCTCTGTACTATTTGATTTGATATTATTTTTAGCTATCTTTAGAAATTTTAGCCTATTTATAGGATTGGATTGTTAGGGTTTTGGGAGACTTTTGGAGATTATTGAATAATATTGATGGCTGTGTTTTCCTTCTCATTCATTCTAATTCTTCTTCTTTTCTTCTCTATTTTTCTTCTTTCTCTTGCTTTCAATCTCTTCTTTCTTACTTTCAATTGTTGTTCCGCATCAGTTTGCATTACAGTGGAACAAAAATGAAGAAGAACAAGAAAGAAATTCAAATATACAGATGGAAGAGAAGACATCAGTCAGTTGGAAGCTAAGGAATGAACCTTGAGATATAAAATGCAAGAGCATTAAGCATCTAGCCCTCAGCTCAGCCATTGATAGACTTATATGGACGGCCCGGATCAAGTGTTGGCAGTTCCAATCCCAGCCGCACAGGTGTAAAGGCTTCCACTGTCCAGATGGAGCACTTGGTAGTGGGGGTAGGTGAAATGTAATAATAGCTGGGCAGAGGAGCAGCTGTACGAAGCTTCTGCAGGAAGGTGTATTAAAGTGGAATCAAACCAGGGTGAAGGCAAACAATTGGGGCCGAGTTATGGGTAAACACAAAGGGGTTAGATAAAAGAACATGGGCCATCAGCTTAAATGGACTGAAGCAGCCCAAAGCATAAGGAAAAGAAGTTGGCCAAGAGGAGTGGCCGTTTGAAATGGGCCATCCATGGTCCATTAACTAATTCATCCTTGGGCCATTCTAAAGCATGATCATTCCAAGATTAGTTAATGCAGTTGTAGTAGTTAGTTGTAAGTCTGTTATGTACTACAATTAGGTTAACCCTAATTAAGGGTAACCATAGTTAGTAGTTACATCACACTACTATAAAATATAAAACTGTAATTCAAGAAAGCTATGAAAAAGCATTTTCGGTGAATTATTCTCTCTCTAGGAGGTCTGGGGGTCCTCGAACTCTCCCAAATCCAATCTTTCATTTCTCTTCTTCCACCATAGGTAGAGGAAAGATCAAATCCAAGGGCAGCACAGTTCATATTGATAAGCTAGTGGTCGTTTGATCTTATATTGCTTGGTATTTTGGTGTTTGATGGAATGAATGTTGCTTCTTTTCTGATTGATGGTGGTCTGGTTGCTGGTTGATGTAGAATGATGCATTGATGGTAGCTGATTTAGATTATGTCAAAATATTGGTGAATTTTCATGAGGATGTGAAATGTGTGATCTGGGTTTCATTCTTTGGTGTGTGCTAGTTGAGTTTCATGTTGCTTTCAATGTTTTGGTAGAATTACGGGTGGGAGTGGTCAGATTAGATTTGTTGGACTTGGTTTTTTGCATTTGTTGTGCTATTTCCTGAGTTGCTATTTGGGTTGCATTTTTGCTACTGTTTTGGTCTTGATGTATTGCTTGCTATGCTGATTGTTGCAGATGCTATGTTGTCATTGCAATTTAGTATTGCTTCAGTTTGTATTGTGATGTGCTATAATATGTTAGGTTATGTTTGGTACGTGGGAATGGAATGGAATCCATTACTTCAACCTATTCCCATGTTTGGTATTAAAAAATTAAGTTGGAATGTTATTCTTTTGGAATAGCTATTTCCACATAAAGCGGTAAAAGACATTCCACAATTTTTGTGGTGGAATAGCCATTCCATTGTGATCAAGATTCAATCTAAAAACGAGGAAAAAAAAAAAAAAAAAAACAATGACCTACTTTGCGATCACAAATTTTTCTCAATTACTCTCTTGGTTTATAAAATGACCATTTTAACCCATTGACCTGATTTTCGGCCTAGATTTGAACTCAAATTGTAAAATGACTGTTTTATCTCTATGTCTGTTTTTTGCCCAAATTCATATTTCAGGGTTCCCAAAAGGTTAATAAATTTATTTATTGACATATTTCTTAACAACTAAGCAAATTTTGGTTCGACTAAGTTCGGGTAGTAAAATGACCATTTTACCCATGTTTGTTTTTTGTCCAAACTTATATTTTGGGCTTTCCAAAATGTTAAAAAGTATTCATCAACATGTTTTTCAATAACTAAGAAACTTTTAGCTTGATCGGAACTCAAACTGTAAAATAACCATTTACCCCTGGATTCATTTTTTGTCCAAATTCGAATCCTAAGCTGTCCAAAAGGCTAAAATAATATCCATTGATGTATATTTTAATAGTTAAACAATTTCAGCCTGATCTGAATTTAGACTGTAAAATGACTATTTTGCTCTTTGGCCTGTCTTTGGGCCAAATTTTTATTTTAAGTTTTCCAAAAGACAAAATTGTTTATTTCACATGTTTTCTGATAATTAAGAAAAATTTTGGTCCAATTCAAACTCGAGCTACAAAATGACTGTTTTAAACCCTTGCGCCTTTTTTTTACTCAAATTCGCAATTTGGAAAATAAAAATTTATCTTTATAGTTTTTTTAAAGAAATTAATGTTAATAATTTTTATTACATTTCATTTTATCTCATAATTATTTAAAATTTGTAATCAAATTATGAAAATTTGAATCTAGTCTATTCCCATTGTTTGAATGTTGGCAGCCAAACAAAGGAATGGAATGAATATTTCATTCCAATTTCCACCCGCATTTCATTCTCATCTCTTATTCCATTCCATTCTGTTCCATTTCCATGTACCAAACACAGTCTTCTTGTTTTCACATGAGAGAGTTGTGTAGCACAATTGGTGTAGTCCTTTTTTGGTGTGGTTGCTTATATGTGCTAGTTTTCCCTGTGCTTCTTGCATTTGCTCTATGATTTCTTGTACTATTGTTATGATGGATAAGTGAGCAGGTGCTGTATTCTCCTAGTGGAAGGATCCTTTGTCTAACGATTAATAGGAAGACTCATATGTTTATAGTTGTTTTCCTCTACTTGTGTTTGATGCGTTGTTGTGCTTGGCATTGTTGGCATTACAGTTGAGGATCTTGTGTTGTTTCTTCTCGTGCTGGTGTTGTTGCTTATTGTTGAATGATTTGTGTTGATTCTTTGTTCTAAAGTGTTGTGCAGAGATGTGATTTCTCTTTGGCTTGTTGGTATGGTTTCTGTTAGAATATTCTAGGAACTATTATTGATTTAGTTTAGCTTGATTGTCATTGATTGATTAGAGATTGTAATTTCGTTTTTGGTTATAGTCTAGTATTATAAATACAATATTAGAGAGGGAGAAGGCTTAAGCTCTCTCAAATCTTTATTCTGATTCCTTAACTTGGTATCAGAGCAGTAACTACAAAAAAAAAAAAAAAAAAAAAAAAAAAAAAAAAAAAAAAAAGAAAGCAATTAGGCACCATTCACACCAATCGTCGACGCACCTCCGGCCATCTACGACAGTTGTCGTCCTCACAACAAGGAGTCACTTCCTTTTGATGAGCACAACCGTCGCTGATTGTTGCTCACATGTGATTGAACATGCCCCCACGTGTCGGTGGAAGCTTCTGAGAGTAGATCTCATGTGCTTCCGTTTATTAAGTGACTGCTGGCGCGTGAGCTCTACCCATCCTTCGATGACCTATGGCATTAGTCACCTGATGTAGGAGGTTATTTACCATTGTCGTTGTGATCAAATCTCGTCGTCAGATTGCTCGATTTCACTTCTCCATCATCATCGTGTTCGTAGGGGCTTCATTTGTTGATTAAGGTTTTTGGAATATGTTTTATTTAATGATGGTTGTTCTCGGTATGGTTTGTTGCTCTTGAACAATCGTCGTTTGGAATACTTCATTGCCTTCACTCTTGGTGGAGTTTGTTGATCAGTGTAGTTTATTTGTTGGTTTGTGTAGTTTGTTTGGTATTCAGTTACTATTGATTGATTATTCTGAGTTGGTGTTGGTTTTAAGCCCTAGCCACAGTTCACTATTGGTGTTGGTGTCAAACCCTAGCCACTATTCATTGATAGGGTTTGGCTTATAAAAACTTAAGGTTTGTTTGGTTTATTTCTTTTTCTTTGGAGATGGCTATTGAATCTTTTTAAGTCGTTGGTGTAGGTTCCAACAGTACCTATTGTCCCACTTGACAACCTTCCTAAGTCAATTTCTAGTGAGAAATTGGATGGAACAAATTATTTGACGTGGTCTCATGCTGTTCGAATTTTTCTCATTGGTCGACAGATGGAACATGTTATTACAAATTCACCTTCTGATTCTCAGTCTACTACCTATTGACAATGAGATGCTGTAGATGTAATAATGGCATGTTGCAGATGCTGTTGTTATGAATTGGTTATAGCATAACTTAGAGACCTTAATTTTGTGCACAGTGTCTTTATGTGAGACTTCAAAACCAATTTGAGACTCTTGCTTACTCCTTCTAGCAAAGCAATGTTTTTGAAATATTTGAAGCATATGAGCAACTCTTTTGTTTTCGACAGAATGGTCGCCCTCTTTTGGAGTATTACAGCACTCTCAAGGCTTTAGGTGATCGTCTATTGCAGTTTCGCCCTTTTCTTGAAATCAAGGCTGACATGATAAAACAATGGGAAGAACTTATGACAGTTTTACTCTTTGTTGGTCTTGACGATGGTCTTTGTAGCTATCATAATTAGCTTTTAGCTAGTGAAACAATTCCTCCCATGGCACATGCATACTCTTGCTTACAGCACTCATGTTTAGGCCACCATTCTTGTACAGCATCTTCTTTCTCTGGTGGTTCTGATTCTACTACTTTGGTTAGTGTTTCTGGTGGCTGGGATAATTCTCGAGGTGGATCACGTGATGGTCGCAATACTTGTGGGGGTTCTCGTGGTAATGGTCGAGGCTCTGGACGTGGTACAAACAAATGTGAATATTGTGGTGGCGCTAATCGCACAGAACCCTACTATTGGAAAAGATATGGTTCTAAGAAAACCCATCATGTTGTTGCTGAACCTACAAACTCCATTCTAGTCCCAACACTTCTAGTGATCCTCTAGCATCTCATACTGGTTCACAAAGTCTATTTTTTGCTGCAAAGTTAAGATGCTATTGTGCAGGCACTTCATATGTCTCACTCTTCCAGTTCCATTGCTACTCTAGCTCATTCAGGTAGTACTGTTTGTTTTTCTGCTTCATCTGCTCCTCAATGGGTCATTGAATCGGAAGCAAATACCCATGTCTTGGGTGACTCGTCTTTATTCTTTGATTTGGCTAAAACTACACATCGTATTACCTTAGCTGATGGGTTTTGTCGACCTGTTGTTGGTAAAAGCTTGCTTCAGCCATCCCTTTCCTTGTCTTTACCCTCGAGCCTTTATATTCCTAAATTTTCCTTAACTTATAATCTATTAGTCAGCTCTTTGAATTGCTCTGTAATTTTTTTACCCCTATTCTTGTGTTTTTTAGGATTTCAGGATACAGAGGATGGTTGGTTCGGGATGTATGCGAAATGGACTTTAGTACCTTGATCCTACCAGTTTTTCTATTTCTTATGTTGTTTTTAGTGCGTTTGTTTGTCCTTTTCAGTGGCACTGTCGCTTGGGTCATCCATCTCTCGCTCGGCTTAGGTTGGTAGTCCCTAGTTTAGAGTTTATTTCAAATCTTGAATGTGAGACTTGTCAGCTTGGCAAACATTACCGTAGTTATTTTCCTAGTTATAATGATTGTCATCAAACTAGACCTTTTGATGTAGTCCATACGGACACTGGGGTCCTTCACGAATCTCTACTTTCAATGGATATTGGTACTTTGGTATTGTAAAGACAATTGAAATGAAAGATAAAATTGTTGTGTTGTATTAGGGTTTATCTCAACCTATTTATATACATAAGTCATATGTCTTAGGAAACATACATATTAGGAAACTATCAATCAAATATCCTCACACTAGGAAATTAGGAAACTAATTATCCTACTATTATATTTACACTATCTAGCACTCCCACTCAAGCTGGAGTGTATATATCATATGTTCGTACCTTGGTACAAATACATCTCACTCTAGATCCTCCCAAAGCTTTGGTAAATGAAGCTGCAAGTTGATCTTCAGATTTTACATTACCAGTCTTAATCATAGTTTGTAGGATCTTCAGTCTAACAAAATGACAATCAACATCAATGTCTTTGATCCTCTCATGAAACACTGGATTAGAAGCAATATAAATAGCAGTTTGATTATCACATAGTAATTCCATAGGTTGTGAATAATAAAATCCTAACTCCTCTAACATATGTTGTATCCATATCAACTTACAAGACGTATGTGCCATAACCCTCTACTTTGATTCAGCATTTGATCGAGCTACTGTCTGCTTCTTACTTTTCTAAGACACCAGTTTACCTCCAACAAAGATACAGTACCCAATTGTAGATTTTCTATCTGATGGTGACCCAGTCCAATTTGCATCAATGTACTCCTATACCTAAGTGTGTCCATTGTTCTTGTGTAATAGGCTTCTACTAGGTGCACTTTTTAGATATCTCATTGTTAGAATATAGAAACATATATATTAGAATATATGCTTAATTTCCTTAGAATATAGATGTGATTGTTTAGCATATAGGAGTGATTGATTTGGTTTCCTAATTTCCTAGTTTCCTATTTCCTAATTTGATGTAAACTTTCATTATAAATAATATGCAAGGGAGACGAGAGAATTCAATTTCAATCTCTCCCTTTTTTCTCAACTTGGTATCAGAGCAAACTCTGGTTCCACAAAAAAAAAAAAACCCTAGCTGTAGCAGCCCTGTAAAAAAAAAAAAAAAAAAAAAAAAAAAAAAAAAAAAAACCCTAACAGTATTGTAGCGGCACTGTTCATCGCCGGCGGACAGCTCTCCGGTGGTCGGAATTGAAGTCCGACCACTCCAAAAGGATCGCCGGTGGCCGACGATCACAACCCCACCGGAGTCGTCACCGGCCGGTAGGCCACGCGCCCTCACGCGCGGGACTTCCGAGGCGTCCAGATTTCACGCGCGAAGCTTCTCTCGGCGCGTGCAGGCGCGTCTCCCTCCGAGAAGTTTCCGGCGACCCCTGCCGGAGCTCGCCTAGGGCAGGCGACCCTTTTTGCTACCTTTTGGCTTGATGGGTAGTTGATTTGGATGTAAGCATGGTCGTTCTCGTCCCTGTCTTCCGCAACTGTCTGTTTTTTTTTCTGATTTCTTCTTGTTCGAGACCAGATCTGCCATTCTGGTTTGTTCCGATTTCTTTGCTGCCATTGGGGCGTTGATTTGTTGGTTTGGTTAATCACTCCTATATGCTAAACAATCACATCTATATTCTAAGGAAATTAAGCATATATTCTAATATATATGTTTCTATATTCTAACACTCATAGTTCGAATAACTACATCTCAATGACAACTGCGAGATGATTTCAAGAATTGACTAACCATAGTTGTAGCAAATGCTACATTTAGTCTTGATAATTTAGCTTTTCAACTAACCTGCGATACTGACCAGGATCATTTAACAACTCTCTCTTATTTGCCTGTAGCTTAGTATTTGCTTATATTGGAGTGTCCACGGTTTAGAACCCAACATGCCAGTCTCAGATAACAAATCAAGAACATTCTTCCTTTGAGAGAGAGAAATGCCCATTTGTGGCCTGGCAATCTTAATCCCTAAGAAATATTTCAATGGCCTCAAATCCTTTGTAGTAAATCTACTTTGGAGGATGCTCTTCAGATCAGTAATGCCTTGTGTATCGTCACCTATGATAACAATGTCATCTATATGTACTAGTAGCCAAATTTTGCGATCAGATGAATGACGATAAAATACTAAAAATAACAAGTTAGACCAAACTCAATGACAACAGTGCTGAACCTACCAAACTATGCTCAAGGAGATTGTTTTAGTTCATATAATGATTTCTTCAGTTTATAAACTAACTCAGACTCCCCCTAGGTAACAAACCAGGAGGTTTCTCCATATAGACTTCCTCAACTAGATCACTGTGACGAAATGCATTCTTCACATATCAAGTTTATGTAAAGACCATTGATAAACCGTAGCCAAAGAAATAAGAAGGTGGTAGAGGCAATCTTAGCAATGGGAGAGAGTCTCAGAAAGGTCGAAACCATAAACCTGTGTATACCCCTTACAATTAGACGAGCTTTCAGTCTATCCACAGTGCCATCAGGTTGAACTTTACCCAACCTTGGACTTAGCAGGAGGAAGAGGAACCAATTCCCAAGTACCATTATGATGTGAGCCCTTGTAATTTTGCTTGGATTTGCCTATGGTGGCAAGTAATTAGAGTCGGTGGGAGGATGGAGGGAAGATTCAAGAAACAGAAGAAATGGATTTTCTATTAAACTCTTTCGAGGGGGTAACCTCCACAAGCTCAACTTGTTACAACAGAATTTAGTTCAAATTTTCCCTCCCCCCTCTCTTAACTTCTATTTATATCTTCTAGCTTATTACATGTAACAACCCACTAATGGGCTGGACTTCTACTATTATTGGGCCTATGTAATTAGGTGGAATATTAAAGCCAAATGATGAAGGCTGGACTTAGTGATTGGATGGCCCAATTGAGTGTAAAATGGTCCAAGCAACCCAAGATGGAATTTGGCCCAGGTCCACTAATCTCCACGACCCAACTTCTTATTCATCTCTTCTGGATTCTTCTTTATATATTTTTATAAGCAATTGTTAGACTTGCTTTTGTGCTTCTCTCTTACCGTTGAACATCACATCTCACCTGCACAATCCTTGGCCGTTGGATCTATTTGAGATGGATGGCATGGATCATTCAGCATCTGCTCAATCTGGACCATCCGTGTACTGCTCACAGCAGCTATCTGATGGCTAAGGCTCATGAGAGATCCCTCAGTCTTCTTCATAGTGACAGTAGCTCCCCGATCTCCCCCATTTCTCTCTTTCTCCTCCCAAATGTTGCTGTCTATGCTATTGTAATGGCTTGGTTCACTGGTCATGTAACACATTAGCTCGAAGAGCAAACATCTCTTCTTCCATGGCAGAACACCAACTAGGATGAGACAGCGCTTGAGAAACAGAGTTAGGAATAGAAACAGAAGATAAAGATGTAACAAATGATAGATAAGAAGGGGATAACGCATCATAAGACACAAAATTAGAAAGAGGATGAAAAGTATAAGTGTGTTTACCCTTTTGGAGAGAAATAAGAAGATCCAACTCATTGGGAGGATTAGGCGACATGGGAGAAACTAATGGTGGAGCACATGAAGCTGTAGGTGGGGCAATCACTACTCGACATTTGGTGTAAACCTGCAAATTAGGATAAGACAAATGATAAGCTGGACTCGGTGGAGAAGAATGATTGACTGAAACAGGTTCAACAAAAAGAATAGGTAAGGGAAGACACTCATTAAGAATAGCTGAAGATTGTGATTGAGTGAAAAATGGGGTAGACTCAAAGAAAGTAATATCAGCACACACAAAGAAGCGGTTAAGAGAAGGACTATAGCAATGATATCCTTTTTGTAACCTGGAGTACCCAAGAAAAATATACTTGTGAGCATGGGGATCTAATTTATCGGACTCAGGAGGAAGCTGATGGACAAAAAAAACACAACAAAAAATCTGGGGTTGAATAGAGTACAATGGTTGGTTGGAGTACGGTCATCAAGGGCAGAAGAGGGCATCCGGTTAATCAAATAGCATGTAATTAAGACAGCGTCACTCTAAAAGATTTTGGGAACATTCATGTGAATTAGAAGACAATAAGCAGTTTCAACAAGATGCAAATTCTTTCTTTCAGTAACCCCATTTTGTTGTGGTGTGTGAGAACAGGAAGACTGGTCGACAATACCCAAATAAGTCATGAATTCAGTAAAAGGGTTAGAGAAATATTCTTTGGCATTATCACTACAAAGGATTTGCACAGGCACACTAAACTAAGTTTTAATTTTAGCACAAAAGGATTGAAAAGTAGAAAATAATTCTAAGCGATTTTTCATTAAATATATCCAAGTCTTGAAAAATCATCAAAAATGTGACAAAATACTTAAATCCTAACTTTGAAAGTGACATGACTAGGACCCTAAACATCTGAATGAACTAAATAATGGGGACATGATGACCTCTTATGGACTTGAGAAGCAAAAGACACACAGTGATGCTTTCCCAATTGATAGGACTCATAATTTAAAGAATTTAAATGACCTAGACTAGGACACAACGACTTCATCTTTTTTAAAGACGGATGACCAAGGCAACAATGAATCTCAGAAGGAGAAGCAAAAGCAAAACAAGCTTTAGGCCTTGTAGTATCAAGGTGGTAGACTCCTCTAACTTCATGACCTCCTCCAATGGTTTCCCTTGTCATCATACCCTGAATAACGATAGAATCAGGAAAGAATGTCACTGAGCAATTATAGTGCTTCGTAAGTTTACTCATAGACATTAGATTAAACGGGAAAGAAGGAACATATAACACTGAGGATAAAGAAAAAGAGTGAGAATGAACATATAACACTTTACCAACACCACTAACAAGAGTTGTAGAGCCATTGGCTGGAGTAATTTCTTTTAGAGAATTAGAATACTGAATGTTAGATAATAATGTGGATGCTCTAGACATATGACTAGAAGCACCGGATTCGATAATCCAAAGAGTAGGAGAATGAGTGGAAAGACATGAAAGAGAATTATCTTGAGGAGCAATAGCAAGGGAAGTAGTAGGAAGAGAGCCTGATGAGCTGTCTAGTACTGTAGGAGTTTTAAATACTCTTCTCTTGAAAGAGTCATTGTTTGAGAATGCTCACTAGTGGTGAAGACTTCTGTAGAAGGGTCAGAAGAGGCGCCACGTGCCATATGTGGACGTCTGCCAAATAAATCCCAACATTTTTCACGAACATGTTCTAGCTTTCCACAATTTGTACATTTTGGTCATGATTCTCTGCCACGACCTCCTCGTCTACCATAACCATCTCCACAAGTACTACGATTATCACGACTATTACAGGGAGATGGTGGTATTTGGCTAGCAAGAGCAGACGGAGAGGAATCTAAACTAATTGAAGACGAAGCTTGAGATACAGACCTTATAACCTTGGGATAAGTCTTAGCAAATGAAGGAAAAGAAGCTCCACTAAGTATCTGAGCTCTTACTCGTTCAAACTTAAGATCCATACCAGTGAGGAATTGAAGAACCACCGCTTGTTCACGCTGCCTTTGCATCTCATTCATATCTAATGACAATGGCTATATAGAGTTCAACATCTCATAGATTCGTTTTAGAAATACAAAGTAATCTATGACTGACTTGCTAGACTGCTACAGCTAGAAAACTCACGAGATAGATTATACGTGCGAGTTAAGTCACTAGAAAATAGCAAATGGACATACTCCTAAATCTCTTTACATGTATCCAAGTGAGTACACATACTAGCCACATGAGGTTCCATAGAATTCTAGAGTAAACTAACAAGATATGCTTCTGTCTGAACATCGTAGTTAGTACAATTGATGCTGGAGGTGAACTAGTGAGGTAATTTTGTTTTCGATATCTCGTTAGAGAAATTTTAACTGCTTTAGATTACTGTATATAATTGGTTCCATTCAACTTTCGCATAGTGAGTTGGGTAATATGCTGAGTTGAAATAGCAGTTGAGCCAACAGTGGTAGAATCAAATTTAGGTTCCATGGTGTCTCAGCAAATAAAACAAAAGACTTATTGATTATTTGATATAGTACTAGAAACGAGTGACGATAGCAATGGCGACCGGTGACAATCAATTGAAGACGAAGGAACAGTGATTGGAAATTTGTCTTTGTGCGACGATTGTGTGAGGTGATAAGTGATGATGAGCGATGAAGAGCATGGAGTGATGATAGGCGACGACGAGTGCGGAGTGACGAGAAGCGACGATGGCTGAATGGCTGATCGACGAGATGAACAATGAGTGAGCTCTGAGACACGTTGAGCAAGCTTTAAGACAACCACCAACAGAGCTACCGATGACCGCGACAAGCGATTGAATTTGCTATTCACACTGGCGGGACAAGGATGACTATTTACGCAGACGGGACAGGGATGACGATTCCCTTGCAGTGATTGGACTGGGTTGACCGCTGGGGTTTCTGATGGTTATGGTTTCTAATGGCTAGGGTTTCTGACGGTAAAGCTCTGATAGCATGTAAAGACAATTGAATTGAAAGATAACATTGTTGTATTGTATTAGGGCTCATCTTAACCTATTTATATACATAAGAGTTCTATGCCTTACGAAACTATACATATTAGGAAACTATCAATCAAATATCCCTACATTAGGAAATTAGGAAACTAATTATCTTCCTACCATATTTATACTAATATCTAATAGTTATATTCGTGGATGACTATTCTCGTATGACTTGGATGTTTTTAATGAAAAATCAATCTGAGTTGCCAACTATTGTTTTGCGTTTTTATAATGAAATCCTTACTCAATTTGACAAATGCATCAAAATTCTTTACTTTAATAATGCCTTGGAACACACTAAATTTGTCATGGATCTTTTTTGTCTTGAGCTCGGTATTATTCATCAGACTACTTGTATTCATACCTCTCAACAAAATGGTATTGTTGAGTGCAAACATCATCATTTGTTAGATGTTGCTCTTACCTTGAGATTCAATATGAATGTTCCCAAGCATTTTTGGGGAGATGCTATTTTAACAGCTTGCCATCTCATTAATCATGTTCCTTTGTTACTCTTGGTAATAAGTTATCTTTTTCTCTCCTTTATCCTTCAATCTTTCCCTTCTCTCTTACTTCTCGTACCTTTGGTTGTGTAGCTCAATGGTGTATCTTCCTTGGCTATTTTGGCACTCAAAAGGACTATCGTTGTTATCATCTGCCCTCTCGATAGACCTTTATGAGTGCCGATGTTACTTTCTTTGAGTCTACCTCCTATTATTCTCGAGAGGGGGAGGTTTCTCATTCCTCTTGAGAGGGGGAGTTGACTCCCAGTCTTCCCTTGGATGATCCTATCCTTCCCATTGCTGCTCCTTCGAGTTTTCCCTTTGATGATCCTACCCTTCCTGCTCCTGCTCCTACTCCTGCTCCTACTCCTCATTCTAGTTTGCCTCCATTGCAAGTCTATTGACGTTGTTCTCGTCCTGATCCTACTGCTTCAGTCAGCTCTGCACCTGTAGATCCTGAACCATTCGAGTTACCTGCTACTGATGTTTCTGGGTCATCTGAGGATTCTATTACTGCTTCTCTTGAGCCTAAGTCATCTTCCATTGATGATCTTCCCATTCCCTTTAGTCAAGGTTTAATGTACTTATACAATGCATCCTGTTACTAACTTTGTTTCTTATCGTGTATGTTACCTTGTCTACAATCTTTTGTTTGTGCCCTGTCTTCTTTTAAGCAGATTACTGCTTCACCTGAGCCTGAGTCATCTTCCATTGATGATCTTCCCATTCCCTTTAGTCAAGGTTTAATGTACTTATACAATGCATCCGGTTACTAACTTTGTTTCTTATCGTTGTATGTTACCTTGTCTACAATCTTTTGTTTGTGCCCTTCTTCTTTTTCTGCTTACAACTCTTATGAGCAGGCTTTACTATCTCTGGACTAGAAGGCAACAATGGATGAGGAGATGCGTCCATTGCATCATAATCATACGTGGGAGCTTACTTCTCTTCCACCTGGAAAGAAAACAGTGGGATGTCGATGGGTGTATTCTATTAAGTATTTGCCAGATAGATCCGTTGAGTGACTTAAGGCTCGTTTGGTTGTAAAGGATACATATAGACATATGGATTTGATTATTTAAACAACTTCTCATTGGTTGCTCTCTTACCTCAGTTCGTATTCTTCTAGAAGTGGTAGTAAGTCTTGGCCTCTATTTCAAATTGGTATTAAAAATGTCTTCTTATATGGTGAGCTTCAGGAGAAAGTACACATGGAATAGCCACCTAGGTATGTTATTTTAGGTAGTGAGCATCTTGTTTGTCACTCGTGTCAAGCTCTGTATGGTCTTGAGCGGTCCCCATGAGCATGGTTTGATCAGTTAATAATGTTCTTCTACATTATGGTTTCAATAGGTCCACATCTGATTACTCAGTATTTATATAGTATTGATCTTTTGGTACTATAGTTCTAATTGTCTATGTTGATCATATTATTATTTTTGGGGATGATGAGAAGGGTATTTCTGAATTGAAGCAGCATTTAGGGAAGCAATTCCACACTAAGGATCTTGGGGCTTTACGTTATTTCTTAGGGATTGAGGTTGCTTGTTCCTTTAAGGATATATATTTGTCTCAAAGAAAATATGTACTGTATTTGTTCTCTGAAATTGGACTCTTAGGTTCTTGACCTGCGGATATCCTTATGGACTCCTTTGCTAGACTTGATTCTGAAAGTAGTGATTTTTTTCTTGATGTTGGCCGATATTGTCGTCTAGTGAAGAGGTTAATTTATCTCACTGTAAGACGACCTCATATTACATATGCTGTTAATATGGTTAGTATGTTTATGCATGCTCCTCATCAACCATATTTTGATGTTGTATGTCGTATTTTAAGGTATTTGAAGAGTTCTCTAGGCAAAGGATTACTCAATCGACCTTCCACCAAATTGAATGTTATAGGGTATAATGATGTAGATTAGGCTGGTAATCATTCTGGTAAGAGATCTATTTCTGGGTATTGTACCTTTATTGGTGGTAATCTTGTGAATTGGCACAGTAAGAAGAAGACTGTTGTGGCTGATTCCAGTGCCAAAGCTAAATATACACCATGGCTCATACTGCTTCAAAGATGCTTTGAGTTTGTTCCCTTCTCCTTGGTTTTGGCATTAATGTTTTAGCCTCAATATCGATGTATTGTGATAATTAAGCTGCCATCTTTATTATCAATAACTCAGTGTTTCATGAATGGACAAAGCATATAGAGGTAGATTGTCATTTTATCCAGGATCTCCTACTTAAGAAGGACCTCATTACTCCATTTGTATGCACAGATTCTCAGTTGAGTGACATACTCACTAAACCTTTGGCTTGCGCTCTGTTCCAACAGTTTTGCATCAAGCTCGGTGTAATTGATCTCTGTGCTCCAGCTTGGGGGGGAGTGTTATAATATTCTAGGAAATATTATTGATTTAGTTTAGCTTGATTGTCGTTGATTGATTAGAGATTGCAATTTCCTTTTTGGTTATGATCTAGTATTATAATTATAAATACAATATTAGAGAGGGAGAAGATTTAAGCTCTCTCAATTCTTTATTCTGATTCCTTAACTGTTTCATACTTGGCGAGCTGAGAGTTTTTTCTTTTGATTCCTTGGTTGGTATGTTTTGTTGTGAGTTGTTTCACAAGAGTTTTGGGGTTGGAGTCCAGGTTGGGCTAATGTATTTTCAATGTTTTGTGCTTGTTTAAGGGGTATGCCCCTTCTTGTTTGTACATTCATTCATTATCTTTAATAATATATTTTTGTTTACCTTTCAAAAAAAAAAAAAAAAAAAAAAGGTTCAGATCTGCCACATGGAGGTTGCGATTGGGCTTCCCTTTCAGCGGAAATGGGCTCCAGATTTGGGGTTCTTGCTTCACTGAAAGTTGTGCAAGATATGGCTCATCTACGGTTTTCTCTCCATATTCCTGGCTCCATGGCTGAGAGATAGCCATTGTAGGCAGGCTATGGAGTTATTGTGCTTCTGGTTGGGCTGAGATCTCCTTCAAGCCGTGGTTATCCTTCTGCTATCTGCCAGATTGTTTGTAGGTTGCTGGCTGGTCACCTTCTTGCAGTGGTGATTTGTTGCGAGGAGGAAGTCAAGAAGATAGTGTTTTGTTGCAGCTCGCGTGGGTTCTATGACATGAGGGTCATGCTTTGTGGGCACACCTTGAGCGATTAGCATTTTCTCGGGTTGGGCTTTAACTGCTGCTGAAACACGCTTTGGTCGAACATGGCAGAAACTGGATCGAATCGTGGAGGATTCTTTGCTGCAGCACTAACAAGGTTGGAGGGTGGCTGCTGTGCAATCCGGATATGCACCAGATGCATCTGGATAAGTTTTCTAAGCAGAAGTTGCTGTGCGGTGAGAAATATGCTGGTCCGAACCAGCATGTGATGCTCCATGAACTGCGTTCTGCAGATTGCAAGGTGATGTCTGCTTTTTCGCCAGCAATTGCTTGTAGCGGCGGTGGAAATGGGCACTGGTGACGGCAAGATGGTGTTAAGAAGTTGCTGTCGTGGGATGATGTTGGCTGGTCTTAAGCTGGAATTTTCCTGCCTATGTGTATTTTAGTGTTTTTGAGTTAAGGGGCTTTTTGGCTGAAATGAGTTTTTGTATGTATGGGATGCTCTTGGGTTTTGAATGATTATTCATTGGGCCATGAGATTTATATTGTTAGGGCTATTCCCATGGGCTTATTTATAAATTTTCAGTGGGTTTTGCCCATTTGGGTATGTACGGGTTGGAGTCCAATGGGCTTTAGTACCTCTTTGACCTGTTTACTTGGGTTGTAAGTGGAATATCAAATAGTGGATGGAGCTAGGTGTTTAGTTTTCCTAAATCATGCGAGATATAAATGATTTACGTAAAGTTGTGTAGCTTCCTTAGAATCGTGTCTCGAGCATATTATACATCAAAATTTTGTTTGATAATAAAATCTTGTCTTATCTAGCACCCCCCCCCCCCAAAAAAAAATACTAAGATATATTTATATATATAATTTTTAGTCATCTATATGAATATAATATCCAAAAGAAATCTAATTCAATAATTCAAACATAATTCAACATACAAAAATAACAAAATATAAGAAAAGATTTTATGATTTCAGATGTTTTGGCTATTCAAACATATATTTTTGTTAATCAATTGTGGAATATTTTATACGTGATTCAATATGTCTGACGAATATGTGTGTCTAATATTTGTCAGATACAGGTACAACAATCATTTTGAATTATCGTGCTTCATAGTATATGAACATCTATATATAACTTTACTACAAAATATCTGGTTGCCTGCACATCTTTTCCACTCTTGGATTATGTGCCAATTTTCTCCATGCATATCTCAAAATTTTTTAATTTATGCTTGTGTTATTTCGTTTCTTCAAACATGCAAAGTTGTATAGTCTCCGCAAGCAGTATTCTCCTCCTGCAGGCAGAAAATGAGTACGGAGACACTGAAAGATTTTATGGAGATGGGGGAAAGCCATATGCCATGTGGGCTGCCGGTATGGCTCTTTCTCAAAACATTGGTGTACCTTGGATAATGTGCCAGCAGTATGATGCTCCTGATCCTGTGGTAAGATTTTGTCCCCATAACTTCCATTCAAGGTTCTCTAATTGATTAATGGTTTTCAACTTGATACTGTTAATTGATCAGTGGTATACCAACTAGTAGAAGTTTTTATAATGCCCCAGAGTTTGCATCATTGCGCACAAGTAAATGATGCAAGTGGACAAGTCTGTTATGTATCAAAGTTCTAAGAGTTGAGTATTAACTTTCATTTGTTTCCTCTGTGCTTCCTTCTTTAGTGACTGTCAATCTAAGATTTTTACAGTCTGAAGACGATAATTTCTCTCGATTGTGATTTGATTATGTCTTTTTCAGGTCTTACAATTAAGTTAAATTTTCTGTATCCCACTATCTTGAGATAAATAAACAATGTTGAGCACCCAGTTCATCTCCATTTTAAATCAAAGCCAGAAAATGGACCTATTTCTTACCTCTGATGATGAATAATCAGCTGGAGAAGAAACTGATGTCTAGTTGAAATAAAAGGATAGACAAGTACATATTCTTCTGGCATAAGGAAAGAGTATATGGCATCAAGAATGTGTCATGAATTACAATAGCCAATGCATAACCAAGACAAGACCAATAGTTGGAAAATTTTAAATTATTATTTTCTTGGCCCTGCGTGGGTTTATTTAGGTGGGTGGGGTTACGGCAGGAAAGAACTTATTGTTGCAGATATTTGAAACTAAAAATACTTCAGGAAGGTAGCTTGATAATTCTATTAGTTGGCTTATTATGTGAATTATGGTTGTTATTTCTGTCTTTTTGTTTGGATATAAGTTGCAATAGGAGATTCTAAAAGCCTATTCTTAACTATTATATCAATTCCTTAATGCATCGTTTAGTTGGATGGATTCTACCTTCTCATACATTTTACTCTGGGAATGGCGCTACTTGGTCAAGCTTAGCCGTTGAAAGAAAATGTAATTGAAACATGTGACATGGGTGAGGGAGAAAAAGGCTGTGTATTCTAGTATTTCACTGACATATTTGGCACTTGGCTGGGCAATGTGATTGGCATCTAGCCCAGCATCCAAAATCTGAGGTAGATTTTAACAAGAATAGGATTTTTACGTGTGGATGAATAATAATGTTCTATGATGACAATGCATACTTGTACATGTTCTCTTGGAATTTATTAAGTTGTATACTGTGCTTTGAATACGTATAATGAGTTGAAGAGATCTATTTAGAACAAGTTAATGAGCTTGAAAGGCGCTTGAGTGGGAGTAGTGCAAAGGAAATGAGAGTCTTCCTCTAGAAATTTCTTTCTCTAAATTCCTAGGGTTTCGAGCTTGTTAGCCATCGGGAAGAAAGCAAGATTAAAGAGAGGTAGTGCAACCTAGCTTGCTTTCAAAGATTTCCATAATAGTTTAGAACCAGATTTAGAGGTAGATGAAGAGGAAGAGGAGGACTTGGGTGCATGTGAATGTTTGTGTCCAAGACTCCAAGTGAAAAGTATGGCACCCTGGAAGCACATGAAGCTATGGCGGGTTGGCCACATGGTATGGGAATATCCTCCAGCAGGCACTGGGAGTGTAGTTGGCCAAAGATTCAACAGAATGTATCCGAGAAACCTATTGTGAACAAGGATTCGGCTGGTTTTTTTAGGAGCAAGTTGCTGGGCTGTAATAGTGCAACAGTAGTGAAGAACAAGAAAGAGCAGAAGCAAATAGATCCAGTGAAAAAGGTAAATCTCAGCCATGGGACGCTGTTGTCTTTGGGAGGCTTTGATGCCAAATCCTTAATCCAGCTGCTTCAGGAGGATGAACCATCAAAGGAGATGATGCAGTGGGATATAGAACAACCTGCTTGCACAAGGAATAAGCTCTCCTCGCAACTGCCCAGAACATCAATGGTGGCTTTTCCTTTTGCTGCTGCGGAGAAGAAGCACGATTCTCCTCCTCCTACTCCTGTTTTAAGGCTGGAAGGAGACTCAAAAGCTGGAAATGGAAGATGAGCAGGAACTTCAAGGTACTCCAATGGTGGAACGGGCTTGTTGGACAGTGGTCTACACGAACCAGTCGGTGTGAACCGAAGTTTCAGCGGGGGGAGAGTAGTTTCATTCGTGAAATGACTTCTCTTGTGCAGCCTCCAAAGCTTCAACAAACTCCAATGGCGGATGCTGTGGCTGCGGGAAAAGAGGCTCACTTTCCTGCCATTGAGCTGGGGGAATCCTAATCGGCCTTCTCAAATTGGGCCCATTACAGCCCCACATGCTGGAAATGACACTAAAAAAAGGCCTAAATGCGAGAGTACCCTATTTAAATAGGCCCAAAAGGACTTTGACAAGTAAATCACCCTCTTCTTGGGATGAAAATTCAAAGTTTTCTCCCAAACTTAAGCATTACAATGTTGGGTTTGAGAATAATAGGTGTGGGTGCCTAGGCTGCGATGATACGGCTCAGGGTTTTTCAGTACTCCCATGTGGTGCATCTTGTGATCTAGACTACTCCTGTATCTGTTTACTACTGGAATACTTCCTAATGAATTGTCTAGGGCAAAGAACCCTCGTGTGTAATCCCATCTATCGAACATGAAAGTCCCAAATCTCACACAATAGTATCCCAAATCAAAACATTCACAGCTGGAAACAATAAGATAAGCCAAAGAGACATAAGGATTTGTTGACTAGGGTAAAAACCCCTTAGAATACTAAGGAGAAAACAACCCCGGATCTTTAAGCGGATCAGACTAAACCTTCTTCACTATCAAATCAGAGGTTACAAGGTACATAGATATGGATTACAAGTTTTCCCAACCAACTACCCGTTGATTTACTTGTCTAAGAACCTATTCTAACCTTGTTTGCTAGACATCCCGCAATACAACTCAGCCCGTGAAGAAGGAGACCTTCAAAAACTTGAAGAAGCTCACCTGATCTGATGCACATCCATAGATCTAAGCTGGTTGATGATGAATCTTTACCAAAGATAGTTGGTGATGTCAAGAATCAAGCAAGTTAAGCATCTCATCATTCCCTTTTGGTTTCTTTCTCAAATAAGCTTAGTGAGTGTGATGTTCTGTCCAAAAGGTTAGGGTTAAGAAGAGAAAAGTTCTTTTTATATCAAAAGAGAGGGTTAAAAAAGTCATTTGGATAGATCTTAAAAATCTAGACATCGTCAGAGGCAGGTCGTGGGCACAGACTGCACATGAACTGCTCACAAGACCCTCTTGCATATTGGACAGAATTTTCCAGATGTCACAGGTATCTCGTGGGCATAAACTCCTCACGAACTGCTTATGAGACTTCTCAATTTTCTAGACAGTGACATTTTAGGTCCAAATGGGATGATCAAAAACTTGTTGAACCAGTAACCACTTCTCTTCCCATTCTAATGCTCTTCTCAACTATCAATAAGGATGTTTAAACACTCTTTGGCCGATGCCTAAACATCTAAAAACTTGACTTGTGACATTCTACAAAATCTAGAATGAATTATTACATGCAAAGTGCTGTTTCAGATATTGCCAACACAAAAGCTAATCTAAATTACAGTTACAATCTCCCCCTTTGGCAATTCCGAGACAAAACACCCTAAGTCCCCAAGTTACAATGAAAGAAAAAAAAAAAAAAAATTGTCACAAGTTCTAACCCTAATCAGCAACCATAACTGTAAACCAGAAAAGCAATTTAATAGTGAGCAGAATCAAAAATCAAATCCATTCAATAGCACCAGCTCAAGCAGAATAAACCACTAGAAATCACTCCCCCTAAATCCCAAATTTCTCCCCCTTTTTGTTCGGAATTGACAAACTACAAACAAATAACAAGGATCAAAAATCATTGACGTGAGAGTAGCAATAGAATGCACATAAAGCTTATCAATTGAAACTGACAGTCTAGGCAAGTAGCAAAATCAAGATAGGCAAAAAGGTGTACAAAATATCCAAAAGAGCCAAAATAGACATTATGAATTACAAAAGATGAAAAGAAAACAGTAACAGAGATGCAAAAGTGTAAAAAAAAAAAAAACTTAAACAAAGAGAATCAAGGTCTATTGCGGCCATGACGGGAGTAGGCTTTGATTTCATTGAAGGCACCAACAAAATCTCCAACTTCAGTCTCAAGGACAGTAACTTTGTCACCCAGGGAGGTCAGCAAGGTGCGAGAAGATGTAGCAATTTCGCCAAGGGAGGTGACAAAGAAGTCCATCTGTGTCTTGTAATAAGTGGCAGCACCGTTGACAGCATTCAGATGACGTAACATAGAGGTACGAGTACCTTCATTCTTTGATAAAACAACTTGCTCAAGGTGGGAGAGACGATCAGACAGAGTTCGTTCGAAATGAGTGAGTCGATTGGTCAAGACATTAAGAGCAAATACAATCACAAAGTTGGATCAGATGGAGAGTTTCCAGAAGGAAGATCAGTAGGGATGGATGGAGGAGGGCAGTGACCCATAGAATGACCAGATGACTGTGGATCAGAGGAGGACACAGTGGGTTTCTTCTGAGCGATTGTATGAGAGATGGTTATCCGGTTAATGGGTTTTTCTTGGGCAGGACTAACTCATTAACTCGACGGACTATGTTAAACTGGGACTTGAGAAGATTGGTGATAAAAACACCATAAGGCAGTCCAACTCGAGTACCCTTCTGCTTGAAGGCATTACAGATGTTTTGTAACAAAATAGAGGGAAGATCTATAGGAATGTCATGGGTGAGACAATAGAGGAATTTGACCCTTTCCTCAGAAATGTCAGAACAGTGATGTGCAGGAGAGATGACAGAATCAACAATCAGATTCAAAATTCTGAATGGAACAGTAAACTCACTGTGTTTGAAACTCATGACCGGGAACCAAGGTTGTGGTGCATCTGTCATTGGGTTAGCCATTTCAGATGGAGGGGGAAGAGACATCCAATCTAGGTTTGGATATTGTGCATCAGAAACACGGGGAATGTAAAAGTATGTGGCAAGAGAGTCTACAGTGAAAGTGAAAGACACCCCTCTGACTTTGGTGTCAAAGGACTCAAAACCATGTGAAAAATTATGGATGTTAGTGTAGAACTCACGCACAATGTTTTCTGATGCATGCCCATACTCAGTACAGACTCCTACCCAGCGCCGACTATAAAAGATCTCCTTGATGAAGACAAAATCTCCAGTAAGTTGGGAGAAATCAACCGGCCGTTCAAGGAGAACCGGTCGATGAGAGAAAATGGACTCAAATAGGTTCTGGCCACCAGAAATAAAGGTTTTAGACTCAGAAGATGAAGAGTCAGAGTCACACTTTACCGGAGATGCAGAGGAGGGCTTCGATGAAGGTCCTCCATTGACGAATGCTGCCTTGGTTCTGGGAGTGGCTGAAGACCCACCACGGGTGGAAGAACCCTTCTTCTTTTGCATGGCTGATTTAAGAGGGATTTTGGTCGATTTTGGTCCCGATCGACGGTAGCCCTTGGGTAGTCTGATCTTTTGCCATTATTGTTGACTGGAACAGGGTTCTAAGTAAGGATGAAGGTATGTGAAGTGGAGGATAATGAAAAGATGAAGTCCAAAGGACAAGGGTTTCTGATGAGGCACGAGAGAGGGTATTGATGTAATCTGATATAGGTATATACACAAACCTAAGACACATGCACCCAGAAAGAGTGGAGAGGAAGAGTCCAAGATGATTTCAAGGAGTCCTTCAAGATGGGTTTTTCGAGATCGAGGCATGAATGTGATTTTCAGAGGATTAGGGTTTTATGGTGCTCAGAAGAAGGTGAAGAGGTTTGTGTGTGTGTGTTTGAAACGATGTGAGCAGTTAGAAATGATGGCAGTCGTTGGTGGGAAAAAGGGAAAAAATTAATGCTTTGGCGGAATTTTGAAACCCGTGTTCAAGATAAACACCCAAAATATAAAACCACAAAATAATAAATAGAGAGGAAAGGACAATGGAGGACACATGTCAGTTATTCAACATGCAAATAGATGTACCTCACATCGAAATTGGCAGAAAAAAAAAATCAATTTGAAAAAGACCCAAGCCAATTAAATTTCAATACATGGAAATGACATTAGCACATCAACACAATTTTGTACCAAATCTGTACGGTGCACTCAGCAAATCAGTAAATTGCCCAAGTTAGTCACTCCACTTCTTACTCTGCAGGAAAAAGAAATTAGTGGGGCACACAAAAAGATAAAAGAAACAAAATTGATCTGCCAAACAAAATTAATGAAAGACAGACAAGGACAAGGATCTTTTTCCATCAGAAACATTAAATAATCAGCCCAAACCAAACATACCCCTTCCGAGTATATGAGATTTACCAGGTGAATTTTGTGCCCACAACAATCGCATGAACTTCCCACAACCCTTGCACAGAAACATATTTCAATGTAGCAAATTTATGCTAAAAGTCAGTCAACAAAAATCACTATCAATGAAAACACTTTCTCATAGAGAATTATCTCAATCAACATAAAAGGATTGATACAAACAATTAGAGCTACGAATAAAAATCAATTGTTTGAACACACTGCCTCAATTAAGAGTCAAAATATTCAATTTTAGAATTTATAAAAGCAAGATATTGACAAACACAATAAATCATTTACTCAATGTCTATATCCTTGTAAAAATCTTTTAAGAATACACATAATGGGCAGAGAAGTATTTCAAATAAGACTTTAATTCCACACAAATGTTTTTCAATTAACTAGATCGACATCTCGAGACATGATATTAGCTGTAGAACCACATTCAAATTCTCTGGAAGATGCCTATTTGGAAGTCAAACCAATCAATTGCCCAACAATAGTAACACAACAGCTTTCTCAAATTGTGAGAGATGAAATTTGATATTGCAATTTAAATTCAAACATCCTTATCTCTCCAAAACAAAATTTAATTCAATAAGTGCAATGTGATGAAGGTTTTCACACACTTTTCTCTCTTTTTTTTTTTTGTTTTTATTTTCCACCTTCAAAACCCTTTTTGAAGAACATTAGAGAACAAAGTGGTAACCCTTTTCATCATTTTAATTGGAAAACAAACTCAACAACTTTAATATTCCCAACTTTTGTAACTTGGAGTAGAGAGAATTGTGGGCTAATCAACTATGGGTCAATCCAAAGTAAACATCATACTAGGAATTCAAGAAAGTTTCCATCTCATTTGACCATGTGTTCGACATCAGCCAAGTTAAAAGTAAAACATAAATGTGATTTCAATAATCAACATTTTCAACACAATCTCCACACACCATGAGATTAAAAAAGAAATCTACAAAAACAAGACAATTGGCCAAAAATTGAAAGTGTAAGAAAATATCAAGTTCAAACAAATTTTTACTCTTTTGAATATTTCAAACACTTAAGGGACACAATATGATCTTACTTTCAATTTAAATTCTTAGCAATAAATGTAAGATCATTTATTCTCAGACTTGAGATAAAACTATTCAAGAAGTATCACTCCAAGAGATGAATGAAGATATTCAAATCTTGAAGCTTCCAATGGCTTTTTAAACATATCAGCAAGTTGTTGGTCAGTGGAAATGTGTTCTACACTCAACACTTGTCTCTCAACAAGATCTCTTATGAAATGATGCCTTATGTCGATGTGTTTTGTGCGAGAGTGTTGAACAGGATTTTTTGAAATATTGATAGCACTCAAGTTATCACAAAACAAAGACATAGTACCTTGATTGATTCCATAATCTAAAAGCATCTGCTTCATTCACAAAACTTGAGCACAACAGCTCCCGGCTGCAATGTACTTAGCTTCTGCTGTTGAAAGTGAAATGGAGTTTTGCTTCTTGCCATGCCAAGCCACCAAGTTCCCTCCTATGTAAAAACAACCTCCTGAAGTGCTTTTTCTATCATCACAACACCCTGCCCAATCTGCATCTGAATAATAGGTGATTTCTGAAGAAGAACCATTAGAGAACCAGATGCTATAATCTAGAGTCCCATTTACATAACGAATGATGCGTTTGACAGCTGTCAAATGAAATTATTTGGGACAAGATTGATACCTAGCACAAATGCCTACACTAAATGCAAGGTCTGGACGACTAGCAGTCAAGTACAGTAGGCTACCAATCATGCTACGGTATAAAGTTTGATCAACACACTTCCCAAATTCATCCTTATTCAGTTTGGTGGTTGTGCCCATGGGAGTCCTAGCATGCTTAGTTGTAGAGAGTCCATACTTTTGAACCAAATTTCTTGCATACTTGGATTGAAATATGAAAATGCCATTTTTCAATTGTTTAATTTGCAACTCCAAGAAAAATTCAGCTCAACAACCATGCTCATTTCAAATTGACTTTTCATGAGTTCAGCAAACTTTAAGGCATGTTTTTCTGAAGTTGAGTAAAAAACAATGTCATCCACATAGATTTGTGCAATGGTAATTTCCTTAAAATTTCTATGGATGAACAATGTTTTGTCTACGCTTCCCCTTGAAAAATTTGACTACCAAAAATTTGGTAAGTCTTTCATACCAAGCTCTTGGAGCTTGTTTTAAACCATACAATGCCTTATTTAAACAAAACACATGATTGGGATGTTTAGGATCAATGAAGCCTTTTTGTTGCTCAACAAAAACTTCTTGTATAAAACCATTCAAAAATGCCCTTTTTACATCCATTTGAAAAAGTTTGAATCCTAAGTAGCAATAAATGGCCAACAAAATCCGAATTGATTCTAGTCTAGCCACGGGTGCAAAAGTCTCTTCAAAAGTCTCAATGCATGAAGTCTAACACAAATAAGTTACCTCATTGTGAACTTGCCTCCTAGTTTTCATAGGCGTTGTTACTTCACCAATGACTTGTGTTAATGGATGATTCAGTTTCACTCTTGATGAGGGATTAAGAGTCAAGTGTTAATTCTCATCCTCATTTTCTGCTTCCTCATCTCTCGGCAGACTTCCATTTGCTTCAGCTTCAACTTCCTTTTCATTTTCTTGGTTTTCTAGCAAAGATTCTTACATGTGGATAGATGGTGAATTCTCGTTCATCCTCACTTGAATTTAACCTACAAGCAGAATTAATAGGATCATCATCAACAACAACATTAATTGACTCCATAACAGTTGAATGTTTCAAATTAAAAACTCTATAGGCTCTACTGTTTGTGGAGTAACCAAGAAAAATCCCTTCATCACATCTTGCATCAAATTTACCCAATGACTCTCTATCACGATAAATGTAACATTTGCTCCCAAAGATGTGAAAATATTTAACACTTGGTTTCTTGCCATTCCAAAGTTCATAAGAAGTTGCTTTAGTTCCTCGTCTCACAAAAACTTTGTTGCTAATGTAACAAGCAGTGTTTTAGGCCTCAGCCCAAACTTCAAAGATATTTTCTTACCATGCAACATTACATGAGTCATTTCTTGGAGAACTCTGTTCTTCCTTTTAACAACCCCATTTTATTGAGGTGTCTTGGGAGCTGAAAATTCATGCAAAATACCATACTCATCACAAAAATCGGAAAATTTAGAATTTTCAAATTCTTTTCCATGATCACTTCTCAATCTAATGATCCTACCAATCTTAACACCTTTCTCATTTTGAAGTCTATTGCACAAAGATTTAAAAGCTTGAAAAGTGTCAGATTTTTCTTTTAAAAAATTCACCCAAGTGAATCTAGAAAAGTCATCTACCATCACAAAAATGTATTTTTTGCCACCTAAACTTTCAGTCCTTATAGGACCCATCAAGTCAACATGCACAAGATCTAAGGGAAAAGAAGTAGCTATTTTATTGGTCTTTTTGTGAATAGCCTTTGTTTGTTTCCCTTTCTGACATGGTCCACAAACAACTTTCTTGACTTTTGCTAATTTTGGCAACCCTTTCACAATCTCGGATTTAGATAATCTTGCAAGGTCTCGATAGTTCACATGTCCAAGCCTTCGGTGCCAAAGATCTGTAGTGTCATCCTGTGTAACATTGCAAGTCAATTTTTTGTTTGTGGAAAGCCCATAACAATTATCTAAAGTTCTAACTCCCTTCAACACCACATTATTATCCTTGTCTAGAATTAAGCATTCATTTTTAGCAAACATAACATTGTAGTGTGAATCACAAATTTGACTAATGCTAATCAAATTTGCTTTCAAACTCTCAACATACAACACATCCTTGAGTCTAGGAAGACCTGGATGATCAATGCATCCAATTCCAAGAATTTTGGATTTGCTACCATCACCAAATGTGACTGAGCCTTCATCACAATCAACCAAAGAAGAAACCATGGACTTGACACCACACATGTGCTTAGAGCAACCACTATCTAAATACCACATGTTGGAGTTTTGAGCTTTAAAAGCCGTGTGTGCAACAAAGCAATTCAATTCATCACATCTAATCCATGCTTTTCTAACTTTGCTTTTTGAAGACATTTTACCTTTGAAAACAGTTTTTGAAATGTTCTTGGTATTGGATTTAGACAATCCTCCATTAGAAATATTTCTCTTTGGTTTGAATGGAGCTCGGAAGTCATTGTCATCATGAAATTGAAGACCATTGAACCTATTGGACAAAAATTCTTTTCCTTTAAGACCTTTGTTAGGATTAACTTTGGATTTAACATAATCCAATGGCAATCCATGCAACTTGTGACAAAATGGTCTTATGTGTCCTCTAATTCTACAATGATGACATATGGGAACAAATTTCCTAGAATATGCAGAATTTGAGGAATGGAAACCAGATTTAATGACATTTTTACCTCCAAAAACTGAAAAGTAATTGGGAGAACCATTACCTCGAATGTGATTTTTCACCTTACTTGCACTTGATATCACTTTCTGTTGAAAACTTTGGCTTCCTCTTGAATTACTTTTTGATTGTTCACTTTCGGCTTTTGCAACCCTTGAAGTGAAGTGAAAATTGCTGGATTTGTTCTCAATTTTCTTAAAAGCTGGGACAAATTTAAATGGGCCATTTCCTTGGCTTGAAGAAGATGAAGACGACTTTATACGTTCAATCCCTGTTCTATCATTAGGACACCTTTGAGCTTCCAAAATGTCTTCCAACTTCTTGGTTCCAGCATCCCACTTCTTAAGAGAACTAGAAACCTTTGCAAATTTCTCCTTTAATTCTTCAACTTCTTTTTCTAATGTCACATTTAAAGAAATCAAATTTTCTTCATTTCTTTCAATGTCTCAATCAGTTTCTCCAATTCACTCACATGAGTCTCACGACTTTCAACTTCATTTTTTAAACTCTCTTTCTCACATTCAACTTTGTTTAGTTTGGAAAGTGCTTTGGCCTTTTGCTTTGCAAGAGTTAGTGATTGTTGGTACAACTCATTATATTTATCTTGCAACATATCAAACTTATCTTGAATGTTTTCTTCAGAATTTAAATCAGAAGTATCACTCTCATCACTTTCATCACGAGTTATCTGAGAAACACTGATTTCTGAATTTTTCTTTGAAGAGCAATCATCAGTTTTCACCATAAATGGGAGCACATTTGGAGAGTCATCCTCAGAACCAGATGTATCATCATCAGTTTGGTTTTCGTCAGTCCTAGAATCATCTTCATTATCCCAAGAAGCATTAAAAACTTTCTTGTTTCTTCTCTTCATCCGATTTGCACATTCATTAGCAAAATGTCCGTACCCTTTACATTCAAAGCATTGCTTCTCACCGGATTTCTCTTGTTTTTTCTCAGTTTGATTCCTTCACCAGTCTTTTTCTTTCCTTTAGTGAACTTTGACTTGTATCGAGGAGGCTTCTTAGAGAAACTTTTGAACTTCTTGACAAGGAAAGCAATATCCTTAGCACTTACTTTTGAGGTGTCTATTTGTTCTTTCTCATCTTCACAGATTGAACTTAAGGCAATTCCTTTGTTCCTCTTGTTTTGATTTGCATTAACTTCATAAGTTTGCAGAAAACCAACTAACTCTTCAACCCTCATTTGATCTACATCTTTACTTTCCTCAATAGCTGTAACCTTTGGCTGAAACTTATCAGGTAATGACCTTAAAATCTTGCGAACAATCTTTGATTGCGGATAAGTTTCACCAAGATTTGCTGAGGAATTTACAATATCACTGAGCTTGATGTAAAATTGATCAAATGTTTCATTTTCTGCCATACGAATTACCTCAAATGCAGTAGTGAGTCTCTGTAACTTGGCTATTTTTACTGCTGTAGTTCCTTCATAGGTCACTTGAAGAATATCCCAAGCTTCTTTTGCAACTTCACAGTTATAAATTCTTCTGAACTCTTCCTAAGAAACACTGCAGAAAATTGCATTCAAGGCTTTACTATTCCACCCAGTAGCTTCATTCTCAGCAGGTGACCAATCTCTTTTAGCTTTCAGCGTGTGGTCAGTCTCACTCACAGTAGGTGGTCTCCATCTATCAACAACGGAATCCCAAACCCGTTCATCAATAGATTTGAGAAAGGCTCTCATCCTTGCCTTCCAGTAGTGATAGTTAGTCCCATCAAGAAACGGAGGTCTAACAGTTGATTGTCCCTCTCTTTGGCTATCCATGGATGCTATATGGACCAACCCTCAGACAGAAAGTCTAGATACAAAAACAGAGAGCACCCAAGGCTCTGATACCACTTGAAAGTCCCAAATCTCACACAATAGTATCCCAAATCAAAACATTCACAGCCGGAAACAATAAGATAAACCAAAGAGACACAAGGATTTGTTGACTAGAGTAAAATTCCTTAGAACACTAAGGAGAAAACAACCCCGAATCCTTAAGCGGATCAGACTAAACCTTTTTTACTATCAAATTAGAGGTTACAAGGTACATAGATATGGATTACAAGTTTTCCCAACCAACTACCCGTTGATCTACTTGCTTAAGAACCCATTCTAACCTTGTTTGCTAGATATCCCGCAATACACCTCAGCCCGTGAAGAAGGAGACCTTCAAAAACTTGAAGAAGCTCACCTGATCTGATGCACATCCATAGATCTGAGCTGGTTGATGATAAATCTTTACCAAAGATAGTTGGTGATGTCAAGAATCAAGCAAGTTAAGCATCTCATCATTCCCTTTTGGTTTCTTTCTCAAATAAGCTTAGTGAGTGTGACGTTTTGTCCAAAAAGTTAGGGTTAAGAAGAGAAAAGTTCTTTTTATATCAAAAGAGAGGGTTAAAAAAGTCATTTGGACAGATCTTAAAAATTTGGACGTCGTCACAGGTAGGTCATGGGCACAGGCTACACATGAACTGCTCACATGACCCTCTTGCATATTGGACAGAATTTTTCAGATGTCACAGGCATCTCGTGGGCATAAACTCCTCACAAACTGCTTATGAGACTTCTCAATTTTCTGGACAGTGACATTTTAGGTCCAAATGGGATGATCAAAAGCTTGTTGAACCAGTAACCACTTCTCTTTCCATTCCAATGCTCTTCTCAACTATCAATAAGGATGCTTAAACATTCTTTGGTATATGTCTAAGCATCTAAAAACCTGACTTGTGACATTCTACAAAATCTAGAATGAACTATTACACGCAAAGTGCTGTTTCGGATATTGCCAACACAAAATCTAATCTAAATTACACTTACAGAACAAGGAGTAAGATTCGAGAACGTCTCTACATAACAGGGTAGATTCTCCACGGGATCATTGGGGGCTTAGGGTTTGATGGCTAAAAATTAAGGGATTGTTGAGGTTCCCTTGATTGGTCTTGGGAGAGAAGTCTGGGAGGAGGCCCTTCCTTATGGGAGTCGTGCCAGTTAAAGGTTGAAATTCCACCTAGTGGATACATAGCCTTGACCCATGTCCTAATGGACTCTTGATGGCCTATATAAACTCCTCTTGCAGAAGGTCCATGAGTTATGCATTATTTGTGACTATCACCATCATTATACTTCTCTCTCTTGTTCCAGATTGCCTTAATTGTTATCCCTCCATCGATTTTCAGTGATTCCGCTATAGTCAATGACCAGCATTGTTCCTAGAAAGCTAGACTGTTCTAGGTTTGGTCCCCCCATAACATACTCCACTGTAGAAGAGTGTTAGTCATTTACCTATGGCTACTGATCCTAGACAACTCTTCATCACTGACCAAGGTGAGAATGGCAGGTTCTCAAGAAAAGAAAGATGTACTGAAAAGAGAGTCTGCTATGGTAGATCAAGTTAGGATACTTATTGATCTGATGCTTGGCTTTCCAGCAATCTCAAGTATCTATTCAACGTAACTAGGAAGCTATGATGGAGGCTGTCAAAGCCCTCCAACATAATTCCGCATTATCTTCTTCTCTAGCTTCAACCCTTTCATCAAAAGTGCCTATTGGAAGTAATGATCCAGACAACAATGATCCCTCACTAACCTCGATTACATCACCATGGGCAACATGTTGGTGTTTATTAATCAACGATGTCTCAGGTGACCCCAAAGGGATATGCAATTCGTAGTGGCCATACTTCATATCCTCTTCATCAAAGAACCTCTGCAAATGTTGCCTTGCGTAATCCCTAACAAACTTCCAACATAGCTGTTACCTAAGTTAACTAGAGTCATAAGTCTATGTTCACCCTGAAGCAATTAAAATACCATATCAGGGACCTAGTTCAATAAGAAAGTTTCACCAACCCCACGGGATTTGACTTGAATCTCTGACCTCTTTGCCCCGCAACAATATCTAAACTACCATACCCAAAGGGATATGTAGTCCCTAAGTTCATAAAGTTTGGTGGAAAAAGGGGAAATGCTAGAGAGCACGTTGTCCGGTTTATTGATACTCTAGGAGTGAACACAATGGATAAGAACTTGCGGCTGAGGGAGTTCTCTAAATCCCTAACAAACAAGGCATACACTTGGTACACAAATCTCCTGTGGGATTTGTTACTTTGTGGGAAGACTTGGTCAAGAAATTCCATACCAACTTTTTCTATGCAAAGCAGAGACACCACTCTTCACCTTATCTGAGAGTCTCAGAAGTGCGGAGAGAATTTTTTTATCCTACATTAAGTGCTTCAAGGAGAAAACAATCGGCATCCATGATCCTCTTTCAGAGGATTACATAGTAAAAATATGCATTGAAGGCATGCTCACCTTTTATAACATGCATATGCTCACCTTTTATAAATGACATGTATGATAGAGCCATAACATCTATACGGACGACTGGTGGAGAGACTAATGAGTTCCCTATCACGATTGGTTTACATCAAGGCTCAGCGTTAAGCCCGTACTTGTTTGCTTTAGTTATGGATGAGATTACAAGACATATTCAGGATGAGGTGCCGTGGTGTATGCTATTTGCAGATGATATTGTTTTAGTAGATGAGACGAGAGAAGGAGTGAATGCTAAGTTAGAATTGTGGCGGGATACGTTAGAGACAAAAGGGTTTAGGCTAAACCGATGCAAGATGGAATATATGGAATGTAAGTTTAGTCAAAGTAGAATAACGGGTAGTATAGAAGTAAGTTTAGGCACACAAAAGATTGTAGAGAAAGATAAATTTAGGTACCTTGGATCTATGGTGCAACAAGATGGAGGGATTGATACTGATGTAAGTCACAGGATTCAAGCTGGGTGACCAAATGGAGGAGTGCTTCGGGGGTTTTGTGCGACCGAAAAATCCCCCTCAAGGTGAAAGGAAAGTATTATAAGGTAGCAGTTAGACCAGCACTGTTATATGGATCAGAGTGTTGGGCAGTAAAGCATAATCATGGTCAGAAGATGACAGTTGCGGAGATGAGGATGCTAAGGTGGATGTGCGGGATTACAAGGAAAGATAGGATTAGGAACGAGGAGATTAGGGGCAAAGTAGGAATAGCACCGATTGAAGATAAAATGAGAGAAAACCGATTAAGATGGTTTGGCCATATTAAAAGGCGACCAGCAGAGGCACCTGTTAGAAAGTGTGAAAGTATGGAGATTGCCAGGAGTAGGAGAGGTAGAGGAAGACCCAAGAGAAGCTGGAAAGAAACCATTAAATATGACCTGACCTACCTAGATTTATCGGAGGACATGCCCCTAAACAGATCTAATTGGCGTCGACAAATCTATATAGCCGACCTCACCTAGTGGGAAAAGGCTTGGTTTGGTTTGGTTTGGTTTGGTTTATATCGTGAATCACCCCTTCCTGGACTTTTGTAGTCTATGTATGGCAGGCAAGAACTTGAGCGGGGACAGTAAAGGGATCATTAAGGAGGCTGAATCATTTTAATCCTGCTCCCCCACCACGCAGTAATTATGATACTACTTCTTCGAAGAGTAGATCTCATTGAGGGCATACAACGTATATTGCGGAGGCTAAGGATGTGGCAAGTGGTGCATCAGACGTATGGAAGCAACCACAATCAAGGAAAGAGGCAACTGATGGATGAAAGTCTAGCCCCTTTTCCATCTCATATTTATAATGCAAACCTCAAAGTCTTCCTAGACCCGTAGATAGCTAATCGTGTGACTTCCCGGCTTGAGCCCAAGACTCCCCCAACAAGGGAGGATGAGGGGAAGCTAGGATTTTGCATCTATCACAGGACTACAAGGCACCCAACTCGAAATTGTTGGGCATCCCATTCACTATTCTATAAAATGGTGAAAATAGAGGTTTGGAGATTGCTCCAAGAGGTGCTTAAAAATCCTCTCCCACGACACGAATAGGGGGCAAGAAATGTGATGGTGGTGTCTCACAATAAAGAGCATCAAGAAATCCTTGCATGTGCAATGAGTCTACCCACCCAGGAAATGTGCCAGGGCTTTCCAAGATGTCAAAGTAGAAAACTCTTAGTAATATTTCAAAATTTAAGGTGTTCTTTGATCAATTAGGGTTTTCACTGGCAACCCGGACTCAAGTAACCAAGGCTCTCCTCTGTGTGGTAAAGGAAAACCAAAAACAATGCATGGAAGTAAATGGATCTGTTTGGCAAATTGTAGGGATACTTTATCAACTTCACAGAAGTGAATCAACAAGTCCAACATTCACATAATCGCCCATTGTATGTTCCAGTGATTATCAACGAAATGGAGTTTTCAAGGGGTTTTTTGGCGGAGGAGCATCTATTAACATTCTCCCACTGGCAACATTCCAGGCGACAGGAATTTCAAGGAGACATTTTGTATGGGAACCTATCACTATTAATGGGTTTGCAGACCAAGGTCAAGTCATTAGGGTATGTACAAGTAACTCTAAAGGTAGGAGAATCGTAACTCCCACAAAATTCCATGAAATTGATTCCCCCACTTCGTACGATCCTCTTTTGGGGCAAGCACGATTACACTAGTTCGTAGCCATCCCATCTACTTGCCATTAATGTGTTAAGGCCATATGAAATAATAAGGTGGTGACAATCAATGCTTTCACAAACCATTCCAGAGAGACGAAGTGTACATAGCAAACACGGTTTTTACTTAAAATTAAATGAAAGCTTGGAATTAGCACCACCAAGAGGGATCACTATCCCCAAATGGCCACAAGGAGATTCCAGTATTCAAAACCAAAGAAAATCTCCATGGACACTACTCAATGAGTTCCCGCGTGGTAAAGCAAAAACAGACTAATGGAATTGTGGTCTATTGTTTGTGATGGTGTGAGAGGTTAGGAACCCCTAGTAGGAACCTAACCTCTAATGTCTAGATGATCCATAGAATTAGGAATGCTACTCTCTAAGTCCCTTCTCCATTGCTTTTAGGAGAAAGGGGAAAAGGTATAAAGGGATGCTTGAAGAAGAAGAAGAGGTCATGGAGGTATCCTAAGATTCAAAATCAGAAGTACAAATTGCTCCAGAATGCCTAGAAGATGGCCCCTGACCATAGAAGAAGGAATTGGAAGAGATAAATTTGGCCAAAGGAGAATCCTGACGGCCCATATTTGTGTGCAACTTACTCGAGAAAGAGAAGGAAGAACTGGTGACCCTATTAAAGGAATACTCAGATGTCATTCGCATGAACTTATTCTGAAATGCTAGGTTCGGACATGCCAATCACAAGACACCGCCTCAACCTTATTCCTAACGCCAAACCAATTAAGCAGAGGATTAGATTCTACAAGCTTGGTGTAGAACTCAAATGAAAGAAGTGGAGAAGCTTTTGGCGGCAAAATTCATAGAACCCATTCAACATCCCATGTGGCTGTCAAGCATTGTACCGTGGTTAAGAAGAATGGTCAAACAAGGGTTTGTGTAGATTTTCGGGATCTAAACAAATTTTGCCCCAAAAGATAAATTCCTCCCCCCAAGCATCGACACTTTAATAGATTTCGCGATAGGACATCACATGTTTTCATTCATAGATGGATTTGGTGGATACAACCAAATTAAAATGGTCCCAGATGATGCACATAAGACAGCTTTCAAAAACCCTATCGGTAATTTTTTTCACACCGTCATGCTTTTTAGATTGAAGAACGGAGGGGCAACCTACTAGAGGGTTGTGACGGCCATTTTCTATGATATGTTCCGCAAATGCTTGGAGTTTTACATCGATGACTTGGTGGTCAAAACACAAGAAGGAGCTTCCCACTTAGATGACCTACGAACTTTAATAGATGCCACAGATACAAATTAAAAATGAACCCCCTCAATGTGCTTTTGGGGTAACCATGAGGAAGTTCCTAGGATGTTTGTACATTGTCATGAGGTTAGTGTAGATTCGATAAAAGTTGTGGCAATTAAGGAGATGCGTGGCCAACGAATCATAATGAACTTAAGATATTCTTAGGAAGGGTATCATACCTACGGAGGTTCATCGCTACCATGGCCGAAGTTACTCAATCTTGCAATTGTCTACTACAAAAGGGAGTGGAATTCAAATGGAGAGAAGTGTATAAGGAATCATTCGAAGAGGTGAAGAAAGCCCTGATATCCCCACTCACCATGGTACCACCCCAACCAGGGAAGCCCCTGTTACTTTACTTGACATCCATTACTAAGTCAATTGGGGAATTACTCGCTCAAGAAGTAGGAGGGCAAGAGAGACCAATGTATTATATCAGCAGAGTAACACAGAGCTGAAGCGCGCTATTCCCCAATTGAGAGACACTGCCTAGTTTGGTGTTTGTAGTCCAGAAGCTTTAGCATTATCTGTTGACCTCTCCGTTGCACATGATTACTAAGTGTGATCCCCTCTGTTACCTTTGTCAGACTTGCCGTCTCTTGAAGGGGTGCAAGATGGCTATTATTGTTAGCAAAGTATAATGTCACATGTAAGTCACCGTGAGCAGTGAAAAGCCAAGCGCTGGTTGATTTGTTAGAAAATTCCCCTCAGAACAATACGAGCCACCCTCAGAGGAGCTACTCGGGAAAGAATTCCAAGTTGCAGTCACGACAAGAGAAAAATGGTCACTTGGCTTTGGTGGTTCGTCACCTCTAAAGGGAGAGGAGCAGGAATAGCTTTAACTTCACCATTGAGATCAAAATCAATCTTTCCTATAAATTGGAATTTCATTGCTCTAATAATGAGGCAGAATATGAGGCTCTGATCCTAGCGTTAGTGGTGGTTTTCGACGTAATAATCACCGAGGTATGTGTTAAAGGAGATTCCAAGTTGGTGATAAACCAAACTAATGGGGAATATGCAATCAAGGAACCCTTGTTGGTATCTTCTATAAGAATTATCTAGTGGTAAATTGGTAAATTTCAAGTGTCAAATGGAGCACGCATTGACATCTAGGAATCAACACCCAGATGACTTGGTAACCTTAGCTTTCCAAGGTTGAGGCTATGAAAGAGCCAACCAGTATAGAAGTGATGAAGCAAACTTTACCTTGTTCAGTTCGCAATGTCTTCCCAGAAGAAGAAACAGAAGAATGGAGCACGCCCATCATTAAAGAGTTTAATCTCCACGAAGGAAAGGTCCCCAATGAATGAACTCAAGCACTACGCCTCTACTAAGGATTATTGAACTTCAGAGCTCGAGGTGGTTATTTAGCCAGATGTATAGGGGAGAGTGAAGCTAAAGAAAGTTTGGTGAACATACATGAAAGAAACATGTTGAACAAGGAAAGTGAGTTTATATAGAAGGGCCCAAAGGTAAGAATATTATTGGCCAAGCATGGCCAAGGAAATAACCCCAATTCAACAGCAATGCCAATGCTAAGAAAATCCCAGTAAAGGAGAGTGCAACTTCATTCCACTCCCAAAGATTAGATACAGTATTATGTTGACTACTTGGTACAAGGATAACTCCTTGTGGAGAAAACAAATGCCGCAGTGGTCAAGAAAAGGACATTGCTTTTTTTTTTTTTTCCTGCACTAATGACAACTATACCATTGTGGATTTGAGGGAAAATGCCTGAGATGCCTAACTAGTTTAGAAATACAAAAAGCCATAGAAATGGGGCTTAAAATGGAGCATCAAGGAGTAAGGAAGTTTGTACACTCATTATAAGTAGGCTATAATTGGCCAACTGTGTGCCATTCTTGCCAAATACCCCATGGCCATTTTATACCTAGGCTATGGATCTCATTAGACCTATCAATCTCCCATCCTAAGGTAACGTATGGATCATTACAGCAACAGAGCTATGCACTAAGTGGGTAGAAGGAATCTCGCTCCGCAGAGCCACGGGGCCAGCAATATCCAACTTCATCAGAGAATTCATCATTTACTGATTTGGAATTCTAAAGTTATTACTCTCCGATAATGGCACCCCTTTTGTGAACTCCCATATGGGGCAACTCTTAGCTTCATATATGATGTTTCTCATCACAAATCATCTGTGCTCTGGGCATACCCAGATGATCCCATTTTCCTTAGTTTAGGGCACAAAGGATGTCCTTCTAGTAGAGATAGCAATCCCTTCCGCTAGAATAGCTCTTTGAAGTAAAATTGTCCTGGGTTCTAGATACGTAGACTTAGAATTCGTGGATGAAAGGAGGGACAATGCTTAAGCAAACTTAAAAACATATCAAACCCGCATCAGTAGGGCTTGCAATGCCATTGTAGAACCAAGACAATTTCAGGAGGAGGATCTGGTCCTGAAGGCTAGAAATAACGTAATGAGGGCGACTATCAGCACAAAATTTAAAACAAAATGGGAATGTCTTTATGTCATCAAAAAGCACACACTAGTAATGGGTGGTACAAAATCATGGACCTTAAGACAAAAAAGCTCAGTGCTCCTATTAACATTAAATGGATGAAAGCTTATTATTGTTGATGTATCGGCATTTTCTCCACCAACACAAGGATTTATTTTTTGCTCTATATCTTATTGGATGCTTAACTTCTCTTTTTAAGAATGAACCCCTAAGGCAACTACTCGATGGCCCTTTGTGCAAGGAATTTCTCCTAGCAAGGATTCCTACTTCACGAACCCTCAAGGTACTCCTTGAGGGCCCCTTGTGCTTGGTTCCCAGAATTCTGCAAAAAGAATTTCTTCCCGCAAGGATTCCTACTCCACAAATTCCCAAGGTAATCTCTTTGAGGTCTTTTTGTGCTTGCTTCCAAAACTATCTCTGAGGAATTTTTTCCCGTGAGAATTCTTACTCCACGAACCCTCAAGGTAACCTCCCCAAGGTTCTTTGTGCTTGGTTTGAGAACTCTCCATAAGGAGTTTCTCCTCGCGACAATTTTTACTTCATGAACCCCCAAGGTAACCTTTCCAAGGTTTCTTGTGCTTGGTTCCCAAAATTCTCCATAAGAAAGTTCTACCCGTGAGAATTCCTACTCCATGAACCCTTGGTTCCCAGAATTCTCCATAAGAAATTTCTGCCCGCGAGAATTCCTACTCCATGAACCCTCAAAGTAGCCCTCGAGGGCCCTTTGTGCTTGGCTCCCAGAATTCTCCATATGGAATTTCTCCATGCTAGGATTCCTATTCCATGAACCCTTAAGGTAGCCCCCAAGCGTCCCTTATGCTTGATTCCAAATTTCTCTCAACAAGGAATTGAAAGGGGTGATCTCCGACGCTATTTATGTAAGTCCTCAGTATTAATTTATTACAACAAAGGAAGCATTCCATACTTCAAGTTGAAAGACAAAACAAGATGTTTTCATTCATCACAAATGTCTTTACAAATTACATCTAAGAGACAATTTCCTTCAGACTCAGTCAAAGTTCAGCAAGTTCCTAAAAATACTCTAGCTAAAGGACAATGAAGTGCCACTAAAAATATCCAATGCTTTAACATAATGTAATAGCCGACATTCATCCCCTTCCATTCCCTTAACTAGATCCCTGGCTTTCTTCAAATCCCCTTGCAACTAAGCAAGCTCCTCCTTGGCGCAAAAAGTCTTCAAAGAATTATGAGCCCTTTGTAGCCCTACCTCAAGCCAGCGGATGTCGAGGCGAGAAATCTAACCAACACTATCTCTCACAAAAATGATTCATCTCCTCCAAAGTCAGTTCTTCCTCAAGCTTTTTATCCAAGCTTTGTAGTAAGACTCCAAGAAATTGAAGATCCATTACTTGGATAGAAATTGGTTTAGAAATAATGCTAGATAATATGTGGCCCCGCCGGTCGTACAAATCATGCAAGTAAGGAATAAAATCCTTAGGAACACTAGCAAACAATTCTTTCTCACTGGGCAGATTTGAAGACGAAGTTCCTTGCATAGCTCCTCCATAGCATAAGAAAGTGGGAAAGTTGAAACCTCCTTTTCCTTACTTCTTGGAATAGAGATAAAAGGAGAATCTGAAGCAGGGCCCCCCACTATGGTACAATCAGGGAGAGTATTAGAAAGTATGATTACATGAACATCTGCCTTGTTTGGTTAATAATTGGGGTGTTGCGGGGAGTTGCACTTCGGCTTCTTCTTCCAAAATGGGCTCCCCGTTAATGCTTTTATCAACATCATCCCCATCACCCTTGTGACTAAGTTTCCTCTTCACCCTTTTCGCTGCAAGTTTCGCTTGAATATAACCACCACTTGAGTCAAAATTGGATTTTGGGTCTCGAACAAGAACCTTAGGGGAGGTTGTGCTCAGACAATCTTTGGTAGGAGTCTCTGGGACGACCTCTTCTACCAAAGTGGGAACCACCTAAACATCTTCAGAGAAATGGGGGTAATTGGATTTTTGGTTTGAAATAAGAACCTCGAGGGCGGATTCGGCATCGCTAGAGGCATTAAACCTTCAATTATAGCAACAATAAGAACATTACTAGGTGAGGAAGGTCTTTTGGGTAGCTGAGGGAACAGGAGGAGGAGAAGGTAGTTTGGAACAAGCAACCTCAATATCACTTGCCCGTGTCTCTCCAGCAGAAGAGGGGAAATTCAGATTTGCAGAAGGGATAGAATCTAGTTGAAGGGAGGTGGTCTTGGTGTGGTCCCCCCACAATATTCTACATGTTCCATTAGAAGTTCCTAAAAGTGGCTATTTGCAATGGAGCATACCTTGGTTGGGTATTTCGTAGACCAAAAAATAGTATTTTCACTATGTCAAGGCTTAGTCTTGACAATTATGCAAGGAAGTCTATGGTGTTGTTACACTTGATAATGATCCATTTTCAAATCAAAAGTGTAGAAGGTTTAATGACATTCTTGATGGGGGTCCTTATTATTGTGGATGCCGGTTGGTTATATTGAAATGATGGCAACCAGAAATGCAGTTAACTAGAGATGAGTTTTCTAGCGTACCTATTTGGGTGAATTTTTATAATGTCTCGCTTGAATTGTGGATGGATGAGGGGTTGAGTTATGTAGCTTGTGTGGTGGGGTGCCTATTTGGTTAGATGAGTATACTCTTCCAAGGAGTAGGCTAAAATTTGCTAGGGTTTGTGTTGAGATTCAAGCCAACAAGGAGATCCCCAAATCCTTCACGCTAAACTTGAGATATGGAAAACCATATGAGATTAGAGTGGAGATGCATGGAAACCTAAAAAATGTAGTGAATGCCTTGCTTTTGGCCATACTACTAATTCTTGTCCTCATAAACGCAAGCCCATTTCTAAAGAATAGAGAGTCAAAGATAATGGTGGTGGGGAGAAAGCTGATTGGATAGAGGTGAAGAAGAACAAAAAAGATCACCAAATTGCTACTCCACTATCATCCAAGTGTTTTAAAGTGTCATCCTCATCTCTAGGATCCGGGAAGAGAAAGGGAGTTTCTTAAACTCTCTTTGTGAATGAAGCTGAAGCAAAGAAGCATACTGGAAAAGTACCCTTTTGTTCTAATACTATTGAGAAGAAGAAGATGTTTCTCTTTGTCCTCTAATGTGTTTGAAGTACTATCATTGTGCCAAGAGGATGGATAGGAGGATTTGGTCCTCTCAGATGTCTCTGTAAATGAAGACCATGTAGACTGTGATGAGTTCACTAATGAGGACATGGCTAATTTGGACCAAATTGAATGTTTTTGGGATTCTCGGACTCGGAACAATAAGCTTGGATAAAAGAAAATCTGGGCTTTAGCTTAGGTAGGGGCAAGCTCTTGCAAGCCTATCCTCTTTTAATGATGTTTCTCCATCTTCAAGGTCAAGTAAATCGAAGAAGAGAAAATGAGTTTTACCCTACACTTGATGGTAAGTGGTGCTTATGTTGCGGTAGAATTAGGTGGATGCTATCTTTTCTCCTATCCACTTGGGATGTTAGTGATTTGAGTCTTCTGATTAATTGTCTACTTCCCCTAAATCACACGGGATGGAAGTGATCCAGGGAAGTTTGTGTCGCTCTTCTAGAGCTTGTCTTGAGTTTATTGTAATATCTCCTTTTTGATTGGTAATAAAATTTTGTCTTACAGCTGACACAAAAAAAAAAAAAAAAAAAAAAAGCAGAAGTGAGAGTAAGAATGAGCTCCAAATAAGAATTTGCACTGGGAAGGTTCCTTGAAGTCAATATAATATATATTTTTGAAGTATCATATAATTGTAGTTTCCGTATGCACTTCCAACTTGTCCTCTTCTGAAACTACAGCTGACTTTATGGAAATTCTACATAACCCTGATTAAAAGAAAAAAAAATGTTCATGACTTCAAAATATTTTTTCAGTCAACATCTTTGACCAAACGTTTGTATTTTGGTTTAAACACGTTTTCACCCTTATTCTTTTATGATAGAAACGGTCTTCACAGTTTGAAAAATACTGAAGCACCTATAGCTAGTCTTTATGGATCAACGGCAATTTCTTCCGGAATGTTGATGGTTCTTTTCAGATGATTGCTCTTTCTCCTCCTTATTTGTCTCCCATTCTACTGAAATTGTGTGGTTGCTTGCATGCTTATGTAATATCAAAGAACCGACTGAAATACTGTTCATATCTATTCGATATTATCTTGTATAAAGTTTGAGTAGCCTAGATATAAAAAAGTTTACTTTGTTGATATCCTATACTTGGGTTTTTAGTTTTCCTTCTACATTATGAGTGGTAACACATGGACATGAGAATTTTCATTCAGCTTAGATGACAATAATTGTTTCCTCTGCAGATCAATACATGCAATTCATTTTACTGTGATCAGTTCTCTCCGAATTCTCCAAACAAGCCCAAACTTTGGACTGAAAATTGGCCTGGATGGTACTATTCAAATTACGTAACTCTATGAAATCATATTCTTTCTCTCTCTTGCGACTTTGTACTGAAATCTGCTTTCGTATTTAAAACTAAGGTAGAGCTTTAAATGCCACTGGTATAACTATAACTGGATGCGAGAAGGTTCAGTCTGAGCAACCCAGAAACCCAGGCTGTGAGCTGACCCCCAAAATCCCGTCAATAACTTGAGGAGAACAAAAGAAATAATGATCTTCATGTAATACCATAACCGTGTTTCAGAAAAGATAGATCAATTGCTGTTGTTACTGATGAAAATAATTTGAAAATAAAAAATTTCAAGCATGATCCTGTAGTCGGGAAAAATCAACTCTATCATCAAGAGTTAGTGATTGTGTCAGTGTTTCAATGTGCATTGTTTGTTTTCTTATGCTGGTAGAGGGTGATTTAGTGATGAATTCTAGATTAAGCTAATTGCAAGTATAAGTATGGTGGGATGGTTGTGTAGCCTTCTGTATTTTAAGGAAGCCAAAATAATAGAACCATTAAAACATATATGAAAATATAAGCTGAAGAGAGAGGATGAGGTCTCCCAGAGTGATTACAATACCTTGCAGTGGATTGTGTGGCATAAAGAAAATGAACAGAAATATTAGAAATATACCTTTTCATACAAAAAATTTCCGATGGTTACTTGTCTTGAAATTCTATCGGTTCAAAGATGTCAAACAACCAACATTCATGTTCGTGATTACTTAGCATACTTTGCTCACATTTACCATTCAAAAGAAAAAAAAAAATTGTATCTTCTGCTCAAATTTATTCTCGCTTGGATTTTCTCCCCCATGCCTCTTTGGATTAGCATTGAAGTTAATGAAATTGAATAATAAAAAGGCCATCTAGGAGAACATGAGCCATCTGGATTAGGGTTCAAAGTATCTCTTGGCTTGATATCATCATGAGCGATCCCAGCCTAAGTTGACGATTATCGTCGAAACTATGTAAATTGACTTCTCGCCGTTGAGGTAGTCCGAGATATCGGTAATACTTTGAGACGATGAGAAATTGCGGTGATATCTCAGCGATGCAAACGATGTAGAGCCGATTCAAATATGAGGAGGAGAAGAGCATTTGACCCAAAAAATCCAGCTCTGATGGAGAGAAGGAGAGTAGTCGGTTTTGATGGAATTGTCGCATAGTCGAACAGTTGTACAGGATCATCCCTCCATCGCACACTCATACAGGATTGTCGAAATCGTGGTCCTTTGCCCATCTCCCAGTGTTTAGTTTTTTTTTTTTTAATTGTTCTTTTACTCCCACCCCTCCTTTTTCCATTGGTTTTAGGAATGTTATTTAGTGGTGCGTTTGGCATGCAAACTTTTTAAAGCATATATTAATTATTTTATCCTTCCTTATGTGAATTGGTTGGGATGTGAATATTAATTTTTTATTTAAATATTTGTTTAAGTAAATACAATGACTCTCATTAATATAACAATGTTCTTTTTAATATTTTTTATTAAAATATATGCTTAAGTCAAAATAACTCCTGTTAATGTATCAGTATTCTTTCTATTCTTCTTTTTATAGTTTTCCTTTTCTTTTTCTTTTACTTTTTTTTTTCAGTATTTAATATTTTTATTAAATATTTAATAATGACTTTCAAGCCATTGATGTTAACCATTATTCAATTGTTTTATAATTATGAAAATATAAGTTTCTAATATTAATTATTATTTAGAATTTTTAGAAATTTCTATTATTTTATTATTTTTTTAAAGGTTAAAAAACTCTAAAAGTTGCATATGGCCTTATATTGCGTTGCGATGCGACACCGCGACCGCATCAAAATTTTTCGAGTTGATACTACAACCCGATCGCGACTTTGAACCATGATCTGGATACTAAAATTCAGCTGAGAGAGCACTTGCAAAATCAATTGCTATAAGTTAGAGAATATTGTAAATATCGAGAGAGCTAGTTTTATTCTCTTTTCTAGTATAGAAGATTAGATTAGATTATGATTCTATTTTCTAATTTGCACATGATATTGTGAATATAAATATATGTGCTGAGATGTAAAAGGAAAGCAAAAATTCTGTAGTCTTTGTGTTGATTTTTCTTGGATTCTTGTGTTTGTATCAAGAAATGGCCTTGACTCTTATGTTTGTATCGAAAAACCAAATTAGCCCCATTACCTGTCACCAAAAACCCTAGCCACTATTTCAGTCAATGTCGTCATCATCATTCCATCAGTTAGCGTAGTCAGCGAGCTCTATCGTGAATAGTTAGTCTCACCTAGATTCCAGTCTTCGTCATCATCAAGCGAAGTCCAGTTTCTTGCAACCGATGACGTCATCCTCAATCAACGAGCCCTAGTTGACCAGATTCTAGGGTCATCTGTTCGAGTTATTGTCATAGCTTTTGTATTGACAGTGCTGACTTTCAACAACGGATTATATTACTGATCTCTGGTGACTTCTCCATTTACCCTGGTTAGCATTGACAGTCATTTGTTCGCCAAGTGACGACCACACCTCCAGTGACCTGCTGTTCAATAGTCATCAATCGATCCCTTTGGTTGTTGAACAGTCTAAGTGACCCTCATTAGATTGGTGGAGTGACCCTTTGGTTATTGAGGATAATCAATCATATGATTAGATAATCCTTTCCTATTGTAGGATTATCTAATTCCAGCAAAGGTCATTCTATTCCAATAGTTCTATTTTCATGGCATTTAATTCAAGTAACTAAAACAATTGGTTCAACCAATAGTTCCTCCGATTGGCCTAATACTGACAACTAGGAAGTTAATGGAAGAAATTATCTTTAGTGGTCAAAGGCTGTCAAGGTTGCTTTGACTGGACTGGGCAAGGACAAAGACCTTTATGAAGACACTCTAGCATCAACTGACAATACCTGTAAGGGTCGGATTCAAGGTGATGTGCACATAGTAGGTCTTCTATAAATTCTACAGAAAGCAAGATTGCGGATATGTGTACTATCATTTTGTCGTTCCCTTTAACCCTAAAACAAGCCCACTTCAATCGACCCCTCACACAATCCTCCAACCCTTTGAACACTTCAAAATCCTTATGGTGCGCTAGAAACCCTAGAGCCCTCAGCCAAATGCTCTCTTCATCCTATCTTACCGATGAGCACCCACCTCATTGATGCCACCGATCAAGTAACAGAGGCTCACCTTTGAAACTCTGCCTCAATAAATTATTTTGCTTGACTAGCTCTGGTGATGGAAAGATGAAGAGGAAACAAGAGAGCCCCATCATCTTTCACTTCCACCCCACCTGGGATTCTCTGTTTGGTCGATTAAGTTTCTCACACCATTGATTTCTAATGTTTTTCCAGTTTCTCAAACCTTTCCACTAGGCAATGATCCAGGTTAAAGTAACTGAGATCAGGATCTTCTTCACTTAGCCACAATTAGAGATCAACCCTGCTCCAACAACTCCATGATGAAAGCCTAGCTATGGCTACATTAGAATCGTTACTGCACTTGCATGCATCTTCCCCTTTACTGTTCCTTATGATTGCATCTTGCCAGAGTCAAAACTAGAGAGGATTTTGGCAAAGTGGAACCAGTCCTCTTCCTTCTCTGACTCTGGAACATAGATCCAAGATTTACCTAAAGGTGAGAACAACCAGAATTCCAACATCCAACAACCTCCAGACCAAAAGCGCCTATAGAACAACAGTGGTTTGCTGCACGCCAACCTCCCTGGTTGAAGAAAACACTCTCTTCAATGCGTTGCTTCACGTTGCACCTGGCTAATGGATTTCAAATTCAAAGATCAAGATTGATGTCTGAAAATCCATTCCTTTTTCAAATATTCTAACTTCGTCTCTATGCAAATCATCCCAATCAACGTAAGTTGTCATTTGACCTCTCTAAATTGTCTTCCTTGTCCCGGTTGAAGATGATCTACATATCTATGATTGATAGTAGTAGGGTTGGACATATGGTCAATGGTCTGAAATCCCAAACCTGACCCACCCTGTTTTTTTGGGGCTTGGGAAAAATTTTCAGCCAAGTTAAGTAAGCGGGCTAGACTTGTGCTTGTGAAAATTGGCACCGGCCAAATTAACTACAAAGCAAGTATTTTTTAATATTGAAATATTTATTTACTCTATCTATACTTATATATAAAATATTTATTTTAATACTAAACTATTTTGTATAACTTTTGAAATTATTTTTTATCAAAGAATATAATTTAAAATATATTTAAAAACTAAATGGATTCAAAATGGCTGGGCTTGTGATTGTGAAAAATGGCACCGGTTGAATTAATTAAAAAGAAAATATTTTTTATTATTGAAATTTTATCTACTCTATCTGTATTTTCATATAAAATATTTATTTTAATACTAAACTATTTTTATATGACTTTTGAAATTATTTTTTATCCAAGAATATAATTTAAAATATATTTAAAAACTAAATGGATTTAAGTGGGCGGGCTTGGAGTTCAAAACCTAGGCCTGATTTTTTAGGCCCACCCTGATGGCTAATAAAATATGAATAACCGAAACCTGTCCCATGTTAACTCATAATAGCAGCTAACTGTCAAAAAATCTTCTCATATTTCTCTTTGACCTTTCGAGTATGATTTAGAGTAGTATTGTTGATTTAACAATGTCACTTGAATATAACAGACAATTGCCCATGAGCAAACTGCAGCTAATCATATGTACGAACAATTATATGGTTTAATAATGTCATTCGAATATAACAGACAATTGCTTGTGGGCACACTGCAACTAATCATTGGGTCGTTTGGTTTGCTGAATTTTTCCAAAAAACTCTATAAATCTCTGTTAACTTTATATCACATCAACTTTTTCTCTCACTGTACGCATTACGAACTCTCCCCGAACCACAATTTATCTTAATTTATCTCACTTTTTCTTACTCCAAACAACCCCCATATGTATGAATCATTATATGGTCTCCCCTGCCGATTCTGGACTAGAACTTTTTGGATTTCTTACTTCATTACTGATTCTATAATTTATCAATTCATGAAAGGTTATTAAATATGGTAGATATTTTTTATGTACTTAGTGCAATCAGTGTTACCTATTAAAAAAAAAAGGTTCAACCAATGCTGAACATTTTTCAGGTTCAAAACCTTTGGGGCCAGAGATCCTCACAGACCGCCTGAAGATGTTGCTTTTTCTGTTGCTCGCTTTTTCCAGAAAGGCGGTAGCTTACAAAATTATTACATGGTATTCTTGATAGTATTCCATTTCATGGTTGTAGAATTATTGCATCTAAGTGGCAGGGCATTCAATTCTTGTGTTGTCTCAATTGTCTTTAGTATCATGGTGGGACAAACTTTGGCCGCACTTCAGGTGGGCCATTCATTACCACAAGTTATGATTACGATGCACCTATTGATGAATATGGTAAGCTTTTTATGGTTCACATTGCAAACAAACTGCTCTATTTCCAGCATGAAAGATCTTCAATTCAACATTTTTTATATTCCTTCTAGGGTTGGCCAGGCTTCCTAAATGGGCGCATCTTAAGGAACTTCACAGGGCTATAAAATTATGTAAGCATGCATTGCTGAGCAGCGAGCCAACCCATCTTTCACTAGGTCCTTTACAAGAGGTGACTTCTTCCTCTTCTATCTTGGAGCAGGAACTGCTAAAATATTTATTTTGCATTTTTGTTCATTTTTTATTTACTAAAGTGGTGTGCCGGGAGAGGCTGTAGCCAATAGTAAGAGGCTTACCCCACCCAAGGCTATAGTCTTGGGTTTAACCCACCTTTCGTCATCCCCCAGTATATATGATGTCTATTATCAAAAAAGTTTAATTTAGTAAACATTATGCTTTTCTTTCACAAGTTTTTAAGGTGTATATTTATTTTTAGTTTTCCCTTCCATCTTAACTGGCTTTGTATAGTTTGTTGCATTTTGTTTTTTGCTTGTAGACCGCATGTACCCAGCTGCACCCATTTTGCTACTCCAATATTTTTGCATTTTGCTATCCCAAAGTTGCAGGGGCTTTGTTGCATGCCTTGGTGAAATTTTACGTAATTGTTACTTCCTTACCCGAGAAAATATGATTCCTAATGTAATAGATTATGGATCTGAAGAGATCTAATAGTTTTGATACTCCATCATCCGTACTCTAACGATGCTGTAGTTTCTTATATTAATTGAGAGCTCACCTATTACACTTCTGATATTTTTCTATTTTCGAGTTAAATAATGTAGTTTTAATTTCTCATTGTTCTCTCTTTCTGAAGTAATGTTCTAAAGAATCCAAATTAGTTTTTATGACTGCACACAAGACTTCAAACAATACGGCAGGTTATAAATATATAACTGAAAATTTAAGTATATCTAATTATTATCTTTCATTTTTTTATATGAATGAACTGCTTTTGATTTTGTTGGTTTTCTATCCTACGTAGACATATATACACAACATAGAGAATTTTATGAACCGAGATTTTTTCTTAAAAATATTTATAAAAATAAATTTTGATTTGTTAGTCAATTGTCGTGTGTGATGTATACTATGAACATCTGTTGAAAGAAGAAAATAAATAAATCAATATAAATAATAAAAGTCTCACCCCTCCCACCTTTGTTTTTAGGTAAGATAGTGGCTAACAGTTTGACATGGTATTTGAGCAGACAAAGGTCCTGAGTTAAATACTAAAAGGGTCAATTGTTGCACCTATTTGACTGAAAAAAAGTTTTAAGTCCCTCACATATGATAGGCCATGTTGAGAGAAAATAAATCAACATAAATTATAAAGTTACCTAGTTTCCTATTAATTCAAGCTATTAGGTGAAATGGTGACTAATGGTCTAACATTATTTTCATTCCATTTGGAGAGAATTAATATAATTAATTTTAGAACCCAGACTACTAAACCAAACCAAACCAAACCAAACCAAGCCTTTTCCCACTAGGTGAGGTCGGCTAAATGGATTTATCGACGCCAATTAGGTTTGTTTAGGGGCATGTCCTCCGATAAATCTAGGTAGGTCAGGTCATGTTTAATAGTTTCTTTCCAGCTTCTCTTGGGTCTTCCTCTACCTCTCCTACTCCTGGCAATCTTCATACTTTCACACCTTTAAACAGGTGCCTCTGCTAGACGCCTTCTAACATGGCCAAACCATCTTAATCGGTTTTCTCTCATTTTATCTTCAACCGGTGCTATTCCTACTTTGCCCTTAATCTCCTCGTTCCTAATCCTATCTTTTCTTGTAATCCCGCACATCCACCTTAGTATCCTCATCTCCGCAACTGCCATCTTCTGACCATGATTATGCTTTACTGCCAAACACTCTGATCCATATAGCAGCGTTGGTCTAACCGTTACCTTATAATATTTTCCTTTCACCTTGAGGGGGACTTTTCGATCGTACAAAACCCCCGAAGCACTCTTCCATTTGGTCCACCCAGCTTGAATCCTGTGACTTACATCAGTATTAATCCCTCCATCTTGTTGTACCATAGATCCAAGGTACCTAAATTTATCTTTCTCTACCATAGATCTAGACTGCTATTTAAAATAAAAAATTCTATTATAATTTTGTTCCCCACCTAGTGGGAAAAGGTTTGGTTTGGTTGGTTGGTATTATAATTTTGTTGTAATCTATGCAAAAATTAGTTTAACAAATATTGTTTAGTTCACTAAATTATATTTCATGTTTAAATGATGAGATATTGAATGACTGTTTGACACTTAAAAGGGCTGTCTATTTTTGTATTTATATTGGTAGAGTCTATACACATTGGGAAATAAGAAATGCACAATCCTATACAAACTAGAAAATGATTCTAATGAATCCTATACAACTTAGAAAAGAATTCTAACGCTTGTCCTCAAGTTGGAGCATATATATCATATGACCCAAGTTTGTTATAAATATGCATAACTCAAGATCCCCCAAAATTTGGTGAATAAATCGGTAAGTTGATCTTCAGATTTGACATGACTAGTCTTGTCAAATTTTCTAAAATTTTTTTCCTTGATGAAATAACAGATGACAATCGGTATCGATGTGTTTGGTTCTCTCGTCAAACATACCTAGTTTGTTAGATAATTTTTAAAATGAAGGTTGAGCCAAGAGTCTTGTGAGATTATCCCCAGTTGAGAACCAGAGCGTACAAATGGAGTGGTGATGTCATGCTTAAGCAAGAGATCCCAAATGAAGTGGTAGTCAATTTCAATATGCTTGGTTCGTTTGTGAAAAACAGGGTTGTTATCAACGAATATCAAAGCTTGATTGTCATAAAACATAGATATCGGAGTTGGAATTGAAAGGACAAAGTCCTGAAGAAGAGAATATACCCAAGGCATCTTAGACATAGTATGAGCCATGGCACAATACTTATCGTTTGCACTAAACCGAGCAACGATATTCTATTTCTTACTACCAAGTTACGAGATTACCACCGAAAATGGTATAATATCCAGAGGTAGACCTCCGATCTGAACAACCATTGACCCAATCGGCATCACCATATCCAATCACATTTATGATTGCAGAAGGTGGATAGAGCAAGCCTTGACCAAGAGAATTTTTCAAGTACCTCAAAATGCGACACAACATGAAAGTTGGGTTGATGGGTGATAGTTCCAAAATACTATTGGTTTTTTAGCTTGCTATCTCCATTCCAAGGAAGTACTTGAGGTTTCCCAAGTCTTTTATTTCAAACTCTTGAGCAAGAGACTTTTTAAGCTTGCCAATTTCCTTCTCATGATCCTCGGTTAGTATAATGCCATCCACATATACTATGATGATAGCAATTCTCCCTTCCAAGGAGTGCTTGTAAAACAAAGTGCGATCAGACTAGCCCTGTGAGTAGCCAAATCTATTTATAGTCTTGGTAAATCTATCAAACCAAGCACAGGGAGACTATTTAGGACTATAAAGAGATTTCTTTACCTTGCAAACTTTGTGGATGTTTTCCTTAGTCTCAAGGCTTGAGGGAATATCCATCTATACTTCTTCTTCTAGGTCTCCATTGAGGAATGTATTCTTGACGTCTAGTTGATACAAAGGCCAATCCAAATTGACTACTAGCGACAACAAAACCCATATGTTGTTTAACTTTGCAAATGGAGCAAAGGTTTCTTGGTAGTCAATTCCATAGAATTGTGTGTAACCTTTAGCAACAAATCGAGCTTTGTACCTGTCAACACTCCCTTTAGCTTTGTATTTAACAGTGAAGACCCACATGCATCCTACTGGATTCTTTCCTTTGTGCAGATCAACCAGCTCCCAAGTTCTTTTTTTCTTTTTTTAAGTGCTTGAATCTCCTCATCAATGGCTGTCTTCCATTTAGGATCCTGAAGAGCCTCTTGGATGTTGTTTGAAATTTGAATTTTTGCAAGACTAGTAGCAAATGCTCGATATCTTGTTGATAAGTTCTTGTAAGCAATGAAATTATAAATAGGGTGGTTTGTGCAAGATCTTACTCCTTTCCTTTGAGCAATTGACAAGTCTAACTCATCGGGGTTAGAATTGGTGTTACCTGAATGCGTCTCTTGCTGGACTAAATTTGGTTCAGTTTCATGGGTTGTGCTTGGATGAATTTGTTCCTCTATATTAGCTGGAGTGTGCTTCCTCCTTGAGAGTAAACAATAAGCTCATTGTTTTTGACAGTCTAAGGTTTAGGAGAATTATGTTGATGGGAAACACTTGGCTTGGATTCTATGGTGCAAGGAGTTGGACTTGGGTTTGAGTGGACAGTAGGAGGCTCAAGTTCTTGAGGTTTCAACATGATTTTTGGTTCTGAAAATTGGTATTCCTGAATATTCCCCCCCCCCCCCGGGGGAATATCAGTTTAGGCTATTTTTCAATGAGGGTAACGTCCATGGGGTTGTAGGAAAAATTGTTCCATCAACAAAAGCAACTTTGTTTTTCACATTTAGAGCCATCAACATGGTTCTACTCTAAGAAATATGGCTTTCCCCAGTTAAGATTCTGAACAAATCAAGATTCCTAGATTATCATTAGAATTAATGAAGTATGAACATGTCGGATCCAAAGATGGATTCAACACAGCTGTAAACAACTTGTATAATTAAGGGCCCGTTTGACAACACTGTCGTTTTTTTATTGTTTTTCTGTTGCCATTTTCTGTTTTTTATTTTCTATTGCCGTTTATTTTTTCTGAAATAAAATTGAAACTGCGTTTGGAAATGCAAAGTTGTTTATAATTATTAATTTTTTATTTTAGAAAATATTTAATTTTATTAGTTTTAAAAAATTAATAAAACTTAATAAAATATATTTTATATTAATTTAATTTAATTAATATAATTAATTAAATTAATATAGTAAATTATTTATTAAAATCATTTAATTCAATAAATATAAAATATATTAAATTATATTATTTATTAAAAATAATTTAATAAAATATATTTGATATTAAATAAATAACTAAATTAGATTAATTATTAAATTAAATTTATTTTTAAATTAATTAAATTCATTTAATTATTTGTTAAAATTATTTAGTAAAATATATTTTATATAAATTAAATTAATTAAATCATAAATAATTTAATTTAATTATGATATTTATTTAAAATAATTTAATAATAATTATTAAAATAAATTAAATTAAAAATTAATGTGATTTAATTATTTATTATTAATTATTTTATATGAATTAATTTAATTATTAAATTAAATAAATTAATTATGATATTTATTTCAGATAATTTAGGAATAATTAATTATTAATTTAAATTAAATTAATTAATTTAGTTTTATTATTTATTAAAAATAATTTATATTAATTTATATAATTAATTTAATTTATTGAATTTAATTATATAATTTATTCAAATAACTTATTTTAATAAAATATTTGAATAAAATAATTTATTTTTATGTAATGTAACAAAAATAGACAGTTTTAAAGTTGACAAAATATTAGCAACAAAAAAAAATTAGAGTAAAAACACATTTTTTCTATTTACGTTTTCATTTTTTTTGGAAACAAAAAAGTGTAAACAGATTTATCAAATATGTTTCTGTTGCGAGTTTACAAAATTTTGAAAACATAAACAGAAAAACAGAAAATGGAAACGTTACTAAACGGGGCCTAACTAACAAGTTTCCATGAAAATCAAGGTGGCCTTGTCACACTATGTACTTTTTCTTTTATAATTTTTTGGCTGTAAGTATCTAAACTCCAAGGGTTGGCAATTGGGTTGTTGGATAGGGCTCATTTGCACGGATCTGACTTTGCTTAATGATGACGAAGAGTGGACGCTGACCGGTGAGATTGCTAATTTTGTTTTCTTGATACTGACACAAGAAACACTGACAATTAGAGTTTCTTAAGACAGACACAAGAACTTAAGAGAAATCGAAAACAAAGACCATAGGATCTTTGATTTGATACCACGTAAACATTCAATATTGAATGGAATGACTTGATTTCATTATGTTTGTCATAGCATCTATTTATATATATAGATATTTTACAAATTAGGAAATGACTACAATCAAAATAATCTAAATTAGGAAGGATTAATAACAATATCTACTTATGATACATGTCCTACCATATCTCTAACAGGGTTATCATCCCATTTCATTGCTTGCATCAGCTTGATACCATCTGTTTGTTTTCTATTCTACATCAGAAACTCATTACTTAACAAGGTCAATTGGGATATTGACTTCAAAATAAAAATAAAGCCTCAGAGAATATATAAACAATTTATTAATTATAATAAAGTTGTAATTATATTAAAAAATATAAGGATTTATTTAATAACAAAAAATAAAATAAATCTCATAAATTAACTTATATAATAGTTAAAGAATAAAATAAAGTTATTTTTGTGATCTATTGTTTATTTATTTATTTTTTTAAAAAAATCTCCCTAGTGGGAGGGGGTTTGGCAGGGACTTCTACCAGTTTATTAAATCTAAAAAATCAAGTACATGATGGAAGGGGAGCTAAACCTTACGTCCAAAAAAGTGAAGAAAAGCAATAACAAAAATAGCTAATAGAGTGGTGACTCACCGCTTTACAATGATAAAGAAAGCTACTAAGAAAAATAAGAGAGAGAAAATTGTGGTGACTCACCACAGTACAAAAATAAGGAGGGAGGTATAGACCTGACCTCCAAAGTAAAAGCAAAATAAGGAAACTAAGTCCTAAGATGAGGTGTATCCTCTGTATCAAGAGATAGGATGCCATACATAGCTTGAGAGAGATCCCGCTGCACAAAAAATCTCTGAATCCGCTAGTGAGTACATGCCCAATTGGCCATAAAATTAGCTGTCTGGTTTGCGTCCCTATAAACATGACGAAGCTGGATCAAAGCAGAAGAGCAAAGCTGGTGAATTCTAGCTAGAAGATAAGCATACTCCCAACAGCCAGAGCCGCTAGAAATAGCCCAAGAGATGACAGTAGCTGAATCAAACTCCACTAGTAGGGAAGAAAAACCCAAGGACGTGGCAATCTCCAATCCAATCTGAAGTGCCATCAGCACTGCATAGATAATTGGCTGATGACCAAGAAAATGACCAAAAGCACATATAACTCTACCAAGGTGATCTCTAATAATGCTTCCAGCTGCCGAAGGGCCTGGATTACCACGTGGACAACCATCTACATTAAGCTTTAAAGCACCATCAGGAAGATGAAGCCATGAAACCAATCTTACCATCTTGACTCTAGTAGGAAGAGTCCCTAAAGCACTCACAAACCTCACAGAACAATCTCCACTAAGTTGTGAAGCTTTAAAGCCAAAAGCAAGACCAAGATAGTGCAGGTCCTCAAGAATACAATGAATAACTCTCATAACATGAAAGGGATAACCGTCAAATCTGCAGGCATTGTGAGCCTTCCATATGGGCCATAAAGTATAAATCACAACCACTACACGAAGGCGATTCTTATATGGGGAGCAGTGACGCCAATGTAACAGCATGGTAGAAATAGATGAAAATTCATAGTAATGAAGACCAAACATGCCAAAGAAGTGCTCCCAAATCTATCGAGTCAACGGACACTACAAAAAGAGATGGCAATGGGTCTCACTGGCATTGCCACAAGTGCAGTGAGAAACCATATGGAAGTCGTGGCTTTCCAGAGAATCATCTAAAGCTAAAATATTGTGCAAGAGTCGCCATATGAAAAAAGAGACCTATAGGGGGATGTGATTCTGCCAAATGAATGAAAAAACTGGCCTCATAGGCTTACGAGCACGCACATGATCCCAAGCAGAGCGTAAAGAGAAATCCCATCCAAAGATAAGCTCCATCTAATCAGATCCGGGCCTTGCTACTTGATAGGGGTTTGAAAAATCTGCTCAACAACAGAAATAGGTTAGATAGCCAAAATCCTCTCCCTATCCCATCCATTATCAACCCAATAAGAGGAGATACTAGCTGAAGAAGCTGCCATTGGGTTGAACAGAATCAAAGGACATGAGCCCACCCAACAATCATACCAGAATCTAGAATTTCCTGATCGAACCAGCCATCTAACATGGGGCTCAGCCACCATCCGAGTAATGCATAGACACCTCCACAGAGGGGAAGCACGATAAGTAAATGGAACCATATATGGATGAGATGCCCGACAATATTTGGCCTTCATGAAAGAAGCCCACAAAGACTACTGTGCTCGAAAATGCTACCAAAGTTTAAGCTCACAAGCTTTAACCACATCAGCAAAAGATCGAACCCCAATGCTACCTTCCTCCACGGGGAAACACATCGAAGTCCACTTACACCAATGAATTTTCCTTGAAGTGTCAGAATCACTCCAAAGAAATTTAGTAAAGAGTCGTTCCAATTGGTAAAAAACATCTAAAGGAGGCCACGGGACGTGAAATAGATAAAATAGGCATCGTAGAAAGGACATGGTGGATCAAAATAATCTTCCCCCAAAAGAAAGGAGACAATTAGCTTAGTCTGAAATTTTATCTCTAACCCTCTTCACAAGGTCCTAAAAGAAGGCTATCTTAAGGTTACCCAAATAAATTGGGCATCCAAGATAGGTAAAAGGAAAATCACCTCGTTGAAATCTAGTCACTTCCTGAATGATACTCCGTCTAGGGCCAGTGGACGACCTACCAACATAGTACCTGCTCTTAGCTTGGCTCACAAGCTGGCTTGAGACAGCCTCATACTAGTGTAATATGCCCATAACATGTTGAAGACTATCCCGACTCCCATTAGCAAATTCATTTTTTTATATTTTATTTTATAAAGTGATTTTACGTTGTAATGGTTGATTCATAGAAGAAATTAATTTTGATTTAGTTAAAAATGAAAAAAATAACTAGGTTAGTAATTCTATTTTTTTTAATATCTTTTTTCCTCTACAAATTCATGTTCTAAAAATAGCATAAATACAAAAAACTATTATGACCAATGCTTTGCAACTTCAAGTTTTATTTTTGATTGAAATTTTATATAAGGAAGCATTAAAAAGATAAAATGTCACATTCTCAAATTAGTAATAGTAATAACAAATGCAATGTGTTGACAGTAATATTTTTTCAAGTTGAGAGAAATAAGGAAGAATTGGGAGAGTGAATTGAAAATCCTCATCTCCCTCTCGTATTGTGTTTGTACTTACAGATTATAATCCATTTAGGAAATATAATCAATCAAAGCAAAGTAAATCCTATATCAAATCTCTCAAATCTTCACAACTCATAGTCACAATTATTCTAGAACATTACAAAGATTCTTATACTTCCCCTTAAACGGGAGCATGGGGCTCAAATATGCCTAATTTAGATAATCTTTGAAATGAAGATTGAGCTAAGGATTTTCTGAAAATATCCCCAATTGAGAATCAGAATGTACAAATGGAGTGGCGATGTTGCACTTAAGCAAGAGATCTCGGATGAAGTGGCAGTCAACTTCAATATGCTTGGTTTGTTCATGAAAACCATGTTTGTTAGTAATGAATATCATAGCCTGATCATCATATAACATAGACGTTGGAGTTGGAACTGAAAGACCAAAGTCCTAAATAAGAGAACGAACTCAGAACATCTCAGATACAGTGCGAGCCATGGCATGATACTCAGCCTCTGCATTATATTGAGTGACAACAATTTGTTTCTTACCACGCCAAGCTATGAGATTATTGCTAACAAATGTACAGTTGAAGAAATATGTATATGCATATGGAGAAATACAATGTTTTTCATATCTTCTAATTAGTATTTACAAAGGTATATATAGGAGAGACAAGACTCTCCATTACTTAACAAACTAGGAAACCTATTTTGTTAAGGTAATAATAAGGAAATAAATCAGTTGGAATCATGGAGATATGATTGTGAATCAATCTCAATCATGATTGTTGATATACAAAATCAAAAAATAATAAAATTATTTTTGAGATATCATAGGATTCTGTAAACAACTTCAAGGTGTTCAGTTGTTGGATTATTCATAAGCTGGCTTATAGTACTGACCGGAAAGCTAATATCTGGTCTTGTGTGAGATAAATATATTAATTTTCCCACCAGTCTTTGTTACCTTCCCTTATCAGTAGGTGCAGCTTTCCTGTTTCGGTCCAGTTTGTTCGAAGGATCCATAGGAGTGTCTACAGCTTTGCAGCCGAGCATACTTGTTTCTTTGAGTAGATCAAGAGTATATTTCCTTTGTGAAATAGAAATATCAATTTTTGATTTGGCTATTTCCATTCCAAGGAAGTACTTTAGAGCATCCAAATCTTTGATCTCAAATTCACTTGCCAAAATATTTTTTACATGCTTTATCTCCTCTTCATTTTTTTTTGAAAAAGATAAGTAAAATTTTATTTCAAAGAACAATTTTTAGCATCAGAGTGATGCTAACAGAAATGTTGAAGCTATACAACCTACCCCACCCCTTAACTTAATTCAAAGTATCAAGAAAATTCAAAAAAGAGTAAAGATCAGAGTTACTTCCCTCCCTTGCCCATCCATATAAGCATCTTAGGAATATACTTTTTATCTTTAGAGTAGTCTGCCTATCATCTTCAAATATCCTCCTATTGCACTCTTTCCAAATTATCCAACATAGACAAAATGGAGCTAAATTCCAAATGCTTTTTTTCCTCTTAGCTAAGGATTGTCCCCACCAAATCAATAGGAAGCTTTCCAGGTCTTTCGGGAAGCACATGTGTACTCCAAAACATTGAGAGTCAAACTCCATAGCTCAGCCGACCCTTCGCAATGTAAGAGTAGATGGGCAATAGATTCCTCTTGCTTTAGGCATATGGGGCAGCGATTTGCTAAAAGATAGTCTCGGTGCTGTAGGTTATCCAATGTTAGGATTTTTCCTTTAACAGCACACCACAAGAAAAAAATTACCCTGGTGGGGATTGCTGCTTTCCAAATTTTCTGCCATGGAAAGTTTTCCTTGTTACAGCCTTGTAAGAGAGAATAAAAAGACTGCATTGAAAAGGCCTTGGTCCTGGATTCCTTCCAAACTACAGCATCTGTTGAATTAGTCACCTGAATAGGATAAAGCAATTCCATCAATGATATTAGACTGTCGGCCTCCCAGTCATTAATATTTCTGCGCAATTGCACTGGCCAACTATTGTGAATACCTGTACCATGGCAATAATCTGATACAACTACTTCCTTGTTGGCTGCTATTGCAAAGATTGCTGGATATACCTCTGAAAGACATCCAATACCAAGCCAATCATGTTTCCAAAATAGGATTCTGTCTCCTTTCCCCACCTGCCATGAGATTCCTCTACTGAATTGCTGCCAAATGCTTTTTATCCCTCTCCATAATCCAAATCCATAAGAACTGGTTACTGTAATGGAAGACCACCTTCCAAATTCTTCACCATATTTGACTGCAATTAGCTTTTTCCAAAGTTTGTTGTCCTCCTATGCATATCTCCAAAGCCATTTTCCTAATAAGGCTTCATTAGTTAGCTTCAATTGCCGAAAGCCCACTCCCCCAGCCTTTACAGGTGTGCAAACAACTTTCCAATTCACTAGACTATATTTGTGGGCCTCCTCACTTCTTCCCCAAAGAAAATCTCTTTGCATCCTCTCCATTTTTTTGATTATTGAGTCTGGAGCTTTGAATGGAGAAAGGAAGTATGTAGGTAGACTTGCTAGAACACTTTTTATTAAAGTAATTCTACCACCAGTCGATAGATACTTAAGCTTTCACCTAGCTAATCTCCTCCTACATTTCTCCAAAACTGGATCCCAAACAGCTTTCGACTTGTAAGGTGCTCCTAATGGCAAACCTAGGTAAGTAGTAGGGAAGGAGCCAATTTTACAACCCAAAATATTTGCTAAATCTTCCAACCCATAAAAAATACCAACTGCCATTATCTCCGATTTTTGCAGATTAACTTTTAATGTAGTGACTGCTTCAAACCCCAACAGTGAGCATCTTAAGTGACCTAGCTACATCAAATCTGCCCCACAAAAGATGATGGAGTCATCAGCAAATAACAAATGTGATATACTAAGAGATGAACTACCTTTTCCAACAGTAAAGCCCTTAATAAAACCAGCTGCTTCCACTTGTTGTAACATCCTGCTAAGCACTTCCATGACCAATAGGAATAGGAAGGGAGAAAGAGGATCGCCTTGCCTTAGCCCCCGGGAAGAAGCAAAAAAACCTTCAGGAGAACCATTTACCAATATTGAAAATCTAGCAGTTGATATACACCAATTGATCCATTGACACCATTTACTACCAAAACCCATTCTACCAAGCAAATAAATCAAGAATTCCCAATTAACATGGTCGTAAGCTTTCTCAATATCTAATTTACACACAACACCTTTCTCTTTTTTCTTGGTCTTCGAATCCAGCACCTCATTTGCTATTAAAACAGCATCTGTAATCTGTCTACCGCCCACAAAAGCATTCTGTGAGGATGAAATCAGAGAGTCCATGACTGTTTTTAGTCGGCTAGTAAGTACCTTAGAGAGGATTTTATATACAGCTCCTACTAGGCTAATAGGCCTAAAATCTTTAACTTCCACCACCCCTGGCTTCTTTGGAACAAGGGCTATGAATGTGGCATTCATGCTTCTTACAAATCTATTGCTTTGATGGAACTCAACAAAGAATTGTAGCAAATTAACTTTTAAAATGCTCCAGCAGCTTTGAAAAAAGGCTATATTCCAGCCATCTGGCCCAAGTGCCTTATCTCCATTTAGATCTTTTAGAGCTTGGAATATTTCCTTCTCTGTAAAAGGCATTTCCAGATTTTCTGCATCAGCGGGACTGAGCTGTGAGAATTCCAAATCATCTACCTTTGGCCTCCAAATAGCCTCTTCTCTGAATAGCTGTTGGTAGTAGTGCAGAATGTCTCGCTTAATCACTCCCTGATCTTCAGTGATTGATCCATCAACCTTTAATCTGTCAATCCAATTTCTTCTCTTATTTGTTGAGGCTATTTTATGGAAGAATTTTGTATTTCTATCACCCTCCTTGAGCCATTTAACTCTAGACTTTTGCCTCCAGCTTATTTCCTCCATTCGAAGCAATTGCTACAGTTCCTTAATTTTATTCTTTCTACTGCTTCTGTCGATTTCTGTTAGTTTTCCTTCATCACCCAATAGATCCAGCTGATGTATGTTCTTTTCAAGTTGTAGCTTCTGTTGATCAACTCTTCCAAAAACTTCAGCATTCCATTTCTTCAGATCAGCTTTAAGGCTTGATAGTTTACTCATCAACCTATAACTAGCTGTGCCATCGCAACTGTAGCTATGCCACCATGCAGCTATCATGTCTTTAAAGCCCTCTACTTACAGCCACATATTTTCAAACCTAAAGGGTTTTGGCCCTCCCTTTAATCCTCCCCCATCTAACATAATTGGAAAATGGTCCGATGTTAGTCTAGACAAAGTTTTTTAAGAAATTGCTGGAAATAATTCTTCCCAATCATTGGACAGAAGGAAACGATCCAGTCTTGATTTGCTAGTATTGTTTCTCCAAGTATATTTACACCCTCCCAAAGGCAGATCAATGCAGCACATTTCATCAATAAATTCAGAGAACATTTTCATTTGCTTATTTCTCCTCTTACAGTTCCATTTTTCTTCAATGGTCTTAACCATATTGAAGCCTCCTCCCATACACCAAGGAACATTCCACTTGTATGCAGCAGCTCCAGCTTCCTCAAAAAATTCTGCTTTGAGACTATTGTCAACTGGTCCATACACTCCTGTAAAAGACCATTAGATTTCTTCTTCCAGCTGTTTGAACAAACAAGATAAAGAGTAAGTCCCATTCTCTGAGTCTAACAGTGAAAGCTTTCTGTCATCCCACATAATCAAAATACCTCCTGAAGCTCCTACTGCAGCTAGAGTAACCCATTTTACCCAGCCACCACTCCACAGAGATCTAACGGTAGAATCATCCACACAACTTAGCTTTGTTTCCTGCAAACATACTACATCTGGGTGCCATGCTTTAATAGTAGATTTGATCAACATCCTTTTCTCCATCCCGCCACATTCTCTAATATTCCAACTTATAATCTTTTGGCTTCATTTAAAAACACAAAGGTAAAGGTTTTCTCCTCCTATCTTCTTCAGCTGCTGTTGACTGTGTATTCTGGTGAGTATCTTTTTCATAGGAAATTGACCATTGCAGGTTCTTTAATTCTCTGTTACCCCTATTGCTTCTTTTTTGCTTACCTCTTTCTCCACTTTGCTGAGTCCTCCTTTTCTCTTCGATAGACTGAAGTAAGTCCAATAGTTTGTCTTCCAACTCCTCACTGGTGATCCCAAGTATTCTCTTAAAAGACCTCATTCTATTAATCACCCAAGTAGAAATTTTTTTTTGGTCTTGACCACAGTCTCCCAATAACAGAAAATTTGATTTCCATTCTCCCGGGCTACAGGAGGCAAGGGGTAAACAATCTATAGGCAAAGACATATTTTCTTGCTCAGGATTAGCTACAGTCTGATAAATTTCTTCAAAAAAGGAATCTTCTCCCAATCCATCTGTTTTGAATTTGATAGGAGGTAAGGACAGAGGGTCACTTTTATCCTTTTTAGAGTTCTTAGCCATCTTCCTGGAGCAATACTTTTTCCCAAAGAACTTTTCACCGTCAGCATTAAATTCAGGTAACAGAGGAGGATCTTTTTCTCTAGCTTCAATAATTGCTGTTGACTGGGGAAATTCTTCTTTACTTCTATCCTTACTGTTCGCAGTGGGAGATAATAATTCTTGATCATTCAGCTTTCCAAGAGTCTCAAATTTATTGAATGAAGAGTAGCCCACCTGATTCATTGGATTGTAATCAATTCCCTTTATTTCCTTTGATGGTCTACCTACTCTGATCCATTTAACAGAACTGGCATCCTGGGAGTGTCTTTTGGATTTCTGGACCTCAGTCTTTTGATTTTCTTTGGCTTTCCAACTGCCAAGACTTGGTAGATTCATTGAATCTGTTTTCAAACCACGCGCCTCCTTCTGATTCCCTTCTGGTGGCCGGAAACCTCCATTAATGGGCGAGGTTTCAAAACAGTCTACCCATGGTCTTCGCGCAACCCAAAGAGGACAATCATATTTGGACTAACCAACTAGCAAGGGAACAGACTTCAGAACTAATCTTCCATCTCCTTTCACCTTAATTATGGTCCATTTGTAATTGTTAGAGCTCCACCAGTTCTCTTCAATGTCTAGAAAACCTCCACAGAAATTGCCTATGCTCTGAAACACGCTGCTGCTCCACAGATAAACTGGAATCCACACAACTTTAATCCATACTGATCCCTGGTTCCATCCTCTTCGATTATAGCAGATCCAGCTATGCCAAGCATCCAAGAATAAATACTTCCCTTCAATGAAATGGTCTGCCTTTAGAATCTGATAAGCAATCTCCTTGGTTGGAAAAATAAAAAGAAACTTATCTTCATCTAATTCTTTCACCGTAACACCTCCAGGGAAAGACCATTTTCTGTGAACCCATGCTTGAACTTTATTAAAATCTAGTAAATGGGAATCTGATCTTCCAAAACTTCCCACTAAACATCTATTCAAATTATGACTGCTTGTGACAGCATCATCAAAATTGACTAACACATTCTGCTTATTGAAGGAACTTCGAATTTCATGAGTATTCCACTCCGGGAGAGCTGCAGCCTGTAGGCAGGATCTTGAATCCTTTAATTTCTGCTTAAATCTTCTCGTGTTCTAGCCCAAAGAAGTAGCAGGTAGACCTCTCTTTGTAACTTGAAAATTCCTAGGGAGGAAAGACTCTATTAGTTTGGCAAAGAATTCCCATCCTTTCCCATGTGTCAATTCTGGAATCATAACCAGTCGTCTCCCATATGGTGCAAAGAGACGAAGTTCAAGCATCCTACCAAGACCGTCGGAAATCAGTGAGCATATCACTGTTCTAGCTCCTCCTCTGATGCTGCCAAGCTGCTGCTTTCTTTCTTCTAACCAAACCAAACCAAACGAAACCAAACTAAGCCTTTTCTCACTAGGTGGGGTCGGCTAAATAGATTTGTCGACGCCAATTAGATCTGTTTAGGGCATGTCCTCCGATAAATTTAGGTAGGTGTTTAATGGTTTCTTTCCAGTTTCTCTTGGGTCTTCCTCTACCTCTCCTACTCCTGGCAATCTCCATACTTTCACACCTTCTAACAGGTGCCTCTGCTGGACGCCTTCTAACATGGTCAAACCATCTTAATCGATTTTCTCTCATTTTATCTTCAATCGGTGCTATTCCTACTTTGCCCCTAATCTCCTCGTTCCTAATCCTATCGCTCCTTGTAATCCCGTATATCCACCTTCGCATCCTCATCTCCGCAACTGCCATCTTCTGACCATGATTATGCTTTATTGCCTAACACTTTAATCCATATAGCAGCGCTAGTCTAACTGCTACCTTATAATACTTTCCTGTCACCTTGAGGGGGATTTTTCGGTCGCACAAAACCCCCGAAACACTCCTCCATTTGGTCCACCCAGCTTAAATCCTGTGACTTACATCAGTATCAATCCCTCCATCTTGTTGCACCATAGATCCAAGGTACCTAAATTTATCTTTCTCTGCAATCTTTTGTGTGCCTAAACTTACTTCTATATTACCCGTTATCCTACTTTGACTAAACTTACATTTCATATATTCCGTCTTGCATCGGCTTAGCCTAAATCCTTTTGTCTCTAACATATCCCGCCACAATTCTAGGTTAGCAATCACTCTTTCTTTCGTCTCATCTACTAAAATAATACCATCTGCAAATAGCATACACCACGGCACCTCATCTTGAATATGTCTTGTAATCTCATCCATAACTAAAGCAAACAAGTACGGGCTTAACGCTGAGCCTTGATGTAAACCAATCGTGATAGGGAACTCATTAGTCTCTCCACCAGTCGTCCGTATAGATGTCATGGCTCTATCATACATGTCCTTTATCGCCTCAATATATGCGACACACGCTACTTTCTTTTCCAATACTCTCCATAGAATCTCTATAGGAACCCGGTCATATGCCTTCTCTAAATCGATGAATACCATATGTAAATTTTTTTTCCTTCTCTATACTATTCCATTAACCTTCTCAAGAGAAAGATAGCCTTCATGGTTGATCTTCCAGGCATGAAACCAAATTGGTTCTCTGAAACGTTTGTTGTCCTTCTTAGTCATCTCTTAATAACTCTCTTCCATAATTTCGTCGTATGGCTCATCAATTTAATCCCGCGGTAATTCGCACAGTTCTGAATATCTCCTTTGTTCTTGTATATGGGTATAAGGATACTTTTCCTCCATGCATCAGGCATCTTCTTGCTCTTTAGTACTACATTAAAAAGTTTTGTCAACCAACTTATGCTATCCTCTCCTAAGTACCTCCAAAGCTCAATAGGATACCATCTGACCTAAGCACTTTCCTATTCTTCATCCTTTTTAATACTTCTTTTACTTCTTCTCTACTGATTCTCTTATAGAACATAAAATTTAATTCTTTCCTAAAAGGGGTAAACTGTCCCAAATGTATGTCACTACTACTGCTTTCGTTAAATAACTTGTAGAAGTAGCTCTTCCAACGCTCCTTTATCTCCTCTTCCTTTACTAATACCTTTTCATTCTCATCTTTAATGCATTTAACTTGGTTTAAATCCTTGGTCTGTCTATCTCTGGATTTAGCAAGCTTGAATATCTCTCTTTTGCCCTCCTTAGTGTCAAGTCGCCTATATAAATCCTTAAATGTCTTTGCCTTAGCCTCACTAACTGCCTTTTTGGTTTCTCTTCTAGCTTCTCTATACCTCTCCAAGTTCGCTTCGTTTCGGTTGTTTTGCCAAGATTTAAAACACTCTCTTTTAACTCTTATCTTATCTTGGACGGCCTCGTTCCATCACCATGCCTCTTTCTGTGCCAGAGCACTCTCTTTGGATTCTCCTAAGAATTTTTTCCCTATCCTCTTAATACACTTTGCTACCTTATCCCACATAATATTTACACTCTCATTTACCGTCCAAATGTTTTCTCTAGTACTCTTTTCCTGAATGCTTCTTGCTTATCACCTTTTAAGTTCCACCATTTAGTCTTTGAGCATCTATACGACTTCTTTTTTCTAGCCCACCTTTGAAGCTGCACATCTATGACCAACAACCTATGTTGGGTAGTCAAGCTCTCTCCCGATATAACTTTACAATTTTTACAAGCTACACAGTCTCTTTTCCTAGTTAAGAAGAAGTCAATCTGTGTCTTTGAGGAGCCACTCTTATAAGTCACCAAATGTTCCTCTCTCTTCCTAAAAAAGGTGTTCGTCATCATGAGATCATAAGCCACTGCAAACTCCAAAATATCCTTACCTTCTTCATTTCTATCACCGTAATCATATCTCTCGTGTACTCCTATGTATCCATCTATGTCACGTCCTATATGACCGTTCAAATCTCCTCCTATGAAGACCATCTCTCCTTGAGGTATCTCTAATAGCAATCCTTCCAAGTCTTCCCAAAACTTCTCTTTATGTACATCTCCTAAGCCCACCTGGGGAGCATAAGCACTAATTACGTTTATTATCTCTTCTCCTAACAGTAACTTAATTGCAATAATCCTATCTCCACAGCGTTTCACATTAACTATATCTTCCTTTAGGTCCTTACTTACTACTATGCCGACTACATTTCTCGATCTTTTAAGTCCCCTATACCATAACTTATACGCAGTCCTCTCAATCTCTTAGCTTTCTGTCCCACCCACTTCGTCTCTTGCAAGCAAGCAATTGCGATTCTTCTCCTTTCCTTTGTATCCACCACTTCCATAAGTTTTCCAGTTAAACTCCCAATATTCCAAGTACCTAATCTCAGCATTCTATTTTGGACTAGCTTCCTTGCCCCCCCACTCGTCCAGGAAAGTGCGAGGACCCTTGCGTATTTAACACTGCACCCAGGTGCCGATGCAGCGGTCCTTGCTTATTTAACACTGTACTCGGACCATACAGTGCGTCGTTAAGTTGGGAATGCCCCCACCAAATCTCATTAGGTGTCAGAAAATCCATAAAAAATTCGACAAAGTTTTACGCTGGCTATCGACTGCCTAACACAACCCTTCTCTTTTATCTGGGCTTGGGACCGGCTATGAAAAAAATATAGGCGGAGTTGCTTTCTTTCTTCTCTCCCTTAATATTTCCAACAGAGTTTTTGGAGCTATTGAATTTCCTCTAAGTATAAAACTATTACTTGAACATAACCTCTTCCTCTTTCTACTATTCTTATATCTCCTTGAACCTTAAAATCTTCTATAACATCAATTGAAACATGATCTACTTGGAAGGATTTCCTAGTACTTCCCCTATGCATCGAGGGGAGCCACCTACTAGGGTTCCTAAAATGGTGCATGATAGCTAAGTTACCTTATCATGCGCCGAGAGAGAATTTTTCATAAGGCTAATTGTTGTTCGACACTTAATCTCCTCTTCATGATCACTAGTTACTATAATATCATCTATATAGACAATAAGAATAGTAATTTTACCTTTAGAGGACTTCTTTATGAAAAATGTATGATCCGATTGTCCTTGAGTGAACCCAAACTTTTTGACTGCAATGGTGAATCTCTCAAACCAGGCCCTAGGTGATAACACCTCTCCTTGATAGAGTTTTGCCTACTTAAACTCTAACAGCACCTCTCCTTGATAGAGCTTTGCCTACTTAAACTCTAATGTAAGACATTGTGACTTACGCGAAGTTACACATGCCTACCACAACTTATGCACAAAACATTTACATACGATATATACATAAAGGTTTAAAGTGGCATGAGACAAGATATGGAGACTTATCCCATCCTTGAAGGTTCGCTCGTGACTCTTTGGCATGATTGTACATGGCTTTGGCTCATGAAATGGCCATGACATTTGCCCTAGATGTTCTTGATTTTGTTAGTTTAGCCTCGAATTAGCCATGGGGCTGATTTTTGAGAATGCGCGCCGCATGTTTGATAAAATCCTCTAGAGACATCTCTAGCCCATTCTCTAAGCCTTTTGTTTCCTATTTCACTTGGGCTCAAACATTTGCATTTTATAGGATGATTGGGCCTCCAAATGCCTAGAATTACCGTCTAAAATTGAAAAACACTACAAAACACACACATGAGAATTATACATTAAAATTGAGCCTCAGTTGAAATAATTTATGCAATTAGGACATTAAAAGAGTGTAAAAATCTACAATATCATGTCCTAATCAATTATGTAGACCAATCTACTATAAAAGCTTTCCTTTTGTCCCCTTTGTGGAATCGTGCCGATTTGGTTAAAATGTGAATTCATCAAATTCTGATTCCTCTTGAATATTTAATGGTTTTTAGTTCTAACCACTGGTTGAGTCATGTTTCCGTTTGCTTACAGTCTTCTCTATTTTACTTCAAAACAATTACTGATTAACCACTTATCATAGGTGGATGTCTATGAAGACCGCTCAGGTGCTTGTGCTGCCTTTATTGCTAACATGGATGATAAAAATGACAAGATAGTAGAGTTTCGGAATATGTCATATCAACTACCGGCATGGTCTGTTAGCATTCTGCCAAACTGCAAGAATGTAGTCTTTAATACTGCAAAGGTATTTCTTTTTTGTATTTTGATGTCTGTGCATTTTGACAACAGCATTATGGTTGAATCTTTGTGTTAAAACTTATGATTCTACTTCTTAAGAATGTCCAAGTCAGCTAGTGATGTTTTTTTTTTTTATTTTTTTATTTTTTTCACTAGCAATTCAGCTAGTGATGTTTTCTTATAGAGCATCATTTTGTGCAATCAGATGCTGTGAAAAATATTGAATTGACAGATGAATTGCTATATTGTATTAGGGTTCACCTTAACCTATTTATTTACATAGGAATCCTTAGTATTAGGAAATTATTACAATCAATCAATCAAATATTCTGACACGAGGAAATCAGGAAACTAATTATCTTCTTATCATATTTACAACAATATCTAACAAATGCATTCAGAAGCAACTCTTGTGTGGTAGAGAGAGTGAGAGGCCATGTGTAAATCATATTTGCTCTATTTTCTAGTCCTATAATTTTTACTTCTTGTATGTTTACCTTTTTGGAGGGCAATGTGCGGGTCAGAGTTAGTATTAGTATCTAAAGAGGCAGGAGAAGATGGTGTTGCAACAAAAACAACTGCCGGTCCATGTACCTTCTGTTGGCTATACACCTCCAAATTAGAATATTCCAAACGACTGGAATTGGAGGACAAGTAACATGGTTGATTGAAAAAAGAAAAATTAGGTAATGGAAGACTAGCATCGAAGGATGATAAAAACTATGACTCAAAGAAGAAAGGAGTGAACTTAAGGAACGTGACATCAACACTGATGAAGGATTGATTGAGAGGACTATAATATCGATAACCTTTTTTCAAACGAGAATACCCCAAGAATACACACTTATGAGCCCGTGATGCTAGTTTGTCAACTCCACTAGCCAATAGATGAACAAAGGCAGTACAACCAAAATATACAAGGCGAGACAAAGAAAAAAGGTTTATCAGGAAATAAAATGGAATGAGGGGACCAACTAGATAATATCAATGATGGCATCCAATTAATTAAGTGGCATGCAGTGAGAACATCATCTCCCTAGTAGATGTGAGGAACATGCATTTGGAATAATAAACAATGAGTTGTCTTAGTACAATGAAGATTCTTCTGTTCAACCACCCTATTTTGTTGTGGTGTGTGAGAATAGGAAGATTGATGAAGTATGCCAATGAAAGACGTAAAAGCATAAACGAGTTAGAAAAATATTCATTGGCATTATTACCGCAAAGAATTTTAGCAGATAAACCAAATTGTCTTTGAATTTTAGTGTAGAATGATTAAAAATATAGAGAATAATTTAGAACCATCTTTTATTTAATAAATCCAAGTAGTTTTTTTTTCTTTTTCTTTTGAAAAAATCGTTCACAAAAGTGATAAAATTCTAAAACCCAAATTTTAATGCCACTCGATTCGGACCCCAGACATCTGAGTGAACTAAAGCAAAATGGCATAAGACTCTATTATTAAGTCTATGTGGGAAAGATGTTCAGTAATGTTTCTCCAACTAGTAGAACCTATAATTTAAAGATTGCAAATGATGCAAAGCAGGAACCATATACTTCAGATGTTCAAGAGAGGGATGCGCCAGGTGTGAGTGGATGTCAATGGGAGAGGCAAATGTAGAACAAACATGGGGCATGCCACACCTGGAATATCAAAGTAGTAGACTCCTTTGGGTTCATGTTCTCCGCCAATCTTCTCCTTTATCTTCATATCATAAACCAAACCAAACAAAGCCTTTTCCCACTAGGTGGGGTCGGCTATATGGATTTGTCGACGCCAATTAGATCTGTTTAGGGGCATGTCCTCCGATAAATTTAGGTAGGTCAGGTCATGTTTAATGGTTTCTTTCCAGCTTCTCTTGGGTCTTCCTCTACTTCTCCTACTCCTGGCAATCTCCATACTTTCACACCTTCTAACAGGTGCCTTTGCTGGACGCCTTCTAACATGGCCAAACTATCTTAATCGGTTTTCTCTCATTTTATCTTCAATCGGTGCTATTCCTACTTTGCCCCTAATCTCCTCGTTCCTAATCCCATCTTTCCTTGTAATCCCACACATCCACCTTAGCATCCTCATCTCTGCAACTGCCATCTTCTAACCATGATTATGCTTTACTGCCCAACACTCTGATTCATATAGCAGCGCTAGTCTAACCGCTACCTTATAATGCTTTCCTTTCACCTTGAGGGGGATTTTTCGGTCGCACAAACCCCCGAAGCACTCCTCCATTTGGTCCACCCAGCTTGAATCCTGTGACTTACATCAGTATCAATCCCTCCATCTTGTTGCACCATAGATCCAAGATACCTAAATTTATCTTTCTCTACAATCTTTTGTGTGCCTAAACTTACTTCTATACTACCCGTTATTCTACTTTGACTAAACTTACATTCCATATATTCCGTCTTGCATCGGCTTAGCCTAAACCCTTTTGTCTCTAACGTATCGTGTCACAATTCTAGCTTAGCAATCACTCCTTCTTTCGTCTCATCTACTAAAACAATATCATCTACAAATAGCATACACCACGGCACCTCATCCTGAATATGTCTTGTAATCTCATCCATAACTAAAGCAAACAAGTACGGGCTTAACGCTGAGCCTTGATGTAAACCAATCGTGATAGGGAACTTATTAGTCTCTCCACCAGTCGTCCGTATAGATGTCATGGCTCTATCATACATGTCCTTTATCGCCTCAATATATGCGACACACGCTCCTTTCTTTTCCAATACTCTCCATAGAATCTCTCTAAGAACCCGATCATATGCCTTCTCTAAATCGATAAACACCATATGTAAATCTTTTTGACCTTCTTTATACTGTTCCATTAACCTCCTCAAGAGAAAGATAGCCTTCATGGTTGATCTTCCAGGCATGAAACCAAATTGGTTCTCTGAAACGTTTGTTGTCCTTCTTAGTCTTCTCTCAATAACTCTCTCCCATAATTTCATAATATGGCTCATCAATTTAATCCCGCGGTAGTTCACACAGTTCTGAATATCTCCTTTGTTCTTGTATATGGGTATAAGGATACTTTTCCTCCATGCATCAGGCATCTTCTTGCTCTTTAGCACTACATTAAAAAGTTTTGTCAACCAACTTATACCATCCTCTCCTAAGCACCTCCAAACCTCAATAGGGATACTATCTGGCCCAACCGCTTTCCCATTCTTCATCCTTTTTAATACTTCTTTTACTTCTTCCCTACTGATTCTCCTATAGAACATAAAATTTAATTCTTCCCTAAAAGTGGTAAACTGCCCCAAATGTTTGTCACTACTACTGCTTTCGTTAAATAACTTGTAGAAGTAGCTCTTCCAACGCTTCTTTATCTCCTCTTCCTTTACGAGTACCTTTTCATTCTCATCCTTAATACATTTAACTTGGTTTAAATCCTTGGTTCGTCTATCTCTAGATTTAGCAAGCTTGAATATTTCTCTTTCGCCCTCCTTAGTGTCAAGTCGCCTATATAAATCCTCAAATGTCTTTGCCTTAGCCTCACTAACTGCCTTTTTGGTTTCTCTTCTAGCTTCTCTATACCTCTCCAAGTTCGCTTCATTTCGGTCGTTTTGCCAATATTTAAAACACTCTCTTTTAACTCTTATCTTGTCTTGGATGGCCTCGTTCCATCACCATGCCTCTTTCTGTGCCAGAGCACTCCCTTTGGATTCTCCTAAGACTTCTTTCCCTACCCTCCTAATACACTTTGCTACCTTATCCCACATAATATTTGCACTCTCATTTACTGTCCAAATGTTTTCCTCTAGTACTCTTTCCCTGAATGCTCTTTGCTTATCACCTTTTAAGTTCCACCATTTAGTCTTTGATCATCTATACGACTTCTTTTTCCTAGCCCACCTTTGAAGCTGCACATCTATGACCAACAACCTATGTTGGGCAGTCAAGCTCTCCCCTGGTATAACTTTACAATCTTTACAAGTTACACGGTCTCTTTTCCTAGTTAAGAAGAAGTCAATCTGTGTCTTTGAGGAGACACTCTTATAAGTCACCAAATGTTCCTCTCTCTTCCTAAAAAAGGTGTTCGTCACCATGAGATCATAAGCCACTGCAAACTCCAAAATATCCTTCCCTTCTTCATTTCTATCACCGTAACCATATCCCCCGTGTACTCCTATGTATCCATCTATGTCGCGTCCTATATGACCGTTCAAATCTCCTCCTATGAAGACCATCTCTCCTTGAGGTATCTCTAATAGCATTCCTTCCAAGTCTTCCCAAAACTTCTCCTTATGTACATCTCCTAAGCGCAGCTGGGGGGCATAAGCACTAATTACGTTTACTATCTCTTCTCCTAACACTAACTTAATTGCAATAATCCTATCTCCATAGCGTTTCACATTAACTATATCTTCCTTTAGGTCCTTGCTTACTACTATGCCGACCCCATTTCTCGATCTATTAAGTCCCGTATACCATAACTTATACCTGAGCCCTCTCAATCTCTTTAGCTTTCTGTCCCACCCACTTCGTTTCTTGCAAGCAAGCAATTGCGATTCTGCTCCTTTCCATTGTATCTACCGCTTCCATAAGTTTCCCAGTTAAGCTCCCAATATTCCAAGTACCTAATCTTAGCATTCTATTTTGGACTAGCTTCCTTGCCCCCCCACTCGTCCAGGAAAGTGCGAGGACCCTTGCCTATTTAACACCGCACCCGAGTGCCGATGCAGCGGTCCTTGCTTATTTAACATTGTACTCGGACCATACAGCGCGTCGCTAAGTAGAGAACGCCCCCACGAAATCTCATGAGGTGTAGAAAATCCATAAAAAAATTCGACAAAGTTTACGCTGACTGTCGACTACCTAACACAACCCTCCTCCTTTATCCGAGCTTGGGACCGGCCATGAAAAACATAGGCGGAGTTCTTTATCTTCATATCATGAATAGGGAAAAAGGTTATTGAGTGTGAAAAGAGAAAGGAATTGAATGAAAAAAAAATTTATGTGTTACTTATCACCACAAGGCTGTTTATATGCACTTAACCCTAACTACAATATAGAAAACTATCAAATTAGATCCTAATCAAATCCCATAACTATAGAAATTTGAATCTCTTAATTATAGAAATTTAAATCCCTTAATTATGGGAATACAATTATTGCAATATTTTCCTACTCTCCTCCTCAAGCTAGTGGATAGATATTTTCCATTTCCAGCTTGGATACATTTGTTTGAAACTTCACATTACTCAAGCTTTTGGTAAACACATCTGCAAGTTGTTGATCAATAAACATGTAAGGCGTACCAACCAAGCCACTATCTAACTTCTCTTTGATGAAGTGTCGGTCTGCTTGAATATGTTTTGTTCGATCATGATACACTAGATTATGTGCTATGCTAATTGCAATTTTATTATCACAATAAAATCTTATAGGGCCATCTCATCAAACCTTCAAATCTCTTAAGATGATTTTTAGCCACAACAATTAATTATGGGAATACAATTATTACAATATTTTCCTACACTCCTCTTCAAGCTGGTGAATAGGTATTTTCCATTCCCAGCTTGGATACATTTGTTTGAAATTTCGTATTGCTCAAGCCTTTGGTAAGCACATCTGCAAGTTGCTAATTAGTAGACATGTAAGGCGTACAAACCAAGCCACTGTCGAACTTTTCTTTGATGAAGTGTCGGTCTACTTCAATATGTTTTGTTCGATCATGTTGCACTGGATTATGTGCTACGCTAATTGCAGATTTATTATCACAATAAAGTTTCATAGGCCCATACCATCAAACCTTCAAATCTTGTAAGATGATTTTTAGCCACAACAGTTTACAAATGCCCTGAGCCATTGCTCTAAACTTTGTTTCAGCACTTGATCTTGCCACCACGTTTTATTTCTTACTCTTCCATGTCATAAGATTCTCACCAAGAAATGTGCAGTAACCGGAAGTTGATCTGTCGTCAAACACTAATTCAGCAAAGTTTGCATCTGTATATGCTTCATGTATCAGCCTTGTGCCCTTTTTGAATAGAATCTCTTTACCTGGAATTCCTTTAAGATACTGCAGTACCCGATTTACAGCTTGCATACGAACTTCTTTAGGATTGTGCATAAACTGACTGATCACACTGACTGCAAAAGCTATATCTGGCCTTGTTTGGGAAAGATAAATGAGTCTACCTACTAGGCGTTGATACATCTCCTTATCCATTGAATAATCTTTCTCACCTTCTCCAAGCTTGTGATTGGGATCTGTTGGTGCGCTTATTGATTTACATGCCAATTTCCCTGTCTCTTTTAATAGATCGATGACATACTTCTGTTGAGAGATAAAGATTTCCTACCTTGAGTGTGCAACTTCAATTCCTAGGAAGTACTTTAGTCTGCCGAATTCTTTGATCTCGAATTCTCTGGCCAAACATTTCTTAACAATTCGCTAACAATTCTCTCTCCTTCTCATCATCCCCAGTTACTATTATATCATCTACATATATTAGAAGAGCTATGACTCCCCCTGAACTTGAGTGCTTGACAAATAATGTATGATCCCCTTGATTTTGTTTGTATTCTATGCCTGTCATAACTTTTGCAAATCTTCAAAACGATGCCCTTGGAGATTGTTTGAACCCATACAAAGCTTTCTTCAGCCTACACACTTGATTAATAGCCATGTTGTTTCCGTATCCTGGAATTTCCGTATAAATTTCTTCTTCGAGATCTCCATGCAAGAATGCATTTTTCACATCAAATTGTTGCAACTCCCAGTCATAATTCACTACCAAGGATAACAGAACTCTGACAGTATTCATTTTGGCCACAGGAGCAAAAGTCTCCTAATAGTCCACACCATATGTTTGATTACATCCATTAGCTACTAATCTTGCCTAGTACCCCTCTAATGACCCATCTGCTCGATATTTCACTATATAAACACATTAACTTCCCATCAGTTTTTTTCCTGTAGGTAGACTTACTAGCTCCTATGTTTTGTTCTTTTCTAAGGTTTTGATCTCTGCATTCATAGTTTACTTCCAATTTTCATTTGATAATACCTTGGATAATGTGGTGGGAATAGAAATGTTGCTTAGATTCATAAGAAAACTTCTATGGGAAGGTGAAAATTTCTCAAGTGATACAACATTAGAGAATAGATACAAGGGGTTTTGGGTACATTTTCTAGTTCCCTTCTTAATAGCAATCGGAAGATCCTGATCTAAATTGCAACAAGGTTTACTTTCCGACTCAGTTGGCAATGGAAAATTAGAAATTGTTACATCATTTCCAGAAGCGGAATCAGATTCTTGGATTGGTGCAAGTTCAGGGACTAAATACTTCTTCCTCGAGTACACATTAGCAAACCGAGGTAACTGAGTAGAAACTAGTTCACAGGTAGGTTTAGGTTTAGAGACAAATTCATTAATAGGAGTATGAGGTACATGACTATTAGGGGGACACAAGTTTGGGTGATGAAGGAAGGTCAATAAGAAAGAAATCCTTATCTTCTATTATTAGATTCTCTCCCTGAAGATAAGAAGTGGAAAAGTAGGATTTGCTTTCATGAAAGGTGACGTCTGCAGAAGTATAGAATTTCTTGGAAGGTGGACGGCATCGCTTATGGCCCTTTTGAATTGGAGATATCCTACGAAAACACATTTGATTGCCCGAGGGTCTAATTTACCCCTGTTTGAATTGTGAATATGGACAAATGATACACACCCAAATGTTTTTGGAATGAGATGGTTGGAAATACTTAGGATAGGATAGAATTTTGAAAGCATTTTCATGGGACTCTGAAAATTCAAGACTCGAGAAGGTAACTTGTCTATGAGATAGGCAGATATTAGAATAGCTTCCCCTCAATAAGTCTTAGGCACATTGTTTTGAAATAAGAAAGCTCGGGTGGTATCAAGAAGATGACCATCCTTTCTTTTAACAACTCCATTTTGTTGTGGAGTATTGACACATGAAGACTCATGAATTATCCCTTCCCTTTGAAAAAATGGAGTCAAGCTTTGGTTAAACTATTCCCTTGCATTGTCAGAATGAAACCATTTGATTTTAACCCCAAATTGATTTTGTATCATTGCAAGGAAATTTGGCAGAACAAAACTCACATTAGATTTGTTTTTGAGTAGAAAAATTCAAGAGATTCTATTACAATCATTATTGAATGACACAAACCATCGTGCATCAGAAACATTAGGAGTAGGAGAAGGGCCCCAAATATTAGTGCGAATAAGATAAAAAGGAATTGAACTTCTTTTATTGCTAACGGGAAAAGGTACACATTTGTGTTTCGCAAACTTATACACATCACACTAAAATTTCTCAATCTCTAACCCCTTACATAGAGAAGGAAATAGAACTTTAAGAGTTGTGAATGATGGATGTCCAAGTCTACTATGATACAACCAAACCTTTTCTTTATTGGATAAATAATGCTCAAAAAGAAATAATAAAGGTGATTTACTTTTGTTGTCCTTTGGATTGCTTGGTGTCTCGAGGTAATAAAATCCATCTTGTTCCTTAGCACGTCCAATCGTCTTCCTTGATTCCCGATCCTAAAATATACAATAAATAGGGTGAAAAATGACATTACAACATAAATCTCGAGCAAGTTTTTGTATGGAATTAAGATTAGTGGACAGCTTGGGAACATGAAGAACAGTTTTTAGGACAAGTGAGTGATTGATTTGAACATCTCCTAGATCTGCTACTGTGGTTAATGAATCGTTTGTAGTGGTAATTTCCAATTACTCGGACAAGGGTTATATGTGCTAAAGTTTTGTGAGGAGTGAGTCATATGGTCAGTGGCTCTCGAATCTATGACCCAAGAACTGGCAAAGATTTCATCCGACACATTTAGTCCAATGGAAAAAGGAAGCTTATCTGAATGTACCAAAGAGCACGTACTTGAAGGTTTTTCAAGAGTTGCAAGCAAGGCTTTCAGCTTCTTGATCTCATCTCGATTAAAATCTACCTGCTTCTGAGTTTTTGTCTCATTCTGTTGCATTGTGGCCATGTTTGCTTGCCCACTGTTTTTCTTTTGTCCCCTTTTGTTTCCCCCCTCTTTACTAGAGGGTTTGCCATGAAATTTCTAACGCATCTCACGAGTGTGTCTTGGTTTCTTGCAGTGGGTACTCCATAAACTATCCTTGTTGTCTCAGGTTGGGTTCATTGATAGGTCTACCCTTCCTTTCTCAGAAGTATTGTTTGTTCCAAGTTTGCTTTGGGATTCCCTTCACTAGCTACCGTAGCTGAGCCTTCCAAGGTTGGAGATTGAAGCATGACTCCTTTTTTGCTTTCTTCTGCTCGAATGATAGAAATTATCTCATTCAGAGAGGGAACTTCATCCTTAAAAAGTATTTGAATTCTGATTTTATCGAATTCAATGTTAAGTCCAGCAAGGAAATCATCAACTCGGTCTTTCTCAATGTAGTTCTTTAGAACTACTGCGTCTTCAAGGCACTTCGTCTCGATACATTTGTAATGGTCAAGTTCTTGCCACAGGTTTTTTAGCATATTAGCATACTTCGTAACGGATTTGCTTCCCTGTTTTGTTGCTGTAGTCTTGATCTTGATCTCATACACCTAAGCTGCATCTTTGGCTTTTGAATACGTTTGTTGAATAGCCTCCCAGATATCATTTGCAGTGGCCAAGAAAATATAGGTATCACTTATCTTAAGAGTCATAGAATTCCACAGCCATGCTATAATCATCGAATCTTCCTCATCCTAAGCATCAAATTTTAGATCACCCGGCTTTGGCCCTGATCCCGTAAGATGACTTATTTTACCCTTGCCTTTCAAAAGGGTTCAAGTAAGTTGGGACCATTTCAAGTAGTTCTTTTTTTGGTGACCTGGACCCTATTGATTCATTGCAACTCTTTTCAATCGATATGCACCTTGGATCTGTTGTAATTCTCCGATCTGGACAATAGGCTACAAAGCAGTATCCTTGGTTTTTGATATGATGAGAAAATAACAGTGGGCTAATGAAACTGTGCTAACTCCAAGTGTGAAATCAAGAGTGAACAACAATACACTTCTAGAAATTCCGAAATCGTGAGACCTCTAGAGATTGGTAGCGACTTGAACAAACTGTCGGCAAGAAGAAACAATCTCAACTTCAGAACTAACGACGAGAGGAAGCAATCTCGATTTCAGAGTCGCGTGGTCTTCAATCTACGAGGGCAATGATCGGTGCAGGTTCCGAATTTGTTTTTCCACAGTTGAAGATGGTGACTGGTGATGGCGATCGAAGGTGGAGATAAAAAATTGATGGAAGCAGAAGACAATCGACGATGTAGATCGCCGAACAAGCAACAATCGACAACTAGAAGAACGATAATCAATGAATGACGATAATTGAACGGCGACAATCGACAAATCTGCCTTCACGATCTACAAATCATGAAGACTGTAGTTGTCTAACGGGGGGGAACAGTTGACGCCAACTAAAGTGACGACGCCGACAGTATGATTCATGACCTTTAATTGGAGTTTTGATCAATGACAAAAGTCAACGATCATTTCGGCGAAGATTCCGATTGCCTGTTTCTAAACTGGCGATGGTGATTAAGACCAAATAGCAATTAAGGCTAAAAAATGAAAATTTGTCTGGCAATGAAGGCCAAACGAATAGAAGAAAATATTTCCCAAAGAGCTTAAGACTCTGATATCATGTGAAAAGAGAAAGGAATTGAATGAAAAAATTTATGTGTTTTCACTGATCACTATAAGACTATTTATATATATTTAACCCTAGCTAATAAATAGGAAAACTGTCAAATTAAATCCTAATCAAATCCCATAATTATAGAAATTTAAATCTCTTAATTATAGAAATTTAAATCCGTTAATTATGTGAATACAATTATTATAATATTTTCTTACATTGAGCAATCTAATTTTTTAGTTAACTCACTGACAATGATAAGATTAAAGGGGAGAGATAGAATACAGAGAACATAAGATAAGGGCAAAGATGGAAAATAGATTTTGTTAATATCTCCAACTGGGTTATTAGAACTAAGGACTGTGACAATAGGAGGATTAATTGAGGAATATTGAAGTTCCAAAAATATGTAGATGTGCCATTCATATGATCATAGGCACCAAAAGCAAGAATCCATGGTTGACTCCTCGCTAGATGAACAACTAGTTATGCAAGCAATAGATGTACCTCCTCGTGCAAGAGAAGCAATAGGATAAGATGTCTGTTGGGCTACTTGATACCAGAGGAACTTAAAGTATTCCTTACCAACTTGTGACCTACGTGGAGAGAGCATTAGCATTCTCAGTACTACCCTGACCTTGTAGAGGTGTAGAACTATCAAAAGAGACATAATGAGTCATGTGTGTGGGCTCACCATAAAGAACCCAACATTTTTCACAAAGGTGACCCATTTTCCCACAGTGTGTACATTTAGGCCTAAATCCACGACATTTACCATTACGATCTCCTCGAGTACCCACCTGACCATCTTTATGATCATGCCATCAGTAGGCGAATGAGTAGCTAGCTGACTAGTAAGAGCTGAGCGTGTAGTTTCAAAGTCATGAGAGGAATTCTGAGACGTGACTAGTAGAACTCGAGATTTTGCCTCAGCAAAAGATGGGAGAGAAGCACAACCGAGTATTTGTGCTCACACTGGTTCAAATTCGGATTCAAAGACTAGCGAGAAATTTCAGTACCACCATTTGTTCTTGTTATCACTGCTTCTCATTCATATCAATAGATAAAGCTTGAAGGGATATTTATACATTTTTTTTAATGTAGCAACATACTCATTGATGTTACGGCTAGACTGTTAGAGTTTGAGGAGGTTGCTAGAGACAATATAGATGCAACTAAGATCACTAGAATATAGTAAGTCAATAATACTCCCAAATTTTCTTACAAATGAGTGCACAAATCAGCAACTTTAGTTTCCATAGAGTTGGAAGGCTAAGAATATTAGCATCATCTTGTGTCCAAGCATCAAAGCACTCGAAGTTGAGGCCGAGGCAAGTTCAGTGAGATGTTTTTGCTTAGTGAGACCAGTCAAAGCAATTTTAACTGCCTATGACCATTGTAAAAAGTTCTTACCAATCAGCTTTCGAGTAGTTGAATTGTAAAGCCAGTTAATGGAGCCAAATGGCTTGGATTCTATAGGAGAAGCATTGGAGATGGTACTAGAGTCGATCATCATTGGAAATCCAAACAAGAAATGACTACTAACTGAGAGTTCGAAGAGTCATAAGGATCTTATGTCACCAGAAAAACTCGTTGGAGTTTCATGGAAGTTTGGATGTTGTCGAAAAAGACACTAGGGTGTTCGCCAGTGAGAGGTGGTCACACTGTTAGGTGTTGATGACGATGATGAAGCTTCTGATGACGAGTTGAAGTCGATGTTGAAGTGTTTCTATAATTGAAGTCAACTGACTTTGCCGAGATTGACTAAGACTAGTTGAGTAGGGTTGTTGAAGTGGCGACGATGGAAGTCGACTAGGCTTCCCAAGGTCAGTATGATGGAAGGGGTCATTGATCGATTGAGAAGCCTTTGACGACACTCTCTATAACGACTAAGATCACCTATTGAGGGCTTCGACGACAATCACAGTGAAGCTTGTCGTTCGATAGAGAAATCAATGATGATGGAGTCGATTGATGTCAGCGATGTTGATGGCTTGAAAGTCGACTAAGGTTGCTGAGGGAGCGACAATGCTGACTTTGGCTAGAGTAGGAGTTGTGACAGTGCCAGAGTCTGATGATAATGATTGACAGATGTGAGAATATGAACAACACTTGGTTTTTTAATTTAATTTAATTTTATTTTTTGACACGGACACAAGAACCAAAGAGATTAGGGTACTTTGATACAGACACAAAAACCAAAAAAAGAAATAAAAAAGAATAGAATATTTGCTTTAATATCATGTCAAGAATATTGAATTGAGAGATGAATTATTGTATCATATTAGGGTTGACCTTAACCTATTTATAATACTTGGGAATCCTACGTATTAGGAAAGTATTACAATCAATCAATCAAATATTCCTACACTAGGAAATCAGGAAACTAATTATCTTCCTACCATATTTACAACAATATCTAACAAATGCATTTAGAAACAACTCTTGTTTGGTAGGCAAAGTGAGAGGTCATGTGTTAATCATATTTGCTCTATTTTCTGGTCCTGTTATTTTTAATTCTTGTAGCTTGCACATAAGCGAGGAGTTATTTTTGTTTTAGTGGCTTTATTTTTTTTTTTTTGTTTTGGTGGCCTTATTTTTAACCACTTGTGCCTTCTTTGTATGAAAGAGAACCTTTCTTTTGCTTCAATTGGAGAATAATTTGTCTAAAACAATGCGGAAAATTGGACCTTCTTTCTCTGATTTTCAGCAAGCGAAGCAAGAAGGCAACATTCACGTTAGTTTAATTTCAAAGCTACAACTAACACAGTGATTGTAACCTGATGGATCTTTCTCAAAATCAATTGATATTCAGATATGGCACAAGTGCCAATGTGATTGCAAAGATGAAAATATACTAGTTGCTTATAAATTTCAATTCTCATTGTAGTAATCCAAAACACATACAATGTTGACATGCAAATAAATTGTTGACAAGTTGGTGATGGGTGTGGATCTCTTCATTTCATATAGATTCATCATATATTAACTAGAGTTTCAAACTTACGTTTGGTATGTGTAACAGGTTGGATCTCAAACTTCTAAAATTGATATGGTACCAGAGACTTTGCAGCCATCTTCTGGATCCCAAGACAGGGACTTAAAAGGTCCTCAATGGGAAGTGTTTGTGGAGAAAGCTGGGATCTGGGGAGAAGCTGATTTTTTTAGAGATGGTTTTGTTGATCACATCAATACCACTAAAGATACTACTGACTACCTCTGGTACACGACAAGGTTGGTCACACTCTAGAGATAATTAGCCACATGCATTCATTGTTTGGTCTCTTTCTTTATGCAGTATGTTTTAAGGTGTCTTTACCTATTTAGCTAGATGCATATTTCTATGAGCTTACAGATGCATCTATCATTGACCAGTTTTTTGTCTTTCCTAGTATGTTTCTTTATGATTATATTTAGAAAAATTCACTTGAAATTTCCCTTCCAAATAAAGTTATTATCTTCTACAAAGATTTGGAGAGTGAAGACAGGAACTTGTTTTGATTAAAATCAGTGGCATATGAAAAGTTGGAGAAAACTTTAGATTAAAATTATAAATAATAAAGTTGTACCGCCCCCAACAGCTTTAGGTTTTAAGTGAGATGTTTGGTAACAGTGTGGAGCATAGTATTAAAGCAGGCAAACCCGCCACCCAAAGAAGGTACTATCCCCTCTAGGTTGCAACTTGGACCGCCTTTGGGCTGAAACCTTTCCTTCCTCATATGCACCCAAACCCAATCATTAGGTTCAAAATATTACACGCCTGCGACCTTTGTTGGCTTTAGATACATATTGTTCATTCTCCTTTTCTATGTGCTGCTGTACACTCTTATTGAGTTTCTTCACCATTTCAGTTTTCTTCTTTCCATCAACACTAGTCGTTACATCAACAGGTAAAGGCAACAAATCCAAAGGAGCTAGTGGATTAAACCAATAAACTATTTCAAATGGTGAATGATCAATCGTAGGGTGCACACTCCTATTATATGCAAACTCAATAAATAGCAAACACTCCTCCCAATTTTTCAAGTTCTTTTGAATGACAATATGCAATAAGGTAGCTAAGGTCCTATTCACTCCTCCTGTTTGTCCATCTATTTGTGGATGGTAAGTAGTTGAAAGCAACAATTTAGTTCCTAACTTTCCCCACAATACCTTCCAAAAGTAACTAAGGAACTTAACATTTCGATCTGAAACAATACTCTTAAGAACACCATGGAGTCGTACTATCTCTCTAAAAAACAAAACAACAATATTGGTTGCATCATCGATATTATGACAAGGTATGAAATGTGCCATCTTTGAAAACCTATCTACAACCTCAAATATTAAATCTCTGCTCTTTTTTGATCTAGGTAAACTTAAAACAAAATCCATGGAAATATCTACCGAAGGTTCACTAGGTACAAGCAAAGGAGTATATAACTCATGTGATAAGACCTTAGATTTTGCCTGCCTACATGTGATACAATGGTCATACACTATTCCCATATCACATTTCATCTTAGGCCAAAAGAAATGTTCACGCAACATTTCTAAAGTCTTTCTCACACCAAAATGGCCCATCAACCCTCCCCCATGTGCTTCAAGCACAAGCAGCTCACGCATGGAATTATTAGATATACAAAGTTTATTCTCTCTAAATAAGTACCCATCAACCCTATAAAATTTCCCAAAGGCTGTCTTCTCACTTGCCTCATACACACTAGCAAAGTCAATATCATTGGCATATAAGTCTTTAATATACTCAAAACCCAATAACCTTGCATTTAGAGTAGTAAGAAGAATGTACCTTCTAGATAGAGCATCAGCTACAATATTTTCCTTACCTTGCTAGTACTGGATAACATATGGAAAGGTCTCAATGAATTCTATCCATTTGGCATGTCTTTTATTTAACTTACCTTGTCCTTTCAAGTGCTTCAAGGACTTGTGGTTCGTGAGGATAACGAAATCTTTTTGTCATTGGTAATGCTACCAAGTCTCCAATGCTCTAACCAACGCATAATGCTCCTTGTCATATGTTGGGTAGTTCAAGGCTGTCCCATTTAGCTTTTCACTAAAATAGGCTATTGGCTGCTTCTACTACATCAAAATAGCTCCAAGACCTATTTATGAGGCATCACACTCAACCTCAAATGTTTTAGAAAAGTTAGGCAATGCTACCAAAGGTGCAAAGCATGACTTTTCTTTAATCAAATTAAATGCATGCTCTTGTTAACTACCCCATTTAAAACCAATAGATTTTTTAACAATCTCAATGAGTGGTGCGGCTAGTGTACTAAAATTCTTAACAAAACGTCTATAAAAACTAGTCAAACCATGAAACTCCTTACCTCATAAATTGACTTATGTGTTGGGCATTTTTTGATAGCCTTCACCTTTTTTTGATCCACCTGTATACCTTTTGCACTAACAACATAATCAAGAAACACGACTTTATCCATGTAAAAAGTACATTTTTTTAAGTTGGCATACAATTTTTCTTTTCTCAAAACATCAAGTACACAACGCAAATGGTTAATATGCTTATCTAAGTTTTTACTGTGCACCAAGATATCATCAAAATAGACTACAACAAATTTGCCTATAAATGCACATAATACATGATTCATCAATCTCATAAATGTGCTCAGTGCATTAGGCAGACCAAATGGCATAACCAACTACTTATATAGCCCATATTTTGTCTTAAAGGTAGGTTTCCATTCATCTCCCCCCTTCATCCTAATCTGATGATATCCACTTCTTAATCAATTTTTGTAAAGATGCATGATCCATGCAACTCATCTAACATGCCATCTAGTCTAGGAGTTGGATGTATATACTTTGCCGTAATGTTGTTGATAGCTCTGCAATCAACACACATCCTTCAAGATCCGTTCTTCTTAGGCACAAGTAGCACTGGAACCGGCATGCATTCAAGCACTCCCTCACGTATCCCTTAGCCAGTAACTCCTCAACTTGCCTTTAAAGCTCTTTTGTCTCCTCTGGATTACTCCTATAGCCTGGTTTGTTGAGAATTGTAGCTCCAGGCACGAAATTAATTTGATATTTTATCCCTCTAATGGGCAGTAACCCACTAGGAACATCATCAAACAATACATCCTCATGTTCTTGCAACAATGAAACATCAACACTAGCCAAAGATTTGTCAAGATCATTAGTATTAGAACATGTCTCTTTGTACAAAAGTACAAACATAGGCTGGTTAGTATAGAAAGTACTCCTAACATCACTTTCCTTTGCATAAAAGCTCACTTGCTTTTCCGTTTTTTCCTCACCCACTTGCTTCTCTTTTTCTCTCATTCTCTCTCTCTCTCTCTCTCTCTCTCTCTTTGGCACTCTCAACCTCTTTTGCATTTTTATTCTCACTCTCTATCTTTTTTGCACTCTCAGCCTCTCTTGTATTTTTATTCTCACTCTCTTTCTCTTTTACAATCTCAGCCTCATCCACCCTCAGCTCAGTCTCTCTTTTTAACTTCAATTGGTCTTCATGTACTTCCTTTGGTGTCAATGGTGAAAGGGTAATGGATTTATTATCCTTTATAAAGGAGTATCTATTCTTGAACCCTTCATGAATGACCTTCCTATCAAACTGCTAAGGTCTGCCCAATAATATGTAACCTGCATGCATGGGAACATCATCACAAAACACTTCATCACTATACTTTCCAATTGAAAAAGAAACAACCATTTGCTTATTTACCCTTATTTCCCCACACCATTCAACCATTGCAACTTATTTGGCCTGGGGTGTTTTAAAGTAGGCAAGTTCAATTTTTCAGCTAAAGTAGTGCTAGCTACATTGAGGCAACTACCCCCATCGATAATTATACTACATAGCTTGTTATTGATGTAGCATCTAGTATGAAAGATGTTTCCCCTTTGCTGCTCCAACTCATCATCCTTGATTTGAGCACTCAATGGATGCCTAGCCACAGGTGTTTCACCCTCAACTAGGTACTCTACACCATCATCTTCCTCATGTTCATTATCAAAGTCATCTATGTGTATAGGAGCACGTCTCTCTTGCCTTCTAGCATTAGGGAAATTTTGGAGTTGTTCCCTCTGTAAGTTAGCAATAGTAGCGCCTTGCCTATCCATCTGATCCCTTATCTAACCAAATACCGCATTCATACGCTTAAGCTGTTGTTGCATTGCCTGGAACACAAAGAACAAATTCTCCTTTTTCACCTTGGATGATAATTTGTCTTTCGAAGACATTTTATAGCTGCACCAAAAAAAAAAAAAAAAAAAAGAAAGTTAGTAATAAACCTCACACACTCTCTTACGTGTTTGCACTCAAAGATTTGTCACTCCATTCGTGTTTCACGCTTAATTTGGCTTTTATCTCGATGATGGTCTCACATGCTCTTGCCTTTTTCCACTCTAACTTCCCCTTTTCATTCTTTATTGAGCTAAACAAACTCAATCAAGAAATCAGATAACCATAGGAACTCAAGAGACAGGAAGGAAGAACAAGAAATAAAAAGGAGTTTAGGAATAAAGACTAAAAATTGAATATAGGCCTGGTCTAACTTAAATTGAATATGAAAAGATGAAATTTAGTACCCAATACTATTCTGAATGGAAAATTAAACACCAAAGATCAATAAAGAATGACTTTCTTGAAGGATAATAAAACAAACAATTTTAGAGTCCCTGCAGATTTTTTTTTTTTTTTTTTTTTTGTCTGTATGCTAAACGCAAAGAAACTTGGGAGATCAAGAGACACTAGTTTGCCTTTTTTTTTTTTTTAAATCTCTTATTTGGTACGAAGAACTGATGTGAAACGGATATGATGAACAAAGTTTATGAAACGAAAAGTAACGAAAACCAAACAAAGAAAAACCAAAATAAACGAAAATGAAACAAAGAAAAAGGAAAAGAACTTGAAATTAAAAATAGCAAATCTGATTTTAGTGCCAAAGCTCTGATATCAAATGATGCGATCTCTAAAGGGCGAATTGTAGAACCCACAATCGAAATTGGAGTACTTACCCTAAGAAAGCTGAAATCAAATCAAGAATCCTGACCCAATGATTGTTGGAATCAAGAACCGAATGTATGAGGTTTGAACGCCATAAAGATGAAATCTTTGATAAGTTCTGTTCAATGAAAAACTAAAGAGAGAGTTCTCTCTGTAAACTAATATGCCTACAAAAGATGTCTTTCACGCTATATATATCTTACATAAAAAAATCCTAATTTAATCAAATACTAATTTAACCTTAATTTAATCGAAGTCCAAAACTAGGCATGGGCTTTAGTTAATTAATGTTCAGCCCATGTCAAATGAACCATAAATACCAATAATTTAAACAAAGCCCATGCCACGTATTTAGTGAAGCCTAATCCACATAAGCCTTGTATATCCATCCCCATGTCACATACTAAACGACTCCATCTTTTGCTCGGATCACATGGATTGAGGTTTGATCCTTCTTTGAGCCCAACTTTATGCTTGACACTACCTTAGAAGAATTCCTTAAAACTTGCTTGGCCCAAATGTTA